>CAXIVR010000010.1:97770409-98370409 GCA_964035755.1 Teleogryllus oceanicus | reverse complement strand
GTTTCATTTCTCACACCTGACAAATCTGGCAATTTTCATAACTTATTTTGTCATACACTTTTTGCAATATTGCACAAGTTTCTCTGCCAATATTTCATGTAAATATATATCAGGAGGCTGCTGGGTGGGTCCTTGTGAATTCTGATAATTTTTGAAATCTGTTTTTCTTAGTACAGAAATAGGACTCACAATAATTTTCTTTGAGGACATTGTATATGTTTAGTCTGTAAATAGTACATCTTATAAAGGGCTTGTAAATGTAGATTTTTATGCTTTTTTATGATTTTCGTATTTCAGAAGGTTCAGAACATCCTTGAATGCAACTTCAAACAGACACAAATCAACAATGAAACAAATAATCCTTCCAAATTCATCCTCTGAAAAACTGATTCTCTGAATCTCACAACTGTAATGAAATAAACTCACCTAAAGGCGATAGAGTTATATTTGAAATAGACCATACAATGCTTCCAGCTCTGTACATCACAGGCTGAAATATGGGTTCTTTAATGACATCAAACTTCCACTGATAAATTTTGCGTCTCTCAAACAGTTTTTTAAAATCTTTCAACTTGGTCACAATCTAAAAAAAACAATTATTTTTATATGTTAGAAGGCATATAAAAAAATTATAAACAATACACAGAAAATTTACAATCAATTTATGAAGTAACAAATTTAAGAATTAAACAGATTTAAGATTAAATAATTTAATATTATTTCAGATAAGATTACAAACTTGGAATATAGTATACATTGGAATATATTATAAATATGGAATATAGCACACGCATTTGATAATGGCCCAGTAATTACACCAAGATGAAGTTCATCTCTCAAACCGTGAATAGTGAAAGTTCCAGAAACACGATTGCCTTAACAGCATACACACATGTATATGTACTCCTACTTCACATTCACGCAATCAATCAAATATACTAATTAATTTTAATATTTATAACTACAATAAAATATAAATTTTTCACTCAAGGTTTTATATCTTTCTTTACAACAAAAACCAATGCAACTTACCTTTCTTTTCAGAAAACGTGTTTCTGAAGGCAAGTTGTCCCAAAGAATACAAAACATACCCTCTTTATTTTGAACCATTTTGTATTCAGTGTTATTGCGATACACAAAATTTGTTTGATAACAATATCTGGGATCTGCAGCAATAGATGGTCTTTTGAAACAATGACTGAAAGCTTGTCTATCACTTGCCGAGCAATCTTCATCACAGCAGCAATTTATATCACAATAGTCTACCTGTCAACAATGGAACAATATTTACAGAGTTATGCAAGTAATATTACATCACTGACATGAACAAAAAGAAAGAGAAACAAAACTAGTGGTGCAAACAACGCATACTTTCTCAGAATTTTTTTAAAGTACACCTCTATTTTTCAGACCGACTAGTTTTCACTACTTTCTCACATTATTTGTAACACTTATCTAATATTATAATCTACTTGAAACCACAAAATTTTTGTTCATACTGTGATTCAAACTCACTCTCTTAGGTTTAGCAAACTATGAGTGTATTGACTACACCCAATTGTTCAGGCCAAACAACTTTCACATCTCTAAAAAGAAAGTAGAACAGCTACAACTCATGCTTTCAACAAAGTTTACATGAAATTACTTAAAGTTCTTATTTTGAAGAAGGAAAAATTTTGTATGGTTCAGGCATTAAGTATTGCTCACAAAAAAAATTTTGAGACAAACACATTTTCGGTAGATTCTTGTTTTTATGGGAGATACCGCGGCCTAAGCATGTCTACCAATGTTTAAGTCACCCAATTTTTTTTTTATGATGTATAATATCCAAACTCTTGCACAAGGTTTGAATACTTACAGTCATGTCACAAGAGCATATGTCCTCAGGAATGAAGTGCATGTCGTATGAAGGCTCTGCGGTACTTCTCTCCGTGGTGGGGGCAGTAGAAAGGGTTGGAGGAACTGAAGAGGGAGGAAGAGTTGTGGTCTCAGGTACCTCTGTGGAAACATTTTGTCCCTCTTCTGTTTCCTGAGTGATAGTGGAATTGGCAATCTCTTCAGTGGCAGATGAACTATTAAACTCTGTACTATTTTCTATACTTGCATCTGTAGTTATAGTTTCACAATGTCCATTTTCAGTATCATTGTTACATACTGAGATAGTAAGAAGTTCTTCTGTATGAGCACTATGAATATCTTCAGACAAAGTATACACAACACAAATAAGAAGTGCAAATACTTTTCTCTTTAAAAATGCCATTGTAGATTAAAACAATTTTCAACTGGTAGCTTCTGCATTAAAATTCCACACCAAATTTGTGAAAATTGCGTAAAATAACATTCAATTCCAGATGAATAACACCCATTGTTTCAGTTTGAAGCCTGTAACGGTCTTGCCCAGAGTAAATAACATCTGGATTCTTCAACTGAGGACCACCGCCCAGAAAGAACTGATTGATCTGATCTCGCATTGAACCTGAAAATTTAGAATTCAGTCAATTACACATACACGTTGACAAATCATACCTATAATACAACCAGTGGTGTAGTATGAGAAAAGGAGCAGGATCTATCATTTCAATGGCGTAAGAAACCCACCCATTCTGAAAAATGTTGAATATTGACATTGACCCTTCTTACATCGAGTCACAAATTTAATTTACACAAGGAAATGCAACTCACCAACTGGTCTCCATGTAACACACTCTAGAATGTGATTCCCAGGAGTAGTGGGAACATGGATGAAACCATATCCATATATCTCACAACGTCCAAATCTGTCTTGATGATATACTTGAAAATGAATTTTGGGCCACCCTGCACAAATAACAACAAATAGTCAAATGTACACAATATCCACACAAAAACTTGTGTACACCAACATCAAAATGAATAACTCCATAATTCATTTCAATTTAGTGAATTTTTAATCTACTTTAAATTCTATGGCTGTACACCAAAGTACATCCACACAGAGTACCATCAAATTTAATCATACAAGTTGATTTAAATAACTTAAGAAAATATAATTTATGACAGAAAATCCTAGGTCATGACCACTCAGTCACCATTTATTTGCTGGATGAAATTTTCTGTTTGCAATGCATTTTTCACTTACAACATTCATCAAATACTTCATGGTATTAAAAGAAAAATTTTAAAAAAAAATCAAAGCATTGGTTTTTGTGACTAATTTGTCAGATTTCATCTGAAGACAAAATAAACAATATTTGCTTCACAAATTAAAAACGTGTGCCAAAAATAACTGTGTTAACAGTCGTGCAAGTGGGAAAGGGTGAGGGCAGAGAATTATAATTTGAACAATAGCACAAAATTATTCGCCTACAATTTAAATAACGAATACCAACAATAACAGCCGCATCACGGTACGAAAGGGGAAAACTTCATTGGAACAAACAGTATGAACTTTGGAGAACTTTGTTGTGGCTTAAGTCCTATGCTGGCAAAAAATTATCTTTAAACCAGATACTAAAATCATCATCAGCAATGTCAACCTCACAATTAAAGATCAGTTAAAAGATTCACTAGAAGACCTGCATACCTCGATGTATGTTGAGGCAATAATAGTTCTCATTCTAAACACAATTCGTCAGCAATATAAAGCCAATAAGGAAGAAGAACCCAACACTCTACCACGGGAATGAAGGCTATGCTCCAAAATTCACCAGATCAGAAGTTTTTGGTGGCCTGTCCCAATACACAAAACTGAATGCTTCTGCTAGAGTAAGGAGAAATAGTGCAAAAATCTTGGAACACCTGAAGACCTAGGAGAACACTGAACTGGACATGATTCTGGACAGTCAAAAACCAAGACTTACTGCACTTGCAAAGAGATTAAAAAGATACTGCAAAAGTGAGGCATGTCACAGAGACAACATCTGTGATGACCCATATGGAAACTAAAATTCCAACTTCAGTTATTCTCGCCACATGACCCCAAACCAAAGCAGGAAGCGGAAAATCGTCGCGCTGAGAAAATCGTCGCACATCCTATTTAGAAACAACCAAAGACCTTCACAATTGCGATTCAAGATGAGGTGATAGCAACAAGAGCAAATTGCAAGTATACCGTGCATGAAAACTTACACACCAACTGCAGAATGTGTAGCCAAACAGAGAACGGAAAAGATCACATAATCCCTGAATGCTCCGTTGTAGTACCAAACAATATCTGAACAACATAACCATGTGGCCAAAATCAGCTCAGGCAAAAATATTTTGGTGATGAGAGGCAAGCTACATAACTCTCTTATGAACCACCACCAATTCAAGACGATAACTACAAACTTTACTGGCACTGCCAAACCTTTACTAACAATAAACCAATCCTGAATAACATTCCTAATATTCAAAGATTTTCGGGCTGAAGCTGGTCATGGAAAACATATTTCAATTTGGGAATATGTTTCCAATGGATCACCTCACTCAATCTTGTAACTCGACCGTGAAAGCCTACATTGTTTCATTCCTAATATTGTACTAGCTTTCAAGACTGAAAGAGAAACTTATATCAATGCTGTATGCAATCCCTCTACCAGACAATCTGAAGAAATAACATACAGAAACAATTATTTTAGTAACTGCCATTGGCAGACAAAATCAAATTAATGTGGGGAATGACAAAAGTAATAGTAGTCCCAGTTGATATCGGTGTTACAGGGAAAATCCCCATCACACTTAGCAGCAGAATTGACATCTTACATTCGTACCATAAGGCATATACATCTTCATCCTCATCCTTCAGAAGTTAGTGACTCTTGTCACATTCAGAATTGGTTGAAGAATACTGGGAGAACACAAGGTGGAAAACATCCTGAAGTCTTACATCCTTTGGATGAATTAAACTTGGAGTTAGATGTTTCCCTCCAACAAAGTGAATTAATAAAATGAACAATGAAGATAAAAATAATACAAAATAGTTTTTACTAATTTTCTCTAGCAATGATAGATATCTCAACTGAATACATAACAATTAATTATACATTAGCAAATAAAAATTTTTTTTTTTTTTAAGAAAACATCAATCTACTACATCCTCCACACTTATTCCTTCACTCCTGTTTCCATCACTGTGTTCTAATGTTTTTAATGTATAATATTTTGTTTTATAATTGGCTAAAAGATTTCTTTGATTTCTAAAGATCCTTTTAGATATTCCACGTTTCCTGACTTTTTCATATCAAAGAAATAGTGTAACTTCCTGGTTTTCCACAAAGTGGCAACCCTATCACTTCGAAACAATACATTTTTTCCCTAGCAGTTAATAAATTTCGGCACATTCTTAAGTTTAGGAAAACGTATGACAAGTACCTTGAATCCCTCTAGTTGCAAAATGAATATCTACTGGATGACACCAGTATGTTGTTTCTCCGTATTCTGGATTGTCTATGTGAGTTTGCCCTTCTTTGAGACCAGAAACAACTTTCCAAGCGCCACCTACAATTTTTCCATGTCAAATAAATATCACTGACAAAACTTAATTTAGCAATTTATTTCTGCATTTTCTCAAGCTAACCTGCATGAAAAGCCCACTTGCAGAACAATGTAGAACTTGCAAAATTACTAGCCCCAACAATTTGACCGATTACATGCACTTCTGCCATTAATTTACGAAGAAAGTACGCTTGGGTACGTTAGAAAAATTCGTAAACCTATAGCTCCAATATCTTCCTCACTTTCGACAAATTTAAATTGCACATCTCCCTCACGTCTAGGAGTATCAACAATTATTGCATGATCTAAGTTGAAGCATAATACTCTCTGGTTGACACGCGATGCGTCAAAAATCAATAAATGCAATATCCATGACTGTTGAAAGCATGGACAGGATTGCAACTATGGCGAGAAGAATTGTCAAATACCATTCAAAATGACATTTATTGAAAGTTAAGCCTTCATTATTACTCTTGTCGCAGTTAAGAAAAGAAAATGAAACGAAACTAAAATGATGGATGAAGAGAGATTTAATGTATATTTGTCGCGTTGGCTGCATGATAATCGCACGTTCGCCACACAATACGATTTCGTTTCCTCGCACGTCAAACACTTGAATTGATGTATTCTGTGTTTTATAAACACTGATTACAAATGAACGACACATGTTTTCCTTAATACAAACGTTTCAGTTAAAACAAGTATTGTACCTCAGTTTCTGGGTAAATGAACCCCATCTCGAACAGGTTTTTCGTCCAGTTACTCTGATACATTGTGCAAATGCTGATATGGCCCCTTGCTTTGCTTCTGGACATAAATGTAACTTCATTATATGTGCACGACTTCTAGAGTTCAGTGGGGAATATAGTTATTCAAATTACTCCATGAAGATTCACAAAGGACATGAGTGATAAGAGCCAAAATCTAATCTGATTTGCCCTTGAAAATAGATTTGATTACATTGGAGCGAATATTTTTTTCACGATTCATGCCAACAACACCTATTTCTTTCTGTATTCAGAATTCAACTTGTATATGGCTTAGGGTAGGGATCCCAGAATTAAGAAACCGTGCACAGAATACACTTCTCCCCGTAGCACGTCACACAGAGTTGTCAACTTTTTACGTGAAATAAAGAAAAGTAAATAAAACAAAGTCGCCAAGAGTAGGATAAACAATTATTCAGCTCTGCGACTGATTTGTAGACACAATCTTACATCATGTTTTATCAATATTGAAAGAGAAACCTTTTCCTCAAACTTTGCTATTCGTATAGTTGAATACTTTTTGAAGGTTTAGTACACCCGTATTAAGCCGGCCTATCACGGTTTCTCGTTGTCGAGGTGACTTAGAAACATAAGCTACAAATACACGCCCCGGCTTTGGTGTCTCAGGGCATAAACTAACGCCATTGCAGGACCTCTCATCGGGAGGGCTTAGGGTTCGACTCCCGACGGTGGCTGGAATTTCGTCTCTAGCTAGACCGCTAGGTCGAATTCGGCGACTGTCAGGGCGGGTACTCTGGTTTCTCCTATCAACGCCAGGCGAATACCCAATATGCTGGCCACGGATCGCGTGCGATCTCTTCTTTTCTTTACCCGTTCCTTATTTACACGCAGGCACACGTACACATGCACTCTACCACTTGTCCCGGCTGAGGCGGTGCCCCGCAGGTGGAAGATGGGGGAAAATGCCGGCAAACCAAGGCCGGATCTCGCCATCAAGCGGGGGAAGATCACTGCCACCTCCCGTGATTAAACATGCACTACACTTTCGGGGCTATCAGGGCCGTCTTTGGGTTTGAAAGTACCCGAGGCACTCAGAGATTTCGGGGCCCCTAATTCTTAGTTCAACAAATTACGGACATAAATGTAACTAAATTGTCTGTCTGTCTTCTAGAATTCAGTGGGAAATACAATTATTCAAATTATCGTTTCCATGTTGTCGCGGCAGGATGTATTATTCCGAAGGACAACATGAATAAGAGCCAAAATTTATTGTCTTTTTATCCTTGAATGTAGATTTTATTACATGGGATTTTTTTTCCTTCTTCTTCTTCTTCAAAATTTAAGTAGTATATGACGTAGTGTAGGGATCACAGAATTTTGAAAATGTGCACACAATTCACTTTTCTCCATAGCACGTCATACGCAGTTTTCAACTGTTTTTTGACATTAAATAAATAAATAAGTATAGCTCAAAGATTGGTTCTTTAGTAAATACTACTGTATTCACATTTATAAGCTGGCCGAATCAATTCATAGTTATGTTTTAAATTATTACAAATAGTATATTTAAATAAAAGTGTCAAAATATTGTCAAAGAGTGTTGTTTTTCCCAATAATGCAAAAAACATTTGAAGTTCCAAGTACACTTGAACATTCTTTTTGGTTTATAATTAATATTTGATATAAATCAAATATGTAATATGTTTATAAGTGAGTTTGTTAAATATTTTTTAACCTTTAGTTAAAAATTGTCTCTGAGGGTTTTAAGTTATTTAAATGATTCAAATTCTGATAACCCATGCCGCTGGGAGAATATGTCTTGAAAAATTCATATTTTCCACTTTTTATCATGAAAATAACCATAACAGCATGAAACCTCAAACAAAACTTACACTTTGAAACAATACATAACATAATGTTGATATTGCTGCATCATTTGTATTTATTTATAAAACCTTAACATATAAAAAATTCATCTTGAGAAAGTATCCTTAGATTTACAGACAAAGCACATCAGATGCAAGTAGTAAATAAATGAGCAAGAACAAGAACTTATCCTAAGATCTGAGAAAAAAAAACAACTACAATTATATAAATTAAATAATATTTTAAATGAAATACAACCCTACAAATTCTATTTCAACATTGTACTATATTGCAATTTTCTTTTTACAATATCATATGCTTGTATTCTCTTAGGTATATCGTTTCTGTATTATCTTGTTTAAGCACTGTTTTTATAACTGTTGTAAACGTCAGATAATGTATTTTTATATGGTGCTAATGCTCCTCGACAGATGTCATGTGAAGTAAATTAAATTTTTTTTAAAAGATGATTTTCCTTTCATTCTTTAACAAATGTTATGAAACAATGTTTGGCAAATTGTAGTTCTGGCTTCATTAGGTAAATTGAAAGTAATTTTGAACAATATTAAAAAGAGAGTTAAAAAAAAAAAAAAAAATCAGTAAAAATCAAAACATTTCAGATAGTCAAAATTAAGTAAAATAAAATAACAAGGAAGATGAGATGACACAACAGGCTGTGAAATGTTTCATAAGCTTTTTAAAATAATTAAAAAGTAATTACTGGGAAATCGTCTTTCTCTATAAACCTAAGGATACTTTCACAAGAACATCCCTTTCACACGAAGACAATGGATATTGGTTATTCTTAACTACAAAAAAGCAAATAAACATTATTTCACAACAATAAAGATGACTGAGCAGAAATGTAATATTCTTTTTACAGAAATTATACTGATTTTTCAAGAGACAAAATCTCCTGATGGCACAGGTTTTCACTATATGAATCAATTTAAAAACTCATTCCCTTTACATCTGCAACTCATAAAATCTATTTTCATTACAGGCAAAAAACATTGTATTTTAATGGATGCTCTAATGTTTCAAATGTCTCAAATTAATATTTTCTAAAAATGTATAAATTATCATGCAGAAAGACACCTCTTCACCTAAAGGGGATGTTTTTCCATCACTCTGTTAAGTTCACAACTCTTATTGATATTTATTTAATACAGGATAATAACTGAAGTATTTGTGTTTTACAAATAGACAAGATTGCTCTTAACATGCTTCAATAAGAAAAATTGTCTTTGAATCTTTATAATTTCTTGCATCCTTTGATTTCCAATTTTCAATACAATTCAAGAGATGAATACTAGAATGGTCTTATTTTTACCACATTAAAACTCTTCAAAATATGAGCAATATAATTTATTGTAAATTAACAGATGTTGCAACAAAGTTGAGTGTTTTAAATTTACAAAAGGCTACAATTCCATACTGTGTAACTGAATTGCAGTTTTTTCTTGAGTTAATATTGCTACAAATCAAGGAGTCAGTATAAGTAATTGGGTTATTTCATTTCCAAAACAATCACATTTTTCAAGCTTATAAATATTTCTATCTGTACATTTTTGCCGGAAAAAGAAAACAAAACCTGTGTATATACAATGAAACAATTCTTACATTAATAATTATTGTAAAACATTCAGTTCCAAACAAAAAATATAATGAATTTAAATCAGATATTTTGTTATTTTCACAAGAAATTGTCATAAATATTTCTGACCCATATATTTCATGATTCATAAATATTACATGCTCTTCTCAGGTACATTCAACAGAAAATTGTATTATTATATATAAATCCAACACAAACTAAATAATACATTCCAAAAATATATTAAATTAAATAATTTTCTTATTTTAAACATTTCACATGATTCCAATGAAAACTTCATTCCACACATACTTTTACTTTCATAACACTTTTACATAACCTGACAGGGGTACCCAGAAGACAGGGCAGCTGGAGTAACTGCCCCACAATCTGACTTGGGGTTCTCCCTGGAGCACGTCACACACAGTTTTTAACTGTTTTTTATGTAAAATAAATAAATATGTAGGCCCTAAAACATATAAAATGTATTTACTTTTTATTCAAATTTATAACTACAACTTATTTACAATGAGAGAGAAATTCTGTTTATTAAAGAAGGGAGCATTTTGTTTGAAATAGGGGGACCCTGTTGATCTACTTCCCCAGGCCCTTCGTTTTCTCTGGGTGCCCCTGACCAATAAATAATGCACAGGCTTAAAATTTGCATTTATCATCATTATTCACGATGTACCTACATTCACAAAGGTGATGATATGATCATTCATATAAATGTTAGAAACAAAGCTGATATCAATAAATTCTTTTCAAAATTTTCCTTGCCTATTTGACATTCTCTTCCCTAATATTAAGTTTATGTCAATCAATGTGTACAGTATGCTATTTGCATTATTTATCACTAAACAAGATCAGCATCTAATTCATATTTAGAGGGTCCATTCAGCTGATAATTAAATGCACATTAATAACAGCAACATGACCATTTTGTAATTAAATTTTACTGTCTTTTCCATAAGTAGCTCATAGCACACAAATGTAATTATTTGCTTGAGAACTATTTTAGTTGCTGATTTAGTTTTTCTTTCCTTCAAAATAATACATAAATGTTCCAACGTTACAAGATGCTACCATTCAAATAAACATAAACTTCTACACAAATTTTTATAATAACATACGGAGAAAAGACAAACTTTGATAGGTTTATAACAATATTTACATTTTGCTATTTTTAATAACAATATCTGAAATAATGTGGTCATTTATAGAAAGTTTTGTTTAGGATAGCACCATTGATTCTCTTCAAACTTCATTACATTGAGCTCTGTTCTGTTAAATCAGGTTAAAGAAAAGTTAACAGTAAATTATTTCATCAATATGCATACTCTTTGCAAATTAATAGCATAACAATTATGTACATAATTAAAATTTAAAAAATAATTGAACTTAGAAATCCCATCATGTACTCACGTATTTCTAAAATCAATGAAAAATGATTATAAAAATAACAAAAATATGAATCATCAGTGGCGCAGCTTCAATTGGTATCACCTCTCTCCTATAAATTAGGTATAAAAATATTGTTTACTGAATACTTTAAATATTATTTATTATTAAAAAACTGTATGTAATTCAGAATAATTGAAATGTAATTTTTAAATAAATAATCTAAAATGAAGTGCACTAATTAATAAATGCTTGTTTTTTTATAAAAATATTTTACAAAGGTCTGTAATTAATACCCTTTTACTGGTTTTGCTACATGAAAGAAATTCAATACAAATAATGCATATGATTTTGTTAGTATTTCCTTTTATTTCCATCAACAGCTCACCCATTAAGATAAAGAAATTTTTGAAATCGAAATTTTGACCATTGAAGAATAGGTGCTTACTGCATTTAATTTTACATTATTTCTTTTCTTTGCTTCCTTAGAATTTATGATTTACATGTATAAATATTAAACTCATATACATATAGTTTTTAAATAAATAATCGAAATGATATAATTCCAACTATAAAATTTTCTAATTGGTGTCACCCAGGGAGAACCCCCCCCCCCCAACTACGCCACTGTGAATCATTGATGACTGAAATAAATAATTTACAAACAATATTTTCCTTTTATTGTAAAATGTCATGTAAAGGGTGGAATAAAAGTTACTTATTCCAAAAACTTATGAAGAGAAAAGCCCTAAACAATTGTCACAACCTATGTGCTGCAGTTCCCAGACAAAGATAACATGGTTGTTAGAATAATGGCCTCTTTTTGAAGGAACTTTGTTACAAATGTTTCATTAAAGATAGAGAAATTATGATTCTATTTTGGGGAGAAAGTCACTTTTATTTCACCCTGAAATTCTGTCAGAAAAGTTTCTTATAATGACCTAAATATTTCATGAAAAAGTAAAGACATTGTTCATGCTTGCGTAATAGCAATGCAACAGCACAACATACAAAGAATATTATTCATGTGAATTGAACAGTATCTAAAACTAACGGCCATCAAATTAAGATAATTTACTGTTTTTGGTATATTGCAGAACTTCTGATCAACTACTCTGAATGGAAGACGTTTGTTCTGGGTCATTTTTCATAACTTCTCATTGCAATATAAACATTTAATTGCCTAATATATCTTCAAGACTATTAAAACTAAGCTTGCATTCTCAATTAAAAATGATGATTAATGGTACCTTTCAAATAACTGGACTTCGGGATGAAAACAATTGGTTGTGGTAACTTCAGTCTTTAATGTTTTTTGTAAAATATTTCAAATTCAGTCAGTCCCTTTTCCCGAAACTAATTTCCTGCAATTGTTACCACTTGGTACTTGGCTGTCCAGGACGAGCTGTGTCACAGCTGGTCGTGTTCACGGTTTGGCCATCACGTTGGGGTTTGGCCAGCCAAGTATCAAATGATTCCAGATGCGGGAACCTACCAACCCAATTGTTAACACTCATCATCTACCAAAAAGAGAATCATTGATTAAATTCTGTCACTACATAAATGTTCCTATTCACTAAATTTGAAATACGATAATAAGATCATTATTGCTTTTCCTTATTTAGCATATTTATAAATTACGTATTCTCAAATGATCAGTAAAAGTAGGCCTACACATATATAATGACAAAATAAATAAATACATTTGGCTCACGATTGGGATCTATTACTATTAATATATTGACCTGATTTTCAATTAATTAAGACACATTTGAAAATTCGTGAAGTTGAGATACTATAAGTCAGTTTTCTAACAAATGGATTCACAGATGTAGCATTATACAACTTCCTATCCTAATAAAAAATATATACAGCAATCAGCAGCAAAAAAAGATCTGCTGTACATCCCTTGAGAGAATACCAAACGAATTTGAAGCAGGTTCATTTCTGTATCCAAAATCCTGCCAAACTTTTAAACTGAGATAGACATCTCCAGTACTTGTTTTTTACTTATTCCAAATAAATATTTTTCAATATAAATAAAGCCATGTTAGAGCTGGTCCTAGTTCATAATTCAAGACTAACAACCATGTCTGAAAAACAGATACAGCCGAGAAAGCTGTTCCTCACACTGAGTAGACACTATAATCTCTCTGTGATAAATATGTCTGTGTCTTAGAGCATAACATAGTGCATGGTGTGAGAAAATGTACATGTCCATGGAAATATAATGAGGCATTTCTAAGGAATTCAAAAGTAACAATATTTCATTCAAAAGAAAATATCTATCCAATATTGTTAGTATTTAGGCTAACAACCCTGCACAATCAGAAACAGATATCTTCACCTACATCAGTTACTCCAATGCATAAGATAAACCTTCCTAACATCCCACGCTTTTCTTTTTTATTTTCACGAGTCTTTTGTTTAGGGGTTTCATATTAATGGCATTTTATTACTTCCTCTTGCTCTACATACTGTAGTGGATATAATATAGCTATCTGAGTTCATCATGCGTAGTTAATCTTAAATCAACTAGACATCATGAACTCATTAAAAAATCATGTTTGCAAAAACTTTATTAATATTTAGCAAAGGAGATTGTTTTGACTGTTTATACGAGAACTATCTTAGGAATCTGTAATTCTGTAATAACAGACAAAAACTTAGGTTTTTGTCTGGAAAATTGAGCCAATTCATTTCCATTTATTCAGATTCTATTTAAAATCAGAAATTCCAAATCCTTTTGACCATTAACACTTTTTCAGGATACAGTTTTTAGCATCAATTCTCAAAGGAGGGGTGCTAATTTTTAACTTTTTTGATAATTTATGAATAATTTTCTATGTTAATAAACAGAATTTACAAAATGTACTTTCACTCACAATGTTTAACAACATATGTACATAAATATATAGCAATAAAACTGTAATGAAACTTCATGACAAGTTGCATGTTTAATTTTTGCCTGACCTGTGTTATATCACAGCGGTCAGACACTCAATCCTGAGGCAAGTAAATAAAAGAATTGTGCACTATACTACATTCCTGAAGTACAGTGCAACTTCATACCTGAAGGCAATAAAACATGAACTGCCTACTTAATTACTTAAGAGATTAATATGAGTCATTAACCCTCTACAAATCAATTTTTAATCAAAAATACTATATGATTAACTTTGAAGACGTATTCTTTTCTGTCACTGTTTTGTTTTTCCTTCCTTTTTTTTCTTCTTTTTTTCCCATTTTAATGCACAACAAATATTTACAATAAAATGCTGCACGCAGTGTGAATATGTGCAATGAAAACTACTTTTAAATTGATCCCAATAGCTTTTCACACCCTAACTCAAGTGATGAATTACCCTCATAATGAATTGCTGATCAGAGGTGTAGCCACAACATTTTTTAAAGACATTCAACTGCAATACATTCAACCCAATATACTGCAAGAAAAATTATTATTATTATCTGACTTATATTCATTAGATTTGGAATTTTTTATTAAATGATTATTAAGTAGTAGTTGTGTTTTTGTTGCTGTGTCTGAATAACGATTTCTATAATTAGCTGCTTTTGGATTAAAGAAAAGACCTGCTTATCTCAAGTTATATATGACATTTTACTGTTGTAGCAAATGTTTTTACTTACGTTTACTACAGTCGACTCTGGTTACAATGAACTTGTGGGGACTAACATTTTTGGTTCACTATATCCGATGATGTCAAAGTTAAATAGAATTTCTCCATAACAATTTATTTTATTATTATAAAGATAGAGAAAAATACATTACCAGCATGAAATGAAAACTGAAATATTTTTATTTGTTCTTAAAAAATTAATTATTTTCAAATCTTTGCTTTGTATGTTTTCATCAGTAATTTCTCTAGATCCTTCTCCAGCCAGAGTTCGAGCTCTCTCCATACTTGATTATGCATTGTCCTTTAGGTTTAATGCAGTCTTGATACCCTTCAATGCCTCATGCACTGGTGGAACACGTCCCACTCTCCGAAGGCCCTTTTACTCGCCTAATAACACACGAGATGCTTTCATAGCGGCATGGCGCAAGTGGCTAATGAAACTGACTGCTTTACCACACGGCTTGGCAGAAACCTCTGTGGCAGTCATGTGTTTCTTTTGTAGAACTCAACATGTTTTATCCTGAGAAATATCAAGAAACACCAAGATTGAAACTGAATCTAGCAATTGCACGTCGCTGCCACCAGCTGTAGCCCACGCAGGACATGGCCTTTGTTTCCGCAGCGAAATTGAGTGGCCTGAGGTCATCAGCGAGGCCCCCGTTCTGGCTCCGCTACCTTTACCTCAGGGGAGACATCTTTAATTAAGTAATTTGGCCGACAATATTTTTTCAAGTTGCCTATTGTTGGAATTTGTGGTACTGAGGCAATGTATTCTATTCCAGGAGGGAATTAATTTCCAGGACGTTGTATTTCCTTCATTCACTACACCCGAGGTTCAGGTTCACTATAACCGAATCTTCTTATGCTTATTTGTAATGGAAATGAAATGGGACCAGTGATTTAAATTCACTATAACCAAGTGTTCTCTATATCTGAGTTCACTATAACCAGAGTTGACTATATATTCATTTTATAGTTACAAGTTGGTGCAAATCAATATTTAAAAGAGAAGCTGAATACTCCATGCAAACATGATTTCTGAGTGTTCTACATAAAGTTCCCTCATCAGTGATAAGAGGCCTAGAAAATTTGTTTCCTAAATATTGGGTCCATTCACTTACAGATAGGTTTCACCATTCACAAACCGTGAAGAAAATGCAAACCAAGAAATATCCTTCTAACTCCTCATGACGGTTGCTCAAACAATTGAGATATGTTGAAATATTGGGGCTCTTAGGAATGGATTTTTGAAAGTGCTTAATACATTTCGTAAATTCCATTAAAAGAAAATTAACAAATTCTGTGATTACCGTCAGATCTGACTAATGACTCCACATGTTGACTAATGTAAAAAATGTAATAAAAATAATTAAATTAACAACAAAAACTATTCAATTTGCAAATTTCAGGGTCAAAACATATTTTGTACTTTTTTGTTTGCATGCAGAATTTATATTTTTCTGGTATTTTGTGCAAATAAAATTGGAATTTAATTATTATTTTTAATGTTTACATATTTACCAAATCCAGTTTCAATCCCTCTTATGTAGAGGTATCAGACAAGCATCAAGATGTAATTATTTATTCTGAATTGACCACTTGATCTATTTCTTTCATAACAGGAAAATATTGATGTAGTTACAACTACTCTGAGCTATTATTTAATATAAAATATACAAATATATACGTCTTAATTTAAAAACTAAAATGAAGAAATATATAAGATATGTACAAAATTAATCAAAAAAAGTTTTGGAAATTAAAATTAAAATATTACTTCCGAAATACTTCCAGAAAAACATTGTTTCAGCAACAACGTAATTCAACATTTGGCATGCGACTTTTGAAAGCCAAAATAGTTTGCTTTCCTACTTTAGGAAGAAAAATACACAGTACTTTCAATTTTTTTAAATATTCAGGCACTTCTAACATTGACTTTGGGTCAACATCACAACTATTTATGTGAAACTCTTGTAAAAGCTTTAGATTTATACAACACAGAACAAAACTTTCATTAGTCAGCTTTTTACAATCATTTAGATTCAAATACTTTAGGTTTGTACACTCTACAATGTGTGCAACTCCATGATCAGTTATGTCATTACAGCATGCCACGTTCAGACATTCCAAATGTCTCAGATTGCAAATCTTTTCCAAGCTTTCATCATTAATGTCAGGGCACTCTTTGAAGTTCAATTGTTTAAGATTGTGACACTTTTCAAATATTGCCCATGTAAGCTTAGTCTCAAAATGTTTATAACCACTTAAATCTATCTTCTCCAAGCTTTGCACAGGACCAGTATCAAAATAGTCTATAAGAAAATTAACATCGCTATATCTAAAACGTGGGAGTGAAAATGTTTTTAAATTTGGAATGTTCTTGAGAGAAGTTGATACTTCCAGAGGACAAGGAAGGAAGCATCCGTTTTCCACATGCAATACCTCCAAGTTTACACAACATCCAATGACACTTAATGGACATCTACCTTCTCTGCAACTGCAGTTTAAAAACAGTGTCATTATATCATGTTTCTTCCTCTCTAACAAGAACTCTAAATCTAAGCTTGAATATCGTTTTAAACTACGAAGGTCTAAACATTGAAGAGATGGGCAGCCTAATGCCAATTCTGCAAGGATATATTCATGACGTCGTCCTGTTCCACTTGTTAAGTAAAAGTCATCATTTAATCTCAAAGTTTTTACTTTAGGAAACTGACTAACAATCCGTAGACATCTTGATCCTCCAAAATTGTCATCAATGACAGTGAGTGTCTCTATATTTGGACAGTCACTGACTAACTTTTCCAACAAATTACAATTTGCTTCTGCCATATTTAGTTCTAAATTTCTAATATTTTTGCAATATTTCATTATAGCTATTAGCAGAGCAGTGGTAGTGTAACCACATGGTGGCACAAACCATTGAAGTTTGGGGGCTTGTTTCAAGAAGTCTATTATTTCCTTTTCCGAGTAGCGCAGGGTGGGTCTGTATGTCAGTCTCTTCCAAACGCGACTGTTTTCTGCAACGGCTACCCAGCGCTCGTTTACGTGACGTATCCTTAGAACAATATCCTCCACTGTCAAATAGGTGAAAACCTCCACCAGAATATCATCCGGAAGATCAAATGGCATTTTCTGCAAGAAAGAAGTGCATAGTCCCAAGATGACGGGCGGCATACACAGGATATATAAATGGGGGAAATATTGATAAAGGAGTAATATTGTACAATAATTGACAACGCGCCTCTTGGGAACCAGGCACTCACCACGATAACCTCTCTCAAGTGGTGCCTACGTATTATTTTAAGGCACAATGGATTTGACAGACGCCACGAGAACGGCGAATGCGTGCATATTGTAAGTACGCACGAACCTTCCCTAGTATTACTTCTCTTTCCCGTTCATTCCCCTTTGACCCCTTCGTCAAGTAGGAAGCTGGTACGAAGGAAACAGACGAAGGAGGTCTTGCGTACTTTGCGTACGATTGTAATACCCAATTGAAAAACAGAACCAGTGTGCCGCCATTAATTTCAAACAGCTTTTTTGTTCACCGGAATTACGAATAAAACTATTGTGGCTTAACAGCACATACTTGCTCGCATTATTTTTAAAGGTCTCTGAAAATTACGCAGAAACTACTCACACTTCAAAAAAAATTGAACATGACCTTATTTAAAGTTCAAATTAAAAAAAAAAAAAAAAAGATTTCATTACGGCAACATCTCTATTTTAAATCTTATTGTAGGAAGAAACCGCAAAAAATGAACTTTTTCAATTATATTCTCTATTCGAGAAAAAAGTAAAGAAAAAATTCCGAGCAGATTTTGTGAAAAAACGTGTTTTTAAAATTGCCTCTATTCCATGCAAAATTACCCGAAAACTGCTCATATTTTCGAAAAATTTTACATGACCAAATATCTAATTTCGAAGAACAAATTTTGTTATTGAATACATTGAAAAGAATTTGAACTTTTTGAAAATTCAATGTTCTACAAAAATGGGATCTGCAGCTTTTTTATAACATACTCTTCTCTGAGAAAAAAATCCGAATATTTAGAACAATTTTTGAGAAAAGTTTGAAAATGTTGAGATATTATGTAAGGTATCCCTAAAACCAAAATATCTGTTTCAAATTCACAGAGCCTTGAGTTATACTTTCTAACATGTGATTTGAAATTAAACAATAATTCCTTTTAGTAGTTCTTGTAACGATCGCCTTTGGAAAAGGTGCACTTACACTCAGTAATTGTATACTGAGATTAAAAGATAAATGTTTGTTTTTCAATCATTTTCATATATTTATTATGACAGAAAATCATCACAATATTTTATATTTCACAAAATCTAAACATTAAAAATTTTTCAAAATTAGGACATTAAAGTATTTTTGCATAAAATACATTGGTAATTATGGATTGAACTAGCTCAAGGATGTTTAATGTTAATTGCATATGCATAGGCTGAGTCTTGTCATGAACTGTAAAATGAGTCGCAAGAGGTCTGCAATGCGTAAAGTGTTCGGCAAAAAAGGTACTTTAGAATAAAATATGTAGAACACACCCAAGAAAGTTGTGTGTCAATAGTGGATTCTGAAGGACAGTGTCATCATGAAATGTGGCAAGCATAGCGAAGCATCAACTTGCCTTAAAAGTTTGACGTTCATGGACCCGAGTTGTCATTCATGATACCTTCAAATTCCTTTCGATAACAGAGAAGAGCCTAATTATTTTAAAAAAGATGAATAAAATAATACTGGGAAATATGGGTTCAGTTCCCAGTTGGGGCAGTCGATTCTTTAATCAGTCAAAATATCATTTACAACTAAGACTACATGCTAAGTAGCAATGGAATTGTAATGGTGGTTGACAATTACTACATGGGAAACTTATTCCCACGTCAATGTTTACAATAGTGACCAGGTGGTCAAATGTATAGTGTAACTGTCACAGGGGCTCTCAACTCCTACAGGCTATTCAGTGAGTGGACTGACTCGCGAGCTCATGTAGAGTTACTGGGCATATACTGGGAGATCAGGGTTTGATTCTCATTTGGGGCAGTCAATTCTCTGGAGTCAAAACATCATTTATCAAAATAATATATAAGATTGATTATTGAAGATTAGTTGAAATTTTGAATTCAAACATGGTCAATGATGGATTTTGCAACACTGAATCTATTTATCCCAATGAGTACAAGATTGTCATAGCAGCAATGTTGCACTGCAGTTTTTAACTCAAAATCTTTCAACCTCACACTCACTAATGATAAATATTTTCAAAATTAATTTAACTTACAAAAAGTGTTATAGAATGTATTAGAATAGATGTATTTACAGATCATGAGAATTTCGACAATTTTAATTTTTGTTTGTTTGTAAATTTGTTGATAAAATTGTATTTTGCAAAACCTCTCTTTTTATGAAAGTTTTTGAGGAAAATATCAAGCTCTTTTTTGAAGAATTGTCATTTAATTCACTGATGTTTCTGAACACATCAACTGCTATGATCGTTACTCCCATTAGTGTAAAGAATGTTTTATCCTCTCCCGTTGGTTGTAAGATCCAACGGCATCCAGCGGCGAGGGAATTCCTCCATGAGGCATCGCCTCAGCCAGGACAAGCTCTAAGCGCCAGGCATGTGCGAGTACATAAGGGGCAAGGATAGGACAAGGAAGGTGAAGGAAAATTGTGTGTGGTCGGTGGACTGTTTGTTAGAGTACTACTCTGGCATTCACCTGGAATTGATCAGAGGAACCAAGGTAAACTACCTACCATTAGAGCAGCTGGCCACTGGAATACTCTAGACAGTGCTTGAATTCAACTGAGCTATTTAGCTAAAGTTGAAAATCCACCAGGATTGGGATTTGAACCCTAGGATCCTCAGGTCAGAGTTGCTGCTCAATGGCTCTGAGCTTAACTCAGCTGGTAAAAGTCATTTGAACTTTTCTGAAAAAATGCAATTTAAGCACATTAACTTGTCAAAACTTTCCTCTGTGGATCTGCCACTGTATGAATATGGGGTACAGGACATGTTAAGGGTTATTTCCATTATTATATGGCAATATTGATTGAAAATGACTAGTAATGTACAAAAGTGAATCACAATAGTAAACTACCAGAGTTATTTCAAGTAAGTATTGCCATGTAACAATGGAAATAAACACTTATTTGCTTGACCTGAAAAACTGTGTTCGTGACTTTTTTGTCTTTTATATATCACTGAAATGTGGGGATGATTATGTTCTACAGAAACATGTATGGTACATTCCATCAATTTTACTCTTCTTATTTATGTAGGGTGTCTACCTCTCGTCTTCTTTTATGCTACACAACAATAGGGATGAAGGCTTGGCCTATGTTACAGCTCTTATAAGCCTGTCAAGTGACATTACATAAATTTTAACAAATGGCAAATTACATGACCCTTTCCCCCAAACGCCTCATCTCTTCACCTTCACTACTATCCATACAGTATTCTTCTATATTAATGTTCGCCATAAGCCGCCATCCTGATTGAGGTTTTTCTGGGTTTACTCAATTGCTTAAGGCGTACACCGGGATGGCCCCTTGCTTTGCACTCCCAGTCATAAATGTACAGTTTGTCCCCCCTTTAGTTTCTCTCCTTTCTTCTTTCTCGTTCGTATTTTCTACTTCATTTTCATTTATGATTCCCTTCTCTCATTTTTCTCTTCTCTTCCATTTCTATACCATAAAGCTGTTTGGCTCTAGTCGCCATCCTGATTGAGGTTTTCTGGGTTTACTCAATCACTTAAGGTGTATGCGGATGGTCCCTAGTTTTGCACTTCCAGACGTAAATATACAGATTTCCTCCCTTATATTTTACTACTCTGTATAAATGTAAACTCAGTGGTTAGGCGGAAGAGCAGGCCCTATGGCCTGAGCCTCGCCATTAATAAAGACATTATTATTATCATCATCATCATCATCATCATCATTGTTGTTATTATTATTATTGTTGTTGTTATTATTATTGTTATTATTATTATTATGATTTGATTTCTTTTAAATAATTTTGGCCTTTATATGCATACTTCTTGATTACTCCACCTAATCATAAAACCCCAAGAGAAGCCATGAAGTGCCAAATAAATTATCATTAAAATGTTAATTTCCAGTATGCAGGCCCTTTAAACGGTTCAATAACCATTGACAATCAGATTCCCAGCCATGTCAAAAGAACCTGTGATACTAAGTGGATGTGAGAGACAGTGATTTATGAACAGGTTATGAGACCAAGTATAAAGAAGAAGATGCACAATTAGTTTGTGATAATGCACAGATAAGTTACACTCACTGGGATATTCTCAAGTGCTGCTTACAATAGAAAATATGCAATTAATCTCCTTTATTTTTGTTTTTACATTCACTGTGATATTGAACTAGTTTGTTTACCAGGCAAGACTCACAGTGAGGCATGTGCACAACATATGCAACTCTGCTCAAGGGCTGAAGTATCCCAGCAGATGCCAAAGTGGATGCCAAAGGGCTCTACTCAATGCATAGCATTGATATGTCCACACCTCAGCAGGTGAGTAGTTGACTTGCTGGCCTCTCAACACCCAAAGCACCGCTAACGTACTGTGTTCAAAAGAAGGGCGACCACAGCAGATCCACAGTGGCCATGTCATGGTTGAGGCCTTCAAAAGCTAAAGAAAATTAAATACTTTCACAAATATCCCATCCTAAAGAGAACTCATGTCCTTCCAAATGGACCGTTCAGATATACTTAACCGAGTCTGACATCTGGTGAAGAAAGTGAGAAGCAATGTCCAAGGAGCATGGTTCCTTGATAGATCCTTTAGCGCCACACAGAGGTTTGGCTTCAGAAGAAGCCTGGATCAAAATATATGGGAGTGGAACTGTGGATCATAAGGAATAATGGCTGCATATAATTCCTTACGATAAAAAATAAAAAGGGGATTTATCATGCCCTGTCAGAAAAAAAAAAAAAGTTATTTTCACATTAATAATATGAATTTATTTTACTGAACAATAGATTTTCTGAAGCACAAATATTGAAAGAATACTGACTTGGGATTTTGATATTATACTTATATTTCACATTAATTTATTCAAAACTTAAGACAAGTTTTTTTGAAAACTGAATGTTAATGAAAACTAATTTATGGAAATTTGTATTTTCTGAAGACTCCCCCCCCCCCCTGTTTATCACGTTAAATATGTTGTTCTCAAAACCAGGCAAGAAAAAATACATGTCTCATTCTCATCTTCTGCCAATCAATTACAAAACACTATATCACAACAGACGAGTATACACAAATACTAGGATAATACAATTTTTCCAAGCAACTTTTTAGTATTTATCAATGATAGTCTTTAAATAAATCACATAATATTTGAAATAATCTTATTCTCTTTCAATAAACCACTTTCACAAAGCTTACCCCTCAATTAATTGAGCCTACAAGAAATAAATTTTCATGGAATGTACAAATCGAATGTCTAAACAAGGACAGTAGAATGAAAACATCTAGTTAAAAGTAAGTCGGTAAAGTGTAATCTCATTAATTTGTTAGTGAGAATAACACAAAATATGTTTTCCACAATCAAATTTTCTAGCAGTATTATTCCTTAAGGATACATTTTTTCTTAATACTTTATCATTTTTATACAGATATGTCACATGAATTTTAAAGAAAGAATTTCCAGTATTATACAAGTGTTTATAGTATAAAGTACACACACTGTGCATAAGAAACTTGTTTAGAACAAAGGGTTAATGAAAGTAATAAGTAATACAAGGAGGCAAAACTATTGATTCAGATTTTGAATTTGAGTTTTTATCTCTGAGTTGCACAAAAGTTGAAACGTTGAGATTGCACTTTACCTGCATTGATTCGACAATATTGTAGATACGTTTGAAAAGAACTGTGCACTTCAAAACAAAAAAGGAAACCAGAGTCCCAAATACAGAATTAAAAAAGCAACAGATTGAATTTCATACATGTTGCAAAAAAATTTTCTTGCAAAATCATCCATCTCATTTACATATTAAGAATAACAAATTAATGCAATACATAATTCAAGTAATCCACACATTTACAGATAAAACAAAATAAAACAAAAAAATTAAAACCCTTAACTCTTTGTAAACAGCAAATGAAATAACTCAATGTAATCACAATTAAGCAACATTATTTGGCAAAGTAAGAAAACATGTATTTAACCTATAACCTTCACAGAAAACTAGGAATGTAACCAATAGGATTCAACATTTGTTCATGCAATTCAGGCCAAGTAATGCCACGTACATTTAATGCATACTGGTTACAAACACAGAGATTCAATGCTGAAATCCAATCATAAATTGGATCATTTTGTAGCAACGTACTTTGCTACATATAATCTCATTTTCAGCATACAAGCACATTAAAGTTTGTTCATTGCTTTTTTATTTCAAAATCCTTAGAATAATCTCTTCTTTAAACCCCTGACACGTCAAATATTGCCAAAGAGCTTAGTACAAATCTTGCTCAAATACGTCATCATAAAGCATTGGAATATTATGTATCACCTTTGGGTCAGTTGCTCTATCTTCTTTTGTAAACAAAATTAATCTCACTCATTAAGTGTTTTGAAAGTAGACTGATGGTTTTTACAGGAAAGAGCATCCTTTTCAGTATTTTTCTTCTACAAAATACACTAAGACCAATCGCAATGACTCAAGTCAAAGGATTTGTGCATTCCTATTTTAATAGGCATTTATGGATGTGTATGACATTCAGAGTCAAAACTGACTGACTGATTAGATTAAAGGAACATTACAACTTACTCTATTCTTGGCTCAAAAGCACCTTACAGGAATGAATTTCATCAATCACTTTATACAACTAAAATCTCACATTAGAAATTAAAAATTATTTATCACATATTGAAAATAGTTGCAATTACGCATTTTCATGTCACAGTTTTAGAAAACTTTAATAATTATAATCTATACAAATGTAGAGCTTTTCACTAAAATCTTCATTGAATGATTAATACCACTCTTAAAAAGCTCTACCTACACACATTCAAACAACAAAATATTTACGTCAATTTCACTTTCGCACAAACACACAATCAATAGTCCAAAATTGGAAACACTTCTGAAAAAACAGTTCACTGCGATACGTGAAATCAATGTTATAACACACAAATTCCAATGGAGTGCCTTACTTCCAATTTCAAACAGAGGTAATGAAATTCTACCTTGCAATGATGAGAATAAATTCACGTCCATTTGGCAAGAAATGCCAATATAGACACACACATCATCATCATCATCATCATCATCACCACCACACAATTAAAGCTCTTCAACAACTGTAAACTATAATTACAATAATTCATGAGAAATTGATCTTTTGGGAGGAAAAGAATTCCCAGCAGCGAAAACATCTATCTTCTGCTCCAAAATGCAAGTTACACCAAATATAGAACTATGAAATTATATAACTGATAATAAAGAAAGAATTACTTATTTGTTCCAATCTGAAACTATGTACACAAAATATATCAAGCATTTCAGTGTTCAGTGAAAGTTCAAAATAGTTTAAACAAAGGTGCCAACTTAAAAGCATTTAAATCTGCAAGTCTGCAACAGATGCTGTGTAGATCTTAGAAGTCCTGGGTTCGAGTCTCAATTGTGCAGGTGTACCCCAGAGAAATAACTATGATTGAAATTGACCAGTTTGGATGATAATTCTGGTCATTATAGGTGATCTTATAGGTCATTTCCATGCTTTCTTCATATGAATTCCAGGCACATACCACATACCTTAACATTATCGCAGTCCACATCCAACCTTGATGTTAAGTGATGGACAGGGGGTCCCAACAGGGTCAGTGTAGACACCCCCTCCTGAGAAAGGGGTTAACGATGACCAAGGAGTTGATTGGGAGTCAACAGCCAAATATGCGATGCAAAACAGCGCCCTATCAATATATTCAAGAACACATTGATTACAGAAAACACTTAATTGTTTTCTGATACAATGCAAAAAACCTATAATAGTAAATAGGGATAGGATTTTTATGCCCTAAAAAACTTGAAATATGCTTTTAAAAATATGCATTATGACCTAAAAATTCTCAAATATGCACTTTAAATGCAATTAAAATTAACAATATTTCTTTTCCTCTCTAAACCTTTCTTGATAAAATTCAGGAGAAGCATGCTTGGAATGAAAAGATACATTTTTCAGCAAACATAATATAATTTACCTTACTTCGCGGGAGAAATAATTGAATTAATTTTCACCTTACTGAAGTACATTGTATGTCTTGTTGTATTTTTTCTGACTGGTTTAAAAAATATGTTATCAAGAAATATCTTACATTTGCACAAGTATTTTATCATCTATAAAAACTAAAAAACGCAAACTCTGACAAGGTCTTTCGAATTCATGAATGCACACAAATAAATAGATTCTATGAAAAGATGAAAAGTTTTATACATAAGATAAGTCTCCATTTTAATGAAATATGAGAAAAAAATATGCGCCCATAATTTCACACGAATATGCACCAACAGGAAAAATCGACCAAATATTCACAAATATGAACTAAAATATTAATCTACAGAGCATCATATTCTAACCAAGTGTCAAGAAATTTCACTTAGCTATGTACTGAAGTAACGTACAAAAATATGCAAAATCATAGAAATCTGCTTGCTAATAATAAAGAACACAATTGGTCCTCTTCTTTCCTATCTGTTGTCCATCCTAAGGAGTTTGGATGTTTAGAAAACACAAGACATTATAACTATACATTCACAACGATACTCTGATGTGCAGGAAAGTAATATACTCTGGAAAAATGTTATGGCCAAAAAACACTGAACATTTTGTAACCTTTGCATTAAAATGAAGTTTAGAAATTCAGCAACTCGAAAGTGAAAGCCTCTTCGATTATTGAAAACTGAGATATTTATGATAATTTTGGTGTATGAAATTGTAATCTTTAAAGCATTTATGTGCAATTCTTTGTGTCATGGCAATGGATGCTGTGTGTTATAGAGAAAACATAAGGGAGGCGATGAAACCATATTATATTAAAAGAGGTTGATGAAACAAAAAGGTTGGGAATTCCTGATCTAGAAAATCTATGACGAAAGTCAGGTATCCACAAAGTGGCAACAAGCTGCAAATGAACAGATGCATATTTGCTAACATCAATACTTCAACTATCAACCCATAGTGGTGTATAGCTCTTCACATAAATTAAATATTCTTTGAAATCAGTTTTCATTGAATTAATGTTTTTGCTCCAAGAGATGGTTGGCAAAGAGCACTTTACATCCGCAAATAAAAGTGCATATTACAGATAGGTGTGATATTTTTATTGTCTTTGCATCTTATTTGTTACGTCAACATTTACGAGCTTCCTGACATGGGAAGGCAATGTGAAAATATAAATCCTAACCAACTAGACTTAATCTGTGAATATAAAATGACCCCATACTTTTCTGAGATATTTAGGGAGAAACTTGGTGTTATATGTGGGTATATGTATAATGGAAAATGAGAAAGCTTTGATGCGTAAGTTATTACACCTATTTGGAAGCCATCCCAGGAGGCTAGCTTACTGGCATAAAACCCTGAATAGTTCCATGGGTTTGTTTTCAAAGAGTAGAAAACCCTCAGCGCATCACATTGGAATGCCATCATCATGAAGGTGATATGTCAAAGGACACTTGCACAAGCTTGGAAAAACTAAAATCTTTTGGCATACCCTGTGTTAACCCTTTGACTGTTCAGAGCAACCCTAGAGTGAGTAACATGGTGAGTGACCATCAGTGCAGCCCTTTGCCGAGCCTGCCCTGTTGGGCTGAGCTAAGCTTCAGTCAGCTGCAGCAACTTCAAGACTATGAAGTAAATTCACTGATAACTGTTTCACAGACACACAGAGACCACTCCAAGCAATTTAAACACTAAAAGGTAAGTAGCAACAGGCAAAAGAAAATATGTGGGGGGCTGTGTTTCAGCATTGCCCCGAGTCTCAAATTGTCCAGCTCCAGCACAGAGAGAGAGAGTGAGAGACTTTCCAACCCTCTGTGAAGTGCACTCTAGTGATTAATTGCAGAATTAAAGCAACCAATTCCAATCATACCTACATAGAGGGTACTGAACCAGACAATAAGCATTCATATCATAGCAAAACCCCTAACTCACACAAATACGAGACTAGGGAACCACAATGGCATCAAAAACTCAAGTTAGTGTGCAGAAGAACACATGCATAGCAATAAAATCACCTCAGGACTCAATTAGCCCTTGCCTTATTAGAAGGAGAATGCCCTCACAAGTCCAAAGGCTCCCAGCTACAGCGCATGCTAACATGTCCATGTGACAACATGTTCACAGCAATCAAACAGTTAATGAGATCCTATGTTTCTACTGATAAGTCAGCCACATCAGTCAACTTCAACATATTAACTGAGACTAACATCTGGAGGAAAAGTTGAGGAATTAAATTTCAAGCAAATATGGCATGGCCAAATGGCTGTCCCTCCCAAAGCACATCCTAATGCAAAATAAATGAATAAATAACTAATACAATGACAAAAGAATGACTAGGAAGTGGGAGACAGTGGAATACACTATAAACCACCATGACTTCTTAATTGAGAAAAATTCAATTCTTACAGCCATATGTAAAGAACCAATGTGAAGGATATATTCGAATAAGGGGGTGAAAAGTGCCCCAAACCAAATCGATAATCGCGATGCTCATACAAAAGAGAATACAAGATGCCATAGATTCTCGTTCTGCACAGACACATAGCTGCGATCATTTATTGTTTGGCACACACTCGTTACTTGGCGCAAATTGTTAAACCATTAGAAATTTTGAGTTGACTGTTTATATTTAAAGGTACGCGTGATCCCAGTTATTGAAGAAGACTGTAACAAGACTGTGCCTGGGATTTTCTAATTGGCAATAACTGATAAATCTATAACTGAGTAATTTGATTTATATTAGAAAGAATACATAAATCTAAAAACATAAGGGGTTTGATGATTTTATTTCGATAATATAAATACTATCCACATAATGACACACATTTGTCAGCAAAAAGTTGAAAATCATACTGTTATCAGTGAAACATTTCAATAATTCAAATATAACTTTTTTAAACATTGTTGAAAAAAAAATTTCCTATCACATTTTGGTGCGAATTCCAAATTATTGAACTGATAAAATTGGTTTTAATTGTTTTTCAGTATCGTCCACATTATTTAAAAATCTGAAAAAATATGTTGTAGAATGTTATAAAACGCATTCTAGGGGAAGAAATTGAGACAGTACTCCAACGTTATCACGTCGAAAATCCATTTCAAAAAAATTTCTTTTTTTCTATTTGGATTTGGTATCAGAATTGGTTCCAAAAATACCTTAAAATTCAACTACTTTTACCCGTCTCTCCAATTTTTTCAGCCTGATACAAGCAATAGAAGCTGAGAAAAAATGAAACATGAAAAAGACGTTTCATGTTGTATCTCTGCAACAGATTGTCCTAGGAGGCTGATTTTTTGTGAATCTTTGGCCTTTTGTATTCTCTTTCCTATGAGCATCGCGATTATCGATTAGGTTTGGGGGCACTTTTCACACCCTTATTTGGCTATACCCTTTAGACTGAAAAATCTGCTTCCAAAATATCATATACTTAACATAATTTAATATAATTATCAATTATGAATAATTATTTTCAAATTTACTTTTTGAGATATCATTACAAATCTGAAAATCATCACAAGCATGTTAACTGATCAGCAAAGGTTTTCATGTAGTACAATAAATGTAGAATTATGAATTTCACGAATTCTTCATGTACCTCGAAAGTAGAACATCTAAAATTCTTTTATTTCTATTTCTGAAAATATTATATATTATATTCAATAAATACAAACTAACTGTATCTTTTAAACTTCAGTGTTTGGAACAAAAAAGCAATACTTCTTAATCAATGCTTTTAAGATACCCTTTTTGAACATCTTAGAAATAGCACACAACACATCTCAGAAATGGCAATCAACAAAATTTATAAAACTCCAACAAAATTTTATGAAAAACACGTTTATCCACTTTGATTGTCTAAAGTCAAACTTTACGAAACTGAGATCAATGTGTAATAAGAATTATTATGATTCAAGTGTTTTAATAATATGTGGCCTACCACAATGATCTGTTTTGTAATGAAAAGGAAAAAGCTTCATTCATGTTCATACATGGCCTCAAATTAACTATTCCAATATCATTCTGTCATATTTTACAAGATGAATAGTAAACTTAAAAGAAAATTATAGTTCCTTAGAATTTTTGCAAAGTGGATAAAATGTAGAAAGATGTTTGTAATGTAACGTCTTATTAAAATGCTGGATTAGTCATCATATTTGGCCTGATAACGTCATTTGATAATTCTCCAATCTCATATTGTAATAAGATTCTTACAACACTTATTTTATTAATAACTATTTTTCCAAGTCCTTCCAGAAACAAAAATACATTTATAATAAACAATCCACATTTTGCTAGTACAAGGCCTTACTCAAATGTGACTGTTCATAAATATCACATTATTTACTTCCATACAAAAGAGCTCAAATGCATCACTTAATATTTTGTCTCACAGTGTATTTTTGCTACTTATAGTTCATTAAGCAAGACTAGACTAAATACATACAAGTTTTATGCAAGACAAATATAATTATGGTTTTGCACAAAAGACATCCTGGAGAAACGTGAGTACATTTTTACTTATATTTACAGTGTAATTATCAGAATATAACACAGAAAATTATAGTGTGAAAATATTTATGTTACAATAAAATGTGTGCAAAAATAAACAAACATCACACTTCCAATTACCTTGAGATTTCTATTGAGTTCATTGAAACTGTACTCTATCAAATGTCCAGCAACATCACTAAAATAATGAAATAAAACTATTTCAAATAAAAATATCTTTAAAGCTTGTTTCATAAAACATTTATATTCACATCTTATTGACGCTAATGTGTTCCCAATCTCCCTCCAAGGATGAACAAGCATCTGATGACTTGGAGTCAAGGTCATCTATGCAAAGAGTGACAGGAAGCTGTGTGTGTCGCAACAGGTAGCTCTTCTTGTCCAACGCCCACAAACCATCATTCAGCGTAGCTGAAATAATTACACAAAAGTTGCATTAATTTTATTACTTTTCATGGATGGGTAAAAAATTCAACAAGAATTAAGATTCCTATAAAAACGTGAAGAAGGCATTGCCCCATACATCAATTTTAAAATTTCCCTTGCATACACAATATTTGTGGCTCTATTACAATCAATCTTAGAAATCAAAATAGTCATAATATATGCTCAAAAGAGATTTATATATGGAAATAATTTGAGAGTTTTCGATGATCAAGTCTTATTTTTTTTTTAATGAACAGTTGTGTGTACTGGTTTTATTTGCAGGATTAAAAAGGACTAAACTGCTTACACATTTATAGTCTTATATCACCGTGTTACTCTATTCAACTCCTACGCTCTTGATTATGCAGCAATGTCACATTAACATCACTTGGATGATGTCATTATATCATAACTATATAGTTGTTATCAGTGAATGAATTAATGCCTTATTTTATGTGGTGAGACTCAGGCCATGAGGTCTGCTCTTCTGTCTGACCACGCAAATTTCGCTACGCTCCTTTCACCAACTAGGGAAGAAAGGAGGTATTGCATGAGCGAAGAAACAGGCAATATGAATTAAGCTCAGAGGCTTCATTTAGGCTTGAAGATGTTTTAGGTGCAGTAAATGTATTAACATGGGACAGCTGGCTTTACATCCCCTCTGAAGGATGGCGTACGAAGGATTTTTTCGCCCTTAAAAATCTACGGCTTCCATCGGGTTTGAACCCGCAAACTTGGGTATAACAGCCTGATACACTAACCGTTACACCATCACCGCTGCATACTATAACAATCAGTGCTTGATTTCTAAAATTTTAGGTCCCGGAATACACCCCAAATTAACTAGTATTAAGTAAATAGAAATAGTTATATATTTAGAATTTAATAATTATTCCTGAGGTACCGGAACACCATTCTGTCATGTTCCGCCAGAAATCAAGCCCTGGTTGTTATAGTACAATAGTAGTACATCACCATCAGTTTCCTGGTTGATTTTGGCATTTACATGAATATTCAAATATCCTCGTTATTACAAAATAATATTAACAACAAACAAAATTATTGTTAAAGTAAATGAAACATTTATTCAGGTACATACTTTTTGGACTGGCCTTCTCAGTATTTTATTATGAATAACATACCATAACAGTGCATACCATTAATTTCAATAAGTAAATAATCCTTGGTGTGAAGATCATGAGTGCTCACTTACCACCTTTGAGAACATGCGTTGCTTGGTTGGTTGGTTAGTGATTCTGAGCACGTCAATGGCTTAGGTTATTAGTCTCGTAAGTGTAGTGCACGTTTTTTCTCTCGGGAGATGATGATGGTCTTCCCCACTGGATGGCGAGATCCGGCACCGACCTACTGTCGGCTAGTGGGGCTTCTCCCTAACCAGGACTCTCCCACCAGCTGGGCACTGCCCCAGTCGGGACAAGCTCTAAGCTCCCGACCGGTCTCACGGAATATGTGATAGTGTAGTGCATGTGTGTGCATGTGTGCGCATGTGTGCATGTGTGCGCGCGTGCGTGCGTGTGTGTGTGTAAGAGGAGAGGATAGGACAAGGAAGAGGAAGGAAAGATCGCGCATGGTCCATGGCCCGTTTGGTAGGGTTCTGCTCCGGCATTCGCCTGGTGTTGATCAGAGAAACCATGGTAAACTACCGATCAGAGCAGCCGGCCGCTAGAATTCTCCTCCAGACAGCGACTGAATTCAACCTAGCTGAAAAGCCAGTGTCAAAAATCCTGCCACCGTCAGGACTTGAACCTAGAACCTCCCGGTCAGAGGTGCTGCAGTGACATCAGTTGATGCACTGAGCTTCCACTCCTGGTCTGAGAACGGGTTCAGGGCGCCTGTGGAGTTTGTGGAAGAAATTACGTAGGGAGTTCGTCAGGGCTGACCTGCAGTCCCTTTCCTTGCATTCCACCATTATTACCTTCAATTCATCTCTCATCCCTCCCATTGCTATGGCATTCATCTTGTCACTTAAAAAGCTCCATCTACTAGCAAACCTGAGTAACTCAGTAGCTCAACAGCTGCTTCCGACAGTCTCCCAACAAAAGAGTCTTTAGTCATCATCATCATGACCATTTAAGATCTAGGCCTGCTGACCTGTTCCTCAATATTCACGATGTTCTTGATCTTCCCTGCATATTCTTGGTCTGTCAGGATCTCTTCTTCTTGGTTTGTATTGCAGAACTTTGCTTGGGCAATGTTCTGTCTTCATTCTTTTGGAGTGCTCTTGCCATTTCTTTTGGGAGTTTTCAATTTCAGAGACAATATTTTTGACTAAGTGTTTTTCAGATCTTTTCATTTTTTATCCTATCTATGCTTGAAACTTTTAAAATTCTCAGATATTTCATTTGTGCTGCTTCATTCCTTTCTTTTGTCTCTTTGCTTCAGAATCTATGTTTCACAACTGTGCGAATTTTGCAGCAATATTATGTAATCTAATTTTTGTCTCAAGAGTTCATATATTGGAAATGTCTTTTGATGCATCCACTTATTTTGTTGTACTTTGTTAATTTTGATTCCACATCTTCCTCTGTTAATGATATTTTTCCCCAATTTTTTTTTACCTATCAATCCCATGGACTTTGTCTTTGAGAGTGATATTTTCATTGAATATTCCTTTGTGAGTTAATTCAATTTATGAGCTGCCCTTTGTAATTCGTCTTCAGATGTTGCTAGTATAGCTAGGTTGTCTGTATATAGTATTGTTTTCATTTTCTGGTCCTCCTTCAGAGTGACACTCTATTCCTTCTATTTCCTTCTTCCAGGTTTTGGTCTTGCTGTTCATTTGCTGCTGTTGTTTCATTATTGTTGCAAGATAAATAGTAAAGAGTCTTTGAGGAATAATAAAATCTCAGCAAATACATGTTATTCACAATTAAGTAAATATTATTATAAACAATTGTGTATGAAATAGAACTAGAAACATTAAAAAATTATGAAAAGATTGATACTATGATTGGATAATGACACATGAGGGGAAGAACCTGCAAAAATGAATCAAAAGCCCAATGCAATTTTGCAAAATGCAGTACAGTGCAGTGTGCAATAAGGCAATTTGTGCAAATTGTATTAGGCAATTTGTGCAAATTGTATTAGGCAATTTGTGCAAATTGTATTAGGCAATTTGTGCAAATTGCCTAATAATCTTTTACATACTTAGAAGTTTTTATTTGTGAGTTTTCTTGTTCTATGTTTCAAAATAACATATGCCCTAGGTAAGCTTAAGTTAATTAGCATCAAATAAAACCTAATATTTTTTTGTATCATGTACATACTGAAGGTTTTAGAAGAGTAATTTTGACAATTCTTGTTTCAGTACTTGAAAAAGACAACAAAAGTTTGTTGAAAAGTACTATTCAGGGGAAAATCATTGTATTTATTCATTTTTATGAACTATTAATTACGTTTATTAAAATACTAATTGTCCTTAATATGTAAAGGATCTAAATATCGATTAATTGTAGAATGTTTGGAAGATGTATTAAGAGAAGTTTTGTGATGAAACAAGCCCAAAATACCTCTTCAGAACTGAGTTTTTTTTTTAACAATTAATATTTTAGGATACTGAAACAATTTTTTTAAAGATTACCATCCTTAACAGATATTACATCAGATAATAAAAAAGAAAGGTGCAATGGAAACTTAAGAGAAATATTTTTCATGATAATTACAGAGGAAGAGAGAAAATATAATGTGTGTACACACCAGAAAGGAAGTCGACAGAGCCAGGTATTTTCTTCCAGTAGTCCCCCATGCAGTTTGTTTGTGAGATTCCGTATCTTCTGTACACCGAACCTCCCGCAGACAAAGCCCACACAGCAGACTCGCTACACAATCCACAGATTTATTTACTATCATGAACAGGTTTATCTATTAAGTGCAAATATACAATTGTTCTCTTGCATGCAATCACATATACAGAGAAATCTCACAATTATCATCTGATACAGGTTTGTACTTTCCTTCATGTTCATTGATTGAACACATTTTGTTCAAATACGCGAGTGATTGATGGTATTGTCCACTTAAGACAGTACGAATACAATCACTTGATCCGGCAAAAATAGGTTAATTCTATTAAAAACATTAAAATGATATGTATTGCATATTAGAATGTAATCATTACAACATCTAAAGAAAACATTTTCTTGAAAGTTTCAAAGTAGTAAGCAAGAATAAGTACCCTTCAACTCAATTTTAAGTAGTCACTGTTATTTATTTTTACTGCCTCAGTCTTAGTTTTCATTGCGTTAAACCCAGTCCTGGTTTCAGACTTTATAATACTGGTGTAAGTCGCTTACCTCACCGTCAGGTCGACAGCTTCGATGCCTGAAACCAGGGACCACCCTTTTCCCAAGGGAAAGTCTGGGAGTATTTGCTGTCGCACGTACACACTCCGCTTCTTATCCAGAGCCCACACCATAAAGGGCTGTGGGCCCACATACACCTGCCAAGGAAACATCACACTCTGTGTTATTAACACTGCTATGGTTCTACACCAACTATTCAGCAGAAAATTATACAAATATTGTCACATCAGTGATTGTTAACCCAACCAAGAGTTTAATGCAGTTGAAGGCTTCTGGGACCAAAGTATGTTTGGTAAGAAACACACTTTGTCCTTGAGGATAGAAAGGGCTTTCTGCCTAAGAGGCTGTTCAACAAAATCTTCCCTCTGTGTAGATGTAAGACTTCAAGAATCAGACAACATATAGTTTCTTTTATGTTTTGCAAACTTCTTTTGATTATGGCTAGACAGATCAACTATTTTAAGTGGGGGTAGTGCCCATTCTACGCTAAGGTATCGGCCTCCCTTTCCCGTAATGACATGAACTTCTGAAATCTCTCTTTCACATCATACCTTTGTAAAGATTAACTTGCATTCCGGTTTCTCATCTGCTGGAATCCAAGCTGGTGCGAAGGTGGGACTTGCCATTGAACGAGGAGATCCAATCGTCATGTACACGTCCCCTTGATCGCTGCAGGCCCACAGGGTGTCACTGCCACACGATATGTGCGTGAAGCGGATGTTTCCTGGAAAAAACTCCATATGAATTTCACAAGTCTCTTGTAAAGAAAACAGATCTTGGACAAGCCTTATCGTTAATTTTACGTTAACGTTTTGGATTGCTTATGCATATATACATGCATGACTTAGCTACATAACGCACAAGATCTCAGGCTGAGTCGTGCAAGGGGGAAGGGAGGTTCCTCCTCTGAGCACTTTCTTTTGTTTCTGGCAGAGAGAGCTTAGCATCTCTGTGAATACTACGCTATGGATTGATGATGGGTTTTTGAATTTATAAGACACTGTCACTACAAAGCTCTGCAAGCGTGCTAGTTGGATAAGGAAATTGCTACCTAGACCTACATCCAACAGATTTAAGACCAAAAAATTAGTTTCCAGATTGTGACATAGGAAACAGATTACTGCAACACATATTCCAATCGCGTGGAACTCAAAAACAATGTGTCCACGGTCCTTAAAACAGGTTTCCGTGACCTTTGGGCCAATCAGTTCAGTGGGGACAAGAGTTTTGGGGGGCATGTTGGGCAACCGGAGGAGGACAGGTGAAGCCTGACTCACGTTCACGAGGCAGTACTCTACAAACTGAGAACCTTTTGAACCTTCGTTTTCATTCTTGGAAATACAGCTCTTCTGGGTTTGCCTCCAGAATTGCAGCTTGGATAATCTGATACGAAAAGAAACTTGAAATCTATATTAAATTTAATGGAAGGAATAGAGATAGTAATGATATTTCAAGTAAAACTGAAGTGAATTTTGATTTTCTGCGAGATTTAACCTCAACGCTTAACAAAATTAGTGTTTACTCACACACAAAACCGGGGATATAAAAGCTCTAAAGCATAGTTTAGGGGCTGGCCTACAATAGAATCCAGTATTAAGCCATTTCCATTTTTAAAATGGTAGTGCAGAATATTCACATTGGTCAAGCAAGTATATTCATGTAGCACCAGTCCACAATAACAAACAGTTTAATTTTTGATGAATGTTAAAACAAACCTCCCACAAATTCCCGTAAAACAAAAGATGCCTGGTACCCCAAATTCTGAAAGAATGTCCTGTCCAACGCAGGCTCCAAGAAATTGCCCAATGAAATTCAGCACAGGATTTAATTAAAGGCATTTACATACCCTGGGTTTAATTGTTATCTCATTACCAGAAACTTAACAATTTATGAAAATCTGCCTCACAAAAAAATAAAATCTGCACTACAGGCTGCAAAGCACATTCAATCTTGCTCAACTGGAAGGTCTGTGAAATGGATGTTTTCAACTCACCATGACCAGGGAAGCGGAAACATAGAAGGGTGGCCAACCTGCCCTGAGTTATATGTGAGACTTGCAAGAAAACAAGTATTAACTACATCAAATTATAGAGGGTATAAACTTCAGAGATTAATAAAAGTATTGAAGTTGTAAAAGTAAAACCAACCAAGTGCAGGATTATGTCTTGAAAAGGAAATATAATTAGTAGCTTAAGCTAATGTGAGAAATGAACTACATGGAATCAATTACAGAAAGCAATTTTTAGTAATGGCATTAGTGATGACAAATTGCTCATTAGCTTAAATTGACAAGGGCTTAAGTGCATTTTCAAAAAGTGCCTACGCATTACAAAACAACATCTTGGGAAGTTTTACTATGAGAGCAAGAAGCCAAGACACACAGAAGTCATACCCAGTTGTGTCAAGTTTATTCTTTTCCAACAGGTGTCTGATGTAAGAGTTGTGTAGAGTTGCCGAACATAGATTTGGCCCTCTCCTGACAGCAACCATATGGACTGTGGAGTTGCTGACAAGCAGACTACGGACTCTGGAATAGGAATTGCCTGCAAAAGAAGAATGAAGTATTAATACATAAGCACAAGACAATAAAAAGGATGAGTTATACACTGAAATCTGTCTTAAACGGTCATTAATAATTCTGACAAGAATTGGCTGTAAATCAAGGTGGCCTCTTGATCAAGTTTATGAGGTTACAGGAAGTGCAGATTAGATTTAAGGTGGCTGTGTAACTCAAAATGTTAAAAATCATAAAATTGCATTTTTTAAAATTTTTTATTGGGTGGTATGATCTGTTTTATTGTCTTTTAAAAGCTTCAAACTATTTCTTGCTATGTTTCTCATTTTTTGAGCAAACACATTTTTTCAAAGTGATTGTCAACTGTTCACCTTAATGAGTGAACTATAACTATATCCTCATACATTACAAAAGATAATAATATAATTCTTTTTTGCAGAATGTAACCCAAGATTTGCTCTAGCGAATAAACTAGAATAGTTAATGTGTCATTAAAAGTTTCAGTTATATGACCTTAAATGTCCAGAATAAATTTATAATTTTTTTTCTTCAAATGATCAAATCCTGACTGCCTAGTTTTCAGAGTACCTGTACCATTCTAGTTCATTCACTAGAATATTCAATTGTGATTAGTTATCCTAGAATATTCACTAGAATATTCAGTTGTGATTAGTAAAAACCTACATTTTGGCAAATTATTTGTAAACAAATAGAGGGGAAAAAAGTTATCTGATTTCTAAATGCAAAAGCTAAATGCTAAATCAAATGTACAAGGGAAAAAAAATTAGACACAAAATTCTTAATTTTTATTTTTCAGATAGACAGCTACCTTAATTGTGCTAATTACTGTAATATATAGAATGTTATTACAAATGTTATTAAACTACAAAGTACAACTTAATCAGCAAACTACTTGAATTATAAGTCAGAGGCAAATCTCACATAGATTCTACTCATTTTTCACAAAAAAAACTTGCATTACAAACCCTTGTTTGTTTAGAAGAACTTACATCTTATTTATGCTTAGCTTCCTATACTTGACAAAAATGTGTCCTTTGTTTGTATAATTTTATTAAATTTGTATCCTATCATGCTTGAAAATGTAAGCACGTTGCCTAGCTGAAACATTTCTCATTTTCTAGGATCACATACTCTCCAGTGTCAAACATCTTTGTTTTCACTAAACGCACTTTTCTGATTCTGCTGAACTAAACTCAGAAACAAATGCAATTCACTGGGGCCAGGGATGTGCCATGAAAGAGTTTGGTATGACCATCAGATTGGTTCTCATCATTCAGAATCTCAAAATTTCCCATGATTTGATTTGTTTTTGATGAAAAAACAAGAGATTTATGACAAATGTGTGACATTCACTGGAGCAATATAATCTGCACATGCTTTCTTGAGCTTCAGAGTCTCTCCCTGCTTTTTTCCTACACGCAGTTGAGTGATGAATAAAATTCTCAACAAAGCAAGGTTAGCAACATTTGAAAAGTAGTCATTTTTGCTCTCAAGTAAATCAGTAAAACAAATCAATTTGGATCAATACAAGATACAATCAATTAGGTTTATATATCTGCCATTTGAGAATGGCAGGTCCAAATATTTCTCTTGTTTCTTGAGCACTGTATGTGCTGGAGTCAAGGTGTTTCCTGCACAGCATTTAATTTACCTATCTCCCCTATTTATCTCTCTGTAGTTTCTTCTGCCCAATCTGAATTTCCTGGCTAAATACTTCTAATTAGCTGTCAATAGAATCAGATGCAGGAAAATATATTTAGCCATGACCTTTTTATTAAAATTGCTACACCGTTTTGTCAATTTTCCCCTAGTCTTGAGTAGAATACTAACTAATCTTCTTTTATAAAGTAACCATTTTCTCACTATGGCCTAATAAATCAATATTTGTTGTGTTCATTACATTGTAACTCACTAGCATATTTCCAGTGTAGAGACTTCTGGTATTTCTTGTGGCAAAATTGTGAAGCTTAATTCAGAATTTCCTTGACAGCTTATCGCTAATTATGTATTATTTGATTCAACATAGGTTTGAATAAATCTAGTATTATATGTTAAAAGTATTATGTGTTATACGTAGAAGACATGAAGGTACTTTCTGTAATAACAATGGGTGCAAAACAACTGATTTTACTCTACCTTTAATCAATAATAATAATAATAATAATAATAATAATAATAATAATAATAATAATAATAATAATAATAAAATCATTACAAATTCTAATGGAATTAAAAAGAGGTTATACCATATAATTTTGCAGCTTCACAGTAACTGAGAGGTATTCCAAGTTAGGTTAGATAGCTACAGGTTACAAAAGACATTTTGTATAATATTTGTTAAAATTATTGTTTTAAATTTGAAGCTCACGTGAATGTTTCCTGAAGTGGGGTAGTAGCAAAAGAAGTCGCCAGCTTCAGAGAGCAACCACAACTGGCCTTTGTCCCGAGCCATTCCTCTGGCTGAGATCCTCTGCCATCTGTAGTTCGGGTTTAAGTTCTTCAAGTTCACTCGATTCCACTGATGACCTACAAATGGCAAAATGTGTACGCAATATAAACGTAGTGACAAATAGTGATACAGTCAACTCCAGATCATCGAAGAGAGAGAACCAAACATGTTAGTTCCCAGAAATTCACTATAACCGGAGTGAACTGTATAACAATATGAAAGTTATAAAGTGTGTTAGTAAGGAAATGAATATAGTGTGTTTGGCAATAGACTCTATTTACATGTAATGTATTATTCTCTTTTTAATAATTACTATATATACTGGGACTTTATTTTAACCTCCTCTCGATCAGGTTGCTGTCCAATTTCCCTGATCCATTGAGCAAATGCCAAGATGGCCCTGTTTACTATTTTGTTAGCAAGTTTTGTTATGCAAGTTAGTAATTTGTTAACAATGCAGAAAAATCAAATCTGCGATTTGTTTACTGTTGCAAATAGGTTTTCTATAACTCGACAACGAAAATGTCATTTTTTAAATGTTGCTAATCTTGCACTTTTTAAAATTTTATTATAATTTATTTATTTTTAAACTTTTGTTCATCTTTCAACTATTTATAGTTAAAATGTTGGAAAGGATTATGGAACTCAAGAAAAAAAGAACATGCACAGATGATCTCCTCCATATGGCACACACACTCTTCACCGTCTTTTGACTAAATAAATCAAATCAAATTCGCAACCAACATTTGGAAATCCAGGCACATGTCATGGTCTCTTGGCAACGGAGTGAAGTACCTCTGACACACTTTCACTTTTAGTGACCTACCGCAGTCACATGCCCTTAGATTTCAGGATATAGGAATGCACAGTTTTAGTTGGACACATTAATTTATCCTTGGGCAGCAATTAATTTTCATTTCATTCAAGCTTGGAAGAACTCAGGTTCAATACGCATTTTCTTTCTCAGTAAATTTCTTTAGAAAAGCTTTTTTTGAATGCTTTTGTTGTTATAATAAAAATGAAATTGGAAATATCTTGATTTATCCTGCCATGAATTTAATAAATTCAAAGTTATATTTTCTTAAAATCTGATTTTCACATTAATTATTGAAATTACTATGGTTATAAAACAAACTGATTTGTTGAAATTTTTCATAAAAAAAAAACTTTTGAAAAAGAGAGTTCTTGTTAATTTATGTAAACATGCATTCTTCATGAACTTTTTTCTAGATTTTATTTTGAAAAGAACAATTTCTAAAAGAACACAACTTGAATTTTTGCCAATTTTTTTTACCCTTTGTTTATAATCTCCCAATGAAGGAGCTAAACTTACCAGTAAATTCAGTTTTGTTCATATGAATTTTGTCAGCCATTTTCTCAGATATCCACATAGCATTTCTTCCAGCAGCCATGATGACAGTTGATGATTGACGAAGGTTTTTCAAATAATTGTCCGTTAATTTTGTACAAAAATGTTGCAGAGGAGTTGTAGGTTGAAATATATAATCACTGATAAGAATCTGTAACACAGAAACTGCAAATAAATTTCTCATTACAATGGATGGTATTAAAATAGTCGAATGTATTCATTCCAACGTTCAAATTCAGCCTTTCCACATGAAAACAAGGTATGTTTTTATATACAGCAATTAGAAAGTTCAGGGTAATAATAAAATTAACATTTGAGAAATGTAAAATAATATTTACAAAATTTTTAGAATTTGAAGTTAAAGCAGTCTTTACTTTGCAGGCAAGCATAATCAATATCTTTTAAATAAAGGGAGATGTGGAATAAAAGCTAGTTTGTGCATAATAGGTTAGTGCATACATTAAAAGAATTCCTTACTACTTCTTGTATTGTCACATATTCTTGTATAAATACTGGAATCTGTTATTTCTTGTTTCAGAGTTAAATGTAACATGATAACACTAATTACACGAAATGAGCTGCATGTGCCTAAATTACAAATGCCCTTCGTTGACTGTTCTTGACATCACTAGGAAGAAAGGAAGAGATTTTCTTTATAATAATATTAATCTTGATTTTGCCTAAAATGTCCAATGAGTATCACAAGAATTATTACTTACACCAAAAGCTCTCATCTATTGTAATAAAATAATATAAGGTAAAAGAGTCAAATGAAATCATAAGTTACACACACTGTGTAAAGATCATATCCTTAATATACGGCGAGACCCTGTACATTTGTAAAACCGCGTAGTATGTTGATATCTATTGAAAAACAGAAAATTTATAAACAACATACATAAATGCTTGGATGTTAAAACATCAAATCTGATATTTGGTATGAAATAAAAAAAGATACTAGTGTTCAACTATCACAGAATTTTGTGTATCCATTTTTCATTAGTACTCACAGTTTGGTTGATCTAAATAATTGGGAAGCATTGTTTTTATAATAAAAAAGAGTATATAAATCTGAGCAATCAACTGAATTGAAATTTACTGTTTGCCACAAGTTTCAACTTCCCTTTTTGTTATGTACCCAAAGCTCATCCTGCAAGCTGAAAATGCAAGATGGCTATGTCAAAACCTGAAAAGGAAATTATTCTGTTCTGTAGGGTATCGTTTATTTGAGAATTATCTCAGAGATGAAGTTTCTGAACATTGGAATAATGTATTATACAAGTAATATTGTTTATGATGTTGTAAAAATTGTATAATTGGAAAATTCCTTTTTCCTTAGGGCAATTCTTAAACATTTTTTTCTTTTACTTCTAGAATTTTTTAATTTTCCAATGTTGGTCAAAATGAAATATTTTAAATATTTCTGGCTTGTGAACTGTTAAATTTTGGATTTCAAATGAACTGAGAGCAGAACAGTTTGTAGTTTAGTTTGTTATAATATTTCTTGAAAACAATGCATGTGAATTATTTGAACACATTTTCTTTGATAAATTAATATGACAATGGCAATTATATGAATTTGAAAAGCTCAGGAATCTTCTTCTCTTCCTCCAGTGAACAATATTTCTGTCAATAACGTATATACATTAACCCTCCATGCTATAGAGAAATATTTTTATTTATAATATCTTCCTAGTGCACTGTCATAAACCTCGGCTAACCACCAAACTCATCTACATTAGATGAGTTTGGTGGTTAGCCGGGGTACAAAATTGCCAGTTATTCACAAGTACATGGTTGAAGGACTCAGTGTAACATGTATGAGATAACATGGAGAGTATTACCAACTTGCAATGACAGCATTATGTTATTTGCCAAAAATAAGATATATATAATATTCATTTACGGTGAAGCAGCATGTCATTGTTGCAGTAAGACATACTGTATATTGATTCAGTGGTGAGGTGTAGTTGACATTTACATAATTGGAATGATTGAAGGCGTTGTCATTGTCAACAATATTATTTATTTTACAAATAGCAGCTTTCGATGGCTTAGCCATCATCATCAGTTTTCATCACCCTCACACCACACTCTTCGGGGGTGACACAACACAGCACACCGCACCCAGGCCATTAACCCTCCTCCACCCCCCACAGACGGTACTTAAAGCTTCCGAGGGACGCGGGAGACACGCAGTCCGTTTGTGGCTCCCAGACAGCGGTAAGAAACGGCTCAACTTACTTTTCGTATTTTCTCTCTCAAAATTGTACATGTACTACATTTTCATTTATTTCTTGCTTAAAATTAAAAAACTACTATATTATATAAAGATATAACTCTTTTTCTTTCCTTTCTTTAATTCTTCTTCTTTCATTTCTTAAGGTTTTAAATTATATAAATTATTTATATTTTAAAGATCTAACTCTCCGCCCCCTTTCTTTCTTTCATTCTGTCTTTTCTTTTCTTTAATTCTTCTCCTTTCATTTCTTAAGATGTGTTTTTAAATTAGGTAACTATGTTAATTCTAATTTTATATTTTCTTGTACCAGAAAACTGATGATGATGGCTAAGCCATCGAAAGCTGTTATTTGTAAAATAAATAATATTGTTGACAATGACAACGCCTTCAATCATTCCAAGTAAGACATACTACAAAAATGTTTCGTAATCAATACCATGAATAAATACATTTTGCGAAGGTTTCCCTTTTGATTGCCCATTTGAAAATCGTTATGAAAAACTGAAATCATAAAGTTTGTTCCAATATAGTGGCCACAAAGTTTTGTGAATATTTTGAGATGCAATTGCTTGGAAACTATAGGGATTATGCACATAATGTTAATAATGTTTTGATTTTAATTCGTGTTTATTTCATATACAATGAGCTTTTATGAACATAAAGGGTCACCTGGCATAATGTGTTATATATTATGATACGAGAAAAGTGGCGAATTATGAAATTACAAGTTTCTGAATTAATTGCTTCCATAATTTTTTTATAACCTTCTTGTTAATTTGTCTGAATCCTTGTTTACTGGTTATATTCTAAACTTTGAGAAATTACTCTCACAATGATATTGTCACATCCCCTGTCCATTTCCATCCTTATCTTCATTACCACTTTCCCCTTTTCGATACCAAAATCACTTTCCTTCCCATTTACTTTCCCCTCACCTATGGATTTTTAAACATGTTTGATCCTAAGCCACCATCATGTTTTTCTGTTTTTTTCTGGATCTACTCAATCGCTTAAGACATATGCAATGATGGTCCCTAGCCTAGAAGGGATCTCAGATTAAATGTAAAACCTGTCCCTCCCCTTTTTTATTGAAATACTTCACAATTTGTGTATTTGTTATATTTCCTTTGAGCTATCATATCTTCAGCTGCCCATTACACGTGAAACCATTTTTGTAAAATCGAATTTTACAACGGGCATACATTTGTTAATAAAAATAAAACAAGTATTGAGGCATTTGGATGTAAACAATGTTTTTCGACTTTTTGTAAAATTAAGATTATTGAATTTGAAAAATTTTTATGAACAAAAGATAAAGCTAACAAGGGCTTTCATGAAGACACCAAATAATAATGAAAACTCACTCATAAAACAAGTGCAGCTCATTTCCCTATATATCCTTGCACTTTCCTATGAAACATGGAATATCAGTTCTCAATAAGTATGCCCAAACCCCTCAGCTGAAATTGTAGCAATGCAAATGTAGATTTATTAAAGTGGTTAGATGGAAGAGGAAGCCTAACGGCTTGAGCCTCGCTACTAATATAATTTTTTTTAATATTAATTCTCATCATCGTCAACATCATTTTATTATTACTATTATTATTATTATTATTATTATTATTATTATTATTATTATTATTATTATTATTATTATTATTATTATTATTATTATTTTATTATTATTATTACTATTATTATTATTATTTTATTATTATTATTAAAATGATAGTGTTAGTGGAGGCAATACAATTGGAAATTTCCCAATTTTTCCGCAGATAGAAAGCCTTGCTTATTTCACTTATTGCAAAAGTCCAGACGTTCTTGAGATCAGTAGTTCACTCAGAAACAAAGTGATGCCTCTTACACACAGTGAGCCCAGACATTTATCATATTGTTTTTCTATCGTTCATTCCCAGACTATCATTCATCCCCATATCATTCCCAGACTTGGCCTGCAGGTATCTGGTTGCCAAGTCTTTGTAAAGTGATTGAATGTATAAACAATTTCTGTACTGAACTTTAGCTTGAAATATATTTATTTTTTGGTTCCTTTCCTAACTTTTTACAAGATGTTTGTCATTAAATTAATATGATTAAAGTGAATATACTACTGTAAATTTCTAATAAAATCATTACAAGAACCAATGAATAATGAATTAATACAAAAAATGTACTTCATCAACAAAATGTATTGGTAAAAGTTTTTCACCTGCCACCACTGTGGAGATTTGGCCGAGAAATCCTTTGTGAAGTGGATAACATTCTTCTCATCCACAACCCAACCAGTTCCTTGGCAACCAAGCACCATATCCATTACAGGAAACGGTACAGACACTTCTTTCCATGTGGTACCTTCAGGAACATCCATAGATATCCCTTCTCGATACAATACTTTGTCCGTGCTTGTGAGGACCCACACAGCACTTTCGAAGCAACTGACTCGGACTGTGGGGAAAACACAACACACAGCCACCGGTGCACCGACTGGCTGCTCAGGCGTCAACCCTTTTTGAATGTAGACGCGGCTGTCTAGAGTCACATACCAAGCCACAGTGTCGTCTATGGCTAAACTCTGCACATCTCGCGCTGCCACAATCCACTTCTCCCCAAACGGCCCTTTTGAAGATGGAAGCACAAGAGCGTACGCAGTGCCCTTATGCAGTTTCCACACGATTTTTGAATCTTCAGAAACAGAAATTTGCTCCCCTCGATCGTCAGCCTTTTGCCACTTTAAGCTTAACCCGTTCACACCACTGTAGTGTATTCGACTGTTAGAATCTACACAACACACGTAGTGGGCGCACACACAAAATCCTACTATACTGTCAGGTGTTCTGTACTGAATCCAGTTGTCTGCGCGCTCGGACACTTGGCAGTTCTCTTCCAGTGTGTCAATGTCGATGGGGTGGGCAATTTCCAAAGAAGCGTGATTGCTTGGAGGCGCGCTGCTCCCAGAGGGCGGTCCGTAGCTCAACGTGCTACCGATGGAGGCAAGTTTCTCATCCTGACTTTCTGTATTGTCATCACTAAGTTCCACACTGTTCCTGCGAAGAAGATCGCATTCTATTTTTTCACTCATCGACACACCAACTGCTGACACAGGAGACAGCACGTACGTCTCAGAGGAAACCATATTTTTATCCGTCTTCCCAGCATCGATGCCCGACGTATTGCTTTGCTTGTCTTGAGCAGAGTTGGGTCCTTTCTCAAGGCACAAAGTGTCAAGTTTCAAAACTTCCGCAAGCAGTTTCTCCTTGTCAGCCACGTCTCGTTCTATAGACGCAGGACTCCTTAAGTCAGGCTGTATCCCTGGGGGCATGTTGGACACCTTCTCCTCTGGGTGATTTCCAACTGTCAGATCGCTCGGCCTCCTGCCCTGCTCTGAGCAAGGCCCAGCGTCATCACCAGGCAGAGTGCCTAGCTCACTGATAATGCTATCGCCCAACCTAACCAATGTCTCTTCTGATGAAGAGCGCCTCAGTGCACATTCGTTGGCACTGGAACTCGCTCGAGTAGACATGCCGCTCCAATCGCTGCTCATATCCAAGCGTTCACTACTCCATGGGTCCTCGCTGTCTGAAACGTTGGAGCGAGCACTGTTGACACTTATTGTATCAGAGCCAGACTCTGCACCTGAAAAGAAAGCATAAATGTCTGATGAAGGCGTGTATTGGCATCGCTTCCAAGAGATCCTACTTCCTAGACAGAGACCAGAGCACCTGCTATGCAATAGCGCCAGTGGTCTCTCTCAGACAGCCAAACACAACCATTAATCAACTGCTTTAAAATTCTTACACTTTCTCAGGAGAAACAACAAAAATTACATTTAAGGAAAGCAAAACTAAAACCCAATACAACGAATTGCCTCTGTGGGAAACACGAAAGGCTTGATTGGAAGCAGTTAAGGTCTTTGTTGATTTCAGAATAAATACTGCACACTATGTGGTAGGGCATATACCAAGAGTATGTTTGCATAAAAGATAAAGAGTGAACAATAAAATTCACCATAATGCTACTAGTGTCAAAGATTCTGCCCTTCAAGAAATATAAAGTATTATTTAAATAATGCAACTTTATAATTAATCTAAAATTGAACAGAAAGTTTTTGACAGTGGAGTTAAGACATTTAAGCAGCATTAAGTTGTGTATCATACAATTCTTTATCTATATTTTCCACAGAATATTTTTGAAACAAAAACACAACTGAAAACTTACACAGAAAAGATAGTAGCTAAAAAGAACATAATATATAAGCACATAAAATATAATTATAAAAATGTTTCCATTGTGGGACAATGAATATCAAATGAAAATGCTGATCCAATATTTGGTAAAGAATGGATCCATGACTAGAAATTCCAATGGGCAAGTACAGTGTGCCAGAACAGTCTCTCCACACTGAGCAAACTTAGGACCTGCTGTTAAGATCTGCAAACCGATCACTGGGACACAAGTGAAGGCACAACACTTTCACCTTCTATTATGATTGTGCAGCTCTTGCTACCAACATAATTTCTGTTGCAAGCACTCTTACCAGCAAGGTGCCACTGGGGAGAGACTTTCCTCGAGCGCTGTATTAAAATTAAGAAGAAATAAAAGAGGTCATCTTCGTCATTTCTTCTTATAACAACGTCAACAACACCAAATCAGAATTCCCACAATGTATTAAAATTATTAATTTTTCATCACCTTAGACAAATTACTTATATTACTTATTTCCCATGTGCACAGAAATTGACACAAAACCCAGCCACAAGAGAAGTGCCAATCATTTTCCTAGATACCCAAAAATTGGGGAAAATACCAAATTATATATTATATTACTACTTTCCAATGCGTGCAGGAATTGAAACTATGCAGCCTCTCGCCTTTTAAAAGGTGTCTATGGTTATATTAGATACCCAAGAACCTGGAGAAAATTTTAAAAAATATTCATATTTTTAATTTCCAAAGCATATAGAAATTGAAAGAAAACTACGCAGCCCCAGTCGTATGAGATGGATGATTTTGTTAGATATCCAGAAATTCAAGAAAAGTCCAAAAACGTTTATATTACTCATTTCTGATGCCTGCAAACTGCAAAGGCATTTATCCACTTTTAATCAAGTCAAATGATTCAGTAAAAGAAGTTAGCTCATCTCTCAGACATATTTGGTGAAAATAAACGAGTTGAATATGGGCAGGACAGATGGAATGGATTAGAACATAACCACTTTCAGATCCAATATTACTTTCAAAGAAATGGTGGTTTTCTAATTTTCTGTGGAATTGCGCCCTGCTCATTCGCAGGATATAAAGAGTAGCTGCAAATTCTGTTACTTTAGATCTACTGGAATTTCGAAGAACATTATCTGTAAAAATGCTGGAGAGATTTAGTTTTCCAAAAAGAAAACATGTCCCTCTAAAAACAACTGTAGCATACAGAATATATATCTCTAGGTTATCAGTTTGACAATATTTTTTTCAGTTCATTTCTTCACAGAAAAAAGCAACAACGACCAAATGTGCAAAATGTGGATAAAAAAGCAAAGAAAACATGAATGAAATGCCATGTTGCACAAGATGGAAAACACTTCCATGGTTTTTACAAGAAGGGAGTTACAGTTAAAATAATTTTGTGATGTTCATCCGTTTTTTCCCTGAGGTTTCAGAGTTTATCTTTCTTACTCAAGCACTATACATTATTTTAAGTGATTTAAATTGTGAGAGAAAGTCTAAATTACAGAATAGCACCATTTCTCTCATTTCCTCAACGCATTCAAGCGATATTTGTGTTATGCTCCTCTCTCTAGGCCAAAAAGCTAAGTCAGATATTACTGTTTTTTATCATTCTTAATTGCAGAAAGTGAGTTACGGATGTATAGCCTCATAACTCTATGAAACAAATATGTATACCCTTAAATATGATCAATTCCTTGTTTTCCCCCTATTTTTTAGCTGACAATTTTGGAAATTTATAAACAATATTAATTCTATCACTTAAGTTATAATTTCATTTTTCTTGTTTGTTTTAATAATTTTGTAATAAAATATTTTCCATTTAAATAAAATCATTTGATGGAAAACAAGAGCCTAGAGAGGCCCAGAAATATAGTTGGGCCCCTTGTTTAAGGCTGTGCATGCTTATGCTAGAGCATTATCATGCAAACCTACTACAATTGTACAAGAGGGACACTTAATGCACACAACACTGAAAGAAGTTGATAAGTAAAACAAAACTAAGTCCAAATCAAACCAAAAAACCACACACCGAGCTCATCAGAAGTCGAACATGGCCTTTAAAATTCTTGAAAATTAAGTAGAATTGCAATGACAACACCAGGAAAAAAATTAGTGAATTGGAAACAGAAAGATACCACAAAGAACAAACCAAATGCTAAGAGAGACTGCTCCACTCATGGAATTAACACCAACAGGGCTGAACCCACTGTGCACCATCTGGTATGCACCAATCAAGACAGTATATCCAAAAAAATTATTGCTTGTGCTTACCCCCTCCCTGCTGGTGGAGCACAAGGAATGCTCCATCCATCATAGGAAGCACAGTAGTGTGCACTTGGAGCACAAACACAATGCAATTAATATATGACACACCCTGAAACTTTTTTGGAGGTAATTTCATTCATGAAATAACACTCACGCTTTGGAAATTTTCAAATAAATTTATTGGACATTTGCAATGTACTTGTGGTAAAACCTGTAATAATTTCCTGACTTCATCCATTACAAAAAGACTCTGAAGTCCAAAATGCATAAAAACTAATGGAAAACAGACTGAGAATATGAAAATATCCCCTACAGTGGCCATTAAACAAAAATGGATAAACTTCAGTGTGAATGACTGACCATGGAGAGAAATAGAAAGAATAGCGACATCTGTAGTATTTTTTAGCACAGCTTACCTGAGACAAAGTGTTTGTTCTTCAACATTTTCTTGTTTTTCTTCTTCTTCTTTGGTTTGAACACAACCTCTTCAAACTTCTGTTCACCAATCTTCTCCAGTACTTCTGCTCGGGAGGCCTCTGTCAGCAAAGCAAACTCTTGGGAAGATTGTGAACTGAACTGACGATGTCGGTTGAACACTTCTTTGTTAACTTTAGGTTCGTCCCCAGATGATCCCACGCCGTTGACACTTCCGCTTTCAGGGTGATCTACAGTGAGATTCGCCTGTGAAAATGGGACATACGTTACCTCTTAGTCTGAGATCCACAAAAGCTCATGCTTTTTGATGCTAGGGTCTACATTACTTGAAATTAAGGGGTGTGTTTTAGTGATTATGATACACTTTCACCATCTAGCAGAGAAAGAAGGTAGTGTTGGGCAATGAAAGAGAAGACCTGAATTTAGCTCAGAGGCTCCTTTTAGGTTTGCGGATCTTTTACATGAAGTAAATCGACTACATGGGACAGCCGGCTTTACTTCTTCCCCTCCGAAGGAAGGCGTACGAAGGATTTTTTCGCTCTTAGAAGTCCACGGCTTTGGTCAGGTTTGAACCCGCCAACTTGGGTATAACAGTCTGGTACGCTAACCGTTATACCGCCGAATCCGCAATTTGGTGACGATTTTTTGAAAATTTTGAAAGTGACAGGGGCTTTATGTAAAGTAAACCTCAAAATTAAAATACCCGTTTCAAATTCAAGGGGCTGCAACGTCAGCCAGATGGATGGGGGAAATATCAATTTTGGTGAAAATCACTCTCTGAATCTGAATCAGTGAAATTGTCGCTGATTCAATCAGTGACGCAAAGTCACTGATATCTTCAGTCGAAATGTGGTTTCGCTGACAATCAGTGAATTTTGGGAAAAGCTTTTCATAATGACTGCCGCTTTCCTGGTTGTCAGTGGCAGTGCGCCCGGGCCGCGCCACCACCGACCGGCCCAGTTATTCACGTGGTGTTGTGTGTGCAACAAATCACGGCGGAACGGTGAAATAGAGGTTTCCTGTGAGGCGACCTGTGTCTGAAGATTGTTTTAATTGCGTTAGGTAAGTAGTTTCCTTTTCTGTGACTCATCTTGTTGTAACTGTGAGGTCGTTTTTTTTTATGTGATCATTTCCATACAAGAAATAGGTTATGAACATGTGATTAATACCACGTATTTGTTTTTATTAATAACAAAAACTTCTTATGTAACAAAAGTTTTAAAGTAACTGTTTGGTCATACAGTGTGAAATATCTGACGCAATGGATAATTTCGTTTATGAAAGTTGTAAAGCCCAATATCTCGATTACCCCACAGCAGAGCCAGCAACCAAAAATATTAACTCTTTTTTTGGGTTTTTTCCAATTTAGTTTAATGACACCAGTCCAGGGTGGATTTTTGGGAAAAAGTGTAAGAAAGTGCGGGAGCTATGGAACTCTAACACTGAATATTTTAAAAGGTATTTTAATTTGCCAAGGCTACTGTAATACTGATTTATTTTGGTCAGTTTTCCCTTGCCTTAGTCACTAAACACATTATATTTTACTCATTTACATGTAGAGGCTAGTTTGGCAGAGTGGAGAGTGCAGATGGTACATCAAAGCCATTTCCCTCCTGAGTTCCCTATCCAGACCTCATAATTCTGCCAGTTAGTATGATTTTGTATGTAATCTGAAAATAAAGAAACCCATTTTCCTCACATAACTTATTGACCTATCTATGTTTCTGTTTTGGAGGACTCTAATTTGCATCTGGAGGAGTGGAAAGGAGAAAAACATTCAAGAAAATGTCCAGCAATATTTGATATGGGTAAAAAGGATAGAAAAACTATTCTTGTTTTGTTCAGGGTGATGGTTGGTTTAACATCTGCTCTTTAATAAAAAAATATTCCTTCACCCATGGCAGCATTTGCTTACTTTAAATTAATATTTACAACAAATTTGGCATACTAAACATTGCAATTTTTTCATTTTGCAGTATATAATGATTATATCCCCCAGTATTTAATTTGAAATAAAAACTCAGTTGGGTTTCTGAAAAAAAACCCTCCTCCTGGGAAATGAACAATGCTTCTGCATTTGTTCAATATCAAAACCTTCTACCATTGGAGTTAAGTTTTGTTATATCATAGAAATTTGATTTTTTTTGTTCTGTGTCTATATTGACTTCATAGATTGACTTAATGATTTTCCCAATTCGAGTTTGCTAATTTCCCTAAATTCATTTTTTCTTCATATTCAGGAGATTTTCATGTTCTATGTACACAAGACTCCTTTTTAATTCAATTTATCCCCTGTGTTGGTAATATTTTTGTTATCATTATGAGATTTTATTGTATTCTTGAGTGCTATTTTCCTCTCTCTTTCTAAATCTTCGTCTGTTTTTTATTTTTAATTCTTTGGTAGGATATTTATGGTTTTACCCTCTAGAAAGTATTTGTTGAGACTTAGTACTGTATTTCTGTCTCATATTTCCCCACAGCTTTTTCACAATAGTTGTCCATAGATAGCAGCCTTTTGTCAGTTTCATTCATAATACATCTTTTTTTATTCACCAAGTCTGGTTTAATCTTTCATTAGACATTGGCCCATCTAGGGAGAAAAAATCTTTTTAAATTTTTTTCTTTATTTGGAATTGTTTAATTCTTTGAACTTATTCCTGGATTTGATAGTTAGTACCATCTAGACATCATGGTTTTTGTTACTTCCTCAGTTAGTTTACAAATCATCAGCTTTGATTTTTGATGTTAAAATATAAGCATATCTTTGAAATGGTCGACCAGTAGGTGGGTATTTTTGTTGACGATCCTCCTAACCTCTGATGGTATCATAAAACTATCTTGAAAAGTGCTTTGACCTAGGTGTGACATTAATCAATTTTTGATTTCTTCATGATTTATTCTTTAAGCTGATTCACAAGTTTCACAAATCTTTTTATGTTTAATTTATATTTTTGCTGTAAAGAATGGTGTTACTTTATCATCTCGCTCTTCCAGGAAAATAAGTATTGTGTACATATTTTAGTAATTTTTTACTAAATTCTTCTGATAATGAGTTTTCTCTTCTTTTAAATTTTTTATTAAAAATTTTCATTTAGAATTTAGTTTCTTCTATTGTTTTGTGTTCTTGCATTTTCTTTGATCCTTTTTATGTCTTCTAATTCCTGCGTTTACAATTTTTAATATGTCATCTGAGTTTTCATCAGGCCCCTGAATGATGCCTGTTTAAACAGTCTCCTCTTGGTTTAATTTTCCAGGATTATATTTAACTTTAAAATTGTATTGGGACAAAGTATTCAAATCACCCAGTTCTTAATGTGTTCTTGCTTTTCTATTTAAATTTTTAAAGGTTTATGATTGGAGTGCACAAATTCTCTTCAAGTAGTGGTGCCAATATATACACCTCTTTTATTGCCAACACTCAAGGTAAATTGCTTTTTTCCTTTTGAGCTTCACTCAATTTTTAAAAAAATATGACTGTTTTTACCCCATTTTTTCGTTGTTTTAGTAGCTCTGATTTCTTTTATGCATGCGTTTTTTTTCAAATTGTTCCATTCTGATTTTACTGTATTTTTCAAAATCATACTAGTACCAATCTGTGAAGGAAAATTTTAAAATTTTCTCTTCCCCAAACAGCGTTCAAACTTGTTTATCCATTGGCATGCGTTTGAGTGTCTTCCATTAAATATATTGATAATAAAATCATTGACAATTTTCTCAAATTTTTTTCTTCAGATATTTGTTGCTTATCTTCTAAAACTTTCTTTAAAGTTTCTAATTATTTCATCTGGTACTTGCATTTTCAACCCTTTAATCTCTTTTCAACCTCTGTAATCTCTTCTATAAGTAGTTGTAAATTCAAATTTTTCCCCTTTATCAAATATACTTTTGATAGATTTTCTGATAAAGAAATCAGACTTTGAATTGATCTGTGTTTTTAAAGTATTTTTACCTTACAAATATTTGTGTTGTAATTAGCTCCTTGAAGGTTTGTGTTTTAGAGTTCATCTGGTAAACCATTTAAAATTTTACCTCAAGTGGATTTAGCTTAGAACTTTTGGGTTCTTGATACATACCATCATTCATCAATTTTATTCCTGTCTTTGAAATCAGTAGCCAGGTCCTCCATTGGTGTCGGGTATCAGTCATTTGTTGTAGCATGGCAGATCAAATTTTAGGAAACAATACAAATAGTCTTTGTTTTTTTTATACACATATATTGTATATATACATGTATACAAAATATGTATATATGTACATAGAAACAAGGGCATGCAGTGCTGTTAACATTTCAATTTTTAAAAAAGCAATCTGCTGATTTTAATTATGAAAAATTTTAATTGCAGAGAAGCGATTAAGTTGCCCTAAAACTTAAATATTTTAATAATACCAAAAGTTTATTTGTATTTTTACTTAAATGTTGACAGATTTAATGTCCTTTATTTATTTTATTGTAAATTACATAAAAATCCATTGAAATGTATTTATGTATATTTAAATTATAAGAGTCCTTTCTTTCACTACTTTCTTCCCTCTTCCTTTTCAAATTTGTAGTATTGTCACCAAAATTGTCATAATATGTACATAAAATGAAGAGTGTTAACTGCAGGAATTTTCTCCGTAGTGAGTTTTGAAAAGTTCCTGAACATGGTTTTCTTTTTTGTTGTATGTTTTTCATTGGTTTAAATAAAGACTTTATTCTCTTATCTCACTTAAAGGCAGTATCTTCCTTTAAATTACCTTAATTCCAACATATCTCTTTCAGTATTCCCTTTTATTGAAAAGCCAATTGTTTTGTAAGTAAATGATGTAACAAAACTCTCCCTACCCCAAGGATAATGTATTAGGAACTAAACCATAACATAGGACAATTTTTTCTATGTGATAATGTTGAAGACAATAAATGAACATATATATGGATTGCTCATATGAAATAGAATACAGATCTGTTTACCTCAATTTTCAATTTTTTTTTTGAGTTAAGAATTGACTCAATATCTTTTCCATAATGTATATTTCTATTGTATTTTTTTTTGTAGTTAATATTTACAGTGCTGTTCAAAAAGATCATTTTCCCCTAAAAATTTTTTAATAAATTTGTGCCTTATCTTTTACTTTCTTTATACTATATGTCGCTACCCTTTTTATACTGCACAACCTAAAATCCTTTAGATATCAAAGGGAAAAAAACTTCAAATACAGATATAAATTATTTTCATTTTTTATGATTATAATTATTAAAATTTTTATATTTATTGTATTTATTTATCAAATTTTTTTGTTTTTGAAGGATTTGTTTAAAGCAATACAGTGATTTCTCAGTAGTAAGTTTTTGGTTTGTGCTTTCAGTACTGAGAAGCGATGTGATACTTCACTGATTCAAATAAGTGAAACCTACTTTCACTGATTGCAAAACTATTAATTCCATGGTTCAATTAGTTGTACAGATTTTACTGATTCAAATAGTGAAAAATTTTCCTTTTATTCAAAAGTGAAGTTTCACTGATTCAAATGTAGTTTCACTGATTCAAAAAATGGACCCGTTTTCACTGATTCGTTCAGTTCAATTCACTGATTAGCCGGTGGCAGTTTATACCACAATCAGTGAATAGTCACTTCAATCAGTGGTTTTCACAAATTCAGGCTGAGAGAGCATGCTACGGTTTAGTCTCTAATGTTATTCACAGAAAGATGGACATACGTTTCGCCATCAATCGATTTTTTGGTATCGAGGACCCACGAAATGAATAGTAACCATACAACATTACATAGATTACACAATTACAATCCTTTCTCGTGTTATGAAGGGTGAGGAAGTACATGGTCGTAAAGAGGAATGTTGAACAGTAAAGACCTGCTCTGGGGCATGCACGAGTGGTCTGGTTCCTCAGAGGTGGATTCGTCGGCCTCCGCGGCCGGCCATTTGACGCCAGCAGTCAGGATGAGCCGAGTCACTGCTCTGGCTGACTGGCCATCGTGTTGTGGGCCCTTTTCAGCACTGAGGAAGGTCGAAACGTCAACGATCGACCGTGTGGGTGTGTGTGTGTTTTGTGTGTGTGTGCGTGTGCGTGTGTGCGGTGTGCGGCGTGTGTGCTGTGTGTGTGTGGTGCGTGTGCGTGTGTGTGTGTGCTGTGTGTGTGTGCGTGTGGGTGTGTGCGTGTGTCGGGTGTGTGCGTGTGTGTGCGTGTGTGCGTGTGTGGGCGTGCGTGCGCGTGTGCGCGTGCGTGCGCCCGTGTGCAAAAGTGCATGCATCAGTCACGGTTAGCCCATTTCTGGTTCACTAAGAGTCATTCAAGGCATCACAATCTCCTGGTGGGGAACGGGGATCATATTTGAGTGGATCCATCCAGAAAATTCTAAGAGCTTTCTGGAAACACGTCTTTTTGTTTTTTAAAGTAACTGAAACATGCTTTGGGACATGAGAAAATTACTATCTACAGATTTTGGTGGAGAAACGTAAATTCCCTTTCCCCCCCCCTTTTTAAAATTTGTGCATCTACATCTTGACGCGTCTCAAATCCTTAAGGGGCGTTGAGCGCATTCTTTGGTTAATCCTCCCTTAATTGCTAATCTCCGTAATTACTTTGCTAGTCAAATCTCGCCCCGTCGCAGTCAGTCAGTGCCTTTTATCCTTCGGCCAGGGCTCGACGGTGTTAGATCCAGGGTTACTAGCCGGTCCCACCAAAAACCCCCGAGTCTCAATTCGCTAACTTCGTGACTTCACGGGCGTAATAAAGAACGCGGCGGCTTACCCTACCCTTAAAGCAAATGTGCGCTTACGCTCTTCAGTTTCCCGACAAACATCAAGTGATGAACCACCAACATGGACACAGAACCCAAAAAATGCCTATTAATGGCTTTTATTCATTCGAAATAGCTCATTGTATGAATGGGAAAATAAGCTCGTCAACGGATGTACGTTAAAGTTCTATATTAATACACAGGTATAAATATTTAGAAGCGTCTAGGGGATAAAGGCGGGGCCCTGGCCTGGCGCAAATGCCGCCGTTCGCCTACCAGTCCGTGGGGCAGGGCCACGATGGGCGGCAGCTCCATGGCCTCGTCCGCCGTCGCCACCGCGCTCCAGCCGTCTGCTGTTTCGGGCTCGCTTTCCACGTGCTCCTTCCCGAAGAACGGCAGGTTTTGCAGCGGCAATGCAGGAATGGCGTTCTCTTTAAGCCTCGTGGTGAAATCTACAAAAGAAGAGGCGATTCTCATATCTGTGAGGGGGACAGGGGCAGACACGAAAGAGACATCCTGCAGAGATTCCGAGTTTGGTCCTGGAACAAAGAAATATTTTCTTCGGTATTAATCAATAATGATAAAATATTACAAAAAAATATAACATCAGCAACTCAATATTGTTCAAGATAATGATACGCAGAAATCGTAAGAATCAAATATTGATATAATATTAAACTCAACGTATAATAATGTACACAGTATTGATAGTGATGAAAATTTGTCACTAATTCCTTGCAATAGCGTATTACACAAAATTATGCAATATTATTGTTTTATTTTTCATCCTCACACTACAGAATAGGGAGTAAAAGTACTGGAATCGCATATACTATACGTTTACGACTTTTCAGTGGTAAAACCCATGCTTACAGTTCTTTTGACAGCCTAAATTATATAGTCCTTTTTTAATAATTTTTTCCATAGGACATAAAAGGGACGTAACAGTGTAGATGTAATTTGAACAGAAAAATGAAACATGCGCCTTTTGTGTACAGGTGGGGTAAAGTAAATAGGTATTAAAAATCTGTTCTAGTATCAGTATGATTTGCTTTAATTTATTAGAGAAACCTGTACACAAACGTCGTTACATAAGAAAGCGAAATGATATTTTAAATCTCATTGTAGACATGGAGTTGTCAACCAGCTTTCTGGAACTTTCACTGGTACAACTGACACTTTTCTGAAGGAAATTAATTGGGTTGGACATTAGGTACCTCTTGAATCCCTGCATCCATTGCGTCGAATGTGCGACATTTCAACCCCCCCCCCCACACACACACACACACACACACACACACACACACACACAAAGAAAGAAAAACCGCGGACTGAGACGTGGAATTCTCGCTGGCCGTTCGCGAGGTCCTTGCCTGCCAAGCCAACGACCAGGAAGCTTCTGGCCCAACCATTCGCGAACGATTAGTACAGTGGGGCGGCATTGCCATTAAGCCAGCATTATTCACCAAATTCTCTTTTTCGGTCATACTTCTCGCATTTCAACTTTTCAACATAAAGGGGCTTCCATGGGTGAAAATTGAGTTCTTCGTTCACAATGCGCGTCCTGCTTTCAGAGTTAAACGGTTCAAGTGAAGAAGGAAATAAGAAATCCTAAAAAGTACTTCATACTATGGTTTTGTTTATATTTTTAAATCATTAATATAATATAAATTTTTCGAGTATTAAAATACCTAGTTACTTTTCACCCACCCTATGTACCGTCGGCGTCCAGTTTGACTTCCGCGCTCCAGGCGACACATCCCGGAACCTTTTCTCATTTGCTATGCGCGAGGTGGAGTTTGTTTATTCTTAAGAGCGTTCGAGTGTGTTGGATTCTGCTGTGAAATGATTTGCGCGGCAAGAATTACAGTGGTCACCACAAGTGCTGTCTTCTAATGACGTCCATTTCCTGCTCAGTCGTAGCTTCACTTGTAGGTTAGATGCGATGCTAAGGCACGATGTTCAACTGTTCGATCTTCTTCGACAACCGGAGCAAATATTTCCATCCGATGGTGTGCAGAAAACGAAATGACCGCGCAAAACGTGAGACTCGGCCATCCACATTCGATTCTGAAACATTACCGAGTGAAAACAAACGTCCATTTTCAATTCACTGAAAGGAAATGACCGTGACAAACGGGCTATGTGGCTCAGAATAAATCTTAGACATTTCAATGACATGACTGATTGGTGATTCTGGGCTAAGGTCATTACTTCCTTAAGTGTAGCGCCTTTTGTTTTTTATCGCGGGAGATGGCGGTAGTCTAACCCAGCTGGATGGCGAGATGCGGCGCCAACCTACCAAAAGTAATAACTTTTGCCAATCAACATGTTTCGGGAAAGTCCATATAACGTATTCACACTCTGAACATGTGCCTCTATCGTTAGAGAACTCTTCATTCGTTGGTCTTTGACTTGTTCACGAGATCTCCACGGCAGCGTCCGAACGCGACCAGGCAAACACCAATGCACGATGGATTGTCTATACGCCAGGGGCAAACGCCACGTATGTAACTTTGTAACGTGAAATTTCCCATCATAGGTTCATTGGCTAAAAGTGCTCGCTGTAGACCCGTCTTGTAACAATTCTGAGACGTGCGTGCCTATATGTGTCCTCTCCTATATTATTTCAGTAGAAAGATGAGCTTTGCGGCTTTCACGCGCAACCAATGAGGTCTCTACAGAAAGAGAATTTCAAAGATTTGAATTGCACTTCAACTTTAAAAACATAAAAAACCTCAATGTGCATTTAAAATACAGTCCGCAACACAGGGGGCAGCATTTTTTATATATGCGCTAGTTTTATCACTCCGAAACGAAGCGTTTTACTGCATTTAAACTTCACCTGTTCAGAGACGTGCACTCTTCACATGTATGTGAAATTAAACTAATTACTTGATATTCTTTTTTTAAACTTAGAATCTTGAGGCCAGATGCCTAAAAGAAACGTTCTTCACATCATAATCTACAGGATGAAATCTTGGTCATTCTATTACGTTTTTGTTGGTTCACCTGTTCAGAGACGTGCACTCTTCACATGTATATGCGTTTGAATTGCAAGGGTGTCCCTCTCTGTTCGGTAATACAGTTCAATAGGAATAGTTTGAATTGAGAAGGATGTATTGTACAGTTATGTTAAAATATGTTTAGTTAGTACAATTAGAAGGCAATATAGCACAAGTGACGCAGGATAAGAGGTTCTTGAAGAAAAAGATAAGTCAACTCCGGTTATAATGAAGTCGGATATAGTGAACTTAAGTCACCGGTCCCGTTTCTCTTCGGTTATAGTGAACCTGAACCTCGTGTATAGTGACCGTAGGAAAAAAGTCCCTAGAAATTATTTGGATTTCGTAAGTTGTTAGGCGAGTAGGAGAGCCTTCGGACAGTGGGGCGGTGTCCCAACAGAGCAAGAGGCATTGACAGGGTCAAGACCGCACTTCGGTACTAAGAGACAGAGGACAATGCAGAATCAAGTACGGAGAGCATGGACTCCGCACAAGGATTTAGAGAAATTACTAATAAAAATGTAAGCAGCAAACAATTGAAAACAATTAATTTTTTTACGTACAAATAAAAATATTGAAATTTCCAGTTGGTGTTGTTAATGAATCTTGCTGTATCTCTTCTATTTAATTTTGACATTCTCGGATATGGGAACCAAACACATGGGCTTCATCTGGAAGTGGAAGGGGAGGGGCCTCACCCGCGAACCAATGCGCTGCATCGCACTCAGGGCGTAGTCATTTTCTTTTTCATATTTATTCATTGTAATACTGGATAGATTAACGAACGAGGGGGAAAATACTATTTACTATTGGTGTTTGCTTCATGTGTAGGTTCAGGGTGGTATATTTTCCGGGTCACTTCGGCCACGCAGACAACGCAAAAGAAAAAAAGTAGAGGGCGTGAATACCTCCATTACTACTCGATGGATCTGCAGAGTGTTCAGAGAGAGATTTTAAAGGTCAACACTACCATTCGCAGAGCCTCCGATAAGTATGGTGCACGGGCGAGCCTTCAAGACGAACGAAAGCGAGGCACAAGGAAACATTGGGCGAGCACGAGTCTAACACTCTGATATTACTTATTTTTCTTACTTTTATCTAATAACTATTTTCATTTTGTATTGTCATGAACCCATTTTCTTGCTCGTAAAAACCCGCTTAAACCAACTGTCCCCAATAATCATTGAATTCGTTGAAGCAGCAGCTCTTGCACACGGGGTCAGCTAGCGAGCCTTTTGGAGATTCCTTCCAACGCAGAGGTGCAGTGATAGAAAGGCATTTCAATGCAGAAGGGAGGACTTTTTCTGTCTTCAGAGAAAATTGGATGAGGGGGCTTTTGAACAGAAGAAAATTTATAGTTTCCTTTGGGCGAGGACATGTACGTGCCGGAACTTCATTTCGTGCTAGTGAAATTGTGAAATATTTTGAGACGGTATTCGATGATGTTCCTCTACAGAATATTATCCCTTATGATGAATCAGACGCGCACACAAAACACACATTAGTGAAAAGGATGAAGAAAGGACAAGGAAGAGGAAGGACAGATCGCGAGCGGCCCGTGGCCCGTTTGTTAGGGTACTGCTCCGGCATTCGCCTGGTGTTAGTCGGAGAAACTACGAAAAACTATCTGAGCAGCCGGCTGCTAGAATTCTTTTCCAGGCAGCGGCTGAGTTCGACCTTGCTATCTAGCTAGCTTCGAAAACCCTGCCATTGTCGGAACTCGAACCTAGGACCTCCCAGTCAGTGGCACTGCAGTGACATCATTTGATGCACTGAGTCACCTTTCCCGGTCCAACCACTCGACCTAGCTGTTTTCCGTCAAATAAAAAGTGTCACGAAGAAAGAAACTAGCCGCTTGGGAAAAGAAATGCTGGAACCCCGTGCCCCAAACAATTTCCCACGGCCTTGAGGAAAGCAATTGAATCCCTACGCCAAAAAAGGAGAAATGAAGTCCAATTTGGCTTCTGGTCAACAGGGATCTCACATGAAAACAGTGTTGCAGATTTAAAGGAAATTCCTGATTCCCAAACAAGTGAGAACTCAACACCATCTTTGAAGTGACTCATTCACAAAACTCTTGATACTTTCCTCGATTTCGAGCGGTCGACAAGAACCACGTACATTTGTATATAAAATACTAGCTGACCCGACGAACTTCGTTAACGCAATATTCTTTATGTTCGTGAATAGTTTCGAAAATCCTGGAAAAGTGTTTTTTCTATTTACGCTCGCGTCGGCTTCACACGGGTGGAATACAGTCGAATTACAAATAATTCCCACGTCACTACCTCTCCCGCCGCCCCTCTCTGCCGCCACCTCCCTCACTAGCACGACGTTAAACCTCAAAAGACATATCAAAACCCACGAAATACTGTTTTGCTGTTGCGAAAGAAACGTTGATTGTACATGCATTAATGTTAATTTATCCATTCTGTCAATATTTTTGAAGTTATCAACTGTTGGCTGAACAACTGAACGTCAACCTGTCAATGTTTTGTTAATATATTGAGAATCTCACAGTCTTCTGTCTCTCTCTCACTCACTTTTCATATTATGAAATTAAAAAAAAAAATTGATAAAAAAAACAACCTTTAATACAAACCTTGTTCTGACAACAACGAACAAGAAATAATAAAATGAAAAATTAAATAAAAATAAATAAAGAAACGAGAAAAAGAATTATCCAATTTGGTGGTCATTCAGAAGTTATGCAGTTACATACATTTTGGCGATTTATTTTTATTTGTATAGATATGTCTTGATTTATCTGAACACGATTGTCTCTAATAGAGCTGACAGAATCAACTTTAATTTAATTATGGTGATTGAATATCACCATCACCTTCAAATTGATGGAAACCGTAAGTGGCTGAAGTTATCCTGTTTGTCCATGTTTCAAAATTAAGAAAAAAAGACTTATATTTTGAAAACAATGATTATAAATGATTGACAGATCTAAAATTCAGGAATAATTGCATTGCATAAGAAAACTCTGGTTTTAATATGAAAGGTAAAAAAACAAGAATTCCAGGTTTTAATGAAAATATATCTAATGCTTTATTATTTAGTGGACAATGCTCAATTTGAGCAAAACATTTCAAGACAAAATCTGGATCAGTTTTCCAGAAAATCTTGTTAATGTATATTTTTTTACACCTCCTTTTTTGCATTAAAAATTCAGTGAAAACTACTCATATTTTTAAAACTTTGTACCTAACATTATTTAAAGATCTAATAGTGAAGAACAAATTTCAGTGACAAAAAAACAAACTCGTACAATTTTTAAAAATTTAGAGGACTCAATAAAATTTGGGGCTATACCTTCTCTCTTCTATTAAAACATTTAAATAAAAGATTTAGAACCTTTTTTGAGAAAATTTTGAAAATGTTGGAGTTTCATGTGAAGGACTATCCGAAATTAAAATATCTGTTTCAAATCCACGTGGCTACAACATCAGCTATAAATAGATCCCACAGAAGTCAAATTTTGTGAAAATCCTATGTACCGTTCAGCCGTTAACATTGTTCACAGACCAACGGCCTGAAATCCAACTTCTCAGTATCAAGGTTCCACAAATCATGGATTTTGACAACAGGATGAATTACAGAAAACAATTTGCCACATGAAGGAGGAAGAAAAATTCACTTATGCTGTAGTTTTCCTGGCAAAAAAACCTGCAATTTTGGCTATAGTTTTAGAACATTTTCTCTATACTACGTAAGTAGTATCTGAAAAAGTAATTCAGTTTTTTCGTTGGACTAATTTTTATGACAGTTTTTTTAGATGACTTATACAAAAACTTATTTCTTATTCTGAAGCAATAATAAAACACACTTAATTTATATTTCATTATTGAAGCATTTCTAAATTCTATAATCTTGGATTCTCTAACTTGGTAAATGAGACCAATACACAGTAATCTTGTTTGTGTGGGTTAGAGTTATGTCCTACCTGCAAACAAACTATGAATAGGAACAAACTCTATGAATTGCAAACTCCTAGATATGAAAGAATTTTTCTTCCTGAAGGAAATTGAAAATTTAGGTAAAATACCCCTTTTGACAATGGTGAAATAGGTTTAATATAATAATATCATTTATTTCCACAGAAAAAAAAATTTCACAGCAAATGTTTCTTAAAAACTTTTTTTGCAATGATTAGATATTATTTGGTTTTGAAAATGAAATAACTAAGTTTTTTGATGGTTATTTTCATCACAATAATTAAGAAATTTCATTTTAGATACTCACAATAAAATCTTAATATTTTATGTATCTTCTCAAGATACTGTATTTACTATGAAATCCAGAAAGCATATATCTGTTAACTCAGATCAGCATGTTCTTAATAGTTTCTTCACACTGCGCAAGCTTCATTTTATTCATGAGGGACAATTTTTAATAGATGTAATTATTCATCTAGCTAGAACTTAATGGGGTTAAATTGTCAGATTAATGACTTTTTGATCTCTTAGTCAAATTATGTATTGAAACAATTAATTCTATGTACAATTTAATTACAATTCAATCTTACATACGAAAACAATCACAGGATAATTTAAAAAAGTAAACAAACACATATAATACAATCATCATAAAATATCTATTAAATCAAAATGATGTAGCAGAAGCAATATACACAATCATACAGCAAATATGATTTTACCCAGAACAATAAACAATAACAAAAATGTAACTTTAGAAAACTGAATTTCCTAATAATTTATTCACTATCAGAAGAATCCTCTTGCAGCAAGTCGGTCAACAGTGAAGTTGCTCTGTCAGTCAACTCACGGATTTTGGAATTCTGTTTCCAAATGGCACTTTCCAGAGCTTCAAAACTCCTTTCCATGTGGATTCTGCGCAAGTTATCGCGTTCTCTTTCTTCTCTTCCGATTCTAGTGACAAGTGCCATTAAGGCTTGGGCAGGAGTAGGCACAGGGCGCAAGGAAATATTTGATCGATTGCTTTCTGCGTTGTCTGCTTCAACTAAATGGCCTTGGCCCTCCTCTTCTTCCCTTCCTCCACTTCAAACTGAATAGTTTCATTGCTGTTGGAGCCCTCCAGAATGGGTAGGTACGTATATTTTATTTCGTTTGAAACTTCCTCCTCCTCTTCTTCTTCGCTTTGATCTTCCGAATCTTTCAAAAACACAGAATGATCAAAAAACGAGGGAGTCACTACCACATAGACATTCTGGTTGTTTCCACCATCCACCACCACATCAGATAGCACCACTTCCTCAGTCAGTTCAGAATTACTTGTTTCAGGGTACACGGTAATGTGTTCGTCATAATACACACCATCGCATTCCGATACCGAATCAATATATACATTATTTGATTCATCAACAACCTCAGAAGTCTCCAACAATCCATTTTCTTCAGAACATTGTGACCCAGAACTTGATAGGGAATCAGTGTTGTATACTTGTTGTAACTTGAGTTTCTTTGACTGAGGTTCAGCTACTGGAGATTCATTGTTGGCTGCCACTGATATCACTTCAATAGTATTTTTTTGATCAATTTGTATATTAGGTTTCAATATTTGATCTAACATTTCAAAGAATGAAGGACACTCTTGCTCATCGTTCCACTTCTTCGTTTTCTGGAAAGCATTGTAACACGAAACCATGTGATTCCACTTCTGCTGACATTTCTTTGGAGCTTGTTCACCCATTGGATAACCAAATCGAGACATTTCTGATGAAACATAGGTCCAAACAGACTCCTCGGCAGAGGTGTCCGCAAGTTTCTCCTGTATATCTGGGCAACCCACGATGTATAGAAATACTTCATTGAGAGTAAGTTGGCCACACTGTCGTTCATGTACCACATTTTGAACTGCATCTGAAAAGATAATTAATTGTAATGTTTGTTCCTGAAGAGATCAATAATCAATGCTTACATCTACCTCTACAAAAATTATATAGAGGAAAACAAAACAACAAGTGGATAAACTTTTCATAAACCGGATTGTCATTGTCGTTTCAAGTACGGTATTTGTAATTGTGATATATCAAAAGAATAATTAATAACAATAAACAGCACAATTCTGAATACATGGAAGTTCAGGTGTTTATAAGAAAACATTATATAACATTACTCTATGATCAAAGATCATGTCTTTATGCATAGAATTGAATGTTGATAAAGTAGTTCTTCTTTTAATATTTAAACTTAAAACATTAAATATCTTTAATTTTAGTAGCATTTAATGAATACTGTTCTGAATAATATATCACACCCGCAACACGAAGATAAATTATTTAGATTTTTTGTGCATTTATGTAGACTTGGAGAAGAAATCCACATACTACTGGGACAATCTTAAAAATAATGTAAAATACAGTATCAGACCACTAATAGTTTATAATTAATGTCAATTAAGCACACACAGAAGATGGGCAATGAAGAGCTCTAGCAAAATAAAAAATTTATAGAAGTACAACATCTGTCTTCACAAAAACAAAAGGAAATTAATAATTAAAATAGTAATTATGAAAAACATACTCCATTTATTGATAAGGAAAGTAAATTAAATTATGGTAATATGGCTCCTCAACTAAATTATCGAAATATAGCAATAAAAACAAGCATAATAGACATCCATTCAAATACTTTTTTCTTTAGAATCTAAATGCAATTCAGCTTTAAAATGTTTCAAATACTCAGTATTAGTGCTGGAAATATATTTTCTGAAATAATAAACAAAATTGCCATAGGTTTTGCTCTTTACATTACAAACTGTTTCCAGAAGAAAAATTAAAAGTTGGCAGAGAAGATCCAAATAAACAAATTCTAAGATAAATAAAATATAAAATAATAATGTATCTTGCAATTAAGTACCATTTGCACTTCCTTCATAGCCATAACATGAACTTTAACCTGCTATTTATTCATGAAAATACATATTTTGAAAAATGCTATTTTTGAGAGAAGTTTTAAGCATTCTTTGGAAATGCATCACACACTGGCCTTTCTTTTACTTAAAAAGAATTGATCATGCCTTTTTAGGACTTTCAGAAATTTCGTGAGATAATTTTGGCTTTTGTGTCCACAAATGCATTAAATCATGGAAGTTCATCTGAAATGTACCTCTAAATCCTAACAGCAGAAGGTTTAAAAAAATGTTTAAGTTTTGATGATTCAGAACTTTTCATCAAAATGTTGCTCAAGTTATTCTATATACACAATTGAATATCTTTCGTTTTGAAACTACAGTCAGCTCAGTAATTCTACACATTGCTCTCCATCAATACCAGAGAATGAAAGAAAAAATGTGGAGCTGTTTTTGAGAAAATTTTGTAATCTTTTTGTAGAACGTCTCCCCCCCCCCACAAATTAAAAGATCTGCTTGAAATTCACAAGTCTTAGAGCTAAATTAATGGGAGATTAGCCATAAAAGGAAAGCAAAAAAACTTTTTTCTTTTGGTTTTTGTTTTTGTTTTGTTTCAGGAGCTCCCAAATATTGTGTTAGACATAGATTTTTTGTAGCATTATCCATTTTTCTCTTATGTACATGAGAAATTAAAAGGCAATTAGGTAGTGAATGCTTCTGATTCTCCATCAGTCTTTTTCTAATCTTTGGATAGATGGGCATCTTTGTTTTTGTTCAGCTGTAAACATGTATTTTCAATTCAAAAAATATACAAGAATCATTACATCAGTAATGGAATAATTACTGATGAAAAGAAGAAATATATTTTTTTAAATTGTTTTGTGACAGGAATTATCAAAAAAAGCCCCTTATGGAAGGGAAAAATAGTATTTACAAAGGTCACTGAACATATACACCCACAAACACACAAAATGTATAGAAAAAAGACGGGCTAAAATTGCCTTTATTACATGCATTTTATTGTGTAAAAAGTTCAGATAATTGCTGCTATGTGTGAACCTTTACAAAAACATTTTGCAATTTACAATAAGCCTCAAGAAAAATCCAGAAACATTAAACATTTGCTTCAAGACACAGAGAGAAACAAGAAAAGGTGCAGTTCCAGTTCTAAATAATAAAAATGTCACAGATTTTCTCTGGATCAAATTATACCAGAAAGAATTTCAATGTTTAGGTAAAAAAAAATTGATTTACATGCATTTTAAAATAAATTTATGAACAAAATGAAACCTAAAACAACAAAGAGAATTTGTGAAATGAGAAGTCAATAAAAATATGCCTAAAATGTGGGCAGTTTTTCTCAAGACCAGTCTAAATGTATTGTTATGCCAAGAATAAATGTTCCCTACCATGTTGCTGTGTCTCCTGATAATATATTTCACAATAGTCTATTTAAATTAAGAATATTGGCAATTTTAAAATAAAAAAAATCTGGAATTGGTCATTAACATTATCGTCACTATTACTATAATGTTGTTATTATTATTATGAATTTTATTATCATCATCATAGTCTTTTATTTAACCATGTAACTTGCCAATTATACAGTGGAAAGTAGTCCAAACGTTTTCGATTTTCATTTTAACATATATTTATAAGTAGAGAGAGAGAGTTGCAAACAATCATTTTTAAAATTAAATATTTTAAAATGTGACAGTGGAATTTTAAATAATACTTATTTTAAAATTTTTTTTAATATATCAGAGTATTTATTATCATATTACATTTTAAATGTCTAACAAATAAATAAGGGGTTTTAATTATAATAGATATTAATAACTGACACAAGTGAACTTCCCACACTTTGTAAATAAAAGTTTTATAAGTGAAAATAGCTTCATCCTGAATCCCAGCTTCATTTAGCCAGCCCCTGAACTGTATGTTGAACTATTGTAAGCCTGCCATGAGGGTCTACTATTGTGTCAATTTAATTTTGCACAGATTTCGAGTTGCTATTTGCATCTGACCACCCATGCATGCTATGCAGAGGGGGGATCTTGTTTTGTAGAATCCTGCTTAAGAAATATAACTCAGTCCTAAGCTCCGCTCCTCCCTTCAATGTCCCTACGTATTCCTAGCATGTTCTCCACATGTTCCTTGCAAGTTCCTCATAAGTTTACAACATGTTCCCTCTATGTTCCTCATATGATCCCTTACATGTTTCTTCACATGTTCCAGTGCACACTTTCCTGCCATGATCCTTCAGCTGTTTCCATTCTTATTAATCTAGAAATTCAGAGTGTTAATGTAAGTGTTTTTATTACCAAATAATTTTACAAACGTTAGCAAGGCTGATGGTTCCTTCATGAGCAAGGGAGCTATACTACCCAGAAGTGCAGAAACCCCAAAATGTGTAACAAGATCCAAAAAGGTATTAAGCAAAAAAATTGCAATCGCCCAAAAAATAAAACTTTTTTAATCACTGTATTAAAAGTGAAATAGCTTCACACTGGAATCCAACTTCCCGCATTTCTGGCAACCCATGCTAAAAGGTGTGGGAACTCTCCAACAAATGTAATAAATCATCCACAAATGTCTACCACTGTAGTTCACAGGATGAAAATCATAACGTGTGTGCCTTCACGCACAAAAAACCTGGTCTTATGACACTACAATGCAACATTTCTGAGTTATGGACAATGATAAAATGTGTTTCTGCATAATATATATTGCAGATTGTAATGAGGACTCAGGACAGAAGTAATTCTTGTGAAATACGGAATCACAAAAATCACAGCTTCTCTTATTAAATGCACGACCTACATCAAAGATCTTTGCAAACACACATTCTCATTTTCACAGAAACTTATTCAAAGTATCTCTTTATGTGAGTAAACTTACATGTAGTCACAAGCTTCTTTTATATATAATCTTTCAATAAAACATTCAACCAAATAAAGGAAAATTTCAACAAAATTTTCTTCTAACAATAGGATAATTAATTTGTTTTAGATAAATCACAATCTTCTTCCCAAAACAAAATGTTTGCTTTTATAAAACTTATCTACAGTGCTCGCAAAGTATTAAATATTACAATATTAAAATAAAACTAGCAGTTGAAACAAATACAATGACAAAAACTAAATATTTTTATGTGAAGCTATGGATCTGAAAAACAAATACTATGCTTAACCTACATAAATACTAAAATTGAAGTAATACAGTATGAGCATGTAATATTAATATTGTCACAAATTCAATTACGAAAAACTAGATTTCAAATGATACTTACAACATATTAAGATGCTTTAGCAATCACATGTTATTCTTCGTTTTTCATCTTCTTATAGATGAATTTCAGGTTGGGCAGCTTCAAATATTAACCCACGAATACACAACACATGGCTCACAAAAATAAGATGTGAGAATAGAGGATATTTACACAAAACTGTCTTCAATAAAAAGCATTTTTATACTTCTACAATTGATATCAAAGCACTCCTGAGAAGCAGGAGACAATAAAATAACTGTAAAGGCGACTTCATTGCCCATCAAATTCCAATTTAAGAAACAAAATACAGCATATTATTGACTTACTTTTTTATTAAGAAAGAGAAGAAGAAACACTGACTTACTACAAACATATAATGATGAATAATTTCTGAGTATTTGGCAAAAGTAAGGAATGTGTAATAAAACCTAAAATTTACTTTTGTGGGTAAAATAAGACATTTCACACATTCTCAAATAATCTCCAGAAACAAATGTAGTTTCAATAAAAAACTAGCACATTGGCAGCAACTTTGGAAATTGAAGTTTTTTGAACAATGGGTCAGAACGCAATGATTTCTCTGATCTTCTGATGACAATGATTTTCTTCGTGGACTCTCTACTAGTATGAATCTTGAAAATGACAGTGATGAGAGTGATAATGAAAAAGAAGAGACCAGTGATTGAACAACAATAAAACGTAACTAGGACGCATGTGTTTTGTTGTTGGGTGAAGTTCTTTGTGTTCTATTTTTTGTTTTGTTGTGTTTGTTTCAAATTAATGAATATGGTCGTCATTACAAGATTTTGGATAATAGAAAAATGCTCAGAACACATGAGTTTAGCCCGTAGCCTACCCGCCAGGCTTAAATATGTCTGTTTTTATTTCTTATTTTTTTACATCTGTTGCATTGATTTAAATTAATAAAAATTGCTAGATTTCAGAACACCACACACGCAATTAACAAAATTTAAAATCAAAGGAAAAAATAATTGATTCAGGAACAAATGTCTCCAATTAAATGTAATTTAGAAAAAGCATAATATTAATTCTTTGACCAAAGCAGGAAACCAATCATAAAGACATCTTAAATTATATTGAATCAAGTAGTGCTGAAAAAAAAGATAAAGGATGATAAAGCTAAATTTTTTAAATTATTTTAATCAGATGCGCTACATTATGACCTTAAGGGAAATAACTAAGTAAGGAAACAGATGTATTTTTGGCTTCACTGCTGAATGTACTTTTAAAGATAAATTTTGATAGATAATGCAATTAAAGAATTATCCACAAAGTATGTTTCTACTTTCAATCTTCCTTCTCTTATCATCCAATATCCTTGAATGAATTTTAAAAACGATACATTATTTTCACTTGACCTCACATGCTGCATTGAAGAATAATATGTAAGTGTTCTTTGGTAAAATATCTGAAGAGCAATCTTAGATTCAGAATTGTCCTAATAATAATAATGCCACAAACAGAACCAGTAAGTACAATATTGGATTTAAATTTTGTTTTTAGTCATCTCCCCATCAATCCATTAATCAAGAAACCTAGTGCAAAATAAACTGGAGCTGCACAGTATTTCCAAGCAATGTGAACTTCATAAATACTACAAAACACAAAGCAGACATTGACAGTAGGCAAAGGCAGTGCACTTTCTTGAAGAACAGAACAAACACACAACTATTTTGAAACCCTCCACCCGTTTGTAAAAAACTAAGAACAAAAAAAAATTTTTTTTTGTGAAACGCTGTGAAAGCAGAACTGTTAACACTTCGAAGTGGGATGCTGTCTCAAGTCAACACATTCCTTTTCAAGCTATTTATGTCTCCTTTTTGCAACAGGCTGTTGTCCATGCCCTGGCTCCATTGCGGAGCATCCTGTTCACGACCTGCTTTAGTGGTGGCGCGTACAGTGCCTCTTTAATAACCCACATTAGAAATAATAAAAAATATCGGTTCTATATTGAAGGATTAGGAACCATGGAGATTGCTGACCCTGAGAAATGGAACTCTGAATTTTTTGAGGTATTAACAAAATAATTATTGGTTGTTTTTACTATTTTCTTGACAAATAAACTATATCTAAAATTAATAAAATTGAATTAGACTGCTAGGCAATGTATGTTAAATGGTAGAAATCAATCTCAGGTCAATTAAAGACAGAACTCTAAGATATTTAATGAAAAAATCAGAAATGACTGTCAGACTAGCCACGTGGAACAAACTATTGACAATTTTGACATATTTAAAAACATTTAATGGCAAAGATTGTTCATAGAAAGGCTTTTTAAATTTAAAAAAATTAAACCTCTTTATATGTTTTTTAAATAATAGGTATTTTAATTTTTTTACATTAAAACAATTTTTATCAATGAATTTTCAATCATTCGTATTTTTCCTGAATTAATTTACTAAAATTTTCTTTAAAAAATAAACAAAAATGAATTTTGGATCTATTCCCAAACCATGGTGTAAGGAGCACAACTATGCACAGAAGCAACCCACAAAGAAGCATCCAATACAACATTGTTTTCATATATTGCACAAAACAACCAAACAACCAGAACATACTTTATCTTTCCACGACATTTCAACCCTGCGTTGAGGTTTTCTTCAAGTCTCTTTATAAATGAACACAAAATGAAACATTATAAAATAAATGACAATACAAAATGATCCCGTGATTAACTACTTTTAACAAATTATATAAATTTAAATACAAAATCCTTTTTGAAATTGCGTAATATGTTTGCAAAAAATGTAGTATAAATAAAAAAATGTTTATTTATGTTTCAACTGTTAGTAAATTTGTATGTTGTGTTGCATAATTACAAAAGGATATTTGTTTAAACTTCAACTTCTGATAACTTTATCACTATTTTATTATTTGTTATTTCATTTCATGTTTATTTATGTAGACTCTTTCATAAAACCTCATTGTGTGGTTGAAAAGTTGTGGAATAATAAAATAGAGTCTGTTTGACTGGTCATTTTCCTCAATATCTGATCGTAATCTAACAGATAAAAATAGCACATAACTTCATTTTCCTATTTACAGAATCCACTGCTCTGTGACTCACCATGCCCTGGCTCCAACACTGCTTCTGGAAGATACGCCACCCGAATAATGCTCCTATCTCCCTCAAGAATGAATATTTCATCTTTGGTAACAGACACATCTTGGACATGTCGCAAGTCAGCAACCGTTGCCACCACATATATGTCTGTTGGGTTCAAGACATACACTGTGTCTTGGCTGTAGGTCACTAGAAGGTTGTCTTTGAAAACGCGGAGAGGCCCAAATGTGTGATCCCCACGTGCATTTTTCATGTGCGCAGGAATGGGATTGATCAAGGGCACATGCCGATGTTCCTGCATCATAGTGTCCTGCAGCAAACAAAACACACATTTTGTTACCGTTATTATGGTTTTTCTCAAGTACTGATTGTTGTTTGTAATCCCCACAAATGATCATACATTAGAGAACGACACACAAACGCACACTATATATTGCACTGTTCTTCTGAATTAATAAAATAGTAACAGTAACCTGCCACTAACACAGGATGAAATTTACATGATACCCAACATCAGTGGCACAACCATGAAGTTTTTAGGAAAGGGAGGGGGGATAGGAGATGGGTATAGTGTCCAGCCAACTTGAATTTTCTTATGAAGAATTTTTCATCAATTTATGTTTAATTGTTGATTTATTCAGTAAAACTTGCTCAATGCAGCAACTCAAGGGACTAGTATTTTTGTCCGTATTAGGCAAGATTCCACGTTATGCAATGAATACAGCAGAATTTGGCAGGAAAGCGATTTATGTTCACATTAGGGTGATTTCCACATTATACATGTTCCACATTGAGCAAGTCTTACAGTAGTTAGTCATTACATATTGTCATATTTAATGACGTTTGTTACAAAAGAAAATTAGTTAGAACTATATTTGAGATTATCATTGGCTGCTGGGCACAGATGAAGCCCCTCGTGGTCCCCCCCCACACACACACACACACGCACGCGCAAGCGCACGCGCACACACACACACACACAATTGACACAACTTCAAGCAAGTTTCAACATAGTATTTGACAGACTTCAGACACAAGAACTGAGAGAACAGACTATACTGTATGTGAACTTAATTTCCACACAATTTGGAAAATTGTTTCTAGGAGGGTGCCAGAGATTTAGATTGTCCCTTTTAGAGTTCAGTGAGAACTTTATAGATTACCTTATAGATTAAAGTCTGTTGAACAATGCCATTCTTATCAGCCAACCAAAGACGAAGACCAGGCCGGCTGGCGTAGACTGTGAGATCCTGCGGTCGTCCAGAGCCCAAGCAGAAAGTAGCACCTAATTTACCCAGTCTGGAAACATCGAGTACAGCGATTAACATTTGACTACTTAGACATTTTAAATAAATTAATTTCTTTTGAAGATGATCTGTACATGAGCAATAAGTAATTTGTTTGAAATGTAATATTAGCTTCTCAAAAAACAGTTTCATACTGGCTTCTCCTGAACAGATCAAGGCTTGTCAGAATTTGCTTGCTTGCTGAAGACCAGGTCCAAGAGAGATTTCTTGCGAGTGCTATTTATTTTTTCAAGTTGATTCAGCAAATCGAGTGGGAGGCTATCCAAATATTAATGAAGTGAAAGTCATCATGAATATCAAGGGCTATAGTATTGAAACTTTAATACAATAATGTGTGGTGATAGAAATCGACAATGGTGTATAACACTATTCATTTTTTTTGAGGCTTTAGGCCTAACTGAAATTTTTAAGACATCAGAGTTTGACACAATTTGGTCTTGCTAATTCATGCTAAATAGTTCAGTGTTCACAGAGAGAGAAAAAAAGAATGTGTTGATATGATCAAGGTAGCCAAGAACATGACATTTTGAAACTCGAGATCTTTTTGAGGCTTGCCAGGTCTGGAAGCTTCCATTTTCCAGGTTCTGTACCTAAACGCTAGCAGCAACCAGAACGGTCCACAGTGAGATCCATACACTAAATATCATGTGTGGGTATTCACGCATTTGTTTTCAGCACAGAAATCTACTGAACCAGAGTCAAGTGTGGAGTGATGGCTTCGCTCTCACATGACAATTCATTTTACTTACAGAACTTAAACATTTTTAAAGATCATCATTAATGCGTACTAAATTTCAGAATATAGACATCGGAGTTGAGTACAAAACTAAAAATAATAAAAAGAATCCTGATTTATAAAACAATTTCCTGACAGTTTCAAATTAACGTTTTTGCAAGGTTTCCTGACCATCCTTGTTGAGAAGTGAAATTTAAAAATCATACTCACGATTTCCTTTCCTTTTGACCAACTTGTGCGACCCGCCACCGATCATCTCGATGACAAACAATACTGCGATATGTGGTTGAGACTAGCAACAATTGCTGGCAATAACTAAGTTGAACTATTTCATATTTTTCATTCAATAACTCAACTGACTTGCTGAGATGCTGGAACAAGAATATGCGTGATAATTAATAATAGTTTTAAAAAATCTAATATTTCGGGTTATCAGTGGAGCTCTACAGCAATTCAGAATACTTTCATTTTGTGATGTAATTATCACACATTAGGGGATAAAGCATAAGTGCATAAAGTAACACAACCAAGACTTTTTATATTTGTATTTAGTATTATTCCCACAAAATAAATAATTAATTACAATGGATCATACAACTTGCAGAATGTAATCACTATTAATTTTCTTCTGGTGTGTTTGCACAAATTAACAGATTAAACTTCACTTACCATATAAAAATCTATTTCTGTGAGAACAACTAGCCCATTTTTATCTCCACTGAATAATTTCATACCATTCAAACTCCATTCTATGGCCGTGACTGATGAAGTATGCAACCCATTGATGGTGTATCTTTCAACCTTCAACAGAAAAGATAAAATAATCTTCAAAATTGATTTCTTGGCCATCATATAGATTTTCTTCCTAATAATCTTCAAGCCATTAGAGCTAAAATAATTTTAATCAATACATATTTGCTGTACTTTAAAGATGTGGTTTGTATATATGACGTGTAATAGATATTCTAGTTTCTATAAATTATTATCTGTTTATAAGTCATCAAACAATTGTAATTTTTTTTCATACACTTGCATAAATAAAAAACTTGCAAGTTTAGGTAATTTGAATACAATTAAAGATGAATCAACTTAAAATTTCAATTTCATTGATGTGAGAAACTATAATTCCTCCCTTTCTTCATGTTCACTCACAAAGTTTGATTAGAATAATTTTCTAATTAAATGCTTTTTCTCAAAGACAAAACCAAATAAAGTTTTGCAGAATAGTGTTAGTCAAGAAATCAATTTTGATATTAATGAAAGATATTAAAGATTTCCCATTACGCAAAATGGACATGAGATCAAGAGATTTTATATATTAAGACAAACAACTTCAATTATTTTAACAGTAAAATTAATAAAAAGGTGGGTTATAGATGCCACTGGAGTTGTAGGGAATATAAATATAAATTAAAAGTTCAATTAAAGCAAATCATTTAACTGGAAATTATTTTCAATCATTTTGAATAATTACTTGTAATGATAATTTCCCAAAACATAGTGAATAACTAAATCTGATTAATTTACAGTAAAACTTGATCGATTCATTTTGCCCTTCAATTTTTCTCTGTTTATCCATTAAGGTTTAAATTCCTTCTTCCCATATTAAGTTACCACAGATATGCATTTTAAATTTATTCATCTTACATGCTTATGAGTCCATAACGGTAGTCTCTTTTGATCATATAATGACCACTGTATCAACTGGGCAGTATCAAATGTCAAAATCACTACTTTTCAGGATGCTCAATTGATCGATTCAAAGATTATGACTTACACCATCATCTTCAATACTTTGCAGATGTCGTTTAAGATTTTTTAAAAGGAAAGAAATGCAATATGCCATTGCATATCACCTCTGAAGCAACCACCAAATGATGATAAAGGAAGAAAAAAGCTTTTCACATTCATACTTTACAGATGACAGGACAATCAGCCCAGCAGCATAGATGACCAATACACGAGAACAATCACATAGTCCTTGAAGAGCTCAAAGAATCCGTAGGGGTTCAAAGTTGATGTTGTTTAGTTTTGTTGAAATACAAGGCCCATCAGCTCCCCATTGGAATTGTCGGCAATACAAAGGAAGGTGCAAGGACAGGGGCACTAGTGTTGCCCAGTGCAGCTTTCCGCAGTAAAATGGCACATTGGCACTTGAGTATTCAAGAGGCAGTTGTTACGTGTTGCGGGGGAAATTTAGGTCATAGATTCACAGGATACTAGTGGTGCTACAGAATGGCACAGACATTCTCATAGTAAAGTTTTCTAATTTCCTTGTTGTGGACTGGCTTTACGGTGTTCCCCATCCTCTAGCCAGATGCCATCTATTGCCGCCCAAATACATTTCTTTGACATTTTCTCAATTTTTTGGTTTCTTAATTTGAAAACAAAAATATTACTTTAGAATGTTAAAAGAAGAGTAAATCTTCGCTCTAAATGGCAATTTTCATTGAAAAACTTAAAGTCGCTTTTAAGAAAATGGTGTTTAAGCATTTCTGTAAATGTGAAACTTGAAACTCTTTTCACTGGAATCTATTGAGTTTTCAAAAAACTTCATTTGTAGTCATTTGAAGCACATCCACTCACATGTGAAATAATGTATACAAACTGCTGGAAAAGTGCATATTAACAGTGAGAGAGATATTTCAAAAACATTTCATTTGTGTAATTTTTTAAAAAAACAAAGAATACAACAAAATGAACTTAATGTCATATTAAACAATGCAATTAGCCTTATCCATTGGAAAAGTTTGAAGAAAAAGTATGGAGACCTTTTTGAGATAATGGCATTTGAGCGTTTCTCAAAATGTGGAATTTCGAGCTCATTTTCACAAAAAACAGTCGAGTTTTTGAGAAATTTTATATTACATTATTAAAAGTACATGAACACATAAATGCAATAATGTGAACATATTGCCAGTAATGTAAATATGAGGGACGTAAGAGACAAGACAAAAAAGTTAAAATTTTATAAATATTGAAAAAATAAAAGAATAGAGCAATATGACGTTTATGTGATCTTACAGAGTGAATTTAGCACTGTTCCATCAACCTTTCAAAGAAAAAATTTGGAGCTGTTTTTGAGAAAATTTTGAAAATATCCAGGGAGCTTCATGTAAAGTACTTCCAAATTTTAAAGAATGTTTTTCAAAATTTCAAAGCTTCAACTAGAGCCAAATGGACAGGGGTTTCTTCAATTCGAAAAAGATCGTATGAAATTTCTCTATGTACTACACATATAACTCTGTATATATGTATGTGTACAAGAAAGTAAAAATAGTTGCAAATCAATCTTTTTACATGTTTCTAATAGACAAGTACTGTCAAAATATTGAATTTTATTTTGTTCCATAATTTTCCTCATATTCAGGTAAGTGTTTTTCTCACACACACATTTTTTCCCTTTCCCCTCTCCTGAAAAACATGTGTATGAAGTTTTACTGTAAATAATCCGTAACAAATAATATGTTAATAAAAATATGATTTACATAAAAAATTGATGTACATTTCTTTAAAAAACGGGGGGGTGGGGTCAAAATTTTTGGAGCATTTGATTTTTTCTATTCAAGTTTTCACCTTACCTGTTTCTTTCTTACAGGCCTCATGCTCTCTGGGAGACTGTCAGGGGGTTCCTTTGGAATTTGGAAAACTGTCACCATACCCTGTTCATTGCCAACAGCCAACATGTAATCCACAGTTGAGATCACTTTTACACATGTTATTGCAGATGCTGTATTCTAGAAAAAGAAAGAGACAAAATTTCTTTCAGCAATATCAAAAAAATATAGTTTCAATTTAATAACTAAAGTTTCATAGATGTAGGATTCTTCCAAAATTAAATTAATAATTTTACAATGTGTCTGTAAGGACTTTTTATCAAACAAACTTACAACATCAAAAAATCAACATTAAAGAGATCGAATGATTTTCATTTCAGTATCTGGTACTAGGCTAACAGATCTTTTCAGAATAAACAATCAGTTTAATCTGTGATAATAACTAGTGATAATGATAATGTATTTTATCCACAATTTTTTTTAACTATTTCAAATTGGGGAAAATTTCCAAGTTTATTGGAAAAAAATTAAACATTACTGCAAATTTCAGATTCTTATCTTCCAATTTCAAAAGAACAATTTTCTTTTTCCTTATTTACCTTTGTATCACATTTTGACTAAGACAATTACCCTTAATTGTTCCAACAATATTGATGACAGTGTTAACCTATCAAAAATGAATTTGATATGCATTAAAACCAACTCCTGTCAATTTTTATATAATTCGATAATAATGTCACTTTACTAAATTATTATAATTTGAAAAAAATATTTGAGTTAAAATATTTCCAAAGAACATTTATAAAAATAATCTTCTTCAATGTGGAACATGTATGTGGAAATCTGTCTAATGTGAGCATAAATCGCTGTCCCGACAAAAGTAAAGTCCACAGTATTACACTGCATAATGTAGAATCTTGTCTAATACAGAAAAAAATACCGGTCCCTTGAGATTCCGCATTGAGCAAGTTGTACTGTATTAATCTATCATCTGTTATTGAAAACTAATATTGATTAAAATAAGTTGAAACACACTTTTCACTTCCTGATATGTACAAAGAAATAAAGAAGCCAGGGGGAAGAACATCAATTTTACTTGGGTTATTTGAATTTCTTATAAACATTCAAATACTAAGTAGAAATTGTGTTGATTAACTCTCATATTATCAAGGATAAATCTAGCAGTAATGCTAATACAAATTAAGACGTGTTGTGGACAGTTGATTTATTCTGTTTCTATTGTCTGTCATCAACTGTATACATCATTGGATTACAATGTACGATCCCATGATCAAATTCAGATGTAATAATTTTAACTGAAATAATGGAATAATATACATAACATTGGGTCATTAAAAAAATTATAAAATGGGCTTTGAACAGAAAAACTTCAAAACATTTCTTTTGTATTTAAAAGCACATATCTTAGCCTCTGTATACATTTACCTTTTTGAAATTCAAAACATTACAAGATGCCTAACAGTCATTTCCGAGTATATTTAACACTTATTTGGAAACATCGGACCTAAGAAAAATTTATTTTTGCAATTTGCAGAGATTTGAGAGAACAACAGTATTGACACAATAGCACCTTCCTGAACCCCTGCTATACTTCGATTTATTTACAATCTGTTGACATTTGATCAGCTGTTTTGGTTTCATCCAATCAGGGACTTAAATGTCACTACTGTAGGTATTGTCTATAGGATGACACCATAACAGCTAATTTACGTTAACAGACCCTATGTTTAAACAGAAGTACACCTCACAACAGAGTACTGTCTAGTTCACCTGAAGCATCCAACATTGATATATCATTTTTCAAAATCATGGCAGTGTGTGAGATTATATTTCTTATTCTGTATTTTGCATAGCAATCTCCAAGACAGTTTCCCTCATGGTGTATCATCTATCTGCGAGATGGATGTTCTATAACACTTTTTGTTGACTTTCTTGAAAGTACATTTGATTCTTTTCCTTCCAAAATATTGTAATGGTTAGACCAACTCCTCAAGATAATCCTGAATGCAGTGGCAGAAGTTGCAGACTGTTGAATGAAGATGGTGGCACCAAACATCCACATAATGACGATGTGAGGAATAAAAAGATAACACAAATACTATTTTTAAAAAAGACTGACAATAAAATATTCAGAAGAAAAGGGAGATGATGTCTTAGAAGATACAGGACACGTAAATTTACCAGAATATTATGTTGAAAGGTTGAAGATTGAACAGGAGCCTTGTAATGCAAGGATATCTCCTTGTTATGTCCTTGTCCTATGCACCAGTTCATAAAATTACTAGAACTGGATTAAAAGGCATAAGAGGTGAAAACACATGTCACTAGGAAATAAATCGCAAAAGTGGATGTTTGGAAATTATTATTTGATGACAAAACTATTGATGCTAAATTAGCAGAGCTTCAACATAAGGCTGGAAAGTGAGAGGGCACGAACAAAAGCAATAACAGAGGCACTTGTAATGAAGATTTTAATACTCATTTCGGTCCACTTTAACCATATCAGTACTAGAAGCTAATAATGAGAAAATTTTTCATTATTCACTAATGGCTCATTTATATGGCCAAATTTTTGGCTACAATGTCACAGAATCAACAGTGATTCTCACTTCTTGCCATATCTAAGTTTCACAATGTCAAATAAAGGCTACACCTAAATCTAAGTTATTTTACAAAATTAAATCAAATTCAAACAATAAGTTTAGGTTGTAATCTTCGATTCAATTCAATGATGAATTGTTTTCCATGATGAGGCTTGGGGAATGAGGCCTGCTCATGCAAATTCTGCTCTGCTCCTTTCACCATCTGACAGAGGAAGGAGGAATCAATCAGGTGATGAAACAGGCAATTTGAATTTTGCTCAGTGGCTACATTTAGGCTTGAGCATCTTTACATGTAGTAAACCTACAACATGGGACATTGACACTACTTCCCCTCTGACAGAAGGCTTATGAAGGACTTTTCCACCTTTAAACATTCACGGCTTCGACTGGGTTTGATCCCATGAACTTGGATATACCAGTCTGATAGTGTTAGGGATTACATCCCTGCAGCCAAGATGTCAGAAGATGAGATGTTAGTCCCTGATAGAGACAGGTACCGCCCCAAAGTATATGTACTCAACAATAAGTAAAAAAGAAAAAGAGGACTAAAGTGTTTGGTAGATGCAAAAACATTTTACCTGCTAAATTCACGTATTAATATGTAAAGAGATAGTTATAACAATTTCTATTTGAGGAAGAGCAAACACTGAGTATTTCTACTCAAGCTACTCTTCGTGTGTGCAAAACCATTGAAGAGTCTAATAAAAATCTCACTGCAGACAATTTGGTAAGTTCTACAAAGGCATTGATAAACTGATGAAAAGATAACCGACTTTTCTTGGGACAGTAAAAAACGTAATTCTAGAAGAATTCTTCCCTAGCTTGCAAACACCGGTTGGAATAACCCCATATGTATTTCAAAGAACCGCTACAGAATATACTGAAAGTAGTTTTACTACTGTAGTGCATTTCATTATACTCTAATAAAACATAAGAATTGTATTGAAAAAAAGTCTTTAAGCCTACAAGTCTTCATTTCCCTATTTAACATGCCTCGCATAAAAGGCAGTCTGTGAGATTGATGTCTCTTTTAGCATTATAAAAAACATGTCAATTATGTTATAAAAATGTAATTACTGTATAATTACTTTTTTTTTTCTTTTTCCACTTTTAAAAACTTCTTATTTCAATGTCTAGGGGACATAAATTAATCATATCATGATCATTTACATTTATTATAGTATGTAACTGTCAATAAGACCTTTGCTTTTGTTTGTGTGTGATCAACTTTCCAAACACAGAAGATTAAGTTCAAAAGACAATGGGATCTCAAACAATACATGGAAACAGAGTTTAACTAACCTCACATCGTAGCCTCTGAAGATCTCCCTTCCTTCGACTGTACCAATATACCAGTCCTAAATTTGTTCCTAAAGCAATGAAATCTGACAATGCATCAACACATGTCAAATTGAGTTCATGAGTGAAGATTCCCCTTTGGGCCTTCAGAGGAATTTGTTGGAGCAGATTTGTAAGGGGGGCCCATTCCCTTAGAAGGCCTTCATCTTCTGATGATGGATCTGCCATTTTTACCTTTCTTTATACCACATTAATGGGAGCACCATGAGCAAATTCATGAAAAGGTATGAATTTGTGCACATCTGAAACACTAAAACAAATTAACAATTTTAGAAACTATAAAACAAAATTTGTTCATAAGGGCAATAAATAAGAGGTACAGAAATTACTTTTATAATTTTAAATGACATTATCAGATTAGTTTATCTTATTTCTTCTTTACATACAATCACTTAATGCACATTATCACTATTACATTAATGACAATGTATCAAAGAAAAATTTCATGAACTATGCTGTGATTTTGGTGCAAAAGGTTGGGATAAGTCCAATTTGTTTTGATTGTAAGAACATTCAGTAAGCTGAGTAGCCAATAAAAAATACAAATTATTTTCACCTCACATGTTATATTTGACACCCATTGAACAATAATTTCAAATTATAAAAATTAAAAGAAAATAATACGAACTCTGCAAATTTGAAGTTACAATAGCTCAGTACGAACAAGCTACAGTTGACATAACCCTTACGAAGGACGGCACCGTAACATTTATATTACATTTTCAATATTTTTTTCTCGCACTCATGAAACAATGTTTACGCACATTATTTTCAACCCAAAAATAATTCATCACTGCAAAAAACACATTTCGAATATTTGCATAATGTTCTTTATTGTCCACTATTCACAAACCAGCCCAACCAATCCATGACGTCTGCAAAGTCCGTGAACATCGGCAAACACATGAAACATATGCGATTTACCAGAGAACGTAAACGCAAAATACTCGTTGGCCACGGGGAGTCGTAAAAGGAGACTAGCTTCAGCGACATCACGCGCTAATACGAGAACTTTACATTTCTGCCAATGCTACAAGTTCACGTGTCAAGTACTTATCTACACAGTAAAGTGTAGAAGATAGTTGTGAAGTCATCCCCTCGGTATATAGCATCTCTAGAGAAGGCCGTGATTATATATTCCCTACCGAGCACAGAGCACTCATACTATTTGTCTACTCGCATTATTTGTTTATGCTACCGAGGGTGACGGTCATACTTGTATGCGCCTCGTAATTGGCCGAAAAAAAGCCGAGATCTAATACGCTACTGAGATACTAATGCGCTATTGCTTGCCCTTTTGACATTATTATTAAAAAGCCGAGATAATTTCCTTCATCAGCGCGTGATGTCGCTGAAGCTAAATAAGTCCCATTAGCTGCCGACGTTATCCTTACATACCCCCACCATGCCTCCAACACCGGAGTTAAGTCACCTTCTTACAGACTTCGTGCAAGTGGCCAATGACGGCCAGGTTGTCCCCGCCTCACAGTCTCATATTTTTTTAATGTGGCATCTGCGGATAGTATCTCCAAGATGGAATTCAGCACGACTTTTTGCGTCTTTCTTGGTCTTGCCTCAAAATGTTGCATCATCACCATCGTATCAAGCAGTGCTGCAGATCAATCGACTCTAGCAGCAGGACTGAGAATGACGCAAAAAGATGACCTATAGTTAGCACATCAACTCATCAGAAAATTAAAAAAGAATATTCCAGAATTTTGTACTAATTTTGAACTAATTTATACCCAAATTTAAAAAATTTGAACGGACACACATCAAAATAAAAAATGTATATATCTATAACTATGCTATATATCTATTCACTATGCGCACGTTTTGTTGCACTTTCCTTTTGCTTGTAGTTGTAGTAGAGCTTAGGGTAAGTTTCTATTTGTTAACAATACAGAAAAATCCAATCTGTTTGTTCCTTTACCATTAAAAATAAGTTTTCTATAATTTGGCAACGAAAATATCTACTTTTTGAAATGTTAATCCCTCGCTTTTTTAAATTTGTTTGTGTTGTTACTATTATTATTATTATTATTTATTATTATTATTATTATTATTATTATTATTATTATTATTATTATTATTATTATTATTATTATTCATCTCTCAACTATTAATAATTAAATAGTTGGGAAGGGATGGAACATTAGGTACGCACCTTTCCGACTCTTTGCCCGTTGCATGTGGAGTTCCTCAAGGATCGATTTTAGGCCCTATTCTGTTCCTACTTTACGTAAACGATATGCCTCGACGATTCGAAACGGAAGAACAGTTCTGTTTGCGGATAATACGAACATCCTTTGCAATAAAGAAACAGTAAATATACAATATCAGATGTTTCCAATTGGTTCCAAAATAACAAATTAATAGTAAACGAAAATAAAACGATTTTAATGCAGTTTTCCATTTCAAATAAACAATTCGGTGCTCCATTGAAAATGAACGGTGTACCATTGACTGATGTTAAGGCAACAAAATTTTTAGGTCTCTCAATTCAGTCAAACCTTAAATGGAACGTCCATTTAAATGAATTGAACACAAAATTAAGTTCATTATGCTACGCGTTCAGAATTCTTGCAAATTCAGTCAGCCTTCATATTGCTCGTTGTGTATACTTCGCGAATGTTCATTCCCGCCTGAGATGTGGCATAATATTCTGGGGAAATACATCTTATAGCTCCCAGACTTTTAGATTACAAAACAGATTGTACGAATAATACCAAATCCCGCCCACGTGATTCATGTAAGCCTCTCTTCATTAATCTAGGAATTCTACCATTACCGTGTCTTTTTATTTACGAATCAGTGGTTTGTAAAAATGCTTGCTCAAGGGCAGGAATATTTTTCAGAAAATGCCGAAGTCTATTACTATAACACTCGACGTACAAATCATATTCATCAGGTGACAGCACCAACAGCTCATTACAAAAAATTCACATACAATACATGTACATATTTTACAACACTTTGCCAGATGACATTAAACGATTAAATTCACTAGAAAAGTTTAAGGCTAAATGTACCGACACTAGTTCCATTTGTCGCCACCACGTGCACACAAAATAAGCAAATTTACTAGGCGATAACGTCTAAACAAATTGTCCGATTTTCGATCTGTAAACGACATTGGACTCCTTTTAAAATAGAATTCACGCTACGATGCCGTTTTTTCAAAAATATATTTTTAATATATATTTTTATATGCATTTTCTTTGTTTTTAAATGAGTCGATCCGCCATTTTGAAGGCGCCATTTGAATTTGAAATTTCGTAATGATATTCTAATTCAGCGACCTCAAAAACCCCTTGATACCAATTTTTACGCAAATCCACTGACATTTGCAATTATGACCAAGTTTTAGGCCCGATTCAGACCAGTGTGCGCCGTGTCAATCATGCAAATCGGATGAATAGGAGCGGCGTAAAGTGAAATTTCGGAAAATATACCTGATTCCCTCCCCTCCCCCTTCCCCTGCGTCACCGACCCGCCTAGGCCCTCCATCGACGCCGCCAGAACGCTAAACCGCCTGCGGCACGGAGGCCGAACTTTCAGACAGGCAAGCTGGACAGTCAGTCCCTTTCAGTCTCAATATATTTTTCTTCACGTGTCAAACTAGTGATGCTGTAACACAGCCAAACAGCCTGAAGTATCATCTGTAATAGTCGTATAAAACTATATATCTCGTTCACATATTTCCGTCTTCCTTCGAATACTATCAAACAATTATTTGAGCGGTACTCAAAATATCGATTCCGATGTGGAAACTGACTTCAAAGAAAATGGAATTAATTGTGTAGATATCACCAATATTCTATGCCATAACATCTTATTTTACATACATTTTACTTCTAAAATCTTCCGTTATCATTCTCTACCAGAAAGTATGAGCCGAGATTACGTACGAGCTCTTTTATCTTGCGACTCGATTTTTGATCTCAAAACGGCGTTTGTCTCCTTGATAGATTTCACCTGATGATCTGTTTTCCCAAGTAAAATCATGGAAGCTAAATTTTAAAATTGTTTTCTTTGTTTTAATTTTAAACTACTTTCCGAAAATTATGTAATCGGATACCGAAAACTCTTATTGTCAGGCCTGGTAAAGTAAAAGTGGATAAATCCTCTTGCTAAATATTACATTACTTCTTCTAACTCGTGGTCTAGCGAAGAAATACAATACATGTGACCTTGATACCTAAAAATCGATTGACACAAAACATGTCTGTCCGTTTATGGTCAACGCTAACGCCCAAACCGCTCTGCCAATTTTCTCCAAAATTGATCTTCCGAATCTACCTGAAAGAACTCGATCCTATGGAGTTTCAAACGGATATTTTGATTTTTGAGGTCCTTTACATTAAGCCTCAAAATCATTTTCGAAATCTTCTCAAACCGTCACCAAATTATTTGATTAAATTTTGTCCTCGTATGTTACGTACAGAACGCAAGAGAAATGTGATTTATGGTGTTTGTTGACATCACTTATGTTTAGAAAATTGCTAACATAATTTTTGGGGCGTCTTCCTTCAACTATAATATTGATGATATATTTTTCATGAAACATTTGGTAGTTTTCGTGCAATTTGGGGCGAAGTATAGGCAATTAAAACAATTGTAACTTTTTCTCAAAAATAGCTCCAAATTTTTGTTTAAAGACGATACAAAATATAATGGTGGTCTCATTTCCTTACCGCCGTATTTTCGAAGATTGCAAAGGTCATGTAAGTTTATTGCAAAACCGCATAGTTTTAGAGTAATTTAAGAATGAAATTGATGTATATATTAAAATCTCAAAAATCACAACAATTTTTCCATGGATAGAAGGACGCTTAAAAGAATTACCATTTTCATTGAACTCTATCAATTTTAAAATTGCAAATTTAGAAATAATGCCAGAAAGTGTGTGATGTCGTATCATCGCTAGCTTTTATTTGAACTTGTATTATGGATACTTACAGTGTAATTTACTAAATTACTTCTAATGAAATTTGATGTTACATATTGCAGGAAAATCTGATTTTGCATATTCGTTTATTTAGCGTTTTCCTTATATATTCATATGTCCATATTTTGCAATTTCATTTCAAATTTTTCCGGACTTACTCTGGCATATGTATTAGTACTACGCTCAAGCTGGGAACTGAGATTAGTACAGTGCTGATCCACATACTAGTTTATAGATAGGGTTGAGCAATATTTACATACTTGTCTTTGAAATATATATTTTGTATTTAAAACTCTATTTTTGAGTTTTTTTCAGCATGTCTTTTGAAGATATATTTAAATACATAAAATAGATGTTTTTAAAAAAAGAAATACTTAAAATACTGTAAATACAAATGAATGAGAAGATAACAAGGATAGTTTGTTTTTCTTTGATGCTGCTAGTGAACAGCGACCGAAAGGTATTGAATACCGGTAAAAATACCGGTATTTTTACCTACTCTTTCTCAAATACCTTTATTGTTATATACTAGTAAATACCTCTATTGGACGTCTTTACCGGTATGGACGTCAATAAACGTTATACCGGTATTTTAATAAAAAACAATAGCTTCCCATTCATACATCTTGAGAAAATAAGTTACTTTAGTTAATAATATCTCACAAAATTTTTATTAATCAAATATACTTTCATAATTGTTATTAATTGTTTAATTTATAATTTTGTTTATATATATACACACATATACACATACACATACACATACACACACACACACACACACACACGGTCGCTAATAATTAAGGAAACGCGAATGATTCAACTAATTCTTATAGAGTAAATATAAACTCCACTTCGTCATTGCACATGTTCTCGCCCACTGAGAACTACTCACCGCCCTCTTCCTACGCTTGGGCATATCGAATGCCCTAGTGTAACACGCAACCCGCCGAAGAACGCGGCGAGATGTCTGCAGAGGTCAGAAAAGTCACGCTATCAGAACAGCAGTGTGCCAGAGGTGCGACCCTGCTTCCAGCTAAGGGTGACTTGAGAGCGTGCCCTGGCGGCACTGGGCTTGGATACAAAGGAGCGCGAAATGAGGAGCAAACATTCAAAACGTCACATGTCCACTTTACTTCTTTTCGAGAAAACGCAAACATTTTTGTCATCAAAATTATGCAGATGTTTTATTTGTACTTAATTCGGAATTATGTAATAAGGATAGCTAAATATATTATTATAATAAAATTTAAATATTCTATGAACTTACATTTAAAGAAAACAACATTTATGTCAACTGGTAAAAAAGGAAGCCTGAACATCAACGGAGAAGTGATATACACGGCAGGCGAAGTTAAATACTTATGAATTACAATAAAACATTCTGGATACTGTACAGAAAAACTAAAGAGAGGAATAATTTTAGAAAAAGCAGCGGAAAGGAAATTACACAAATTCATAAAATATGCAGGCATATCAAGTGATTGATTTCTAAAATTTTAGGTCCGGATCGCTCAAAATGATTTATTAATTTAGAGAAATAATTATATATTTATAATATAATTAATAGCGAGAATGAATCAGCGAGATACAGGAACGCCGTTCCGTCAGAAATCAAGCCCTGCGTAAGACTAAAATCAAATAATCAGAAAATGGTATTTCTAATCCTGTTGTGTGGGTGTAAAGCTGAACATTGAGATAGGCCGAAAAAGGAAGATGCTTTTGAAGTATGGACACGGAAGAAAATATTAAGGCTAAATGTACCGACACTAGTTCCATTTGTCGCCACCACGTGGCAGCACAAAATAAGCAAAATTTACTAGAGCGATAACGTCTAAACAAATTGTCCGATTTTCGATCTGTAAACGACATTGGACTCCTGTTTAAAATAGAATTCACGCTACGATGCCGTCTTTTCAAAAAAGATTTCCAAAAAATTTTTGAAAACGTTTTCTTATAGTTCCGGGAAGAAATTAAAAAATGTGGGCTTATAGCGCGATGGCGACGTGCTTCCTGAATCAACGCCGCACACGGGTTTTTATCGCGGCAAAACCTGGCCATAATTGCAAAATTCAAAGTGCGCGTTTGGGAAATTTTGACTTATCAAATCTCGTTCGGAAGACATTGGAGCATACTACTTGCTTCAGAAATTTATTTCAATCATTTTGTCTTCCACACGGTGTCGTAAGTTACCTTGCTCGATGGCTCGAATTCGTTGATTCTGCCAACGATATTCTGGGAATTAAAAAAAGGGGTTTTAAAATTTTTTTTTTAGGATTCTTTTATATATCCGAATATAAGACACTTATGGCTGTAAGTTAAAATATATTTTTAAGCAAAAGTGTATAATATATTTATATATGATCGGTTGAATTCTAAACCATGTAGCGTAACAAAGTTAGTCGTTTATATTGTAGATTATATTTTTTGTCCTGCGAGGTCCTGCCTCAATTTATTTTTTTTTATCAAGTAGAATGTCCTTAATCAGAATAACACAAATTTGCTGCACATATCTGCATCTTTTTGTTTTAAAGCGACTATACTACAATGCTACGTAGTAAGATATAACACTAGTCGCCCCGATGGTTTCTTCGATGCCACAGGGGAAATTTATTTCTTGGAATATTTTTTTACTTCTCCTTCAGATAATTACTTTTTGTAGTAAAATTAATAATAAACTTTTGGAGGGATTAAACAATAATAACCAACACCGAGCACTTTCAGATTTTTGGTGTATTTTAAGGATTCTTCTTTTCTTGACCAACAAACAAAACTATAGGTAACTAAGGTGTAGAAATGAATTCAATGTAGTCACCAAAATATTGTTGATAATTTTTTATTCAATTATTCATAATTAAATATTAAATAAAATATTGTTTATTCAATAAGTGCGACAAATTAGATCTGTATACATAGATATTGGGTTCCCAGCAGATGGGTGACATTTGTTTGAATATATATATATATATATATATATATATATATATATATATATATATATATGTTAAATAAATCTTAATGAATCAACAAATTCAAAAACTGTCTTAAATAACATTTTACTTACAATCGATTTATTTTTCAAATCCGATATTCCTTTTTGAGCAGCTATTTTGAATTTCATAGCAATTTTTGTATTTAGTGACTTCAAAAATAGTACTTAACCATATTTCTGCGCATATTTGCTTCATTTTCAAGCTTCAATTCTGAATTTTGATATTTCATTCCGATAATCGAAATCAACGATCTTGAGAACCATTTTATACATATTTCTACGCACATTGGGCTCATTTTTATGAATCAGTTAGCCATTTTGAACCGCATTTTGAATTTTGAAATTTCATTATGACATTTGAAATCAATGACCTTCAGAGCCCCATATGTATATTTTTATATGCATTTTCTTTGTTTTAAATGAGTCGATCCGCCATTTTGAAGGCGCCATTTGAATTTGAAATTTCGTAATGATATTCTAATTCAGCGACCTCAAAAACCCTTGATACCAATTTTACGCAAATCCACTGACATTTGCAATTATGACCAAGTTTTAGGCCCGATTCAACCAGTGTGCGCCGTGTCAATCATGCAAATCGGATGAATAGGAGCGGCGTAAAGTGAATTTCGGAAAATATACCTGATTTCCTCCCCCTCCCCTTCCCTGCGTCACCCGACCGCCTAGGCCCTCCATCGACGCCGCCGAACGGCTAAACCGCCTGCGGCACGGAGGCCGAACTTTCAGACAGGCAAGCTGGACAGTCAGTCCTTTCAGTCTCAATATATTTTTCTTCACGTGTCAAACTAGTGATGCTGTAACACAGCCAAACAGCCTGGGATCATCTGTAATAGTCGTATAAAACTATATATCTTGTTCATATTTCCGTCTTCCTTCGAATACTATCAAACAATTATTTGAGGCGGTACTCAAAATATCGATTCCGATGTGAAACTGACTTCAAAAGAAAATGGAATTAATTGTGTAGATATCACCAATATTCTATGCCTAACATCTTATTTACATACATTTTACTTCTAAAATCTTCCGTGGCGTCGATGGAGGAGAGACTAGGCGGGTCGGGTGACGCAGGGGAAGGGAGGGGAGGAAATCAGGTATATTTTCCGAAATTTCACTTTACGCCGCTCCTATTCATCCGATTTGCATGATTGACACGGCGTTGGATTCCCAGGAAGCACGTCGCCATCGCGCTATAAGCCCATATTTTTAATTTCTTCCCGGAACTATGAAAACGGATTCAAAATTTTTTGAAATATTTTTTGAAAAAACAGCATCATGCTTGTGAATTCTATTTTAAAAAGGTCAATGCTGTTTTACAGATCGAAAATCAGACATTTGTTCAGACGTTATCGATCTAGTAAATTCCGTATATAGTGCTGCGATCTATTGATTTTCCTATAAAGTATTTTTCGGTGCATTTAGCCTTAAGAGGATTATCCATATACACACGTAAATATCTCACGTCTTTACACCACGATAGGGGAGTTCCATTTATTCAAATGTCAAGGATAGCGGAGATTGATAATTTTTTGAAGAAGTTTCTGGAGTCGATTAGAAAACACTGAGATTTGTTGGGGTTAAACAATAAACCCATTGATGACCAAGAGGAAGATACAATCGGAGATCATCAGCGTAGTACGTAAGGATGACGACAATATTTTATTGATTTCTGTATATCATTAACGCATAAATTAGGAAATGAGAAGCCCTAACACAGCCTTGTGCGACTCCGCGTGCTAGTGGCAGATACCCGACACATTGTCACCGTACACAACTTTTGTTGTCAACTTCCAGCAGATAAGCTGAGAACCATTTGAGGTGGATAGGAACATCAATGTTTTTTAACTTTGCTAACAAAATATCGTGGTCGACCAGGTCAATGCCTAGCTAAAATCGAGAAGGACGAGGAGTGTGATTTCGTTGTCCATTACATTTCTGGCGTCTTCAGTCACATTAAAGCTCATTTTCTGTTTCTTTTGGGTCTAAAACCTAACTGGTTTGTATTTTAAAATACTTATTCAAGGTAATGTTCAGTTGCTTCCTGGCAGTCTTTTCAGAACTTTTGATACTGTTAGTAAGATACTAATTGAGCGATAATCAACTGGCATAGTAAGATTGGCGCATTTGGAAGGATGGACAAGTGAGGTCTTCCACGCTGAGGAAATTCGCCGCTCATTAGTGAAGTGGTGTGTCTACTATTGCGGGGTGCTACTTCAGCTCCGAGCTTCGGCAACGTTGCAATGATTCCGTCGAGGTCAGATGCGTTTGATTTAAGACTCAAAATGATTTTATTCCACGTCTAGGTGTTACTGACCCAAAGTGCAAAGTGTCAACAATATATCAATCTCTGTGCTTTGCAGCTTAGATAACGTTTGAGATTTTAGGGTGGATTTGTGGCTGCACAAGCGTAACACAAGCATGAGGTATTTTATAACAATTGTGGGAGCAATTAATTGGTAGTGCAGTATTAATAACATATGCCTCAAAGAAAACTGGTGGTGATAAACACGTACTTTTCTAGTCACTTAGTAATGGTTATGTAATACTATTAATACAACAATTACTCTGCAATTAACCACATCTCCAGACATCATTTTGCTTAAACTCATTTGAAATAGTAGAACATTTGGTTGAAAATTAGAAATAGTTTCAAACAACATGCACAATGAAAACTTTAATGAAAATATATTTGTGGCATTGAATTCATTGTATAAGGTATGCAGTGTATTCACGAACCGATCCGATGAGTTTCTAACCTTACAATATTCTGCGTGAACAGTATACGAGAAAGTAAAATAATTAAAAGTTAATAAATATTACGATACAGATAGTGTTGCTTAAAAAAAAAACGCAAATATATAAGAAAAAGAAATATATAATAGTAATTATTTAACATTACAGTATTATAATATTCTCCAAATCAGTGCCGTGTTACAGCAATGTGTTACAACTAGCAACAATGGCTGCTAAATCGTAAGACATACACATTTTGCTAATTAGAATTGTTGATACCGCTAGCAAAAAAATGAAAATGAATTGAAAAATATAATAAATATAATATTTTTATATTAATGAAAATAACTCGTTTTTTCCATGCGTTACTCTTCATTCCATATTATTAACAAAGCGAAATCCACTTATCAGCTGGAAGATATAGGAATTCCGCGTGACTTATTATTGACTGATTATCGGGTCCTGGTGTTTTTTATTTTTAGTATTTGTTAGTACTTCTTTTAATTCAAAGATTCGAATTTATCCACTGCATTATGGAGGACTGGCCTGTCAGATATTCTTTTTCTTCTTCATCCCTCTTCATCAGCATACCACAGGGAGTTTACAGTAGTTTATCCATTAGTTTTCGTCTAAAGTCTGTAATTTTGCAGCATCTTTTCGTCTTTATTCAGGTGTTTCATAGCTTTGTAGGCTATTATTTGTCTCCCGTGAATATCATGCTCAATATCTGATATATATTTGTCCCAGCTTTCTTTATTTGCATATTTTACGAAGGTTTTTGTTTTCCGGCATTGAATCTTATAGAGTTCTAAGGATTGCGAGTCTTTGTTGGCCAACCATTTTAAGTATAATTTCTTTTCTCTGTATTGCCTCTTTTAGGTCTTCATTCCGTGTATAGAGTCATTTCCTTTTATGTTTTTCTTCTTTATCCCTAAACTTTACATAGCCACTTTTTCAATAAGGTTTTGAGATCTGCCTATTCATTTTCTATGTGCGTTCGTCGTTGCATTTTTAGATATTGTTTTATTCTTTCTTGATACAGTCCTGATATGGAAGGGTCTTGAAAAGATACTTTTCCAACAAATTATTTAGATCTGATTTGTTTTACCACTTTAAACCATCTTGTTTTTAGGCCTATTCTACCTCGCACAAATTAGTGGTCCAGATCCTATATCTTTCCCCTTAGATCTCTTACATCTTCAAGCATTTGCCTAACTCCATTGGTTACGAAGAGATCTATTATTGAGTGGCTTCCTCTGGCTGCCCAAGTATATTTATGTATCTCTTTATGTTTAAAAAAGGAATTCTCTATTCTTAGTTCATTAAAATTAATAAAATCTCTTAAAATTTTCCCATTTTGGTTCAATGTCGGCTCGCCGTTTGTTCCAATTAGTTTTGGGATAGGTTGTTGTCAAATCTTGCATTGTTATAATCTCAGCAATTAGAATATAATCATTTCTTATTCATGGAATCTAATACATCTTATCATTTGCTGTAGAAATCGCATGATATTCGTATATTTCCGTCCTACCCTCTTCTGGCGCATACACAGCTATAATACTTAGGTATCCTGTTTCAATTTTTAGTCTGCCAGTAGTTACTCGTTCATTTACCCAGCTATAAGATGATATTTTACTTTTCTACTTTTCATGTATACTCCAGCCGCAGCTCTTTTATCTACCAGGACATACTTTGTATATCATTGTGTAAGATCTATCAATTGTTCCTTTTCTTTCTTCTGTTTTTCTGTATGATCCTGTAACTCCATCTTGGCATTTTTATTTCTAATTCCAATTCTTGTTGTTTTTAGAAGACCACGAACATTCCAGATTCCGATATTTGTAAGTTCCGATATTCCCTTTCGTTTTTATCCTTTAAACGTTTTAACTGGTCGTATAAGTTAAAGGCCGGCTATTACTTATGGTACCAGGAGTAAAGGAATCTCCCTGGCCGCGTTACGGGCGCTGCGCAGAAAGTCCGGTGGAAGGAGCTGCTTCCTCGCTGCTCTAGACTTGCAGAATTTGTATCAGTTGTTTCCACCTCAGACTAGTTGGTTCCTCTACACCTGCGAGTCTCGTCTACCCTAAATATGAGTAAATAGAGAATAAGAGAAAGGTGGAAGGGAAGGAGAAAAAGAGCAGAGACGTCATGAGAAGACTCAGAAAAGAATAACACCCTAGCCCTCGAGACCTAATAGCGTGGGGTTGAACAACAAGGGTCAAGAGAGACCATATAGGAAAGATAAAGAAGTGTGGCATAAGTAAGTGGAAGAGTACTACTAGGTTGTGAACCTTCAGCGTTACAGGGAGACACTATGTGAGCGGTTCATCAGTACCCCTATACAAATTATAACTTACCTTAACATTCAACTGCACCTTTCCACAATTCGTTTTAGATCACAGAAGCACAGTAAATTGGGAGGCAGGCTACTGTGATTGTCCTTAAGAATACATTAAAATATTAATATTCTCAAAAAATTAATATCACCTTATTTGAAGACCTTTTTTTGATGAAAACATTTCATTAAGAAAAATTTGTATCTGTAGGAAGATGCAGGAAAATTTTGAATGTTTGCAATTTTCGAAATATCAGAGTTTTTCAACGAAAATTAGATCTATACCATTCCCTTAAACGTCCTTCACACTATGCAACAACAAAATTGAATGAAGAACGATGGAGTCATTTTTTTACCTTGAAAATGTCGCACGACTTCATGTAAAGACTCCGAAGAATTAAAATATCGATTTCAAATTAAAGGGGCCACAACATCAGCCAGATCGATTAGGGAATATCAATTTTGGAAAAATCGGCTGAAAGGTTTGGCTTTCCGTGTTGTTTACAGACGGATGGATTGACAAACATTTTGAAGTCAATCGATTTTCGGTATCGAAGAACCCACAAAATATGGGTTCTGGCTACATTACGCCTTAGAGGATATTTTTCTCAAAATTTAGCAACTGGATTTATCCACTTTTTCGTTACCAAGGCCCTGTAATAAGAGTTTTTCTTCGAAAATTCATCGTTTTTCGCGCAGCGTTACATAACTTTCTCTCTCTCGCGGTGGCGAAAGAAAGTAAAAAATACATTTTTAAAATTGATTTATTGAAGTTATGATACTAGAAAGTACAATAAATAAATGGCATAATGGTCAAATAATAATATAACTTGTTATAAATCTTATTTTGCTTCTTTGATATGCGTTATAATATTATTACATAATCGTTACTAAGGAGCGAAGAGCTAAGTAGAAAGAAAGTATGTGCTGTTTAGCCCATTCGTTTAAGTATATTCACATTTAAAGTTCACACATTGAAAAAATGTGACATTATTAAATATCTGTAGAACATACTGCATATTGGCTCTAAGAAGTTCAGCGTCAGCTGCTATGGTCATTAGTCTATGAGCCCTTCATATACATGAAGGTGCAGAGTTCCTCCCCATTGGGGCGCTTGAGATCCTTGGTTGGTAGTTTTCTCTGGTTTCTCCGTCAGCACCAGGCGAATGCCGAGTAGTATCTAAACGGATCGCGGCCGCACACGAAAATATTCCTTTCCTCTTCCTAGTTCTAATATCCGCTACACTACCACACGCCAGGAGCCACCGTGGAAGGCTGTCCTGGCAGGAGGACCGGGCTGTTGGGAGATACCTGTGGTATGGAAATGTGCATGCTTCACGGCTCCGTCCGATTACTTCTTGGCTGTCCGGCCAATCAGGCGACCCTCCGCCAATCACGACGCACCCACCCACCGGCCGCAGGCCGGCAATATATAACACCCAGCGCGCGGCATCGCGATGTAATCAATGTCGACCAATTCCCGCCTTGTCAGGTGCTGGCAGGAAAATGAAAAAATAGAAAAAACAAAACAAAAAACATCGCGATGTCAATACCCTGAGAAACCTGTGACATCAGGCGAAACGTAAACTCTCGGCCCGCTACGTCACCCGGACAGCAAATGTGGACATCGGAAACCCGTTAGTCGATGGGCAGGTTGGCACGGAACTCGCCATACAGCGGGGAAGATTAGCGCTACTTCCCCGCGACAAAGCATGTGCTACACTTGCAGAATAACGATCTTCATTTGTCGCACCGGGAATCACTAATCCAATCCACGTTGCTGGAGCAGCGGATGAGCCATCTCGTTGCTTGGCCAGACCAGGAGGCGAGCACATCTCATATCAGGCTTCAATCAAATTATAGACAACGAATAATACAAGGACAATTTATTTACATATCTTACATTAAAAGAAATACAATTGTAAAGTACAATAACATCACATAAGATGCCTTTATGAGGTATATATAACATTATTGTACATATTTCGAAACTACGGTAAATCTTCTTTCTACTGAACGAGAAAGAAACTTTTATTTCTTTCTACTGAAGATGAAATCAATGTGATTTCGAGCGTTTGTCTAATATGGCTCGTGTCACTGTTATTCGTTGTCTATGTTGATTGAAACCCTGTTACAAATGTGACTCATTCAGACAGCTATATTTTCGACGTAAAATTAACATCTCATATCACTGTGGAGTTTAGACATACTGTGGCAAACTCTCTGTCGTTACCACGAGAGGCTTTAGACTGGGAGGGATCAGGTTTTAGGGTGGTTTCTCTAATAATTATCTCCATAACTCTACAATCTGCGTTTCTCATAATTCTAAAAAGTTTGAAAATTTGCTTAAGTAAATTAGTGAAAGTAATAAGAGTGTTTGTATTTACTTTCACTTAACATATTTTAATTTCTCACTACCACTAGCGCGATGCAGAGAAATATATTTAATGCTGCGCGAAAAAACCGGCGAATCTTCGGTAGAAAAACTCATTACGGGGCCTGGGAACGAAGAAATGGATAAATTTACATGCTAAATAAAACAACTCTAACACATGGTGTAGCCACAATCCATGTTTTGTGGGTCTTCAAGATCGAAAAATCGATTGATAGCAAAACGTGTCCGTTCGTCTGTCTGCGAACACCCGGTAGCTGATAAACCGTTCAGCTGATATTCTCAATATTAATATTCCGGTGATCTGGCTGATGTTCCGGTCCCTTCAATCTGAAACGCACATGTTTTGCTTTTTGGGAGTTCTTTACATTGCAAGCCTCTCAGACACTTCCAATTTTCAAAAAAAAAATGGCTACTTTTTTTAATTAAAATTCCTTTTCGGGTAGTGTGAAGGTCGTTTAAGAGAACGATGCTGGTCTCATTTTCGTTGAAAACTCTGATTTTCGAAAATTGCAAAATTCAATTTTGTTCAGCGTCTTCCTTCAACTACAATAATGAAGATAGAGATTTTCCCTTAATGAAATCTGTTCCTATAAATAGATTTTGAAATAAGATCATGTAAAATTTTTCGAAATTTTGTTACATTTTGCGTAATTTTGCGAAGAAAATACGGGCGAGAAAGTACGTGCTGCTTGAAGCACCACTAGTTAAATTCTTTGCACTCAACTAGAAGTAGGAGATAACATCTTATAAATGTTATTGAAAAGAACCGATCCAAAAAATATAACCAATTAAAAATATAGACTGATATACTTTTTAGAAATATTCAATGTAATCTTTGTTTCCAATCATCCATGTATAAATTGATTGTTCTTCTTGTGGTAATCTTCGCAACCGCCCTCGTGTTTACTCTCTGGAAAAATGGTAACCAATTGCTGCGTCTGGCCTCCATTGCCTGTCCGGCGCGCTCCGCACCTGCCCAACGCTCGTTCATTTCGTGGCGAGTGGCGAGAGGTAATTGTGATTCGGAAACCAAGTGTAGACGTGGAGAGGCCATTAGGGATTTCTCTTGAAGTGCCGAGGTTAATATTTTTAACGTGATATAGTTTTTGGAGGAATGCGTGTGGCGTTTAATCGGATCTGAAATTCAGATCATGGTGATTCAACGATTAATGTGTAATGTAGGCTTGCATGAGATTTTGTAGTGTAAAAATGTAGATGTTGCAGATGATAACAGCGAAGTGTCGCGTAAAAGTGTAGCATGGTTTCACATCTGGCGAATGGTGATTTCACGAATAAAACGTGTTGTGAAATGGTGTGCCGGTCGTATTCTTCAGAAAAGTGTGTGGAGTTAAAAGTCAGCTCTGAAGAATTACGCAAATAGTGCTTGGTGCGCAAGTGGTTAGCTAGATATCGTGCAGGAAGTGATTTTAAGAGTGTGTGTGGAAAAAGTGCTGTGAAACTTCAGAAATGGAGATGGTGCGACTTGCTTTTTGTGCTACGAACCTGGACTTCACATCACTGTGGCCCTGGTCTCCCGACGCCGTTTCTTCTCGTCGTTCCTAAATTTACCTTGTTCCGCCAGGTGGTTAGAAAAATCATTTTAGAATCTATAAAACAGTCATACTCGTCCTAATGTCAGATAGTCATTTACGCAAACGTAAGGAATGCAGTTCTAATGTTTTCATGACCATATGTGCAAATCTTAAATAAAAATATAATGGAATATACTCTAATAAATAGAATCAATATTTGAATTAAAAAATTTGTTAAATTATCAAGCAATTACAAACTCGATAGAACTTCTATTTAAATTATTTTGACTTACTAAATTTTCTGATCTAATTTAAAAAGAAATTTAAAGTCTAGTAAGAATAATTGATGAGTAAAGAAGTAGTACAAATTTTAAAATAGGAGACCTTTGAAAACAATGTAGTAGTTTACAGAATTGAGTTAAGCAAGAGTCAGGATATTAGAATACAAATAAATTACGAAGTTTACACATAAATAACATGTGCGTAATGAGTTTTATGTTTAAAAAAATTGAAGGTAACCGTGAACAGTTCACAGCTAGCATAGGGTAGAGCAGGTTCCAAACCACAGGGCAGGGTAGCATAGCACCCCTGGCAGAAGAGGAGCAACGCTTTGGCCTGACGCCGGTGGAGGCTGGATTCGGTGAGTGTTCTGGGTGGAGCCCGTCCCGTGCCCTTGCCCTTATGCCCTGTGCCCTTCGCAGCGTCCGAGGCAGCCTTAAGGGAGGTCAGGGCGTTTACGTTCGTTCTCCGGCTGCGACGGATGACGCACAGGTCTAGTCACACACGCAAACAAACCACCTGAAACAGATGCAGAGAAATGAGTAAAGAACATTTGAAGATCAAGAGAAAATGAACTGCACAGCATAAAAGTAAAGAAAACAACGGTTTCCCCACATTTACACCTCATTTGTAGGTTGGGAGGGATAATTCTTCCCTCATTTTGATCATTGAAAAACCCGCTCGAATAATTTAATTATTGGTCCGCCTTTAGTTTAATATTACTGGGTTACTGCAGTCTTGTTTGTTGAAATGAACTTTTTATTGAAACGGAAGAGTAAAATTAAATGCAATTAGTCATTAAAGCTTAGCTAATTAATTTAAGTCGTTAAACTTTAATTTCAATTATTTACATTAACTATTATAATTAATATCATTTAATGTCATTATTTCTTATCTTTTTTTACATTTAAAATGGTGATTCATTGCAATGATAGACAAATGTTGCTTGAAACTTAAACCTTGTTAAAAAAAGGTGGGATGGGCAAATGTAGGGTGGAGGCTGCATAACCGGACAGTCTGTATTAGGCGGTTTGTAGCCATATTATGGGATCCACTCCTGTTGGATTACCCCCTATTGCACTTGGCATACGTTCCATCGTAGAGAGCGAGAGGGACGCCTTGACTGGGTGGGAAATTTGTGAAGCTGCGAGATTTTTAATTGCACCTCGCGTTTGCATCGATGTGAATGGCAGGTGACCTCCCGCCTCTGGACTGTAGGCTGAGTCGTCGTTCAGAAGGGAAAGGTCACAACCCAACTGTTGGTTTAGAGGAGGACACTGAGGCCCACAGGGCAGGGTGGGTAGGTTAAGTACAGGATGTATTTCAATTCGTTGTATTTCACTTGACTTTTAAATTTGTAAGCGACGTTCTTGTATCTTTTTTACTTGTGATGTAAAGTTAAATCCGAATACTTAATGAAGAATTGGAATACGCCTTTCTATCCGAAGGAAAACTGAATGTTTGCCCATCGTTCTGTCATCCTTCAGTGGAAAAGCAGTTGTGGACATACACTAAAGACAGGGTGGGATTTTCAGAAACTGTTATGAAGCTTTTTTGGAACATATGAATTAAATAACAAGCTTACATTTTTTTCCTTACAGGATCATAAGTCCGCATCAGACGTGGCAATTTATTAATTAAATATAAACAAATTGACCTTTTTTCTTACAGGATTATAAGTCCGCGCGAGACGTGGCAAAATTACAAATTAAGTCCATGTGTATACGTGGCAAAAATACGTGGTTTTAAAAAGAATATAAATGAACCTCTTTTGAAGTATAGGACCTCCTATATGTTCTCTACACATAAGTCTACCACATAAAAATATATGCATAACTGTACTAATACTGCTTATTTTGCTTTCTTTCAGCACTAATATTTAATTTCCATTTCAGCCTTACTGTATTTCTAAACATTAGTGTAAAATAACCATGGAACTCATTGTAAAAGAAGATCAAATTTACACACAAAGTATTTCCTTGCTCATGCGCTAGCGAATTGTTCGTCAATACGCGGTTACAGAGATAGTTTTCAACTCTGCTTAAGTATGTATTGATTCTGTGAAGAACAGATATCTGTGCCTATAATTTTTCTGTTTCAGGTACTCTTTAATATGATAGACAGAAGTAACTATCTTGCAGAACTAGTAAAACAATAGACCTACGAATTCAGCTGAACTGAGCAGTATTCAGCGTATCTGAGCAGTGCTCAGATACGAAAAAGGACGAAAGAAGTTAACTCTGAGGTTTCAGCTAAATGAAAGTGAAGAAATAAAATGTGAAGACTTGCAGTATGTATGGAGACTAAGTAATAACGTTAATTAGCCATGAATTACACAATTTCTTTTATCAAATCTCAGCTCATTGAAGTTTTCAGTGGCCTTTCCTGGGATTATGCAAGTTGATACAGAGAATTATGCATGCTGCTTTGGTGCGTAATATCGAAGAGTAAGTTATTTTCTTAATACTGAAGTCAAATCTATAGATACTTCACGAAAAAGGATGCATAAATTATTCTCATACGCAGGGCGACCTTTAGTTCAAATGTTCCTACGCAGTATATTTTCGTACAATGCTTTGGTTTGTCAAGCGACCAAAACCTCTTTCAAGATGTATACATTATTCACTAAGTGGTCTTTAAATAAGTAAAATTTTCAAACTTAGAAATTGAAATCTGTGAAAATATAAGTGAATTTTTTTTTTTAAATAGTGAACAAAGTTAAGGTTTTTATTTATTTTGTTTTTGATTGCAGGTTCTGATGGCAATGCATCCACGGTGGCACTGAACGATGGCAAAAAGTCGTGAGTACTCCTTTGCTTTTCGATCTCGCTTGATGCCATTCTCCGTTCCACGATTGATTCTGCTAATCTTTCTCACCCATTACTTCTCGTATTTGTTCTTCCAGATAAAAACGAATCTTTCCGGCCTTCTGTCAGATATTCAATTAAAACAAGTTTCATTCAAAAAATCAAGAGCTTCATTCTCTAGGATTTCTAAGTGTTCTTTGAACTCCAGCTCATTTCCATACTACATCATTTATCTTGTCAGCCTTAACTGCAATTATGTCTGCCTCTACTGATCGTGATCTCTTCGCCACTTCAAAGAATTGTTTCATCAATATTTTCCAATATGTATGAATTTGTTTTTGGTTTGTCTTAATGACTCGGATATTATCCTGTAGAAGCTGTTATAAGATATTTGATCATTCGGCTGTCTTGTGGAGAATCCAAAAAGTAAATTTCCATTAGTTCGCAATTCAGGTTCAGAGAAATACTTGTGAATCCTTCAAATTTCAGAACTAGGAAGATGAAACAAATGACGAATATTTAATTTGTCAATCTATAAAGTCAAAGACCATTTTCTTGTACACCAATATTTCAAAATATTTTAAAGCTTTAAAGAAGTTTTTCCATTGCAGGTTAAGCGGTTTTCAGGGTCATATAATAAAGCATTTTCAATTTTATTAAAACTTTTCCGTGTTCTATGACAGATCAAATGCGTTAGTTCTCTATCAAGTTATTGATAAATTCCTTTAATGATGGTAAAAAATTGATATGTGGTACCTCATTTGATCTCTGTGCTTTTAAAGAATGGAATCATGGTATCATTAGACATTCTAATGAAATATTGTTAATATTTCTGGTGCATTTTCATTGTTTTATTGGCATTTGTAGTAATCTTACATGTCCAGGATTTTGAATGGTAGTGTGTGGCAATTTAGGTGGATTTTGATCTGACATCTTTCATTTCGCGCCATGTATGGTTTTATACTAGCGTCTTCATTTATTGAACTGTATTGTGACTGTCACACTTGTGATTGGTTGACGCCGGCGGACGTAGCTCAATCGGTTGAATTGGATGGTGGAAGGAAGTTGATGAAAATAGTTTCAACCAGATAGAAGTTATTGTGGGTTAATAAAAAGTGGAGCTTTATTCCTGACAGGTGTCAGAGAAATTTGATGAGAATTTCAGTTAAATAGCCTACCTAATGAGCTCATACAAAAATTTAAATTAAATTACAGATTCAGTTCTTATTCTTAAGTACAGCAGCTATTACTTCAACCTTACATAAATGAAGTTTTAGGAAGTGCTAAATCCTGCGCGCAGGTTATTTTGCCAGTAGCGGCGATGGCGAGAAAACCGGGCTTAGGTAGCGGGGTATCCTCGGGTCGCTGACCTCATCAGCTGGGGACACACGTGCTCGGGAAGCGGGGCCGCCCGGCGGCCGTGGCAGCGTCTCACTGCACCGGTCGCGCTGGGGAGCACGGCGTCAGGCCGCGTCAACTGAAGGAAGCCAGGGTGCTGGGGCCGTCTCCACCTCTCGGAACGACTAGCGGCGACAGCACATCAGGTATCGGTTGGCGTGGCTCAGGAAGATGACGAAAGTCACCAGAAGTACAGGCAAGCATTAACCTGTGGCTGGCTTGGCGAAATAATGACTGGCCGTTTATGCACAGTGGCGCAATGGTCACGAATCACGAGTACCAACAATCTCGGCGAATTGATCTGAGACCGAGAGCCATTCCTTTCTGCGCGTGAGCCTCTCGTGAAACTCCTCGGCCGAAAATCCAAATCGAGTCTTTCTTGGATTTTGCTCCACGTGCGTTCGAGCCCTTTAGTTCCCCCCCTCCCCAAATTGCTTACTTTCTTCCGAAATCACCCTTCCTCATGTTTAGCAATCTGATTGGCCTAAGCCTGTGGCGTCGTGGTTAATTCTTCACCAATCAGATTACAGAATCTCTAAAATTTTCCGTCAATTGGGCCTTTTCCTCTCATCTATCGCGAAAATTATTATTGCGTATTGCAGTAGCCATTTTCATAAGCATCTTTTCAATAAAGCAGAGTTAATGTGCTTCCCAACCAGAGTCACCACGAAAGATATCGGCTTCGAGGACAGTGAAGCATTCGCGAAGTAAGGCCCCTGCCGCGTATTTAATGAGTCGTAAATCCCTTTGGAGACGGGCAGTTACGGAGGACCTGCCAGCTGCGGCGGCGACAGTGGTGGCGGTGGTGGGGTAGTGGGGTGGTAGGCATAACGTGTCCCAACACACAGCCCTTTTGTTACGAATAATTTTCTTATTATACGCGAAAATCATGTGCCGCCACGGTATAGATAAATCCATCTTTAGAATGAATGTTGGATTTTTAAATCTGATATTCTAAAACTTTTACTCCTCTCAAGAACTTGTTTGCGATTTTATTAAAATGTAGAGCTTTTTGCTGAAGAGATTCAATGTAATTACATCTAATTACAGAAAAATTAAAATAACCGAGGACACGGCCAACGTAACTTCACTTGTCGGCGGGTTTTTTTTCTTTTTTTCAGAATCTAACACACCTTCAATAACACTTTCAATATATTAAATTTTCATGATGTAATTTCATTATGAACGCGGTTTCATGTTCAAATTGCTTTAAAAATCTTGTAGCATTTTTGTCAAGATTTTTTTATGGTTCTCGTAAACGTAAGTGAAGTCAAGGCCACTTCTATAAATATCACAAAAAAACTTCTCATATTTTGTAAGTACGCGAGTCATTTTAAATTCTAAAAATGGAGTGAAATTAAATCTCGTATTGATACACTAGAGGCATAAAGGAAGTTAAACGGATATTTTAAATTTCAAAATTTGATTTTAATTAAAATCAGGAAATATACTAATTTGTATGTACTTTCCTTTATTCTCATAAAATGTTTAAAGAAAGCAAATGCAGATTTTTTCAGAATTAATAAAATCACATTGTCCTCTTGCCCCAAAAAATAAAACGTCTGAATGTTTCCGTTACTTAACTGTTCCTCACAACCGTTTACAAAGTTTTCCAGGCTTCGTATGGCAGTTCGCGTTATACGGACGTAGATCCTGATTTGGGATTTAAAGTTGCATACATCTTCTCCGAACCACCTTAAATATTCTGCCAGTAGCTGTTGGAAGGCATTAGTCATAGCATGGGAAAAGTTGCAGCTTAAAAAATACACTGTATTTGCAACCTAGGCAGTATTGTCGATTCAAATGCTGATGGCACCTGTAATATAATAGAGGGAGGACAAGTAAAAAATAAATTCTGGATATACTTATAAAGTACGCAAACAAAAGGGTTGGAAATGGGATTGATGTAAATTAAAATGGTCAAAATAAATGATCAGATTTTAAAGTACCATGCATAATTTTTCAAGCTAATTCAAGTCTTTCTAATTCCCTCCCCAACTCTGACCGCTGGGTAGTGACACAGGGGGCGTGCTGTAGAGGGCGTGTACGCGGAACCCTACCCTGGCGGTCCCCTTGACGACTGACAAGCTTGAGACGAGACATTAATACAGCGCCCTGACATACAAGAGGGCACTGATAAAAAATATTAATGGTTGGATTACCCAACGCTCAGACGCTAAGAGGGCATTGCGTTAAAATGATTAAGACTCAACAAATTGAAACAAAAAAAAAAAACTTTCTGAAGTGCAAGTTTCAAAGGACGAGGAGGAGAGGCTGGAGTAATGGTTAAGGCGATTGGTTGGTGGTCTTACAGGTGAAAAATGTAAAGATGAATAGAGAAGTATACTGGAGCCTTCACACAATTAACTTCTCAACTTCAGGAAAGTTGAAATCGAAAACAGTTTGAAAAGAGCGTAAACGTAATTTTAAAACATGAAAATGTGAAAACGTGTTTAACATAAGATTTTTTCAATAAAATAAATGTGGGTAGATAGCACAGAAAGCTCGTGAATGGGAAAGTTCAGTTCAGAGAAGTTTTACCTCCACTTTTAAAAATGATTTAAAATTACTTAGATTATTTAAATTACCTTTTGAAATAGAACTTTACGTGGATACAAAGTAAAATCAATGCCGGAATAGTTACCATTTCTTTCTCGAGGATTCTGTGACGCAGATAGGATCTAAGAAATCAAAAATTTATTGTATATATTAACTTATTGAAAATTGCAGGCAGCAATTTAATAGTAATAATTCTAATAAAAATTACAATTGAGGAAATTTAAAATATTGTATAAAGCTTCTTGGGTATTTAATATTGGGATGCACTAGAAAAATTTATCATTAAAAGTATTCATGAACATTTATTAAAGCACTCTAGAGGATTCCTTACAATGTAACAAATTGAAGCTCAAAACTTGTAAAAGCCCTGAATACTGGTCTTCACTTTTCACTGATATGACAGTTCTGAAGTGGCAATATTTCTCGAATATGCATTCCAATTTTGTCATAACTTTTCAAAAATATTATCGGGATTCACGAATGTATCTCAAAACGTAAGTTAGTTTAAACATTATTCTTGGTAAATAACAGGTTCAATTTTCATTAAACTTTGGTTACAAAGCTATGAACATTCTTTTATCAAATATCAAGTTTACACCATGGCATTCAATTTTGTAATTTACTATAGTCTAGTATTCTAGCAGATCGTATGAAACAACTCACCACAAAAAGTAATCTTCAACGAACGTAGATGTAGGTTTTCATAGGTCTTACAACCATTAATATCAGGAATTGCTCAAGAGATAAATAATGGGTAGTGATAGATATCTACCAGGTCAGATCACACTAAAACTGTCGTCTAAGTTCGAATACTCACGAAATTAGCAAACCCTTATTCTGCAAGAACCACCTTGACATAAAGTAAACTAGCGAGTTCAACCTTTGCCTCTATTGGTATTTTCTATACTGGACTACCAAGATAATATAAACTTTTGGCTCTGCTGAAATCACACATCAAAATAAGATAGTTTTTAGTTAAAACGATTTTCTAGTGTTTAAATGTTGGGATTACCGCATCTGATCAGTTACCGCTTCTGAAGATGTGAGCGTGTGTGAAATAATTTTTAAAGAAAGTCACAAATAGTTTAAAAATATAAAGAAAAGGTCTCCCAAATAATAATAATAATAATAATAATAATAATATAAAATTAATATAAAAATAATAATATTAATAATAATATAATATAATAATGCATCATAATAAACTTTAAAACAAATTAAACATTAGAAATACTAGAAAATAAAACATACGAAACCAGATTTGAGGATCAAATTCCTGCAAAACAACTTACATCAAAAGGAAGCATTTAGTTGCAGAATTTACAAAATTTAAATATTGCCTTTGTTCTAAAAGAAAGTACGAAAATCTGGAAAAAGTCATAAAATATATAACCTTCAGAAAGAAGATTATGTAAAATTACGCGTATCTTTACTCAGGACGACCCGTAAAACTTTTTTAAAAATATTAACTTATAGACATTAAAGCAATAATATTGTTTGAAGCCTCAACGTTTATAATCCTAAAATGGGTCAATGGGTTTGACATCTATTCAGTGTTATTTGCTTTGTATTAACACGCTATTAACTTTTTTGTAGTTGCTGTTTTGAAGAGTTGGGCTGTATCACTGTGGAAAATTCAATGAAGACAAGAAAAGTGCAGTGCAGTGACGTGCTTCGAAGCTTGTGTTTTAGGTCGAATCAGATGGACTTGGGGAAGCTGAATTGTGGAACGCCAGGCTCGTTAAACATCAGATTGAATCTCAAATACAGATACTTTTTTCAGGAATATTAACTTTTAGTTGTTTTTTGCTTTCAGAAACAAACTATATTCACTTGAAACAGATAGTGACACCCAAATTCCCTACAATCCCCACCATCCTGCATGTAAGGAAATAGAGCACGAGTGTAAATGAAAGGTAGACTCTTTCGTACCATGGAATGTGGGAAAATAATGATTAAAGTACATATATCAATTTTGCAAGGCTGTGACGGTGGTGGTGGTATGCTGTAGTCATAGAGGGTAATGTAAGGCACAAGTATTATATAATGCATGTAAAAGTAGCACCAAAAGAAACTTACGGATGTGTAAATCGTGAAACTAGAAAAGTTTTCGGTAAAAAACAAAAGGTATAAATGAACACAAAACGGAATATTCCACGATTGTGAAAGTAATGTCTTTAGAACGATGCTACTGGATGCGAGGATGGGTGTGTGCAATTGCACCTTAAGACCAAAGGTATATTGCAATTTCATGAAAGGTTTCTATAACACTTAGGTAAAACACAACTTTACTTTCAGGGCCAAGTTAGGAGTAAAGGGAGAAGGGGCTACAGACTCAGAGGGCAGCGGCAGGAGCAGAGAAGAGAGTTTGGTCGAAGCAACAGCGACCTCGCGAGGGCCTGCAGTGCTAACATCCTCCTGCATCGTATGACGGAGACACATAACGGAACGGCCGCAGTGCTTCACTCCAGTTGAGAAGAAAGGAGCTGACCAGCGGAAGTGTTCCTGTGTTGGGCGTCCCACGTCTCTGCAAACAAGTCCTTGTTAAAGAAAACCGGATCTCTCGTCTCGATGAACAGGTCAGTACTCTAAAACTCATCATAGAAATTAAGAGACTCCTAAAGTGTGAAAACTCAAAATTAAAATTAGAAATCATACTCAGAAAAAAACTTCTGGTATCTGACATATGAAAAATGGAAAAGCTAGATGTAGACTACACAGCATCTCTTTAAATCTTGCGTATTTGTTTTTAATTAAATGTCGGGTGTCTTATGGACACCCGTTACCACAAAACGTTCGATCACAGGGTGCTGTCTAATATTTTGGAACCTTGACAACTTTCTCCGCTATCAAATGTAAAATAACCATTAATAATTTATAGTATTTACTTGCTGTTGGATGACCCCTTCTTAAGATTAAAGAGCAGAAATGTCAGTTTAGTCCATCAACGCTAGATATTATTATTATTATTATTATTATTATTATTATTATTATTATTATTATTATTATTATTATTATTATTATTATTATTATTATTATTGGAAAAAGATATATTAACGACATAAATCATATGGATCCCAGTACCTGGTTTGAAGACGGTGAGGGTCATTCGTGATGTGCTTAAATAAGTAATTTAAAAATAAATGAATACTGGAATTTTTTTGAAACTGTTCGTAAACGTTAGAATCACCACGGTGGGCAACATCTCAAAAGTATTTATCACGCATTAACTTCGACCCCTCTAAAAGTACGGATAAAAAAAAAATATTCGAAATCTTGAACATATTTTTGTTTATGTGACATATTTAAAAAATGACTGACATAAATTGTTGAAAAAATTTTAAAAATTTTTAAAATTAAAAATCATTAAGTCGTTCTAATGTAAAAGAAATTGTGGTTAAGACATTTTTCCCTACCCTGATTAATTTTTTTAAGAGGATTAATTAAATGTTTCAGAACTGCAGGAACTGGAAGTCTGCCACGTACTACCATCATGAACTGCGTTAGTGGAAGCAATGGTCCTGACACACCTCAACAGCAGAATAGAAGCGGAACGGGGTCTCGGAAAAAAATATGAACGGACGCAAACCCCTATTCGCGACACGGTACTTTAGACCATTTCACGAACATGTGGGATAGAGACGGGCGTCATGGGTTTCGGCGTTTCTCATCAAATGATAATGCGGGAAGTAGCTGAAGGTAGGGAACCTTGTAAAACGTACGCGTAAAATATCTTTTGTTTGGAGAGAATTTTGTGCTGAGTGATAGTAATACAAAAAAATTGTTAAAAGCAAATACTTCTATTAACACAAGTAATTGATACGGTAATAAGTTTCTTTGAGGCTTTTACATTGAAATAAAATAAAACGAAAAACAAAATTATTGAATCGCTTGAGATGAAAAAACCTTTTAATTTTCAGCCTTTATTCTAAACCGACTGGAAAAAAGACGAATAAACAGAAAACTAAATTTTTCCCCATTGCTTTTTATTTCTATCCAGCACCTTTTTGCCGGAGTCTACAAAAAGTGTAGAAGATAGTAATAATAGCACGAGGGTATGGATTGTGCTTATTAAAAGGGGAGACATGCAGACGTAGCTAGAACATAGACGTCCGGCACCGTGAGAAGGTAGGAATTAAAAGGCAAACTCGAACCGCTCATTGGTATCTGACAAACAGCGGCGGCCCCTGGCGACAAAAATTAAAGGGGAAATTAGATAAAAGGGGGCTCTCCCACATTGACATAGTTCTGACGTAGGGTGTTTTACGTGAACTTACCTAATATAACTCGGTACATTTTAAAACATTTAAACATGGTACGATTGCATAGAAGTCCGTACTGGATTAAAATAACACATTACAAAAGGATAATATTTGAATTTTTATATAATTCTAATTCTAAATTTTTAAAAAAAAACTATTAAATTTCATGGGTTAACTAAATATCTTTAGTCTGAAGTTACGTTAACATAGTTTCTTTTACATAGCTAAATTGTTTTCTACTCTTTATAACCCCCCGGTTCTAAATATTGCTCTTTGGATTTAATTTTCCCTTTTTCAGGAAAATCCGCAGCAATCTTCAATTCAACTGTGAAGATTCTTTGGGAATAAAAGTTAAAAATGTAAATTTGGATGAAAATTTTTTAAACATTATTAAAACACTTCGGTTTAAAGTTTCCCAACATTTGTTAATCTTAATTCGAAAATAGTCTTGATTTTTATTAAGTTTATCATTTTTCCCTCAGTTTAAGAAAGTTATACAAGATTTTCCCGTAATATTTCAATAATATAAACTGAAACTTCATTATGCTTATAACAAATTAACTAGTAGTTTTAAAGAAATCTGTAATTTCCCCAAACAAAATTTTTAAATTTACCTGGTGCACCATTTTCTTGATTGTTTGAAAAAAAGGTTTTTTAAGATGAAGTTTTGAAATTGTATGAATTTAATTTTCTGAGCATGAATTCGGGAGCTTAAATTTTAAAAAAGTTGTTAATGAGTGTTCTAAAATATAATTGATTTTAAAATTTTTCCTTATCCTGGACAGTGGAAAGTCTTGTATCTGTCGGACCATGTTTTAAAAGAATTTATTTAACTAACGGGGGAAAGAATTCCAAAACTCTTGATTTCCCTAAAGTTTTAAATGTTCCTGTCACCTCAAATGAAAAATAAAATGTTTTTTTAATGGAGTGTTTTATCAATCTGGGGTGAAACATTACCTTTTTCCCCACCACTTCAGACAGAAAAAATTAAAGAATTGTGTACTTTAAATTTTTCAATTAATAACATTTATTAAAATTTTCTATCTGTTTTCCCCTTAAAAACCCCAAAAAAGAAAAAATTTATAAGACTAAAAACAATCTAAAAATCGAGATATTTTGACTCGGTAAAACCATATGGAAATAAGCAAATTAAGTTTCTTGGGGAATGACTAAAAATTTTTTCCGGTTTTCACGGTAAATTAGGAAAATTATGATTCTAAATTTCCCCGCACAAAAATATAATTTATTCCATGTGATTTGGAAAGAACATTTTCATTAAACAAAAAGCTTTTAGATCAGGTTTCTGCGTAAACTGACCCAAGCACTTTCGTGATGCTTTGGGGAATAAACTAAAAGTTAATATTCCTTTAAACCCCGAAACATCTTTTAGAAAGATAACATTCGGGGAAACAAATTTATATATTATATCACCCAACTTTCTAATCAAATCTTATAAAAAAGGTGGGGTTTATAGTTTTTTTAAAAAAATCCTTGCATTAGATCGACACAGATAAAATTTTACAGTACAAGATTGATCTCTTCGGGCAAAACAAGTCTGCTTCTCAAGTCAAGAAAATTAATCATTACAAAATGCCCCAAAATTTTTAAATACGAATCTGAAGACATATCTATAAAAGGTGCGCTGAATAAATGTCAATTAAGCTATAGTGAAAAAGTTCCCCGGTATATCGCACAAAATATTATTTTCCGACCTGGTCTTGCCAGTAAGAGATTCTTTTTTCAGAGGTTGACATTCTAAAAAACACACAAAAAACGACTTTTTTCCCAAATCCCCCCTCTCCCCCATATCTTCAATCTATCGGTCAAGAAAACTTGCGGGGAATATTATCCCTACCACAAAACACAACGGTGAAACAGGCGGAGCCATTTCCCAATGGGACTTCGCTGTGTCCCGCTGGGGTGAAAATGAACAATTGAAGCGATGGGGCCGGGGCTTCACATGTTTTTTGAATATATCATTACACTGTTTTTTCCCTTTTTGCAAATAATGCTTGTATTTTTTACATTTTGGGGTGATACGATGTTTTTATACGATATCATTTACGAATCTTTTTACAAAAAAATGTTTACCCTGTTTTTTGTTGCGTTAATTCAAAAGGGTTCCAGTAATATATTTTGGGAAACGGGAAATTAATAGAACAAACTAAAAGAACAAAAAAATCAAAAGGTTTTCCAATTAAAACCCCTAATAAATAACAATACGAAAAAAAAATAGCAAATTTAAAATCACTTTCCTGTTCCCCTTTGTTTTTTTTGGGACGTCTTAAAAAAAAAAACTAGTGTTGTTCTGAAAGACAAAACACCCAATTACCTATCTTTCCCAGTTAATTCATTCAGAGATGGTGTGGTGTTTAAAGCGACACCCCGCGACCTGCAGGGTGAGGTCTTCCCAAGCTTGGAGGTTTGCTTTATTGTCGTGACATGATGGTGATTACCCAACCATCAAAAAAGGGAAAAAGAGTAATGGCGTGAATGAAAAAATAAGTTTTGGGAAAATTCCCCTTTTTTCGGAATAGTTGAACGCAGCGCCGACGATTTTCAAAAGAACCTAAACACGGGATTCAAATTTTTTTTTCTTCAAAATTTTGGGAATCTTAAGATCACCTAGAATTACAAAAGATTACCTATCATCGGGAAAGAACTCTCTGCACTCGAAAAATTACTGGAAAGTGATGCCCCCCGCGAAAGGCCCCAGGATCGGGACAAAAAAATTAAAAGTGGGTCCCCCCAAAACATCAGACCTATTAAATTTCATTTGCAAAATTTGTGTGGTTCCGAAAACAAAACCCATTTAAAAAGAAATTGCGTGGAACTTTAACTGAGAAAAAGTGGGTGCCTTTAGTCTGTAAAAAAAGGAGTTTAAATTATTAGGGGTGCGTGCCGCACATTTTTTTTAAAGTCTATGTGGTTTGTAAATTTTAAAGATTAAAAGCTTGGTCATTCTTAAATGCTTTTTTGTTCGGCAGGAGAGAACAGTTTGGGCTTATATTTTTATCAAAAACCAAAAGTTAAACCCAAGATTGTCAGGCCTAAAATAGAAGTAACATTGATCAAAGTCTGTAATTTTAGTAATGACATTTTTATTCATTTTAACTTTTAAAACCCTAACCCCACAATGTTTTTTCCCGTTACAAAAAATTATATCAAATTTAAATACAAGTTTTTTGTTACTATTTATTGATGAAAAACTCTCCCGTTAATTGTTTTATTTTAAAGTGTAAACAATAATGGTCAACATCATAATTATTTTCAATAAATTCTCAACTTTTTTCCCTGGAAATTATGGTTCGAAAAATTAACGAATAAATTTTTCTTAATGTTTCTCACCATGTATCAAAATCCATTGTTTCCAAAGCCCGAAAATACATTCAGTGCTTTAGAATGTCCCAAACAATAAGAAAAAAACACGGGTATTTCAGACTATGGTAATTGAAGATGAATTTTGTTGTCGGACAAATTATCTTTGGAAACTTTTCCCCAGAAAGGTTTCCCGTTGTGAAACGTGTCTCTAATTATCTGGAATTCCCATTGTAGCGGGCTTCCTACCCGGCGATTCCCCCACCCGACCTTAAAAAAACGTATTCAGCAAAACAAGCACGAATTTGGCTGCAAAAGGGCGACTTCTTGATTCTCAAATTCGGTTCGCTTCTCGGATAATCTCCCAAAAGCAAATGTCTAACGACCCATGCATAAATTTAAAATATCTGTTTAAAGTAAACGGTTGACTAGCAAAATTGCTCTCACAAAGTTAGTTAACAAAAAACCATTCGTTAAATTCCCAGGTAACAGGCGGTCGGGAAGGGGGGGTTTCGCATTTTTTTGGGATTTTAAAAAAGAAATTTGGAATAGTCACCTGCTTTTCCTATATTTTCCCAAACCATTTATGGCGGTGTTTACGCTGTATATAAATTTTTATGTGTTATAATTTTTTCCCAGTACATGGTTTTTAAAACAAATGTTTTCCTAAACATTGTATAATTCCTTTAATTTTTGATTGATTACATGTGATGGGGTACTAATATGAATTCCCGGGGTCATTGAGACCGCAGGTACCCTTTCTCCTTTTCCTTTTTTAAATCACCTCGCATTTTAACATTGTTTCTACTGCCAATCATAATGGGCGTTTAAAGGGGGCCCATCCCTTTACTAGATTATTCAATTGTAATTCAATGGGGGATTATTAAAAATTTGGGGATTTAAAACTCAAAGTCCCAAGGTCCTTTCATTACAATGAATTAAATTTTTTGGGTTCGTCTTTTGGAAATGGGGAATTTAAACAAATTTAAAATTTTCCCTGATGCTAAAGTGCCTGGAACAAATGTTGATAAAAAACGCCGGAACATACCAACAAATATTTCATTAACACATTAAAAATTTCCCAATATACTAAAATGGTAGTTTTCCGGGGCCGTGCCCCAAACGTTGGGGCCCCGAAAGACTCCCAATCCCCAGGGGGGCCCAAAGGGAAAAAAAAGGGGCCTTTTTTGGGGGTTTTTTTGGCCCTAAAGTAGCGAGTACCCGTATATCCCACAGAATATTGGCGTTAGAATTGTCCTCCTCATTTCAGGGAGTCTTTCCCCATTAAATCGTCGCAGTGATCTTCGGGCCCCGGGGAAGCCCACAAGGGGGGCGGGCCCCAAAATAAAGGGGCCACTTTTAGACTGAAGGTTTTCGATTGAAAAATATTACTTATTTTGATACTTTCTCTGATACTTGGCGATGGTTGTTACAAAAAAAGTAAAAATTAATCACAATCAATCAAATTAATAGGTCTTCCAAAAAAACTTTTTTTCCACTTCGATAAAACATGTAACCGTGTAACCGTAATCAAGGGCCCAAACAATTTATTTGGGATTTCTAAATTTTTATTTTCAAAAAATTAAATAGGAAAGGATTTCCCTTTTTTGGGAAATTAATCAAAAAATGATGAATTCAGATTTGTTAAACGATGTTTTTATTTTTTAAAAGGTCCCCTAACACTACATGTGTTTTTTTGTTGTTGTTTGTTTGTTTGTTTGTTTGTTTTTTGTTTTTTTTTTCTAAAGAAAAACCCAAGGACATCCTTTTGAAGGCTCAATCTTTTTATCACTTACAAGTCTTGCATGTAACTAATTAGGGGACCCAGCATTAGGGCAAAACCCGTTTTTTATACCCCAGGGTTTTTAGTCCAAAGGGGATGGAAGAGGGAATGGTGATGATAATGAAGAATGAATGGACAGCACCCCAAACAGGCATACACAAACCCCTCATCCCCAGGCGATCTCGGCTATCGGTTTCTTTTTGTGTTTGATATTCCTTTTATAAAGAGGCCCTTTAAAAGGGGTTTTGGGGTGGGCTCACACTCAGTTCGTTACGTCCTTTTGGTCTTTTTTGTTTTCCCAAATTACAATGACATTGGGAAGGTTATTTCTAATTAGCTGGGACCGACCGATTATATCGCAAAAATAAAAATTAGAATAGATACAATGAAAATGTTTTATTACACTTAATAACAATGCATTTTATTTTTTTAAAAAAATCATTGGTACTCTTAACATGGTCACAATTTGGATTTTTTTAAAGAATCTCACCCAAAACTCTTAACGATACTCAAGAAAAACTCAGTTTAGAGTGTCATAAAATTTAAGAGTTTAAAAAAGTAGTCCCGTCAAAATGCCCCGGCACCTGGGGGTTTTACACATGGGGCCCCCGGGTTTTGCTCTTTCCCCCTTTTCTTTTTTCCCTCCCCTTGAAATTGGGGGAGATGCTTATATATTTGCTTCGGAAATAGAGAATTTTCTATACAAACTCTTATTGCGGGGGCCCTGGTAACAAAAAAAACGTATAATCAGTTGAAAAATTTAAAAAAAATCCTTTTAACATGTGAGGGCCCAAATTCTGTTTTTTAGGTCCTTAATACCAAAAAAAATCAAATGACGGCAAAACGCCTGCCCCTTGTCTATCCAACAATGTAACTGCAAAACCCGGTCCCGATTTTCTAAAAATTGATATTCCTCAATCGTGGGCGTTTCGCGCCCCCTTGAATTTCAAACCTTTGTTTTAATTTTGGGGGTATTTCACATGAAGACCCTGGGACATTGTCAAAATTTTCAAAAAATTACTCCATCGATTTCGATGAAATTTTTTTGTTTCAAAAGAAGGGGTGGGGGTAAATTTCTTAAAAATGTTTTTTTAAAAAATTGCCAAAATTCAAAATTTTGGGGGGTTTTTCTTTCAATAATAGCGTTTTCCTTTCCCCGTCCCGGGTTTAACCCTGTGCACTCAGGGCGGCTTTCGTGTTCATTCCACCCTGGCGCAGGGGGTGCAAAACTGCGTGTTCCATTCGCACATCGACACGGCCCCAGGGCCCCTAAACTGCACCGGATCGCCTCGGTCGGCCCAGTGCCCGGGCCTTGTGACTTTAAATTTGCGGAAGTTACCCTGCTGATTTAGATTCGTGGTGAAATTGTGAAGGCTTGGGATCTTCTGTCTCGGGGGTTTCGTCTTCGAATGATGGAGTAAATTATTTTTTGCAAAATGTCTTAAAAAAATTTTTTGTGATTTACACGAAGTTCGGAAAATAAAGTTGTTTTTTTTCCAAAATTTTCCAAAATAATTATTTTAAAAAACCCGGGTCTATTTAAAAACAAAAGGGTTTTTGGGGTGACTCAATTTCAAACCCCAAAAAAAGTGAAAAAAAAAATAGTGACCTTACAAAATCATTCAAATACATTCAAAAAATGTTTCCCCACGCTCATGCGTATACGGGGAAATTTCATGTTAATTTTTTTTATTGTTTTCAGTAATCAAACAATTCTAAAAAACCTTTTCCCGGTTTAAAATCTTGTTACTATATCGATAACTGGAAAAATCTAAATAAATTATGACCCCTTTTTCATTTTAAATTTTGTATTTTTTAAAAAAAAAGAAATCACACTTATTAATTTATAATTTAAAGGGAAAAAAAATTTAAAAATATAGCATAAAAAATTTTAACGACGATCATAGTTTAAAATTATTATTTTTCGGTTCCATCGTGTGACTGAAAGAACAGCTGTGTATAATTTCCCCTTTTTAAAAAGCACTGACTCAGTTCAGGTCCCTTTTATTTTTGTAGCTGCCCTTTACGCGTGTGGGGCAGCCTTTGCCTGAAACCCTTTCTGCCCTGCACTGGGGGGGGTTTCAATTAACAAGGAAAAAAAACGCTATAAAACAGCGTCAACTGGGGGGCCCCCGGTGCTTAAAAGGCCCCGCAAATCGGGGCAAATTTGAAGTCCCCAAAATCATGTCCAGCGAAAAAATGTGCCCCTGGCGCCCTGTCCCGCAAAGTCCAACATCTTAATTTAAAATAGGTTAAAATTTGGGTTTTCGGATTTTTTATTGACAATTCAGAAAATCATTCAATGTGATTCTCTGCGTTTGCATGATCGGCCTGGTATCCCCCGGATCCCCCCCCGTCGGACGACTGTGCCGACAACGCCAGGGCAAAGATGACGGGAAAGCCATCGAAAAACCCATCTTAATAAAACTAATATGTTGACGAAGATGGCCTCTTTTATTTCTTCTTATAAAAACTCAACAAACCGAAACAAAAACCCCTTTTTTCTAAGCGCACACGGGGGTTTACCCCAAGCCCCAAACTATTCTGGTGGCCCAAAAAATGATGAGCATTCTTCAAATGAAAACGAAAAAGGGGAGAAAACCTCCGTCGGGCGTCACCTTTTCGCAGCCCGGGTCAAATTTAAAACTTTTACAAAAAGCAAAAAAACTCCGCCATGAAAACTGGTTTCAGATCTCCACCCTTTCAAAAGGGTTTTTCTGGATATAATTTTTCTTCTCCGGTTTCAAAAGAAAAAGACCTAGGCAATGAGTTGTTGATGATGGTGCAACGTACTCTGTTGCGATATGACATTCCCTTATTTTTTAAATTTTCTTTTTTTTTGCATTCAGGTTACCTTTCCAATTATCGTTAATTGAGCGTTCTCGAAGTTCAAAAAATTAAAAAGGGGGTAACGACATCCCCTTTTTTTTTTAAACAGAAAAGTCCCAAAACTGGACCCCATTTTGTTTCGATTTTTCAATTTTCCCACAATTAAATCAAAATATTTGCAATTTTTTACCTTTCTTAATTATAAAAAAGTTATATTCTACTTAAATTTATAGGAAGTGGGTTTTAAAAACTTTTCTAAAAAAATTTCACTTCGTAGATTTATAAAAAAAGGGTTTTTAATTTTCTTACCCAAAAGTTATAAAAACAGGTAAAAATTTCATTTAATAATAAATTATTCAACTCAAATATAATTTGTACAAAAATACAAGTTTAAATATCTTATACATAAAACATTTTCTTATATGTCTTGCACTTAATCTATATATTGAAAGTGCGACCCAAACTACATAAAAGTAGCCTTTTTTCCCTCCCAGCACACATCATGAGTCCGATTGAACCCATTAGGCTCATCATTCCTTAATCTCCCAAAAGCTCTCTGAAATTTTTTCACTGTAAAACATGCATTCAACATCTTCTTCGCCTGGGGGAGAAGAAACCCGGTAGAACTTTGTTTTGGGAAAAACCCGAGGACATGTCGTTCGATTCTTCATTGAAATCGGGAAACTTTTTCCCTTTTTAAATTCAAATTTTTTTCTCTCTTTTCGACTTCTCCCGGGGTTAAATTTTAATTGTCTCTTGATCTTTTCTTCTTTCCTCTCGAACTGATGAGCACAGAGTAGGTTCTTACTTTTATTAGACCTAAAATTTTTAAAAACCCCTTGGGGTTTTTTTTTTTGAAGAAAAATTGGGGGGTCCTGTGAAACCCGCGTGTTTATATTCAAATGACAATACATTTTTCCCTTTTCCCACTAATGACCGACTGTCTGGCAACAAGTGAAGATGAAGACACTACAGCTTTCCCGGCCTGCAGTCTTCAAAGGGAAAAAATTTTACGTTTCTAATTTAAACCAGCATTCTACAGCGCTGTAAGTCAAAGGGTTCGCATTAGGAAATGGGCGGGTTTTTTCCTCTACCCCGAAGATTTATTTGACTCCAAAAAACATCTAGAATGACAGTTCAAAAGTAATGCTTTCTGGCAGGAACAACAAGGGTTTCAAGCAATAAAATTTCTTTTGATAGTGGTGTGGGGACTTTTAACATGTTTCACAAGTTCTCATCTTTTCTCTCCTCGGGGGAGAACCGACATGTATGGGAAATTTTCTCTCCAAAAATCAAATATGGGTTTGGAGAAATCCCAATAATATTTTTGTCCCCCCATCAAAAACTTTAATAAACTACCCATCCGTTTTTTGCGTATGGTGGAAATTTAAAAACTTTCCCCCCACCACTGGGAATGGGGAGGGGAGTGGCTGGGTGTGTGGGGGATGCTCGACTACTTTAAACTCTCATTGATTGATTGTTAATGATTCCGGGCGGACAAGGAAAAGGGAAGGGCAGATCGCCCCCGGGCCTGGCCCCTTTTTTAGGATCTCCGGCATTCGCCCGGGGGCTGATCGGAGAAACCAAGGAAAAATACCAATCAAAGGCCCAAACCCTTAGAAATTTTCCTCCAGACGGGGACTGAATTACCCTTTTAAAGTTAGTGTCGAAAATCCCCACCCCTTTAGACCTGCCCAGGCCCCCCGGTTAAAAGGGTTTTAAAGAAAATTTTCCCTTTTAAATATGATTAATTTTTTAAATTTAAAATTCCAAAAAATTAAAATCCAACGTTTATTTTCTCGTTTTTTGAAGGGTTTTTCCGAATTTTTGGGGATTGATTTTAGTTTTTAAGAGCAAAATTTTAAATTTTGAACCCGAACATGTGGTAAAAAGCTGCCTGATTTTTTAAACCTTGTTGTAAAACTGAAAAAATAATAAGACAGGGTTCCCTTTGGAATGAGTTATATTTTCTTTTGCCAAAAATTTCCCCGTTTATGCTGAAACAATGGAATCATTTTAAAGCAAAAAATTTAATGGCAGGAAATTTTGGGGCGTTCTTATACAATTTGAAAACTGAAGCATAAAAGAAAGGAAAATTCAATGGGTGGATTAAAGGGGCCCTTTTTTACATTTTTGGAAAAAAAAAGTTTTTTCCATTCAAAACCCAACATGTGTCTCTTTTTTACTGATTTTTGCTCTAAGTATTTGAAACTCCGGCCCGATAAATGTCTTTGGAAACGGAAAATAAACTTTTTCCTTCGTCCGTGCAAAAACATGAAAATGTGTATTCCTTCTCCAAAAAAAGGGTTTTATGCTAAAAGGGTTTGGGGAAGTGCATTGTGTTTCAGTTGTGACGGGCGTAAAAAATTCAAAAAAGAAGGTTTTGAAGATTCTATTGGGAATTTAAATATTTAAAATTGGGGGTTTTTTTTTTATTTTCAGACGTTCCACCGGGGGAAAAATTTGAAGATTCAAGTGGAAATGGGTAAAAAACGAATTTTTTCTTTTTTCAACGTTCAACCAGGGAAAAATTCAAACCTTCCCGAAGAGCATTTTTGGAGATTTAATCTTTAATTTTGGGAATTAAAATTGAAAATGCAAACACAAGTTATTTTGATATCAATCTGCATTCTTGATATCTTTGATTATCAGAATGTGGAAAGATCAAAAAAAGAAAATGCAAGAAATGAACTCGTTTACGAAAATAAAACCCTCACACCATGAGGAAAAATTATTTTCTAGCTTTGGGAAAGGGCCCCAATTACACGGACAATGGGATTTGATATTCCTTGGGGACTCCCCCCCCTCATATCCTTTCAAAGTGGTTTCTCTCCAGGGAAAAATTAAACTTTGCCTTTTAAAAATATGAAAAGCACATGAAGGTTCAATTTGTCTTGACAGAGGACTTAGATAATGGAGATCCCGAAGAAATAACATCATGTTTGATCCCCTTATTTTCAAAAGTACTCTGGAAATTTATTTCAGAAAAAAAAAATACCCTGGGCTGATTTATGATGAATAAAAATATTATTTCTTTTTTTTCTACTTAATTTGATCCTTTTCTCTTGATGAAGTCAGATAAAAATTTTCCCGGACACCCTTTTTTTTGTGAAAAAGAGTTAGGGTTATTGAGAAGAAAAGATATAAAAGCAGTTTACTTTTTTTGGCAGTGGGTAAAATTATCAAAAAGCGACACAAACAAACATTTTCATGTAACAAAAATGAAGAGAGAAGTTACTTTTCCCCTTTCTCCAATTGTTTTCTTCTTGGGTTCCATAAACCTTTTAAAAAACACAGTAAAATTCAAAAGCTGAAAATTAAAATAAAGGGAAAAAACAAACCAGGTTCCCCTTGTCTTTGTTTCTCCATTCCCAGATTTTGCTGACGGGGAAAATTGTCCCAAAAATCTCAAGAGGGTAAAATGAATACTCAAAGTTATCTGCCTTTTTCTCTGCCCCAAAAAAGGGAACGCTCATCTGCATAAATACAAAAATTTGAGAAAGCTGTTTTCATTTCATTTCTATGGTTTTGGGAATTTCCCAAAGTATCTAAAAGTGTAACATTTGGGGCCCAAAAAAGGGTACTATTTCAAAAGCATTGACATTATAATAAAAATTTAGAAGGGGTAAAGTAAATAGAAAAACCCCCTTTTAAAAGAAGAAAATTAAGGTTAAACCCCAAAGGTTAACATATCAGGTTCTTGCACTCAAGTCACTGCATGATGCTAGTGTTTAAAATTTAAAAAAATTCCTTAAATTTTTTTAAAAAAAAATAAAAATTTAATTTGTAGGAAAAAAATTCTCTACCCTTTTTAACCCAATAAAAATAAATTGTCATTCAGAATGAAAAACATTAAATATTTAACCTGAAAAATTTACCTCTGTCTAAAACCCAAAAAATGTAACATATCAGGTTCTTGCCCCCCATTGAATTTTATTCTGTCTATATTTTTTTATGGAAATCTTTAAATTTTTCTTTATCTCTAAACAAACTTTAAATCAAAAATTTTTTTGTCTTAGAAAGTTTACGAAAAATACATTTTTTATTCTCTTTTACCTAAATCCGTGGTGGCTTATAGTTTTTTATAACGTATCTTATTCATTCTTCATATCTACCATTTTAAAATAAATTACAAACACGTAAGAGGTCGAAAAATTAGCAAATTTAACTTATTCCACGTCGTTTTCTGACGGGGTGGATCCCCAAAACGGAACATCCATAGACGTCTTCATTTGTCAGAAAGTTTTTTTTTTTATGTAAGAAGGGGTTTTTTTTTGGGGGTTTTGAGCGCGTGTGTGGGAATATGTACTCATTTTTTGTTTTTCCCAGTTATTAATTTTTTTTATCAAAAAAGGGTAAATCCTTTTATTTCTGTATGTTTTCCCCGTGGACATCTTTCGTTTCGAATATTTTCCCAAAAACCAAGGGGGGAAGTGCCCATAAGAGATTCGTGCTAGATTAAAAAAACTTTTAACGATGCAACGCCCTCTGCTCGCAAAAATGAGTGGGTTTGATGTCTGACACGTCAACTATTTATTATTAGTCCCAAGAAATGCATGTTATAAAACTGGAAAAAGTTCCCCCACCATGCTGGTTGGAATTTTTGCCGACGTCATTTTGGTTTTTTTCCCTCCAGATAACTTCCTTGGTGGGACTTTCCAGTTAGGAAAGCTCTAAATCTCAACTAAAGGTAGTATAGTGCAAATAAGTATGTATGATTGTGGGCCAAAGGGAAAAAAGGGGTTCAAGGACGGGAAAGAAAGATTCTGTCGGTCCCTGGCCCCTTTGTTGGGAACTGCTCCGTTTCGCCTGGTGTTGGGTCAAAGGGAACCCGGGGAAAAATACCCGAAAAAACGGGGCCCCCCGCAAAAAACGTCTCCATACAGCAACTGAATTCGACCTCCGCTTGTTGGTGTCGAAAGGCCCGCCGTCGGCCCCAAACCTCAAAGGGCCCCCCAATTTAAGTACTGCAGTGGGGATGGTTTTCTGCCCAAACCTCATCAAAAAACCCTGCTTGGATTGATTGATTGTTACTAATTTCAGGCGTCAACTACTATGGTCATTGGGCCCCTACGTGTGGTGGGGGTTTTTCCCGGGGTGGCGGTGATCTTCCCCCGCTGCATGACAGGTCCGGGGCCGACCTCCGTTGGCTGGGGGGGTTCCCCCAACCAGGGATCCCCCAGCGGGGGGCCCCCCCAGCCGGGGCCAAAAACCCCAAGCTCCCCCACCTGTCTCCCGGAATTTGTGGGTGTGGGGGTGCTGGTGGGTGTAAGGGGGGAGGATGGGAAAAAGGGGAAGGGGGAAAGGGCAGATCCCCAAACGGTCCGGGCCCGTTTGTTAGGCACTTCTCCGGCATTTTGCCCTGGGTTTATCAGGGGAAAAGGGGAAAAATACCGATCAGAGCAGTCGGTTTAGAAATTTTCCCCCTTTAAACAGTGACTGAATTGATATGGCCCCCGACAAACTGGGGCTCATTGTGGGGGCTCAGATCAAAAACCTCTCGGACAGAGGAACTGGACTGACCTGCGCGGAATGTTTCGGAAGCAGGATGGGTCGTCGAAGAAAACAGCCTTCGGCATTCTTCACACGAAATAGTTTATTTACATAGAATAACCTTGTGGGGAAAACCCCAGTAAAAAAATTTGTTTAAAAAAGAAACATGAAAATTTTCTCCGGATGTTGGGGGAGATTTGTAACAAACCGACCTTACTTTTTACGAAAATCCGCCCGGGCCCCAAAATTGTCAATTCATTTAGGGTGATTCAGAATGAAACTTACAAGCTTCTAGGTTTCCTGGGGGGGTCAGATATCCCACTTTCTGCGAATAAACATAGTGGAAATTTTTATAACGGAAATTGGGGTAATTTCCTCTGATTGGCAGGGGAAAAATATTTTTTTGGAAATGCCCGAAAAATGGGGTCATTTCTTGGGCCAAAGATAGTCTACTGGATGAGGGTGTTTCAATCACCTTCCTTTATTCCGAAAATGTATTGACAGTGGAATAATGTATTATTTCATTTTAATTTTATACAATTTTATTATCAAAATTCTTTTTTATTCCACAACAACTCATCAACATCGATAATAAACATCAGGTTTCATAAATGTTTCCCTTTTTTTGAGATATTTCATGTGTCTATACAAAATCAATGTTTTTAAAAATCAACATCAATGTTGCATCCCCATTTCGGCACCCAGATAAAGGGTCCCCCGATTTTAATACGTTTGCATTCGATTCCCCCAATAAGGGTTTATCAGTGACTGGTATGCTACGTTTTCCCAGTAATATAAATTTTTATAAATTAACCGATTAAATGTTTCTGATAAACGGCGATGTTTAGAAAAATGGTATCTTAATGTTGGGAAAAATAAAAATTGCCAAATTAACTGTATAACAAAACATAATTTATCCCCCCCATAGACGGATATTCCTCCCTTTGAGGGGTGGTTTCCTGTCTAAGGGGGAAATTTATTTTTGCTTTCGTAAAATTTAATGCATTAAAAATACATATATATGGTCAATACAATGAATTTTTTCACCTTTTTAATTTTATTTTTCGTAGTTTGTATCAAAATGACCGCCCGGAATTACTTATTCCCAAACTTCAAGTTTATACAAATTAAAGAATAATTTAAAATCAATATAACACCAAAAATAGGACATGTCCGATTCTTAATATTATATTTTAATGTTTGTTAATGTTGGATTCAGGTTCCCTCTCCCCCCGGCCCATTTAAATTCTTTAATTTTGTCCAAAATACAAAAAATGTTTTTAAAAATTTTTCTTGGGGAAAAAAGATTCATCAAGGGAAAAAATTTTAAAAAGACAAAGGCCGTTTTGAGATCAAAAATCAGTCCGGGGTAAAAGCTCTTGCGTAATTTTGGGTCATTCTTTGTGGTGGGGGAATGATAACGGAAGATCTTAGAAGTAAAATGTATGTAAAATTAAAATGTTAGGACATGGAATATTGGTGATATCACCCAAATTTGTTCAATTTTCTTTTTTTTGAAATCAGTTTCCCAAAACGGGAAAGATATTTTGATACCGCCTCAAATAATTGTTTGATGGTATTCGAAGGAAGACAAATATGTGAAAAAGATATATAGTTTTATACGGCTTTTACGGGTGATACGAGACCGTTTGGCTGTGTTACAGCATCATAGTTTTAAAGTGAAGAAAAAAATGTGAGACTGAAAGGGGCTGGCCGTCCAGCTTGCCTGTCTGGGAATTCGGGCCCCCCTGCCGCAGGCGGTTTTTGGGCCCTTCGGCGGCGTCGGGGGGGCCCGGCGGGGCAGGTGACGCAGGGGAAGGGGGGGGGGGAGGGGAGGGGAAAACAGGTATCTTTTTGGGGGTTTCCTTTGGGCCCCTCCTATTCATCCCATTTTCATGATTGAAAGGCGTTGGATTCAGGAAGCCTCGCCATCGCGCTATAAACCCACATTTTTAATTTCTTCCCCGGGAAATATGAGAAAACGTTTTCAAAATTTTTTTTAAATCTTTTTTAAAAAAAGGCATCGTAGCGTGAATTCTATTTTAAAAGGAGTGCAATTCTGTTTAAATCAAAAAAACGGACAATTTGTTAGACGTTATCATCTAGTAAATTCCGTAGTAGTGCTGCGATCTTATTTTTTTTTTTAAGTATTTTTCCCGTGCATTTTAGCCTTAAATCCCAAATGAAATCTTTCTGCTCATAACTGTTTCAAAAATTAGAGACTATACGGCATCACAAAAAAATAACATTATTTTTTCAATGATACATAATGCATTATTTACCAGGACTGTATAAATGGTATAAACAACCTGTAACAACTATTGTACTACAGCTTCCGGGTCAATGGCCCCCCTCTCAAAACAGGTTTTCGTCCCGTTTCCCCGATCCATTGAGCAAATCTGAGATGGCCCTTGTTCTCTTCCGGACAAAGTGTTTAAATTCATTTCCCGTGCCCTCTTCTCGAGTTCCCGTAGGGGAAAAATAATTATTCAAATTATCCTTTTCCCTGTTGTCGCGGGAATTAAAAGCCATTTATCCTTGAAAATAGATTTTTAAAATTTCATGGGGTTTTTTTCCCCTTTTAAAAATTTAAATAGAAATATGGCTTAGTGTTGGGATCACAGGGAATTTTTAAAAAGTTTAAAAATTCACTTTTCCCCATCCCTCATACGCAGTTTTTTAAATGTTTTTGGGGAAAATAAATAAAGCTAAAATTATAAAACTTACGTTGCAGTAGGGTTGAAAAGAAGACACAAAATGGGTTCCCCGATTCTCTCCATGCCCGGGAAGCTGGCGGTTGCCCAACCAAAGGTGAATCTTCCCCGTGTTAAATCGAAGGACCAAGGAGTAAACCAGTAAATTCATTAATACAGCCAAGAGCGTGGTGCAATTCCTGGAAAGACACCAGGTAGACGCGCTTTGGTTTCAGAAAGATTTCATGCCACCAAATATTCTGTTCAATCCATAACACCTTCAAAGATTCTCGTCCAATCTATCCGCAACTAGCATTTATGCACCTCAACACACAACACCAAATCTGGAGCTGTGGGGGGTAATATGCTTAATGGGAAAGTTCTTTTACATTTTGCAACAAATTTGAATTATAAAATAGCAGCTCCCTTCCTCCGACTCACTATCCATTAAACCAGCACATTTCACCAGACAGTCTAGACTTCGTGGCAAGTAAACAAATCAATGCTCCCAATTTTACCAAAAAGGGCCCCAAACCCTAGCATTCCAAAATTATTAACTCCATTTCTTTTTCCCTTTTTCACTAAACAAGGGTCACCAGCAAAAATTTCATAAAGATACCAAAAGGGGGGGTTCAAAAGGGACCATTAAGGGACACTGCATTTATAGGAGAAGGGGGGCTTTCAATTTTTAAAAATGCCCAATATTTATTTTTAAAACTTTGCAACATTCACTGAAATAACTCTTTTTATTCAGTCTTACACTAGAACATTATAATACTAAACAATTTAATCAAAGAATATGAATAAATAAAAAGAAGTGGATCCTTAAATTGTTACAATAAATTGAAATATGTTTCAATGGTATATTGATTGAAACTGTTAGATAATGAAGAAAATATTCAAAACCTTTTCCCGGTATTTTAAAATCCAAAAATTTGGGGCAGTAGACTCTAGATCCCCGTGTTATAAGGCAACATGTGCAACTTGAAAGGGGGAAAAATTTTTTGCCTCCCTCCTTTGTTCCCTTGAAAAATTGTTTTTAAATTTTTTTGTTAGTTAGGCCCCTCACCAACTAAAATTTTGGCTTTAAAATTTTCACCCAAATTTTCCCAAAAACCCCCAAAAAAAATTAATAAAACTTGTTACCGCTTTATAATTTTATTTTTACTTCTTGTAAATGGGAGGAGGGTATCTTGTTCCAAGCATTACGTAATTACATGGGGGGGGGGTGTCGAGTGCACATTACAGCAGGAAGAGGGGGTATTCCGAATTTCCGTTATGTAATTTATTGACAGCCCCATAGTTAAAACATTCATGTGCAATGCTGCTCTCTCCGTATGAAATTACCATGTATGGCCCCAAAATGGCAATTGGTATAGAGAGACAGATGTAATCCATATAAAAATTGATACTTTGAACTTTTCACCTTAAAATTCTAATTTTTGCTTGTTTGGGGTAACAACAGTATTCTAAAAAAAAAAATTTGGGAAAAAACAAAATCAATAATTTTTGGAAAGGTTTTTTTTCAATTATAATTTAAGAAAATAACTTTTGAACCAAAAAACAGTATTTATTTGTGACATTTAACAAAAATAAACATTACATCAAGCATAAATATACAATTATATCGACACATTTGTCTTCGGTTTTAAACAATAGCTTACATTTAATCTGTACAATTATTTAGACTATCACAGATGTACATTAACACTTTTATAAAAATTCATGTAACTAATTTGTACAGAAAATATTGTTTATTGATTATTATTAGTTTGAAAAATTCTAGAAATATAATAGAAAATTTTCAAGATTTTCAAAAATGGTTTGACAATAATTTCTGAGTTTACCTTGTATCTGAAAGGAAAGAATTCAATAATTTTAAAATTCTTTTCTTTTGGACTAGATGTCCTCTCTCTCTCTCTATAATTATTTACAAAAATTTGCAAGAATGCTTTTCATCACACACCACAATATTCAAGCTGAATGAATATATTTGTATGATGAATTGCATACTTAATCAGGAAATAAAACCTATGGTACTACACTACACACCATATGCTAAAATTACAATAAATAGTCAAAATACAAAGCACACAAATGGTAATTCTCTTCAAAATATTCCAGAAGAGATGTGTTGTATCACTTATGCTTCTCATGCAACTGGTCACACACGTTTTCAGTACATAAATATCCCTTCTACATATCGTTCACAAGATAAGACTGAGAAAACATCTTGTGTAAGGAGCTGCCTGTACATTAATAGAATTCTGAGTTAAAAATAAGAGATAAAAATTCTCTTAAGAAATTACAGATTCTCAAAATCATTTTGCTTAAAACAGCACATTTCTTAAATTACAATACTTTCCCACTGATATGAAATTAACATTCCTGACAATCAGTTCTTTACATATTTTGCTTTGTACAAATACATATAGGCAGGCATATAAATAGACACAGGGAAAATATAATACTTTCAGTAGGGTTACAACACTAATAAAATAGAGACAATCACATGAACAATCATGCTTAGCTGCAGAATATATTTCTGCACAATCTTTTATAAAAACATTATTACAGAACCCCACCAAGTAATCTTCCAAAACTGGGATTTTAAGGTTCACGTACTGAAACCACCACATATGAATTAACAAATACAATTTCAGATGGAAATAATGGTCCAATAAATATTGTTTGACATCATCATTGATGATATTATTGTTCAAACGCATTCAAAAACATTATTTTTATCATGAGAATCAAACCCCCATAAATATTATGACCATCTGAGCATGTTATTCTTTTCCACTACGTTAAAACATGAGAAGTAGCACAGTTGTGATATGACTTAAAACTTCTTAACCATTTTAAAAATATTACAAAATTTAAGCCTCTCTACAGCACAACCCTCTTTCCATTTCCAAAATAACAGAGTTCCTCACTTCAAAGACTATCACATCAGTTCAGGGGAATTTCCATGCAACAAATCTATGCATATCGCGAAATACAACAATTCTTTTCTCTTTTGAGATACTTACACATCCAGCTTTCATTTGCTAGCCTTTATCCATTTCATTACCAACTTGGCATATGAAAATAAAAAATATGTTCTCATTAAAATTCATTAAAAAAATTATGCTGCGTTGAATGGATGCTTCTTACTGTCTTGCTATCAAGGCTGCAAAGTACAAATCGTGACTTTGTGATGGATTTTGATAAGGTTTTGGGTAAATATTAACATGAAAACTTTCTGGAGAGGAGGAAGAAATTCATACTATATTTGGGTTTTTGTAGCATGACGGATGACATTAGGTCATTTTTATACCTCCTGCCTTATAAAATGAATCTTTATAAAAATGATCAGCACATGTTTGAGCCATGAGCCCCGTTCAGAAGGACGTTCGCGAATTAATTAAAAATATTCATTTTATAAGGCGGGAGGTGTAAAAGTGGCCTAATGTCATCCATCACATTACGAAAACCCAAGTATATAGTTCACATTGGTTCACACTTCTTCTGTAAGGAATTTGACAAACGATTAAGAGAAATACCCACAAGTTAGAATGTGTCCATGAGGCTAATGTGTCTATGTGTCCATGAGGCTAACGGGAATGTAAATGGAATGGAAGGCTAATGAAGAAAGTATTTACAGTTTTAATAGCTAGACCACATCCCCACACAGCATATTTCTTCTACTACAGAAGTCTACTCACAACAAATGTCAATATACTATGCTTGGCTGAGATGAAATGTTTTGCAACAAAGTTACAAATATGTATTCCAACTAAGGCCCCTCTTACGACAGTCGATGAAATATAAACATTAATTTTCTGCATTTTTTTCATAAAATACTGAGCTTAAGTAGTAATATTTGAATAATATGCTTTGGTAAAACTTATTAATCCATATTCATGGACACTTTGTAAATCTGAGATCTTCAATGTATAGAAAAGGCAGAAGATAAATGTGCTTTGAGCACAATTAGCAATTTATAGTCACAAAAGGCACAGCAGTCTACTAGGGGAATTACGCTGCTGAGACAAATATCAACATTTGCACGTGTTAATAGTAAGAGGCATTCATAGTCACACAGTGAAAGATAGAACATTTAACACACGTCAAATTTTGGCAACATTATCTTTAAGAAAATCGGACATGCCAATACTGAAGTTCAAAGCTTTAGGAAACATATCACATGTTACCATCACTCTCTGAGCAATTCTGGAACACCTCAGAAGAAGAAATGCAGAAGGACAGAAATTCTGTCTACCCCCAGGTACACGGAAATGAAGTTCTTACCTTCAAAACAACAGTCTTGTAAAGCACCCTGCTAGACCTGCCAACAGAGAAAAAGGAAATAGTGATATAATTTGTCCTAAAAAAGATTTATACACCAAATATAAATCTACGTCTAGGTCTATATTTCTTCTTAGTTTATGGAACTGACTTGAGATTTGCACTACCCGATTGTAAGTTTGCTTTGCTCTTTGCTGATGACTTTATAATCTTAACTGAAATAAAATATCTGAATGATTGTCATAAATTACAAGATTGATTTAATATATTAATTTGCTGGTACAAAACAAACAATCTTTAAACATGTAGTCGTAGGCTTCCGTGGCCAGAGTCATGTAAATGATCTTGGCTGTCCAGGTGACGCCGCGTCGAAGGCTGTGTTGCCGAAGTTTCGACCATCTTATCGTGGTCTTCCTTAGCACAACAGCCCTGAGGAAGACCACGATAAGATGGTCGAAACGTTGGCAACACAGCCTTCGACGCGGCGTCACCTGGACAGCCAAGATCATTTATCTTTAAACATTTTAAAATGTATGCTTTTAGATTCTCTAAATTGAAACATCCCATTACTTATCCTTATTCTAAAAAGATTTTCAAAATTTTAAGAGGCTTTTGAATACAAATAAGTATATTTTTATTAAGGCGATCTCAACTCTTGGCATCTTCAGAAGAATGTCATATGATTTTAAAAAGGATTTAACTTAAAAATTAAATTTAATTTTTCCCTTTTTTTAAAAAAAATTTTTTTTTGCTTGGAAACTCCATTTACCATGACCTAGAATTTCTCATAATTATTCCTGTATTTGTAGCTTAATGAACATCAGCACAGTACATTTTTACAGAAAATTTAATGATATAAGGTTTTTGTACAAACTATTATGTAAACTGATTTCAGTTACGTACACTTAACTCAAACTGACTACAGCGTGCGCATAAAATTGTATTCCCTCTATTTTGCTTGTGGTTTCCTCTTCCTTAAAGCATTTACAGGGCTTAGAAAGACCGCAAAAATTGTCTCAAAGTGAATTCAAGTGAAATGATTTGAACAACGATTCTAACCTACACTAAGAATTTCACGAGTACGTAATTGTACGAGTTTCAATGATGCTAGCATGTATAGAAGTGCATCCATTACAGTTGGTGCAGATACATGTGCAAAAAAAACAAAACAATATGGTACTGAGGCATATGTGAGAATGCGCTTGGCAGTGAAAGTGCTAATATATGATTTTTTTCCATTTTTCTGTATATTCTCTAATAATGTCATTCACACTTAAAAATTTTATTTCATTTCTAATTTCTTCACTTTTCATTTGATCCAGAAGTTATGTTACCTGCTATGGTTCAAAGAAACTTCATTTGAACCAATTCTAATCTTCTAATTTGGTCCAATTAATATCCAACACTCACTTTCCTATAACAGCATGGGTAGAGCCATTGTTTTGTAGAATTTCATTAGTTTTGTTTCCAACTTTATTTTTCAAAATTTGAGTGACTGTGTCACAGAAGTGTCTATATCTGTTTAATTTTACTTGTAAATCATTATTTTTTATAATACGTAATTTTATAGGAAAGGTAATTAAATGCATTTACTTGTTCTATTATATTTTTTGCAAGGGCTATTTTTGCTCTTGTTTGCTCACAACCCCTAAAGCCATGGCTTTAATTTTGTCTATGGATTTAATCATATTATATTGCTTAGCTATATTATCTAATTTATATGCTGATCTTGGATACTGTCTTCAGTGGAGCCTATAATGACTTGATTGCAAATAATACTGTGGTAATATTTACATTGTTTACTATAAATTGGCTGTTTAAATTTTTTATATATATGTTGCCTCATACCTTGGTTAATGATTGTAGTTTGTTTTTCATTTTTTAATAAAACAATGTAGGCTTTCACGGCCGGAGTTGTAGTCAAAGATTTTTTCCGGGCTGAAGGGCCGTGGTCCATTGGAAAACATATTTCCAGGCGTTGTCCGCACTCGCAGACATCCTCAGTGGCGATGTGGTCTCGGACGAAGAATCCTCCTTGAAGGTTCCCCGGTGACTGACGAAAGTGCCCGGTCCGCGGGATATTTGTACCAGCGGGACTGTGGTGGTTTTCATTTTTTGTTGTCCTTGTTTTTTTATCACTTTTTCTATTTATACGTTTTACATAGTAATGTCCTCTTAACTTTATCAAAAGCCTTCTCATAGTGGATGAACAGGTAGAACGTTGGTCAATTTTGTTCATCTCTGTTAATAGGGCAATTGTAAATATACAGTCACTGCAAGATCTTCGTCTCCTAAATCCATTTTGGACTTCTGAGGTTTTGTTTTCCATTATTGGCTTTAGACTGTTCCTATTATATTAGCATAGATTGTATAGTAAGTGTTTAATAAACTTATTACTTATGGGACATTCTTTGTCAAAACGCCTACAATAATATCGAAGGTACGAAAAAATCATGCAAATAATTATATTTTCGGCTTCAGCATGATAAACAAACAAGAAAATCATTTTTTTGGGATTTTTTTTAACGTTATTTTTTATCTAAAATTCTTTTAAATTTCAAAAACCAAAATATTGCTAGATACTTTTACTTTATGCCTTCAAAATTTCATCCTTGGTTATTGACAGGATTCAGAAATAGAAGCATTTTTATTACAAAATTTGTGATGAAAAGTTGTTTTTTATCTGACAAAATAATTTTTTATTGAGAAAACGATATATCCATTACTATTGTATTTTGTAGTTCTATATTTAAAGTAGTTTTGTATTTATAATTTTGTTGTTGTTGTTGTTGATTTTATTTTTTTAAAATTTTATTTTACTTTGTACAAGTTCAATGTTAAAAATGTAAAATTGTTTCAATACACAAGGGAGGAAAAAGGGTGATTTTTTTCAAATTCTAGAAATTTTAGAGTTTTAAAGAAAATCAGGCCTATCTGATATTATTAAATGAAGTTTGCTCTATTTTAGCCAAAAATTTAAAGATAGACTTGAAGTAGTTTTTGAAAACATTAAAAAAATGTTACTTTTGTTATGATTTTACTCAAAATGAACGAGTCATATTAAAAAACAAACAATATACCCATTATTTAAAGATGGAATATGCGTAAAACTTGTTCCGCGGATGTTCCGCAATTTTGAAAAATTTGGAGGTTATAAAGAAAGTTGAATCTGCAATACCTTTGCAAGTATTTGAGCAAAAATTGAAGGAGAAAACATGTAAGCCTTTGAGAAAACTTGAAAAGTATGTAGCGTTCAGAAATATAAAAGATCCGCAAGAAAGGCGCAGGCCCTGTAGCGTGGCCAGGTGGATGAATGGTCACAAACTTCGTGGAATAAATTTCCCTCATTACTTGTGGCTTCTAAGTTCATTTTTTAATACCATTTCTGATAAAGTTTATAATTTCCAACAAGAGCAAAATATTGACCTGTGTGGGAGCGAGCTACTTGCGGAAGGCGCCCCTGCTGGCGGCGGAGGCGGAGGCGAAGGCGAGGAAGCCGCTGGCGCTGTTGCCGCCGCCGCCGCCGCGCGCGCCTCTGCTGCTGCTGTTGCCGGCGCCCCTGCTGCCGCTGGAGTTGGCGAGCGACTGGAGGCAGCGCTGCAGCTGGTGCGGGTCGCGCGCCGCCGCCGCCGCGGCCGCCGCCGCCGCCATCCACTCGGCGCGGCCGCTGGCGTGCGGGGGCGGCGGCGGCAGCGGCACGGCCAGCGGCAGCGGCAGGTCGTAGCGGAAGTGGTCGGGGCGCGGGGAGGCCACGTGCGGCTGCGCCTGGCGCCTGGCGGGGCCCAAGCCCAGCGAGAAGGCGGACAGCGCGTTCAGCGGAGAGCGCGCGGGAGGGAGGGGAGGGGAGGGCGGGGCGGTGGCGGGGGCGGGCAGTGCGCGGGGGAGGGCGAGGAGGAGGAGGAGGAGGAGGAGGAGGCGGCCGCCGCCGCCGCCGCCGCCGCCGCCTGCAGCTGCCTGCGCGCCAGGTTCTGCGCGATGGGGGCGATGCCGCCGGCGCGCGCGGAGGCGCCGGGCGACAACGGGCCGCGCCCGCTCCACTGCCCCTGCGACGCGTCCTTCGACGCCACCTTTGCGCGCGGCTCGATGGTGGCCGCGGGGGGGGGGAGGCCCGGCGGGCCCCGCGGGGCCGGGGGGGGCGGCGCGGGGGCCGGGGCGCGGGCGCCGGGGGGGGGGGGGGGGGGTGGACGAGGGCACGCGCGGGGCCGGGGCCATGGGCAGCAGCGGGCGCCCGCCGGGGGCGGTTCCTCCACCGGCTCCTCCTTGACGGACACGCTGCTGGCGCCGGCGCTCGCTTTGCACGGGCCGGGTTTGGGGGGGGGGGGGGGGCCTGGCCGAGGGCATTGGCGCTGGAGGCGGCGTTGGCGCGGCCGCGCTGGTGCTGGTGCGGGAGCGGGCGTGGGAGCGGGCGTGGGAGCGGGAGCGGGTGCGGGAGCGGGTGCTGGTGCAGGCGCGGGAGTGGGAGAGGGCGCAGGCGCGGGCGAAGGCGTCGGAGAGGGCGCGGGAGTGGGAGTGGGAGCGGGCGTGGGAGCGGGCGTGGAGAGGGCGCGGGAGCGGGCGCGGGAGTGGGAGCGGGCGCAGGGCGAGGGCGAGGGCGTGGGGGAGGGCGCGGGCGAGGGCGGCGCCGAGCGCTTGCGCGCGGTGGGCGTGGCCGTGGGCGCGGGGGGGGCGGAGGTGGTCGGGAGCGGTCTGTGCGAGGCGGCGCCGCGCCGCCACCACTGCGCCGGCCGAGACGGGGAGGATGGTGACGAGCGCGGGCACGGGCGGGATCCTGCGCGCGCGCTTGGCGCCGTCGTCGGCGGGGCGGCGCTCCAGGGCGACGGCCGCCAGCGGCCCGATGCCGCCGCCGTCGTCGTGGGGGCGGGCGGCGGCTGGCGGTGATGGCGGCCGACTTCTTGACGGCGCCGTCGGCGGGGCGCGGCGGGGCGCGGGCGGGGCGGAGGCGGAGGCGCCTGGCGCTGGGGCGGGGCGGCGGCGGCGGCCGACAGGAAGCGGTAGTGCAGGCGCAGCGGCAGCACGCGCTTCCACGAGTAGATGTAGGCCACGTCCATGAGCGTCAGGTCGTCGGCCAGCGCCTCCTTCTTGTAGCGCAGCTCCACCACGTGCGCCGGCGCCAGCATGTACTTGAGGCGCAGGAACTTCTTCAGCACGCGCACCGGCACCTGCGCACACCGCAACATCATACCTCGTTGCTGCACTACATGGTCAAAGGAGGGTCACAAAATGGCCCCACTCTCGCCACGTCAAATGAACTCGCTAACACTTCCAACTCGCTCTCTATTCTTTTCAATTATCAACTGCTCCCTCAAGCCCAAATCAATATCTATCACTTGTCTGCAATGCTACATCGCGTCAACGACACCGTATTGGCAAGTCACTTAGGACATTTCAAGGTGTTTCCCCCCTCACATCCATTTCCCTTTTGGGGTTCCAGCCCATTCTAATCTAACTAGTGGTGTCGAGTACGCCCCCCTTCCCGCTGGAGCGTGTGCTGACCTGCGCCTGGCAGCTGACGTAGCGCACGGGCAGCGGCTGTGGCTGTGGCTGCGGCGCGCAGGCGGCGGTGGGCGACGCCGCGCCGGACGACCCCTCCTCGCCGTCCCCCCCCGCGCCCTCTCCCGCAACACATTCGTTGGCACGCTCGCTCCACTGTGGGGCGTGGGCGGGGGGGGGGGCGCGGCGCGGGGCTGACCTGTAGACGAGCGCCACGCTGAAGGGCTCGGTGGGCGAGAAGATGAGCGGGTCGACGGCGCCGCCGCTGTCCTCGGCGCTGGGCGCGGCCGCGGGGTGGCGCGCGTAGAAGTCGCGGCGCCGCCGCACCTCGCGCGGGTACAGCGGACCACTTGTAGGCGTCGCAGCACCTTGTCGCGGCGCAGGTGGCGCGCCGACGGGCCCGGCGCGCCCGCGGGCTGCAGCTGCACGTCGCACACCGGGCAGAAGCGCTGCCCGCCCTCCACCAGGTAGCGCACGATGCAGCTCTTGCAGAACGAGTGCAGGCACTCCACGGCCGTGGTGGCGTCCACCAGGTAGCCCCCGCACAGGCAGCACACCAGGTGCGCGTTCACGTCGGCCAGCCGCAGCCGGCCACCCGCGCCCTCGCCCATCCGCCCCAAGCCCTGACACACACACACGTCCAACAAACAAAAATAACACGCGTTCAGTTCAGATTTGCTTTCAAACATGACGTCAAAATTCAAAACATTGTAATTTTTTGGAAAGTTTGCTAGACTATAGCTCGCTCAGCCCACTGACGCCCTGAGCCACCTCTCCCGCTCCGCTCAAGCACAGAGGCGGCAGGATGAAGTACTAAACACGTGCACGGCTTCGCCTCCGCCCCCTTCTCCTCTACATCACACCTACGCACCAAGCATCGAATGCAAGTCCGAAACAATTTATACTGCAAACGTTTTCAGGTCAAATAAACGGGGCTACGGCGTATTAAGCGACCTTTCGTGAACTCGAGAGAAAAAAAATACGGAAAAAATTTTGGAGCCCTTTGAGACTATATTCGCTAAGTTTTTTTTTTTTCTGTCATGAATTCACTTAAAATTTCACCAAAAAAATTATACTCGACATTCTTTATAGATTTGATTTTCAGAATAGCTAACGAACAACGGATTTACCTTCAGAAGAAAAAAACCTGCATCCAATAACTTACTCATATGAAGACGTCCTAAATAAAGTTTAACTACCGCGAAAATTCATTTTTTTTTTTTTTTTTTTTTTTACTCAGACCCACACCTTCTTACAGGCGCATTCAACCCCAACTCACAGAAAAGTTATAAGGACGAATTTGAAACTATTGCCGCGCTTCAGGGATAGTACCCTAAAAAAATCAAAGTTACGTTTCAAATACTGGAAGCCCCAACATTACCCTGATCGATAAAGGAATATCAATTTTCGAGAAAATCATGTGTGGGTTAAGCATTAGTGTTGTGGACAGACGGACAAAGTAATATACCAGTATAACATTTAAATTTACCTTCCACAACTTGTCTTCTTTCACTGATGGCTCAGAACTGAATACATCCTGAAAATGGAAAACAATTCTTTACTATTTCAAACAAAAAGAGCGAGTGTACAGAATGAAACAGCAGTCTATGATCAAGTCTTCTATCAACATTATTTATTATGCAATATTTAAGTAATCCATAACCCACTTTTTTTAAACAGACCGATCAAACATGAGAACAACCGATCGCTGACTGGAAAAACAGACACTTCCCAAAACAAATTGTTCAATCATTCAAAAGCAAAGAACGATTTCATAAACGACTGAGACAAATTGCAGTTTATAAACGCCAGTGAGAAACTAGTAGTGATACAATATTACACAAACTACGGTTTCGGATCATAAAACTGATACGTTTACAACACTAGTTACTCAAAAAACACATGGCCATCGAGTTTAAAGACAGTCTTCACACTATACAACATTCCTGAATACAATGTTTTTTATTTAAAAATCAGTGCGTTCTAAAATATCTTATTTGGAAAATAAAACCAGGAGGTTGCTGGTTTGCCAACTAGCCCCCTCATATTATGTTTAGTTATATTTACTCTACTTTTTACTACTCATACAGTACAGAGAAAGTATTGTAATGCCGCAGGAAAAATTAGCAATTTTTCGAACGAAAGTCTCACTGCTGGGCCCTGGTTACAAAAGAGTGGAGAAATCTCGTTCCGCATGTAGAAAACTACTTCCTCTAACTCGTTGAGAAGCCAGAATGTTTTGTGGGTTCTTGGAATCGAAAAAAACCGTCGACGGCAGAATGTCTAGGTCAACGCCAGGACCTAAACCGTTCGGACGATTTTCTTCGAAATCGATATCTCCCCGTCGACCTGAACGAACTCGATTGCCTGTGAATTTGAAAAGGATATTTTTATTGTGGTGGACACTTTACATATGATCTCAACTTCCATCGGTATAGTGAGCAGGAATTGCAAAACTAGTCGTGCGAGCTACATTAGGGTCAATCTACTTTTTTAAAAATCGAAACCTATTCCAATTTGCTTTGCATCTGATTTACAATAACTCCAGCGTGGAGTTGAGCTGTCTTCGTGCTTGTGAACGCGCGCGCCTACTTGCGATGCAACACTGCATCGCTTGTGTGTGGCAGATTGCCTACACGTAGGCAATTTTCTTGCTCTTAGAAATCACGACTGAAATTATTAAGAAAAAATTCCTTGTTCTAAAATATTATAAACAATAAAAAACCGGAAAAAAGGTTTTTAAAAAATTTTCCAATTTTGAGAGAAATATACACTATTTTTAAACTAATATTTTCTTTAAAAAGGCTTCAAATATTTTCCTAGTATGTAGTAGGGAACGGAAAAAAACTGCTGCTAGCCCCATTTTCAGATATTGCAAATACTAACCTTGCAAAAGTATTTTTTTCTCACAAAACGGCTCTAAATTTTTCATTTCAATGAATAGGAAACTTTAAAAAAAGGCGCAAGTATCATGCTTTCGTTCAACTTTCTGAATTTTCGAAAATTGCAAAAATTAGAAATAATGCGAGAGTATGTGCTGATGTAGCACCACTAGTTCTACTAATTGACAGCACATAGTAAATATGCTGGATTAAGTACTTAATATATTATGCTCATTAAGTTGTCAACAACTTCAAAAACATTGTTGGGGAATCGTCTCTTGAACATGCAACACTTCATAGGCTCTTAAAAAGCAAAGTGAACTTCGCTTACTTCTGCAGCACTAAATAATTACACTTCAGACTTATTGATGGTTAGAGATAATGGCCAATAAACCCCCTCCAAAAATTAGTACTCATTTTATATAGCAGCAACACAATTCCCCTTCCCCCCCAAAAATCTTATTGATAAACAAACTGCAAAGCAAATTTTTGGAATAAACTGCGATTACTGCAAATGTATTCATGCAATATATAATTAAGAGCAACACACTTTAAAAATATTAGTAATATGAACTTTAATTAGGTACTATAATTGGAAAATAATTTAAACCTTCATGTGTACCAAAAAATAGGTATCTCAGTGGAATTAATTAAAATCTTTTTATTAAATATATACTCTTTAAACACGGATCTTAACTTTCCGAATCGATCCTTGTGATGACTTGTTTCTAAAATGTCACGTTGGGCAGCATGTTGTTAAGCCAGGCAATGCAATCTCTCCCACTGCATTTCAATGTATTTCATATGTACTTTTTTTTTCACAATCTGGAAGGAGTCTCATTATTTTAATATATTAAAAACCTTCATGGATTCCTTTAATAAAAGGCACAGTTCAGTTGCCAAGAGACAGTGTAATTTTCATGTTTACACATTATAAAAATTCTAATTTGTTTTATATATTAGTATGGTAATACAGAAAAACTTGCTCAATGCAAAACGTGTATAGTGTGTCTAATGTGAACAAAAAGCGTGGACCTGCCAAACATATATTCTACAGTATTACATTGTATAATGCAGAATCTTGTCTAATATGGAAGAAAATACTGGTCCCTTGAGATTCCACATTGAGCTAGTTAACATATGTATAATGTATATGTACATGTACTTTATATGTACATGATCATGGATAGTAAAATATTTCAACAACAATTGCCTCAATACTACATTAACATCAATAACTGCTGCCCAATAAAGATATATCTAAACCAACTATGAAACTCAAAGAACATAGTGTTGGAAGAAGCAGTTTATAACATTCAAATCTGCACTTTGCTTATTGATATAAAGGATTATGAACATACAATAAATAAGAAACACAGTAAATGATGCAACCGATACTGTAATTAGAACTTACTGATCCTAATTCACCTTGCTTGTGGCAGGACAAAAACAAATTAACTATAAATGACCCTGGTTCCTAAATGATGATGAGTTTTAAGAAGCAAACATAAAATTTATAGTAATTCACATAATAATCTTAATAATCTACTAAAAATAATTTTTATGAAATATTTCACTGAGATCCAAATATTCTTGTTACAGTTCACTGAAGAAATATAACGTAACTATAGAATCTACTTGAGAATAAAATGTATCGCTACAAGATTAAAAGACACACCTCCCTTAAATTATTACCTCGCACCCAAACACTACTGAGTTCAAACAAAGCTAAAGCAGTTTTGTGGAATCATACCTTAAATGACTTTTACGATTACAAAATGGGTTTAACTTCATCTCTCGCTTACTTCACACCTCACAGTTAAAAATGAAGCTCCAAATTAATTTGTACATCATTAAACGCAGACAAACAACAAACATGCAATTTCTGACAAACACAGAGCCAGAATTCTCTATTTGAGAACAAGCACTAGGAATGAAGCTTTGTGTTCTATTTTAAAAAATATAAAAAAGTTAAGTTTCAGCTCTAGTTTATTTATTTAGTCACAAACCAGTAAAAATGGTATGTGATGTATGGGGGAGAACATCATCTGAGCATGTTTTCTTGAGTTCCAGAATCCCTTCCCTACATTTTAACCGTAAATAATTAAAAGATGATTAAAAGTTATCAACCTGGAGTTACCAACCAAAGTTAATAAATCTGGACTGATCCTATGCATATGTTAATTTAGAATATAAACATACGACAATGAAGTGTACCTTGAACAAAAACAAACAATATGAAGAAAATTAAATAATTCTGAACTTGTTGGTTTTAGGTAACACGAAACCACAGTTGCTTTATGATCAGAATAACGGAAGAATTGCAACAACAATAGTTATAAAATAATAATAATAATAATAATAATAATAATGTGGTTGCTTAGATGTTTTATCTTCCTATATTCCATGCCTGGTTGCCATTTTGTTTTCTGTATCAACATAATTGGTATACAATAACTTTTCTATTATGATCTTGCAAAGAAATCAACATAGAGGACAAATTAAAATTTATGTTGGTGCCATCTGAAGTGATAAAAACAAATCTCACTATGGCAAGGACCACGAGTGGGGGAGTGGGGGGTGAGGGTCTGAAAATGGGCACAATACCAAGACCAAGGTCTAGCACAGGGAGATCAACTTACGGCAACGTTAGGTTCATCAAAACCCACAAATGCTCAATGTTTCATCTGTGAACTAGTGAGAATGCTAATAATGCTTGCACTAATAGAATACTGGTACAATTTGTCCAATTTATAAGAAGGGTGACAAATTATAATGTCAAAAATATAATATTATTCTGTAAAGTTTAAAGAAATCTACACGCACATAATAAAGAAAAGAATGGTGAATGAAAGGTAAATGTAATTCAAATACTATTATAATATCTATGAAAATTATTTTAGGTTTATTTTGAATATCTAAAAAAGCAAACGCACATAATGCCCAGTCATTCATATGGAATTCTATATTCAACTACAAACATAAGTGTTGAGTTTTCACAACACCGGACATTTACATTACCTCTATGGCAAATGGTTGCAGGGGTTTAATCGCAGCATTAATATTGGGAGAATTAGAAGACGATTCGCTCACATTAAATTACATAGACACTATTGACATATTTCTTGCTCCTCCTGACCCTATAAAGGACACAAATGAGGAGAGTGACAATAAAGATTTGAGAGGAACATAAATGAGAATAATGGATAATTTATCAGGAAACACTAAAGTGCTTTTGGAAGATGGATTGGTGGGAATTCAATTTCAGATAGACACAATAAAGATTCAAAGTTATTTGAATTCTTGAGAGTGGAAACGCTAAAGAATCTGAAAAGTTAAAAACAAATAAAACCTGAAATTGGGAGAAACAGGATGTCATCTGAAAATGAACTGTTAAAAAAAAATCATGGGAAGAGAGCCTGTATTTCACTTCCCTCAATATATTTATTGGTCTTTAACACCAAATGTAATATTTGAATTTTTTTATGACAGATGAGCTTCTGGACTTCACTGTGAATTCATTTATTATGACTGTCATTTACTCAGTACAAAAAAGAAAACACAATTTTTCGCTATGTCTGGAAGAAATAAAAGTTTTCTTGGGTATTCTGCTAGTAAGTAGATACATTACTGTACCTAGGCAAAGAATGTGTTGAAAAGAATGGCCTGATGCTAGAAATGATATAATTTAAATTCAATGAGAAGAAATCATTTTGACAAGATTATCATTTTCTTCATTTGAATGAAAACAGTGATCGTGATAAAAATGAGAAGAATTCAAAGCTTAGACCTTTTGTTAACTTCCTGAATAATATTTTTTAGAGTATTCAGTGTGAGAAATAGCATCTAGTGATGAAGCTACGATTTTCTACTTTGGACACCTTGGTATGAAACAGCATATAAAGAGAAAACCCATCTGGTTTAGCTACGAAGTTTGCTGCCTCAATCAGAAACTGGGATATCTAGTAGATTTTGATATTTACCAGGGGGCTAAAGGGCCAGAAAATAGTTACAAGGCAGAATTTGGACTTGGTGGTAATGATCTCCTAAAATTCAGTGATACTCTTCCTGGAGATAATTCAAGCAATTTCCTTCGTCACAAAGTATAAGCCCACATTTACTTTCTTGGTCTAAAAGTACTTGATGAATTTACTGACCAGGAGAATTGGACTAACAGGCACCATCAGAAATAACCGAATAGAAAAATGTCCCCTAAAAGACATATTTACAATGAAAAAGAAACAGTCATTTTTGACAAATATAATGACAGAGAGTTGTACTATGCAGATGGAATGATAACTACATAGTAACTGTGCAAGGAATTGCAAATCAGTTCTGCCTCTGGAAAATGCCTCAAGGCATTTAACAAGTGAGAAGAAAAAGGTGTCAATTCCTCAACCACACTTGGTCAAATTGAGGAACTGATTGTATGGATCAGAATGTAGCATCCAACAGGATAAATATTCGCTCCAAAAAATGGTAGTAGCCGATATTTTGTAGTGTATTGATGTAACAGTGCAAAACGCATGGCTCTTATACAGGAAATCTTCACATTACGCTGGTCAAGACAAATTGGACTTACAAGAATTTAGGCATATGATTGCACTAAATTTTTTTTCATCTCATGGAACGCCCAAAACTAAACAAGGACCTATCAATCAAACATCTAGCAGAGTAGCAAGTGAAATCGGCTTTGATATCTAGAAGATGGGTCACAATTTCCCACCCAAAAAAATATTTTCCTGTCATCTTACCTTGTGTTATGTAAATATAGCAACATGAAGCAAATAGAAAGAAAAAAGTTCTGGGATTAAATGGGTTAAAGAAGAAGATACACATTGCTGAAATAAGCTTCAGAAAACTAAAAATAGAGCTAGTAGAGGAATTCAAGTACCTACAACCCATCAAACCTAATGTCTAGGGGTCAGATTTTTATGACCAAATACATTGTCAAAAATGATCAATAAAATGCTCTTAGTATGTTTTTAAAATGCTCTAAAAGCACAGAAAAAGGATGTAACTTTTTTACAAAACCAGTTCAAATGAACAATCGCATTGTTGGATATGTTACTGATATAATTGAGACTTCTTCCTTTCATTCAAGTGAACTCAGCTTGCAAACTTCAGGTTTGGACTGTTCTTTACCACAAAATCTGTCATTAGTTATCGCAAAATCGTCCGAACCGCCAATGGCGCTGATAGACACCACAGGAACCTTAGGTTACATTCTCAGAACAGTTGACATAATTTCTGGGTGACAAAATTGAATAGGTTACTCAGGAATTCTGTAGAAAATATTTGTTGCATCACGTAAATATTATTTGAACCAAGTACCACTAAAAAGATATTAAAATTGATGAAATAAGTGAAAAATATTTTAAAAATCACAGAAAAGGGTAGAAAATGACATATTAGCCAAAATCAACAAATGCAAAAAAAGTCCTATAAAAACTGGATCAATTCCTTCCGTCATAACATAAAATTAATGTCTATACTAAAAGGCATTGTTCTATTTATTTATGGATTCTCATCCAATGTACAAAGTTATATATATGAATTGTGTTAACATGCGAGTAGGAAAGTAACAATGTAAAACAAACTAACAAAGTAACAATGATATAGGTAATCTCATAATATCAAATTATACATCAATTAAAAAGTACCAGCTAATTTTTAGCATCTTGTAAACTTTGGATGGGAAGATTCCCAGAGATCAATGTAAAGGTTATTTGCCCATTTACACATTTGTGAAATCAGAGTATTTTATGTATAAACAGCAGTGTATACTTTAGGTAAAAAAAACATTGTTTCTTCCTGAAAAAGAGGGAACACAGAACCTCAATTGTTCCAGCAGAAGTGGATACTCAATCATGCCATTATCTAATTTGTATAAGTGAAGATTATTATAGTTTCTCAACGAGGAAAGAGGGAATACCTAACAGATAGAGTGAGAAGAAAAAAGGACATTTCATTAAAATCCACCTCTTATTAATGACAATAGTGAGAAAACTAAGATACAAGAAAAAATATAGCAGTAAAAAAAACATACATATTTATGTGCAATTTAAAAATAAAAATGAAAACAGAAAAACAACAAATTAGGTTTACAATTATAAGAACAATTTTGTGTTAGAACCCGAAACATGTATGATGGCCCAGAATGCAGAAAATGTGCTCACAATTTTTGAAAAGAATATCTTGAGAACAATTTTTGGGCCCATAAAAGAGAATGGACAGAGAAGACACACACGAAAATAAAGAACTCTATACCTTATACCAGATCCAGATAAAGGTCCATAGACTGGATACAGCCCCAATAGGAATTAGACTAACCTGACAAATAAATACAAAACCATATATCTTCCATACGCTTTCATTCTTCCGAAATTCCTAATAAATAATATTTAAGAAGCAAGTCAATTGCATAATTTATTTGTGATCACAAAAAAACTTAAATTTGCTAGGAATTACATGTGGTCCAAACCTTGGAAAATTCTCCAACCAGAGAAGAAATGAAGAGGTAGAAAAAGGATGAAGAAGAAGCAATGATGTCAGATTATTCTAGATAAAGAAACAAAAAATCCAGTAAGAACATAATCTGTTTAGGATGTTGTTTGAAGAGAATGTGTAGTGTTCACGGAGACCTCAACGCACGACTTACTGTGGAACACATTATGATGGGTGATAACTTGTGGTCATCGTTCCCTTCAATTTGCCTATTTCTCTCCTCATGCTTCAGTAATTGATCATATTTTGTCATTTTTATTCATAAATTTTATTTTCAATAGAAGAGAAAGTAAAGGTGGTATGCGCATGATTTATTAATTAGAAAATTGAATTCTTGATTGTTGATCAAGAGAAAAGAGATTGCGTGTTTTAACAAGCATGAACATGAATGATTGTCACAGGTTTCATTTTCATATTTTTTCAATGTTTTCTATCTTCTCTCATGATCTACAGTCAGGAATTCAAATTCTTAACATAAAAAAGAAGTGAAGAATCCAGAATTGAGGATGATGATATTACTTTTATTATTGGGTGTGTTGTATAAATAAATAAATTATTATTATGAAATCAAATAAAATGACTGTGGGAGATCCATTGTTGCCCTGGATGAAATCTTACCTGACCAATAGAATGTAATACCTGGGTTACTTTTGGAAGTCAAATGAGGCATCAAGTGTTCTCATCCAGGTAAAATTACCTTTTCAAGACAGTTGCAAGTGAATTGCGAGTTGCCTACGAGATTAGACACGGTCAGATTCTTTCACAAACAGATCAATTGTCAACATTGTCAACCGTTTACAATCTAATTTGCAAAGCTTAAACAACTGGTGTACGGCCAATGCTATGGAACTTCACAAAGATAAATGTCTTGGTCAGCTTCTCAAAGTTCAGGAATTTTCAAGTATTTCAGTGCTCCATTAACAAAATGGGTTTGAAATTTGTAGAGTACTTTGGAAAGTAGCAGGGTCAGTTTTAAAATACAAGTTTCTGTTATTTATCATGAAATAATGAGAAACTTTCATCACCCTAACACTAAAAATGTTTATAATGTTTTGACTTTTAAGATCTTTCATTTCTCTTTAAGTCATACTGACGGATTAGTATGCTACCTTTGTCTGTTCATTGCATAGTCGAAGGTATAGCCCATAGCCATTGCTGAAAAATTTAAGATCAGATTCATTTGTAGATTTACCTTTATTATCTATGACAAGAATTAATTATTATTTATGTGGAATCTCAAAAGAAACTTTTAGAATGCAGTTGCTACAACACAGAATTTGTATAGTATTGATATTACATTGATTTTAATACAAATGATATAATTTCAAGACATATTGAGATTTCCAAAGCCGAGACCTGGAAAAATTCAGCCAATTTAAAAAATTCCAAATTTTTTCGTAGAAAAGGCATTGTGGTAAGCCAAGAACCTAGTAATTAATTTTTATTGATAAAATCAACATTTAGCATTTGAATATAGCATTGTTAGTCAAAGAAGACACGTTGCTAGGACAACACATCAACAAGGGTTAGCATTCCATACTTAATGTCGGATTGTAATACAAATTCTGTGGTAAAAAGTGCTTTTGATGTCAATTTGAAAATAATAGGGTGTGTGCTGAGATTTTATTGGAGAAAAGAAAGAAAATTGAAATCAATGATTCCTTTGAAATGAAATGTTCCCAAAAGTGACAAGTGCATCCACTCAATGATGACAGGAGGAATTGGATTTGTTTTTTCCTTCAAAATAAGATACGGAGAAGCAGAACCGATCTTTATTGGTAAAACATGACCCATAAAAATCAGCTCTGTTGCTTCTGTTAAGAATTTTGAGGCATAACTTTCATTAAAATAAGAAAATCATTCAATGAAATGAACCATGGAGGGAGCACAACCTTTTGAAAGAAGTAAATCCTTTAAAGGCATTTCTAAAATTTACTCTCCACCACCAATTGGAAGGTGGAATCCCTTAAAATAAAATAAAATGGTTCTCCTGCTTATTCACACAATAAATAGCAAATAGTATGTCACTATTAAATTCAAGTATTTAAAGAATTTGGACACAGATTTTCTTTAATAGCAAAATATACCGCCACTGCAAGGGCACATCCATTGGTGGACCATTAAGCACCATTTTTGCATAATTGGTAATCCATAAACTTGAACAGCATATCCTACAACAAATAGGTTTCAATCTCTATGTACAGTATGTGGATGATGAACCCATCATTTTGCCACATGATGCTATTGATTCTTCATTAGGTATTGTTAATCAGTATGACTCAAATATTCAGAATACCATTCAAGTGGAACAAAATTCACAAATAAATTATCTAGATGTTACCATCTTTCATAATAATAATAATAATAATAATAATAATAATAATAGAAAAAAAAAAAAATAATAATAGCATTATCACAAATTGATACACTAAATTAATACACAGTGGAATTACCTTAACCTTTTTGTCTTGTCATCATGTATCTATGAAAAATTCTGTAGTAATGAATTTACTCAATAGGACCATTAAGTTTTCATCTCCCTCACTCCATCAGTCAAATTTATTTATCTGAAATCTGAGATTGCAAAATTACCCTGCGGCATTTAGTAATAAATTGATAAGTCAGAGATTGAAAATTATTAACTACCAGCATCAGGGTAATAACTCTAAATCTAGTGAGTTTATGTCTGATGAAAAACAGAAATACATTTGTTTACAATATATCCCTCAAAGAAGAGTTACAAGTCAAATTTGATATGAAATTTCTAAACAGAGAGTACAATAAGAGGCATATTGTTGTTTATTTAAAAGACCTTTAATGAAAGATGGGAAAAACTTGATTTTCTGAACATTGTTTATCGCATCAATTGTCAAGAATGTTCAAAATTGTACGTTGGGCAAACTAAGAGGAAGTTAAAAAAGTGTGCAGCTGAGCATGTGCATAATATCCATAAAATTTCTGAGTGTCAACATTCAATTACGACACACCAGCTGGACAGTGTTCCATTCAATGAATTTTACAGATGTTGAAAATGTTAAGAGTTGGGAACATGATGATTATTCTCGGTTGGTTCTGGAAACTCTTCATATTAAAACATCTAATTGCCTCAACACAGAAGGAATAAAATTCTTTCATGTGTCTCTATGATTGTTTTATCAAACTTTTTAGAGACGTAAATCTTTGAATGGTTGCTTGCTGCAGTTCTAGCATTTCCAGACCTTTGAGCAAGTTAAATTTGTCAGTTAAAAATGTAGATTTCTTTTGTCACTGTTGTATTACTTCCTGGTTAAAAAGTAATTCTAACCCCCTTCATGTACTACCCAATGGTCTCAGCCCGTTGGTCAATTCTTTTTTCTTCATTCGAGTACTCATAACGAGCCTGCCATGCTTGACATGCTTTTGCACTCGCCATTGTATATATGTGTATATTTTTGTATTTACCTTAATGTATAGTTATTTATTGTTTTTCTAAATGATGAATCTCCATATGTGATTTTTATATTGAGTGCTAATATTTCATTATATTTATATTGTTTATATATTAACGTCAGTAACTTTCTTTCTCAATTCTTTAAAAATGTCTCTTTTCTCTTAAGTTCATGTATTCATTGTAGCCTGAAGATGGGGAAAAATATCCTTGTCCTCAAAATATCACAGAACAAACTTTGATTACCTCGTGAATAACAAAAACATTTATGTTTAAAATTATATGATTCTGAGTTATTTCAAATAGTCTTTTTATTCACTTGCTTATGTTGGAATTCAAGGATCATATTGAGCATTTTACTCTCACCTCTGTACATAACATTAATATATTGTTCAAACATACCACGAAATATTAAATACATTTCTTAAAACTAAGACAAACATTCCGTGGCTATTAAGAGCAACTATTATTAGGAGTATCAGAACTTGTTTGTGTCATCTGTACAATTTGCTCTTCATGATTTTCTACCCTTTTCATGTTAACATCAGTGGTTTCAGAGACTCGTTGAAAAGGACATCGCAGCTTTCTAATACTGCAGTGTGATGAAAGAAAGAGCTCAGGCAGGACAAGAATGCTGGATGCAGTGAAGGGAATTCCTCCATATCTCTCTCTCACCCCCAGGTGTGCATAATAAATAAAACAGGGCGCAGGCCTAAGAACAACACTAGCTGGCCAAAGTCAGATTAATCCCAATCTAAAATGCCAAATTCTTAATACAAACATCAATAATCGTGGAATGAATTTTGCCTCGAATAACATCTTAATAATGAATTTCAAGTTGTGTAAACCAATTGGCAATGATGATGACTAGACCCCGGAAGTTTGGCAAAAAGTTGGTTCCTTTTTCTTGTTACTATTTCAAGGCTTTTGATAATAGGAATCACTTAATTACTTCTCGAGCTGTTTTAGTAGATTTTCATTTTGCCTTTTTTTAGCTTCTAATGCCTATTTTTGCCATTTTGTCTTACTTTTGCCTTTTTCTACTTTTCATCATTATTTTCCTTTTTTCTCCTCCTGGCACCGGTCTCCATCAAATCAGATACATACTTGCAAGCATGGTTGTGTTTTGTGTTTCTTTGGAATCAGAGGCTATGTTAAAAAATTTAAAAGATTCTGATTACTTTTGTTGCTGCTGAGAGGCTTTTGTGTCCCTGAGCCCTCCTCTCCCTTTGAGGACAGAGCTCTCTTGTGTGGCCACTACACCAGTGTGAAGAACTTATTTTCATGTGCCATTTCAAGATTCAAGAGTGTTTGTGTTGAAAACTTGCCATTTTTCAGCATACCATTTCTTACGTACATAAGAGCGAGAAAGTAAAAGGAGTCTACAATAGAATTTCAAAGAGACAGTCTCGAGAGTAAAACAAATTCTTAGCTACTGGTTAGCCATGTTAATAATTAAGATTGGAAAGAAAAGATACTGTAACTTTTAGAGTAACTAAAAATAAGAATAATTTTAATTATTATGCTTTTATAATACTTCCTTTTAAAATTGGTTTTTCATTGGTTACATGCCTATTTGATCCCCTACTTTAACTATTAGGTAAAATAGATGCCTGAACTTCTGGGTTCTAATGATGACTTTTACAACCCTATCGACTGTACTGAACACGATTTCTGCTTAACTTGAGATTTGACTCTCATCATAATAGTTTTATAAAAATTGAGATTTGTTATTTATGAAAGTGGTGGTAAAATCATTGATAATTCATTATCTATAATCAACCATTTACTGTGAAATGTGCTTTATATCTATATCAAGGACTTGATTTCTAGAGATGCCAGAATGGCGTTCTGGTCCCCCAGGAACTAAAGGGAAGGAAGGAGAAAGGAAGGGATAAAAGGGCAAACCCTGGGCAATTTTCATTTATAATTCAACCAACTTTTGTTAACTTGAAATTAAATAATTTTCCACTTATCTCTATCATTTCTATGTAGTTAACAAAACCAGTATTAAATTTTTTTAAAAATTATTATTAAGCATGATTTATAATTATTAAATGATATAAACTTATAACCATTTCTATTACCTTTACCTACTTTACCTTACTTTTTATAACTACATCTATAATTAGTAATTAATTTGGAGCATGTTCGACGTAAAATTTTATATATCAACTACTGTCTATATCTATACATACACTCTTGGATAGATAAATGAATATATAATACATTTTAAATTGCACAAAAACTAGATACACATAATGTAGGGAAATGATTTAAAAAGTTTTCATTTAACACCTCTTATATTTGAATAGATAGAGTTTGTTATTGTCCTTGTTACAAGGTCACTAACTAAGCCATTTGAATCTGCTCTGTGAACAGATTATACTCTCCTTCTCTTCTGACGGGAATCACTAGTATTCACAAAGATATGAAAGTTTTCATATAATGGCATGGAACATAATTTTGATTATCAAGTCATCCAGTGTACCCTTCCCTCAAATAGGGATAAAATACAATTCGGCAGGAGGGGACGGGGTGTCTACAGTATTCGGCTCATTAAATGCTGGATGACAACTAAAGAAACACACCCCATCAGCATCACATGTGGCACTTTGGGAAAGAAAAATAGTGGTGTGGCAATTTTCACTTTCAGAATATTAAACCTGTCTCTGGACTATTCAATTTCTTATGGTTAATATGCATGGAGCCCTTTGAATATATGTAGCACACATCAGGAACTCGCTCAACATTCAGCCAATGAATAAAACCTTGATTCAGCGCTCTTACACATTGGTCACGTTCTCTGCCCTAATGGTTATTTATACAAAAAGAACAAATTCTATTTCGAATACTTCACTCTGCACTAATTCTGGCATCATTTTTCTTTAATTCCTTTCCCTGTTAATAACTGCCAGGGTGTTGTTTGTATTCACAATGCATTCCACAATGATTTCTTCATATTTGAATATTTATGCTTTCTTGCCCAGCCAAATGGACTATCAGAGCAGCCTCAAATACTTCTATGCCTTCAACAACTCTCAAAAAATTTAAAGAGAGAGACCACAATTAACAGAAATAAATGTTACAAAAAATAGTATCCTCTTTCTTGTCAGGCGATGGATATCACCAGGTGAATTATAGTATTGAAATAAATTTGACAAAAAATATATACGGATGTGTTTGTTGTTAGGTTGATTACACATTACACTTCTGTGTTCTAATTTTGAACCCAAAGCTTCAAGACCAAAACAAGATTCCACAAACAAAATATTTAATACAAGCTAATGTTTCTTTCAGAAACAACACAACATGAATTTGCAGATAAAATTATTCTATTCCTTGCTGACAATTGAACTTTACTCTTCAAGGGTCAAAATTTGTCATGAAGTTCTGATATTTAGGACTCACAAAAGATGACAATTTTCAAATAAGTTCATCGTTTTCAACCTGTCAAAAGATGACTTAAAACATCTTTTTAAAAAAAAAATTTTTTTTTTTTTTTTTTTAAAAAAAATTAATTTGTCTAGTACAACACTAAAATGCTTGTCATTTATCAATGCATTATAAGTAAGAAAGTATGTTGTTTAATTCTGATTATTATTTGACAAACTGCACAAAAATCAATTATAAATGTCAAATATAAGAAAAGTATAACCTGCTTTTCTTACATATGCCTTCGGTATCCATTTTGTACTTCACTGAAATTAAGATCATTTTCAATCAAATGGACCAGAATTATTACCTTCTTTACTTTTACTTTACACCTACACTTTTAAACAAACTGCTAATCATATTTACAACTCGATGTTTCAGAACTTGTTAAGATTTCTCAACATTTGGATCTAGACATTAATTTGCATTTTAATTATATGAAATTATAATATACTCAAAGTAAATACAAACATTTTATTGACAAAGAAAGTTTCTAAAATCCTAAGCTCAATAGGGGTTAATCGACAACTGTTGTCGGTAAATGTTGATATTTGAGTTACGTTAAATTAACAATATCACTATATTTCAGGTGGTTTGCCACCTCATTTCAAGGCAAAATGCACCCAAAATGTAGTGATTTTTTAAAAATTGAAATGTAAAGCAATAAATATCAACATTCACCACCAACAAATCTTGTCTATTGTCCCTCAAGACTTTCAGATTTGGGAACATTTCTTTATAAACACTATTCTTAGCAATAGCAGAGTTCATCATAATTTATGTTAAATTTTATATAGAAAGTTTCATAACAGTATATTAAGCTCACTTTGGTCACTGTTCTAATTCATTTCAAAACCATCAAACACATTCACATAATTACATCAATCACACATTTCACACAATTACATCAATTCACGAAGAAATATTGTGAATTACTGACACAAGAAAATTCATGAGCTCAGAAAATGTTATAAACAAGTCTTGTCAAAGAAGTGTGTCAAAATATACCAAACTCTTGTATTTTTCACAATTAGTCTAGTTAATCTACGATTTATTCCGTTATTTCATACTTATTGTTTAATATAAAATAATTATATCCCAAAACCGGTGACCCCTATAAACAAACCTAACTTAACCTAACCTTAGCAAGCAAAGAAAACGTATCAACATAACCACAACCTATTTCCAAGAAGACTAAAAATTACATATTGTTCCTTGCCAGTTAGAAAATATTTCGTGACATTCATGTGAAATAAGTTGGGCACACTCCTCTGATAATATATAAGACGCTCCATTTAACAATGATAACCTCTTGTTTACTATGGTCAACACAATACCGGAAAACTTACCTCCTTATCCAAGGAGACGCGACCAATGCCTGGAACCGGATTTGACAACTTGTATAACAACAATTATGCACAATATATCCACAAAAATCCACAATAAATATATTTTTTTCCGCACGTGTAATCTTGCATCTACCACAAGAAGCCGCGGGAAGCAGCAGCCAAACCAGCCGATGTTGCTACACAATCGCGCTTTATGTGGTCAAAAGTTGAACTAAGAGCGCTTCATTTGAACATATCGATGCGTCTATGACAATCTAGTATTTTTAATTAAATCGGCCGTAAAGCTTAAAATTATAATTTAATTTACCAATGAAGCTGTTATTTTTGCATTTTAAACTAGAATGATGAGGTGTTTTTAGGTAGAAAAGTATTATTAAGGAAAGTCTTAAACAAGATTTAATAGGTAGTTGAGATGTTGGCATACCTGTCACAAGCGATGTTAAATATTATCACACATTCAAAGCTGTTAAGAATGCTCGCATGCGTTGATCACTTTATATTATATGATACCCGTTTCCATAGCAACGTAGGCAGATCGGTGTTTTGACCTCGATATCGTAGATTCGCCTTGCTGGCGTCAACTGGTAAGGATTGCCAACGTTGAAACCTCATTCTTTCGTCCTTATTTTCACGAAAATGATTTTTGAGATTATTTAATATTGAGTTTCTAAGAGATAGAGAGATATTGCTAAGGGAAACCCGAATATAACACTGAACAACTGAAACCAGAATATAACACTGATTCTGACCTCTCTCTTAATCTTCTAACAATACCACAAATATAATCACTGATCTGCTTTATATTACTGTTAAATATCTAATATAATATAAACAGATCAGTATCAGTGCTCTACGTAGAAATTACATTTTTACTTTGGGCTGATTTTTAATATTAATCCCAGCTTATTATGTTATATACAACTGATGAAACAAGTTAATCTCATATTCCAATTATTTCTATTGTTTTCTGAATTATAAATCCTATTCATAAAAACTTGCAGGAACTGAATAAAATATAAAATATTTACATAAATTATTTACATAAAATATTTACAAAATATTTCACAGTAAATATTTACATCAACAGCAATACCATTAAAGATTGTGTAGTAGGCCTACCTTGTGATTGCTTTTAGTAAATTTCAATTCCATAGTGTTTTACAAATATTTTTCTTCTATTTTAATAATTGCTTTTATTTTATTCTTCTATTCTAGTATGTTTAGCCAATACTTCCTGACTTGTAAGATAACATATTATTTTCGAGAAGAACAAATACATCCCACCTAATAGTGAGATTGTAATAATTGGGGAGCAGATTCCTATGATTTTGCATATTTTTGTCCTTTTCTTCAGGGCATAGCTAAGTGAAATTTCTTGACATTTGGTTAGAATTGGATGCTATGAATACTAACATGTTAATGCATATTTGGATACATTTGGCTGATTTTTCTTGTTGGTGCATATTCATGTAATTATACATGCATGTTTTTCATATTTCATTAAAATAGAGACTTAGCTCTAAAAGTTTCATCTTTTCATAGAACCAATTATTTGTGAGTTTCATTTATTAGACAAAGCTTACCTTAGTTTGGATTTTTCTCTTTTTGATAGATGATAAAATACTTGTGCAAATGTAGGATATTTCTTGATATTGTATTTTTTAAACCAGGCAGAAGAAAAGCAACAACACATACAATGTCTTGGAACACTAAGGAAAATATTTACATGAATTATTTCTCCCCTGAAATAAGGTAGATTATATTATGTTTGCACAAAAATATATATTTTCATTCCAAGTATGCTTCTCTTGAATTTTATCAAGTAACATTTGTAAAGGAAATGAAATACTGTTAAGTTTTATTGTATATTAAAATACATATTTCTGAATTTTTTTAAAAGAATATTTTTAAATGAATATTTCAAAAGCTTTTAGGGCATAAAAAATCCCCACTAGTAATAATCTATGAATATATTATACTATACCTAGGATATGAATTTTTTTTATTTTTAATATAATTATATTATTATTATTATTATTATTATTATTATTATTATTATTATTATTTGTAATAATAAACAATGTACAATGTACATTTGTACAATAATAATCTCATCTTTAATTTTCATACTTTGTTTATTCTCATAAGGTACTTGTCTACTCAAAACTTCATGAATAACGCAAAACACTGCTTTTTTATTGAATATATATATCTTTTAACTTATTGGCATTTGGTACTATTTTCAACTAGCACTCGTACTTGTGTGATATTTGTTCTTTTGTTTAAGGCTTTCTAAATACCATGCCCCTCTGTGTTGAGTACTCTAAATTTTAAAGGACTTTTTCTGATATTTGAATTTTCATGCATTCTGACGAAGCAGAAACATGTACCAACTGGACCAGAAAATATCTTCCTTTGTTTTAAAGGTTAATGCACTTCATTTTTAAAGCCAAATGTTGATTTTGCAAACTTTAAAAAATGAGGTTATTGCTTTAAACTGCTTACGAAAATTAAAAATCTTTTTAAACAGTAGTAGAAAAAAAATTATATATGAGTGCAATATAACAAAGAAATATTGTAAATAATGCTATTTTTTATTTTTACATTAAATCATTCAATTTAAGAAAAGTTCTACAAAAAAGTGATTGAAATATATTAATTATTTTCCCAAATAAATAGTACACAGCAAATGCCTACATTTCTTAAAAAGACATTAACAGTAATTGATGGGGTAAAAGAGAAAAATAAGATCTTATTTACATGTGGAAAGTTTGACCCCAGAGGCAACATAAAGACCAAGGCGACTGATTTTAAGAGTGAAAAAAAAATTTTATTCACAAGGGTTGTACATTATTTTAACCATTACTTTATTTTTCAAAATTTCATTATATATTTAGATATCATTATAGTTCTAAGTGTAGTTGCTGCTTCATAGTTTTATGTTCAGTTTGCAGGGATACGTTAATAAAATATACTAATTGTGTACTTTTATGTACTATTGTTTTAGAAGTGAATTAAAACACCTAATAGTGATTTTTTTCTTTCTTTCTTTTCATTTATTTAACTAAATCTACTCCAGTGCCAGTGCTGGGCGTGGGCAGTCTGGGCAGTCACCCGGGGCTGCGCAAGCCAAGAGGCCGTATGATAGGACCGATAGAAAAAATAGTAAAAAATTGAAAAAGAAATTAAAAATCGAGAAAATTGTTATCATAATTTTTTAAGCCACGATACAGTAATCTGATATTTTATAAAATTTTCAATTAATTTATTACATTAAAATTTAATTGATGGTTTTACTGAAATTCATATTTATTATTTCATGTATTTGACTACTAGTGATTCTATGAAGCACTAACTCAACAAAGTGTTTTAAACTAATCATGGAAATTGTATTATTTGATCACTAAATTGTTTTTCTTACAACTATTATTCAGAATATATTCCCAATTTTTTTCTAGACTAACCTTTGTATTTTTTGTTATTCATTGAAATGAAATAACCCATATAATTTATTGATACAAATCGCATTTTTCATTTTTTCAGGGAAAGGGTTACATTTTAGCATTGCCGCAAGCCCAAATTTGTCTAGTTCCGACACTGTACTCGTTAATCCCGTGAAGTATTTGGTTATCACTATTTTAATTGCAGACGTGAAATTAAAACTCCAACTTGCAAATAAAACTCCACATCTGCCAATAAGAAATCAGGAAAAGGATGAAAATCGTTTAATTAAATCACTATAACACGGGCAAGGCCAAAGTATTTAAAGTCAGCCATGAAGCACAAACAAAAATGCACATCACAGATTATGTACTTCCATAAACTATAGATAAATAATGAATGAATAAAACAAACTCAGTGAAGTAAATGTTGGTTTGACATTAGCTGATTAATGACACAACATTCTTAATTTTTTGTGGGAAGTAATGTTTTCATGGCTTTGTGAGCTTCTCCTAATATTTCATCCAGAATATTTTCAGTATCTTCCGTTTTCAAACATTTCTTGCAAACAAACAATGCAAGACCCACTAAAACAGGTCTTTTTCAGAAGCAATGAAATGTCATCAAATATGTGCATTGAATGATAAAGAAGTGCATGAATTTCTCAATTTAAATTATTTGCAAATGCAACCTGAAAAATTGAACATAACACGTGGATAAAGGGGTATATTGTCACTCGTTTTTCTTGCTCCTATCGTCAATCATTTCCTTGAACACATCTCTCATGCAATTATACCCCTCTTTATCCACTAGTTTCTTTAGTTACTATAATTCACAAGTGTCTATCTTGTTAGGAACAATGAGATAAATGACAGTTCTGATAGCTGTAATGGATTTATTTTTTTTATAATAATAACAAAATTTGAAAAATGCATTTTTGTGAAAGTAGTTACTATAGAAACTACATAGGTTTACCAACAATTACTGAAATGCAATAATTAAGAATTTACTTCTTTTGAGTGGACAAGTACTTTCAGATGAAAAACTCTCAGCCATCAGTTCAATTTGTGACTCCATGAGAATAAGGAATAAATTTTGTTAAATATTCTGGTGGCACATAATTTATTAAATTCTTTTTACTACTTTGGAAGTCCTATGGCTTTAATAATGAAATGGGGATTCCTATCATCTCCACTCTTTTCTTTCTAATATTACTAACAATTACTGTCATTTTGCACCTTATTCTTCTTAATATCCAATTTTCTCAAATAAATGTTAATTTTTAAAATTTATAAAAAAATTTTGGTAATTGTCCTGGTAATGTAATATGTGTGCGTAAATAATTAACATTATATAAATTTGACAATTTGCAGAATGCCATGAAAATAATTTATTAACTACATCATGGAAGCTACATAGCTTTCTCATGATACAAACTCTATAAATTAGTAAAATGTTTTTTTGCAAATCTTCAATTTTCATACATCTTCAATTTGGCTTTAAATATTTTGATATTTACTACATTCATATTATTAGGTGATAAATTATAAATAAGAACCTATCTTTACTGATAGAAGATTTAGAGTACCTAGCTGTTGTATAATTGATTACTTAGTAATGTTTCTTTCTCTAGTTTGATATTGTCTATATGGCTGTTTTAAGTAAATAAACTCTTAATCTCTTTATATTAAGTGCTTTATAAAAAAAATTTGAATTTTAAGTTGATATTTTGAGAGTCCTGAGTTTAAGATTAAAAATTATTCTTAATTTTTTTTAATATTAAGAACAGTTTTTGAATTAAATAAAGACTCATGTTATACCTGTAGTCCTGCCCTAAAGTAGAATATTAAAAGAGATTATACTTTTACTAAGAGGAAACTTTATGTTTAAAAGCCTTGTATTACGTAGAAACTCCTTATGACCATGAATAACATTATAGAAACAGTTGGGTCATGGGGCTTTGACATGGAATATGATACTTCTAATTATGTGTTTGCCGATGTTTCAGAAAATTTATTTCTATTCTCAGGGCTTACAACAATAAATAAATACCAGAGCTAAATATACATGTTGATTGGTATCTGTGGCCAAATTTTCCAGAACTTCACCAAATGCATAGACATAATTAGGTAGTACAAATAATTACTACATTCAAGTAATTACAAGTAAACAAGAAATTGTTACATTCCATTAACTAAATCCTTTGAACCAGGTGTTTCCATAATTTAAATAATCCATTACATTTCTAAATATCATAGGTCAATACATAGCTTATTCTATCTACTAGTGCATAAATAATTTATATCAGTTTTCAATTTTCATTATCTAACATTACACCAAAATTCTTAGCAACTTTTGATACACTAGCATGAATGTCAGAGGTTAGATCAACCTGCAAATTACTGAATTTGTTCCAGAAGTCAGTAATTTGCAGGTTCAGAGGTACATGTAAGACATGTACCAAAAATGTTCAAGAACTTCACAGCTTCAAAATAAACAGAAATACTTCCTTCTGCAGAAAATTTTCTGTTTAAGAATTAATCAAGGACTATCTAAAGGGAAAAGAAATAATACCTTCTGAAAGGTTGCAGGGTCCACTTTTTTCATGAATTTGTGTTTGAAATATTGTCAGTTAGATTTGTCAAATGTGGTAAAATTTGAAACTTTTACATATCTTCCAAACATTGTCTGAGTAAGCATAAAAAACAATCATTGTAATGTATTACATCTGCCTTGAAAAATCTAATATTTATTAATTTAGATATATCAATCATCATATTATAAATAAATAATTTGATTAGAAGTTTTAATAATAAAATTTTAAATTTCTCCATCTTTAACTCATGATAATATTGTATTTTTAGTCATAATTCAGTATTAAGGTTTAAAAAAATGTACAATGTTTCTAATCGACAATTATTCAGATACAGTAATGGTTATGTTTCATTTGAGTTTAAGGAGAAGTCATGATTAAGATAACATTAGAATTAGAATTATTTAACATTTGTTGGAAGGGTTTTGGCAGGTCCATGTGGTATCACTGAAGTTAATAGATTATTTCAGTATTGTTTAGCAAGTTGACCAATAAATGAGTAAGATGAATTAAACCTTTGCTAATAGTAGTTCCTAAATTTTGTAATTTCTTCCTTAGATGTGGATTTTCAGGTCTTGATGGCAGGGATGTAAGTAGATTAGTTTCATCTGAAAACGTAAGGGTGGTGGTAAATACTTGATTTAAAAGGTAAAGAGATGAAATTGCAATAATTTCAATTTTAGTACAAAAGTAAATAACCAATTAATTGTTTGTTTATTTATTAGGGTCGTATAAACATCAAGATGATGAGCAACCATATGATCATTACAGAAGATTTACAACATTTAGAGAAATCAAGAATTACAAAATGGTATAAATAGAATGTTAAAAGTATATGTATCACAAAATGGTACAAAAGGTATGAACAATTCGTATTAAATTGATGTGTGTTAACAATATAATGGAATTGCACTTAGTATTCTTTTTACTATAGACCTCATATTCCTGGATTATTTAATAGGTATTCCATCAGTTATATTAAAATATACAGTTAATTTACATTGAGTGTTTAAGCAATTAATTTTAAGTTACTTTAATCGAAATAATATTAGACTAGTGTGTTTGGTATTTCCTTTCACACAAACCATAATTGTTGAAAATGAAATGGTCAATCAAAATTATATCAGAAGTATATAAGTGAGGAATGAATCAACAGACTGTTCCTTTATAAGATGACATTTATCAAAAATAGGACTAATATTAGGAGTATTAAATTGTTCAGGCATATCATGTTATAACCTTGTATGTTATATTTAGATGCTTTACAAAATCACTCAATCTATTTACAAAATAGAAAATCTGAAAAATAATTCAAAACTGTCTGCCACCTCTTAGGAATTCTTGTAAGTCCAGGTTAGATGTTATAGCAGCAGATCCCCAAATTTGAATACAATGGGACAAAAAGGTTTTGTTTTACCCTTACAAAAAAGTATTTTGTTTTAAAGAGAGAGTTTTGAATTTCTTTTTAGTAACCAATTTAGCCATCTGAATTTTATTTGTGCTTCTGTACTTCTCTTTGCTATATGCTTCCACCAAGAAAGCTGTCAATCAATATGGACACCAAGATATTGAATATGGTCAGTGTGTAGTGCTACTTTCCCATTTAAAAGGAATTGTGACTATTTTCATGGCAGAGAGTGGAGGTGATTAGGACTGAATGATTTTTTGTTCATTCAGAGACTCCACCGATTTGCCATTTTGAATATGATTCAACTGGACTTGAAAACTTAAGATCTTCATCACAAGTTATATTTGCATTGTAAACTGCAAGTATTGCTTCTGTTGTCTGGTCCACATCTTTTTAGGGAAGGTACAGAATTTGGGGTAGCACATTTCCTTGGAGAATATTTGAACTCATATTGTCATCTAACTTGAAAGAATCTATTAATGTGCTGTAACTGTAGTATAGGAAAATAGGAGTAAGAAAAAAGTCTATTTTGTAGCCTGGTGTGTTCCATTATAACAAATGCCTGTCATACATCCAGGAAGAAGATTGCATTTAATTTTATTCATTTCAAGTTTTGGGATGTTTTTATGGTTGTTTGATGGATGTGTTGAATTGTGGAGTGTCCTCCTCTACAACCAAATTAATATATTTTTCTTTGAATAATATTGCTAACTCTCACCTTAAATACAATTTGAAAGCACTTCATATAAGCCTACAATATTTTTAAATGGAATTTTAAATTTTGTTGCAGGTGTGGTAATGTAACAAAGAATATATTTTTATTCTTAAATATAATTATTCAATTTCTAATTTCAACTGCAAATAATTTACATAATCTATTACTGAAATAAAACTTTGTAATAATTTATTATTTAACTATAATAATAATAATAATAATAATAATAATAATAATAATAATAATAATAATAATAATAATAATAATAATAATAATAATAATAATAATAATAATACAATTTTTCCTTAATTTAAGAAACAAAGATATATTATTTCTTTATACTAAACCTTACATTTTTATTATAACTACATCATCATTACAACGCTGTTTCGGAAATGGATGCTTTTTCATTCTCAGATAAATTTACTATAACAAAACAAAATGTACATGTTATGATATATTCAGTAACACATAAACAAAATTAATTACAAACAAATACATATATGAATAATTCATTAAAGCTAGTAAATAAACATAGCACAAAATAAAAGTAAAAAGAACTTACCAAGAATAAGTTGCATATATAGAAGAAGAAGAAGAAGAAGAGGAAGAGGAAGAAGAGGAAGAAGAGGAAGAATAAGAATAAGAGGAAGAAGAGGAAGAGGAAGAAGAAGAAGAAGAAGGAGAGGAAGAAGAAGAGGAAGAGGAGAGGAAGAGAAGAAGAAGAGAGAAGAAGAGAGAGGAAGAAGAAGGAAGAAGAAGAGGAAGAGAAGGAAGAGGAAGAAGAGGAAGAAAGAAGAGAAGAAGAAGAGAGAAGAGGAAGAAAGAAGAAGAAGAAGAAAGAGGAAGAAGAAGAAGAAGAAGAGGAAGAAGAAGAGAGAAGAAGAAGAGGAAGAAGAAGAGGAAGAAGAAGTGGTATGAAGTATGAATGAAGTATGAAGAAGTATGAATGAACCTTTTCATTTTGTTTTCCATACATTTGAGAATGTCGTATGAAAAAAATTCAATTTCCATTAGTATATCCATATTATAATTATAATTGTAAATATGCCAATAGAAGTTATGAGAAGGCACAAAAAAAATTGAGTTTTGGCAATTTTCGAAAAATTTGGAATTTCTGTGAATGAGTCCTGCATCATTCTCTTAGGTGTCCTTTACAGTATCTGAGGTCAAAATTTAATAAAAAAATTGAAAATGTACCAGGAGATTTATGTACCTAAAAAAAATATCACTTACAAATTCAAGGGGTCGCGAAATCAGGGAGATCGATAGGGGAATATCAAATTTCGGAGAAAATCGGTTGAACGGTTTAGCCGCTAGCTGTGTTCAGACGGACGGACAAACAGCCGTGCCGTGAATAGATCTTTCGGTATCAAGGACGCACAAAACATGGATTCTGGCTACTGCAGTGTTAGTGAATTTCTTTCTAAATTTGGCCACTGGATTTATCAACTTATTTGTTGCCAGAGCCCGGCAATAAGTTTTTCTGCCGAAAATTCACCGTTTTTCCGCAGCATTATATAATTTTCTCTATACTGCGTAAGGAGTAGCGTGAAACTAAAAATTGTAACCATTTTTGAGAAATTTGTGGACATTGTTTGAAATTTTTATTGCCGGGACCTGGTAACGAAAAAGTGGAAAAATAATTTTCCATCTATGTTTTGTGGGTCCTTGACGGCCGTGTGTGATCAACTGTAAACCGTCAACGCTTAAACCGTTCGGCTGATGTTCTGCAATATTGATATTCTCCTATTGGTTTCAACGAACTCAAGGTCTTGCAAGTGTGAAACGAATATTTTGATTTTTCGAGGGTACATTTCACGAAATTTCAACAATTTCTCAAAATGGATCCAAATTCGTGGATTACACTTGTTCTCTGAAAGTGTTGAGATTAATCACACTTACTCCCCGATTTGTATTTTATTGTTCATGTTCATCTAGCAACTGTGAATTTGCTTGTGCAGTTTCGGCAACGTCGGTTCTGTAGTGTGACTGGTAACGTATATGTAAGTGTACTGCCACGTAGGTGATTTCACTCATGATTAATTAAAACTTCTGATTAATTGTCATCGGCCTCTGAAGTCATTTTTTGTTTTATCTTCACAGAAAGCTTGAAGAATTCTTAAAGAAATGGCCCGGGGCTTATTTTCGTTCAAATCTCCTTGTTTTGTTTTTATTTGCAAAGGTACGAGATTCTTCATACAAGTACAATAATTATCTATTTTTTTTACTTGGTAAAATTTGTTCAACAAAGCCAGATCTTCAAATAAGATCAAATTCATTTTTTTAATGACTCGATTTTATTAATTTTTGCATAAAACAAGCAATTTTAAAATTCGGAATGAAGGAAAAAGAAATAAAATGCTTATTTTTAGTGTAAAGAAAGGATTGTATAATTACTGTAGAACTGAAAAACTAATTATTGAAATAAGTTGTCGAAATGAAACTTTTATTGCACTTTGCACTAATAATTACGATGTGTATCACATGTTTATGTAGCAGTAATTTTCACTTGTACTTGAGTTTTCGTTACGTGGCGGATGATATTAGGTCATTTTTACACTTCCTGCCTTATAATAGTAATCTTTATAACAGTGATAAGCACATGTTTGAGGCCATGAGCCTCTTTGAGAAGGACGTTCGCGATTTAATTAAAAAGATTCATTTTATAATGCGGGAGGTGTAAAAATGACCTTTTTATAGAGGAACTAGCAAAATAGGTAATCTGCCGTAAGGAATTGAATCTGCTTGAAGATGCGATCGCTACGCTACGTTGCCATTTTCTCGCATGGCACGCACAATACATTGCTTTGTCTGGTAATCCAAAGGATGTACGGTACATTTTTCGGATAATCCGAACAGACCACACCCCCAATTAGTTCGGAATACTGTACGTACATATACGAGAAAGAAACAACGTCATGTTTCTTGAAGTTAAGAAATAATTTACTCATTTGCTCATCCAGACTCGAGCGAGACGTGTACACAGACATAGGGGCTCGAAGTGCAGGCCAGCATTTTACAGGTAAATTCGAAAAACTAGAGATAAAAACCAAGAAAGTAAAAAGTGAGCCTTTTTTAGAAAAAAAGTTTTTTATATGTTTAATAAATCTTTTCTGCTTCATAATTGTTTCTATACTATCAGCGACAATACCGAGCATCAGAAAAGAAAGTGATATTTAATGCATTAATTAGCTTGATTGCAATTTTAAAAGACTAAATATGCGCATTACACGTATTGAACCTCAGCTTTGGAGGTCCATGACCCCACCCCCATGAGGTTTTGCGTCCTGTGTCTTTGAGCCTCTGAGCGAATGCTGAGATGGTCTCTTGCATGGTGGAAATAACCACCATGGTCTCTTGCTTTGCTTTTGGACATAAGTGTAACTTCAAAATCTGTGCGTCTTCTAAGAGTTCAGTAGGAAATATATAATTATTTAAATGATATTCTGGCGGTAGTAAGTTGATTTCTTCACGACGAAAGGGAAAGCCAAAAGCTGTTGCTCTTTTCCTTTGCAAATAGTTATTTTTACACGGGAACTAATATTTCTCATCAGTTTTGTGAAAACGCTCGTTTCCACCTGAATTCATAATTATACTCGTACATGGGTTAGGCTAGAGATCTCAGAATTTAAGAAAACGTGCACAGAATACACATCTCTCCAAAATACGTCTCGCAGTTTTCAACTGCTGTTTGTCGTTAACTAAATAAATTTCATTAACTTCAAGCAGCAACTGGCGACAAAGTTAAAACAATTGTAAATGACGTTTTTACTTTTTTGCCTCACTACGTACGAAGTAAGTAGAAGTAAGAAAGTATTGTAATCGTGCGGGGAAAATTGGCGAGTTTTAAACAGGAAAGCTGTGTCAGGCGCTAGTAACGAAAAAGTGAATAAATCGAATTGTTTACGTGGTAAATTACATTTCATTCTCTAATACATAGTGTAAGGTCCGATTATTGTACGTTGACGATTGACATTTGTGTATGGCGTAAGGTCGCCTTTCCCTTTGGCCATGGAAGCTGCCAATCAGAGAGTGGTCGTGAGTTAGGCCGCTGAGTTGCCACTGACGAACACGGAACATTTGAGCATCGTGCAGCGAATCTTCCCTCCGGCCGTCCGCGTTTCTGCCTTTGCTCCATGCGCATTCTGCCCTGGGTTTTACTTTAACTGAAGTAGAAAAGCTTCTGAATGAGACAGTAACCAATACAATAGCGGCAGATTTGCGAAATATTCGTTGAACATGCCAAGAAAGTGATCACAGATTCTTGGAAGAATGAAAGTTGGTTAGTGTCGTAATAATATTTCTGTATATACTTGGTTTTTTCGAACGTGGCGGCTGAGAGTAGTCTTTCGTGGTCCTGCCGCAAGATGATCGCGAGCGCATCAAGCAGTGCTGCAGATCAAGCGGCTCTAGCGGCAGGACTGAGAATGACTCAAAAAGTCGTGCCGAATTCCATATTGGAGATACTACCCTCAGCCGCCACGTAAACTCAAGTATACTTGACATGTGGGGTGGAGTAAAGCGGTGTTGGCACTTACTCGGACGACAGTTGCGTGGTTGTTCTCGCATCATTTAATAGCAACAGCAGCAAGGAATATATCGCATTAAGGGCATACAACAGTGGGTCATACAGAACAATGATACACACAATCAGTAACCAAAGAAGTAAATGCGCTCTTCACTTTTAGGTTGCTTCGCGCTGTTACGTTTCATTTTGTCTTAATAAGTATCGGCAACTCTGTAGGGACATCAGAATTTGAAGCTTCTGATTGAATATTGGAACGCCCTCTCCTCTGTCAGCCGCTAACTGTCAAGTCAACAGAAATATTATTCGCGCGATAGAAAACGATGTTGAAGAGCTCATTATTAATTTAGAGAGTTCAAGTAGCTCGAGTGGTAGTCCCACATACGGTGGAAAGACATAACATGTAACAGTGTCCACAATTAAGGTCCGAATAAAATTAGAATGTGATTGACGTTTCGTAGTCACGTGATGCCAGTAGAGCTCTATAAATAGTGCCTTAACGCCAGCGGCGTTATCTAGGGTACAGCGTAACAGAAGTGCCGGCATTTGTTCATGGTCACCTAAAATGAGGGAGCAAATGTTACGAGCAAACTTGTACCGAGTGTCTCAAATTCCTTTCTTCTGTTGGTCTAGTTCAGTGTTGAGAGCGGGCATGTTGCGTCACCACCGCCCCTCTCCACACCCAGAAGTCATTCACATCCTCATTTTATTCGTGGTATAGTTTTTGTATCAATTCCATGTACATTTTTTGAAAATAATAGTTTTAGCGCAATTTTGAATGAAATATGGACTATATTAAAAATAAGAGTTTTGCAAAATCGTCATATATTTTTGTACGGATAGTACTAAATGCACCGAATAACACGACATAAACGTCGTTTTGACGTTTTTTAGTTACTAATTTTTATTTCTTATGTTTTATATATTTACACTAAGGGCGTTTTTACATTATTTAATTTGGAAGCAAAAGTGCTTCAAATGATTTCTGATGGAATTTTCGAAAACTCAAAATTGCGCATTTTGAGAAACGTTCAAAATATATTTTCTCAATAACGACTCCAAATTTTTTTAATGCAAATTTGTTTGTAGGGTCAACTTTTGGTAGTTAATATTCTAACGTGTTTCATTTCTACAATTAGGAGACCGAAAAATTTTCTTTTAGGCGCCAATAGATGGCGGCTCGGAAGTATGTGGGGCAGAACCAAAAAATAGCACCGAGATTAGGTTACTAATACGAGAAAGGTCGTGCGATTCTTACACTCCACTACTTTGTTACATTTTTAATTTTTTGTTGTATTTTACAAAAACCTATGTGCTATTGATTTACACCGATCATTTGATGACACACAAAATGTAGTTTTTCAAATGTTTTAGAAGAAAGGTGGCAATATGATAAAAAAAAAACATACTAAAATTATTTTTGAAACTGATATAATAATCAAAATTAAAGAAAGGTGATATTACATTACAAGGTATTTGAAAGTTCAAAGAGTTAGTTTCATGGAATTGAAATCCCCCAAAATTGTCGTTACTTCCACAAGTGCAAATGAATGCGTCGTAAGTACAAAATAAGCACTTGTTCCCGGGCCACGTTCTGAAAAAAATCAACAAAGTAATACCTAGTATATTGAGGAATAAATATTCAAGTCGGGGAACATGACAAACGCAAACAGTCCGTGATTTCTGCGATGCTGCTCCTCCGTCCCCTATTCACAATTCGCTTCTTTAACTCGACGAAAGGACGTCCCGCGATGCGCCGATGGCATTCCTGTCGAATGGATGACACGTTGAGGGGCTTGCAGGGACACCTGGCAGCCACACGCGGCCGGAACGAGTTGCTACAGAAGTATCTAGAAATGCGGGTCAAAGGAGTCGGTCGAAAGTAGAACGATTGCTTTTGTTTGCTTCTCTGGGACGACATAAGTAATTTAAGGTCTGCACCGTGCTCTCTTGTGTAGTGTCGGGCCAAGTCCAATTTCGATTTGAACTGCAAGAGACACTTTTGGAAACGACACCGATGAAGTCTCTGGATTGTAGACGATCCGCCGCTGTCAATTAGATCTGAAGGTTTTTTCAGTCCTCCGTATTTCTTCCAATACAACCAACAGGCACCGCACACTTTTCGCTGTTCGTGTCCCCATGAGAACCATCGCCCCCCGGAGACGGCTGCGTTGCATGACACACACACCACGCTCTGCCCCACGGCTCCCTGCCACTGCTTCACGCAATTCATCCTTTTCTCATTGTTCGATTCATCAAACGGCACCTCGCATGGCACGCAAACTTTCTTCACTTTACATTCTCCAGCGTTAAACTTCTCTTGCACGTACTTAAAATGTCTATCAGATGTCTTCCACAGGTAGTAGTACTCAATTATATTTTTCAGTGTTTTCCATGGAAGCACATTCCCTCGAATGCTATTGAAATCTTTGTCGTAGACCGCCAAACCGTCTTCAAACATTTGTGCTTCTGCGGCGGACCATTCTTCCATTTGGTCTTTACATAAAAGTGGGCGACATGACGGCACTAACAGACACATTGCGTCCGCCATGTTGTAATCGGTCTCGTGAAGGATAGCCATACCGAAGAAGGAAGTGACATCGCGTGATGCAGAAGCGATTGTTTTAAGCAAATGAGGACACCTTTCTGCGCAAACAGCGTCCACACCGCGAGCGAAAGTGCCAGCGCATCGGCATAACATTAGAAACTGGTCAATCTGCATGTCCGATAATTTGTTATGCGAATTCCAAATCTGAATTTCAGGTTGAATACAAGAATCGCTTATTCTTTCGCTTGGACTCGGAATTTCGGCTTGATATTTCGGACCTATTCTAACATGCTTTCTATGTGTTGAAAAATGCTTACTTACATGATCATACACTAAACAATAAAAAAACACATCGTCGTTTTCAAGGTAAGTTAGGTAGCCTTCTACATCAACAAACAAATTTACCTGGCATTTTCCCCTAATTAAGTTGGTAAGCAATTTGTCGGACTTTTCGGACAAAAATAATTCACGATGTTTGAGCTGATGAAGCTGAATACCATTTAAAGCATGTCGATTATTACCGTTATCTTCTTCGCCTTCCAAGCTCGATATATTTTCATCTGCCAGTGTGAGTAGATTTTCGGGTAAATCTCGCCTTCTAAAAAAGCTTCTAACGTTTGCTATTAGGTTTCCTTCCCGAGATTTCTCGAAACGTTCAATCTTCGCTATTAAATATGGAGCAGAGGAAGACGTTTCAAAATACACACAATCTCCAACTTCACATACGTTGTAGCTCATTATCCCAACACTACGTTGTTTACGAACTGAGACAATCGACTGCTTTCCGATCGCGAAAGATAGTTCACTCTTATCGTTCGCTCGATGGGAATAAAAAACTGATGGAATCAAACAAAATGTATGATGTATTCCATGCGCAATAAAACGAATAACGAACGGCTACTGTTTCAACAATCGATAAGTTCCTTGCAGAAAAGTAGAATATAATTTAATTGAAATTAATATTTCGAAATCTCCCGATGTTTATTCACTGAAACAATTTATGAAGATTATTGGAAAACATCGTTTCTCATCTTCCACTGTAAAAAAGTTTTAAGTTTTAATCAGACTATTGAAAGTAAACCATTATACCTATTACTTCTCATATTTGTTATTTATTTATTCGTCTAATTCAAAGAGTATAATTAGTTTAGTTCATTAATTCTATACCTTTAACAATAGTTACCCCCAATTTAACAAAGCAATTTCACGTTTACTCTTATAAATAATTTCCTTCCAACGTACATAAATATTTTAATACTCTAAGACAATATTTTTGAAATAATAGTGGATAATTTACAATACGATCATTCGTTCGTAAACACATTGGCTTATCCGTATTCTGTATATCGCTTAATTTTCTTCCATTATGCACGTTGCTTCTTATATATATACACGGTACATACAGTGTTGTGTAAATGTCTCAACATGACAATCAGACGTACTACGTACGTGATTACCGAAACATGACCTTTATTAGATCGAAGAAAATTGTTTAAAACTTACCACAAATTCAACTACCCACTCAAAAAATATTACATGTAAATGTATTGTATAAACACATTATTCAAAATAAACTAATGTAAACCTTAATTATTTTCGTTTGGTGACATTTCGTCAACTCAGCATTTCTTATTACAACCACATTGATTTCCAAAAGAAATGATCAGTAAATAAATTGTTGAAAGTAAACATATTTATTGACCGATGTAGTGTTTATGTGGAACATTTTTATTATAATAATAGTTACCAAAGTTGTTGAGGAATATAACTAAGCGACAGCATTCAAAATTAAAACGAGAAGCCTTATTCCTCCAGCTTCCGGTATAATATTTTCCCCCTCTTCAGTAGCTCTGAAGAGACAGAAATTGATCTTTTTGCACTGTCTTTACATTTTATTGCTACAAGTTTTTTAGTTTATGTAGCTTTGCGAAGGCAGGTACTATTGCCTATAATTTACTTAATATTTACAAAAGCCATTTTGGGCTTATTTATAGATTATACAGTTTTGGGAGATTGTTTTCGAAAGTTCTTTTGTCTTCTAATTTTATATTTTGTCATTCACGCTCACAATTGCTATTTTTTATTTTATTTATAGTATACATTCACACCACTTAAAAAATAACGCTATCTTTTTCTGTATTGAATCCTATTGGGCCTTGTTCCAGCCAATAGTGTGGCAGTAACAGGAAAATTTGAAATGAACCTTATATGGAAATTGGAAAATTCTTTCTACTCATTTCGCGCCTGAACTAATTTTTCCATGCATTAGTTATTTTTAATTACTTGAAGATAAAATGTTTATTTTACCACACCCTCCTTCCCTTTTTTACATCCCAGTCGCTTTATATCGGTATTATAAATCACACAAATATTTTTCGGAATGGATTTAGTTTTTATTGAACGCGTACAATTAAATATTTTTATAATTTCAATTATATACCGAAATAAAAATGAATTATTAGCAATGCCGGAGCTAGAGAATTTTGGGCCCGGGGAAACGCTGAAACATACCCCCTTCCCTGAGAAAAAATTAAAAATGTGAAAGTTGTATCAAGAAATTATAAGAGTTATTTTATTTCAACAAAACAAAAATTACAACGTTTAAGCCAAAAAAGTTTTTGGAAATATTTTAAATAATTTAAAAAAACGATTTCCACGGAGCTCAAACGCTAAAAAAATTATTTAGTTAGTATTTATTAAAAGTTTTCTATTTAGTTAGTATATCATAAAATCACTTGTTAAATACATGAAAAAATAAATATGAATTTCAGTAGAACACATTTTGATGTTAACGTCATATGATTCATTTAATATAGTCCTACCTTCTGCACTTAGAAAGTTCGCGATCCTGTTGTGTACCTGCGTTTCGTTTTTGAGAATCATAGTTTTAATCACGTCAAAGTTAAATGTAATTTCGTTTACTTTTCTTCATTTTGGTTTTCAGGATGGGGAAAAAGGAAATGGCCGAATAAGGGAGTGAAAAATAATTGAATTTTAATATATTTTGGCAATCAGTCTGACGCCAAATTCAAATAGAATAAATAAATAAATTTTTGAAATGGATTTTTGACGGATAACGTTGGAGTACTGTCTCAGTTTGCCCCTAGAATATGACTTATAACATTCTATAACATATTTTTTTAAGATTTTTAAACGTGGATGATGGTGAAAGAAAATTAAAACCTATTTTATCAGTTAAAAAAATTTAAAATTCGCACCAAAATTTGATTACATTTTTTTCACCAATGTTTAAAAATATATATTTAAATTATTCAAAAGTCTCACAGACAAAAGTCTAATTTATAACTTTTATTGACAAATGTTTGTCTTTGTGTGGAATGTACTTATATAATCGAAATTAAATAATCAAACCCCTTTTGTTTTTAGATTTATGTATTGTTTCTAATATAAATCAAATTACTCGGATTTAGGTATATTAATAATTTATTTATACTATAAATAAAGTTACTCAGTAGTAGATTCATTACCACTGGGACTTCAATAAGTGGGATCACGCGTACCTTTATGTATAAACAGCCTACTAAAATTTTCTGATGGTTTAACAATTTTCGCCAAGTAACGAGCATGTGCCAAATAATAAATAAATGACCGCAGCTATGTAGGAGCAGCATCCCAGGCTGCGACTTCCGTTCGCACGTTCACGATAGTACTAATCGCGCAGTATTTTTGATCTTCCACAGCGGCGAGAGGAGGGCTCTGGTTATATCACAGCTTAAAAGGGCGTACCAACTGTTGAAATGAACATAGCGCGCCAAAGCGTGGACTGAACTTACGTGAATGACAGCAATTACTCCGAGTCATCGGAATAGCTATCATGTTCACTTTCACTGGCCGCGTCATCAGCAACATTCACTATAATGTCGTCGTTGGCTATTTCTAAAATTCCATCTTTTTGCCAATATTCATCTTCACACTTCTGGATATGATTGCAAAAGCCTTCGAAGTCTGCAGATGTGACAGTGGAGAATGCATGATTTGTGAGATCACGGAGGTGTTGAATTGACATGTCTCCAGAGACATTATGTTCCCTAAACACACTTTTAATTTTAGCCCATGCTAACTCTATGGAATTCAAGTCGCAATTTTAGGGTGGAAGACGAATAACAGAATGACCCCTTTCAGAAGCCATTTTGTCAATTACGTAAACCTTCTCGTAAAGTTTATTAGTTTGTATTAGATCGAACAAAATACTTTTGCGTTGATTGGGATCACAATCAATTCCTCTCTTCCTTAACCAATCTATCATTGTTATTTTGGTGTCGTATCTCGACGGGACTCTTTCAGCTTGCCTAGAATGGTAAGGGGCATTATCCATGACTATGACGGATGCGGGTGGTACATTTGGGAGTAATTGCGTATTAAAGCATTTTTCGAAATTGATGGGAGTTCATTTGTCCGTGGTAATCCCTTGTGATGTGTTTGCTTCCATTATTAGAATAGAATTTGCGACAAAACCATTTCGAGAACTTGCACTAACTATAATAAGTCGCTTTGCAGAACTGCCTCAGGAAGTTACTCCTAAAATATCGTTCTCTTTTCGCCAGCATTTTCCTGTCGTCATATTATTATATATCCACGATTCATCTAAATAAACAACCTTCCTTCCTAAGATGCTTAATTCTTACCAGGTATCGAGATCTCCAATCCACAATATCACCTCTTTCTAACAATAATTTCCGTTTGTTCTGTACTTTCTTCGAAACGAATCACATTGATTTCAAAATGGTTCGGAGTGATGAAGGACCCCAATTCCAATTAATTTTTTGTTTCAGCACTGTAGAAGTTTAGCAACGACCTTCTGGACAGTGTAAAATTCATGAATAGTGTCCCTAATTACTCTTTTGTCAAAATCGTCCAACAGGATTTTCCCGCGTGTTCTTGTTCTGGCAACAAATAAAAAAAGTTTCGTACACTTACCCTTTGCGAAAAAATAAAACTAAATATATTGAAATAAGAACGTGTCATGTATTTCATTTAATAAAAACGACAGTAGTACCTCTTTTTGCCTGGAGTTTCAGGTGACTCATCTGGGCACGAAAGCTTAAATTGTTTAATTCTACTCACGGATGCAATGCTCGCACCCGTGTAAATGGTTGCTCTCTTTAAGGCGTGGTCGAGAGGGGCAAGGAGCATCTTGTCTTCCTCTCTTTGACAACATTCCACCACGTTAGCGATGATTTTTCTCTCCCCACTATGAGGAGTGAGGAGTTGGTGGAGTTCTCGAAGAGCCCCGGGCCCCGCCATAACCTTCACGTAAAGATAACGAGCTAAAGAGTGTTTTAATGCAAGTGTCCAATTAGAGTTCTCCAGATAAATAAGCCAAGTCGTGTAAAATGAAGAAAAAATAAGTAAATCAAATAACAGAAAAACGAAGTATGAGAACAAATATAAGCAAAACACTAATTAACACCCCGACACGAAAAATACTACGATTGTTTTCAAGGTACCATGTGGAAGATGGTAGCATTGTAAATTGATACATACCGTTCCTTGCCGGACCTAAGAATTTCATCGGGCCGTGCTATTCAGTGCTGGGCAAGAGTTAGCGAGCTCGTGTATCAAGAAAACTTCCGCGACCAGTATGTTTCACCAATGGTGAAGATGGAGGGCTCCTCTGACGCACCGATTTTTGCTCGTACTGCGCAGCGCCAGTTTGCGTCACTAATCACGTGACCACAACACGGTTGAAAGCTAGTCCAGACAGACAGACGTTGGCTACAATGCCCAATATAATACATCTAATGTCTAATATAATATTATACTTGCAGAGCAAGAAGTGTTGAGAAGCATTTTGAAAGTGGCGTATAATGACAATTTTGAAGGGTGACCCACCAATAATAACAGGATGAAAGTGTAATTGAAATAAAAGATGCAATATTTGAAAAAAGAGAACAAAGTGCTTATGTTTCTGTTTCAATGACTTGCAACTGTGATAATTTGGAGGACAGGCACACCCGAAAGCTCCTGATTCATCTCTGAAACTGTAGCGGCCTCCTCGTCAGGGAATCGCCCGCTATCTGTTTCGGGGGAGGCAATGCCTACCATTGCAAGTTCCTCAGGGCCACTGTCTATGGGCCGACTGTTTGGAAGGGAATCGGCCGAAGACTGTTTGCTTATCTCTATCGGTAAAGACGTTTCGACCCCCTTTGGAAGTGTGTCAGAACAGTGGGCCACCGACTTTCTTCCTGTCTTGAGGTTAGGCCTTCAATACAGGGGAGAAGAAATCAGTATAGGGATTTGGCTCATTGGAGTCTTCGGAGGACTAATAACCCTGGGAGGCGATGCGATAACAGCAGCACTAGCAGGTCTAACTGAATCATCGGACCTCCGTCCATCAGATAGGGACAATAATGATTGTGCAGCCACAGTAGCTTCAGCTCCAATGGCTGCTAAACATCTTCGATATGTAACATCTCTTCTTTTCTCACCCAGCAGAGCAGCCAAATTCTCGTTCGACGCCACTGGTTGCTCTTTCTCAGTGCATCCATTCTCATAATGTCCTCCGAAGAGGAGACATTCCCTGCTCTCGGCACTACGTTGCGCCTTGGCAGCTCGAGCTTCATTAGCTGCGTCTCGATGAGCATGGCGCAAATCATGCGAGAGCCCTGATTTAGTTGCGAAGTTGGCGGAGCATAACTCACATATAAAGTCTCCTTTAGATGCTTTCGGACATTTAAGGAAATGACTCAAAGCGGAGAGCTCACCTTTGAAAAAATTAGGGGGACATCACTTTGGATAGTAGCCTCCAGCCCCTTTCTGGGCACAATATGCGCAGCGACTCGCCTCGAAGGGAATCCTAATCGTGAACCCTTCCAAGCGAGGGTCGTTGTAAACGGTGGCCGCGCCACCATCGCTCCCGCGTCCGAGGAGTTAGAGGAAGTCATTTACTACCCACAGGTACAAGATTTATCAACTTTTTCCTTACCATTTTTGACTGGCAATTCATTTTTTCTGTTAAAAACTCGCCAATTTCTTCCGCACGATTACGATACTTTCTCTTTACTACGCACGTAGTGAAGTGAGAAAGTGAAGAACATAATGCACAATATTTTGGAAAACGAGTAGTTTCCGCGTAATTTCTGCATGGAATTAATACAATTTATAAAAAAACTTTTTCTATTCCAATTTTTACTGATTTTCTAATTTAGCTCTTTCAGTCCGGTCCTGTAATAAGAGTTTTTCTATAACAAAAATAACCGTTTTCCCGTAACATTACAATAATTTCGCTATACTGCCTAAGCAGTATGCGAGAAAGTAAAATGGGATCTTGTTATAAACAGAGTATATTGGAATAAAATCACTTTTTTTAAGATGACACCTTCGTTCTAGAATAATTTCATTTGACTATTTATTACCTCGATTAGTCCAATGCCAATTATCTGAGTGAATTGCATTTAATTATTGGCAGAAATAAAATAACTTTATTTCAGATACTAATTTAACGAAATTTTCTTTCCATGTTATGTTACATTTTACAATTATTTAAGCTAGCAGATCAAGAAAAAATTAAAAAAGATTATTATTCCACAACCTTGAGGCAATCGTATGAAAACCGTACTTTATCCATTGTAAATAATTTTCCTCTTAAAACCAAAACTCCCTCAAATTTCCCGGTTACCTTCATACTATTGGCCGCAGGTTTCACACCAAAGATGACGAATAACGGAAGCTGTAGTTCGACCATTAACATTGGGTGCCACCTCAGGAAAAAAGAGCAAAATGGACGATCAGAGAATCTGCCATTCCATACTCTGGCTGAGCTTCCTCCTGTAATTTATATGCAAGAGGGCGCCCCCATAGCGCTCTTGAGTCTGCTAGTTATATTCTTCGATGATGGCAGCCTCGTTCACACTCGCCCTGCCAAAGTATACTTTCTATACTTTTTGCACACACGTGCACACTACACTCAGGGACATTTGTACGTGTATCCACAGTAGCTGAACGAAGAAAAAGTTGATTATTTACTCATTGGATCGGTCAAAAGGATTCTTAGAATATATCGATGCAGAATAACCCATTTTTTTTGTTTCTTTCATAATATTCTTGAATGTTCAGTATATATCTACTAATTTCTGATTCTCGTCTTGGATAATTAGTAGTGTTACTTGTTTTTCTCTGATATTAATTTATGTTCCTGATTTTTGAATTAATAGATATCGATAGCTAAATGACTACATTATAATAGAAAGAATTGCGCAATATTCCGCATAGCTATGGCAAATTGGATATATATAATTGGATAATAGTCAATCGATCTTGGGTTTCAGTTATTATAGAAAGCTATTCAAGTCAAATCTTCGTTAAGTATTAATGTTGGTCAATTTTCTGTATTGTCGGTAACTTTATGAACGTTATAACAAGTGGCAAAATTCTCGAATCGTCACGCTCGCGTGGTCGACTGCGATTCTCATAATTCGATTCGATGCGGAATTGCAGCTAATTATGGCATTTGTCAACGATCGTAATCATTTTGTGTGTGTTTGGGCTGTTTCTTAACCTCAGAATGCGAAGTTTGTAGTTGTGTGTGTTTGAATTTTTGTGTATACTCGCAAAAATGACATAACGAAGAAACATACTTGAAAATGCCAACATTCTGATTCTGTATATTTATTCATTTCTAAGAAATCTTGTTGAACTACAATAATGGAGGACCCCGAAAATTTGGGAGAATGCATCGTAAAAGTTGAAAACGAGGTATGTTGTGTTTGTTTCGTTTGTTGTAGTGCAACCTGTAATTGACAATTTTTGAAATATTATTGAATACTTAATGCAGGCGATATACTTCGGGATTCGTGATACGGAAAGTAATTGTCCATGTGTTATATCATTTAAGTCAAATTTTTATCAGATTATAAGTTAACAAAAATTCCAGTGATTTTTAAGCATTTTTTAGTAAAAAAGTCTATTTCAATGTTACTTCTCTACATTCGGTTTTGATGAAAACGAAAATAAAAAGAAAGTGTGTCATTCAATCAAAATGAGGTAATGCTTATAGTTTGGAGTTGAAAGCAACACGTTAAGGAAAATTGATTTGCATTAGTACTCTGGATATATTCTATAGATAATTTGACCTCAGGTGTTTGTGTTCCAAGTTTGAAAAATTTGGGATCCAATGTCTTTTATTTGGATAGAGTCCTGGGCATTTTTGTGTTTTGTGCATGAAGTTTGGATGTAAACAAACCTTTCTTTTGACCACTTTTGGATGCAATTGTGTTTTAATTGCAAATTAATTTAATTCTGTTTTGCTAAATTAGGTTATGCAAATTTAATTAATGCAATGTTTTGATATTACTTTTTAATTTTTCTTGATGTTTTAGTAACTAATTTATTATATGAAATTGTTTTGTTTAGGTGAAACAAGAACCGAGATCTGATAGTTTGGATGGTACAGGATTGGTGAGTTTTTGTTTGATGAATTTTTCAGTTTTATATCAGACAGTATTTGTTACACATTTTCTTTAATTCGTGGAAGACCAATGGAAATAATTATTGCAATATTCACCACCCTGCCATCTTATTGGAGAGGTAATTACATTGTAAATATTTTACGCACAGTAAATACTTCCCGTGATGTGACCTTGTCATTGTGTAACAAATGTATTTTAATAATTCAAATTGTTCAAAATTATTGCCTCAGCTGGGTATTGAACCTGTGACTCCTGGTTTACAGTTGTTCTAACAACTGAGCTACTGGGACCCTCAACTCTTGGAAGTATTTCTTAGACCTGTTGTGTTGCCAACAATGATATTAAATTGTCACCACTGTAAACCAGGAGACGTTTCAAAATCCTGGTTGGGATGACAATTATTTGAATTATTAAAATACATGGTTAAAGTAGGGAACATGGTACACCCTATAGGATCGAGCAGAAGGTGGGAAGGAGAGGTGTCTTCGTATGTCCTCTCTCTAACGTTACGCTCTGAAGCAAACGAATAACACTTACCAAAGTGTGAGACCCTCAAGGAGAGGCAAAATTCTTTCATATTTATTTTGTTTCTTGTGCACCAAGCTCCCTGTCACACACAACACTTCTTATTGCACTTCCACTTGAAGCTATCATACAACTCTGTCCCCTTATCCAACCTCAAAGGACACTCACTCATTGTACACCTAAACACTGTTGCGATCAATCCATGGTTTTGTCCACTTAATCAAGACCAAACACCGCATTTGGCACTATGCATAATGTACATTTATTTTCTTACCTTGTACACTGTTTCACTGTGTGACACTGCACCCCACAGACAGAGCTCTCAAAAACGCAAATCATAAGGACTTAAAAGAGTGCAACAAACATAACTTTTCAACAGTTGTCCTAACTTTTAAAAAAAAAAAAACCGCAGAATTACTAATAATGTAACTTTCGCTACAAGAAACAGAATAGTAATGGTGCAAGTTACTGGAACCTGAAATGACATAACAAAGAAAGTAACCTATCACAAAGCTTTAAAATTATTTTAGGTATTTAATTTCTAAAATTTATTGAGATTGCCTATGCTTTGGTGAGGGTGGTTTCTGTGGTGAAGCTGCCATATGTCCGAGCGGCAGCCTCGCTGATTTAACTGACAAGTTCTTGCATATTATAATTGTGTTCTTGCAAAAAAGCTTGCACTGAAAGGATTCCCCCAAAACCTCATTGTCCCCTGCCGTGGATTTCCTTCTCACCTGAGCAGTGTGAAGTGTGGGTTTCAACAAATTTCTTAAGTTGTACCGTCTACTCTTCTTGAGCCAAACACATTGGTTATGCTGAAACAAGGACACATCTTGGAAAACATTTTTTGTGCAGAACATATTTTTGATGTAATTATTATCCACGCACGTTTTCTTGAGCCCTCGTTTCGGTAGTCACGAGAGGAGTGGGGAGTTTGGAATGGAATATTATATCAAATTTATAGCTCGTTTTTGATGCAAAATAGTTTCCATTTCATGGCAGCGAATATTTCTGGTTATCAGATTTTGTCTATAACACTCGTTGCTATTCTTAATTCCACTGATTTGAGTAAAGGAGTGGGGGTTGGTATTCCGGGGCACTAGAAAATGTGCACGAGTAATGCCTCTCCAGTAAGGTGACAGGGTGGTGACTAAGGCAACAGGCCAAAGAAACCGGTAAAAGTAGCCCCTTCTTCTAATGGAATTCCCTCCCTGGCCATCCCAGCATTTGCGAGTGGAACGGTTTACAAATATCTACTTGTCCTAATAACATAGGAGGTTCACTAGTGCTGAGTTTGAGGTTATATTCTTATAATTCTCAAATGTCATGTGAATTGTCTTCAGTTTTCTTTTGCATTTCAAGATGTACGTGAAGATGAGGTGATACCTTGTCTCAAAATGTATCATTATCAGGTTTTTTAATAAAATAATAATTTAAGAATATGAACGACTTCAAATGAAATTAATGTATTAAAAATTTAGTCTGTCTAAATACAAAGAGGTGTGCTTAAATAATTGTGAAACTGGTAAAAGAATTGGTCATTTGAATAGCGATTGAAGCTACTCGGTGTAACCAGGAGGCCCAGGTTTGATTCCCACTAATGTCCGGATAGACTGGGTTTTGAAAGGCATCATGTTATTACAAACCTTTTAAATTATTGTTCACCATGAATATGTATATAATCTTAATAATAATAACAATAATATTAAAAACGGTTTTAATATGTGAATAACTTTGTATGCATGATAGTGCCAATACTGAACACAATACCACAATACCTGTGTTTAGATCATGAACATTTTTGCATATATCAGAGGATTTCATTACTGTTAAAACAATATTTCTAAATGAATTATATTCAGTATTCACTTATTTGCACTCTTTATTGCCTGTTATTTTTTTTTTAATTTATTTATTTATTTTTTTCAGTGTAGTTGAGCACTTGAGGTTTTTGTAGTAATTTTTTATGACTTTTCATACAGTTTGTTTTTTTTTTTCTCTTTTTTCTTTTTATGACATGACTGAATTTGTAGAACGACGTCACATCGCAAACCCAAGTGATTGTTGGAAATATTAAACGAGAGGAAGCTTCAGACGAGGTATGTTACAATATCTGCAGAAATAGAGTTGTAACCAACTTGAATTTGTTGTATCGGAAGTTAGATTTGAAAATGATGATAAAATGGACAAAATTTTACAAGATATTTGTGTATACATGAGTAAAAATGTCACTAGAAAGATTTTCAAAATATATAGTTATTGTCCAACATGAAAAATGTTCAACATTCGATTAACAGAAAATTTTTAATAGATTTTAAGAGCTCTGTGTCTGACTTTGAATTTGTGACAATATTTTAAAAACCTTTACAACTTTATGTGGGTGGCTGTTCAACTGATAAATTCATAAAAATAATGTTGACTGTTGATATTCCCAATATCTGAGGTGAAGTTGATGCAAGTTAGTCAAAAGGGTCCTCAACCAAACCATAAAATGCACCAAAATATCCTATGTAGGGAATTTGTACCAATCAAAAATAAATATATTTTTCTTTGACAGTATTTTTTCTCTCATATTCCTCATGAAAATAAATAATTCTTATAAATTGGGTTTTTATGCAAGTGGCCATTTACTTCAAATAGGTTTTAAAATGCAATCAAACTATTCTTTGTTTTATTTTTTCACTCACTTCCATCATCATTAAGTTCTTTGAATCTTTAATTTCAGGATGTTTCGGATCATGAAATTTGGTTACAGTTAAAGTCAAAACGTTAACTCCTTTTAGTTTGTTGATGTTTCAGAATGTTTTAATTATAATATACGTAATTCTAAATAAAAATTGAAATATAGTTATAATGTAATTATAATATAATCAAGTAATATTTGGAGATGAAACAATGTGTATTAGTAAGCCCTGGAGATGGAATTAAAATAATCCTAAACATTCGCAAACTGAAATGAGTTAATGCTTTGATTTGAACTGTAACCAAATCCCGAGATTGGGAAGATCTTTATATTTACATACATTGGTTTTGAATTGGTTCTACAATAGTTAAACTGAACCTTTGATTTCCTCTAATGCTTCTTTTGTATTCACGTGTATGCAGGAGGAATTAGAACGCCCTGCCCAGGTTACAGTTGAAGACTACAAGGAGGAAGTACAAGAAGTATGTAATTCTTAACCTACCGTGCTTTGGATTTTGTAACGTATTGTGTTGGAAAGCACAAACACAACACATCTGCTTGATGCAGGATTAAATGGGCTTTCTCAAGAAATAATTCAATTTATTGAAATAACGGAAGATGCCAAATTTAAATGGAATTACTTAGAAGTACTAGCAATGATTTGCTTAGCAATGTGGCAACTGAGTCAACTGTGTATTTAATAACATGTAACTGCAAAAGGGTATAAAATTGTAATGATTTCTCCTGTTTACGTTTGTGAATATCTTGTGTGTTCTGTCGGTCTTTAATCTTCTTGAATTTCTTGTGAATAGTAATGGACTTAATGATATTTTCAGGGCTTCTATGCTAATATTTTGCCTGCAGTTTCTTCTGCTCAGACATCTGTGAGGTAAATATTTTTGTGTGCATAAAATTTATAGTAAGTTTGAATAAAAGGTTAATGTCAACAAAACTGAATTTTATCTTTAACATGTTACCAAATGTTCTTGAAAAACGTATTTAGAAAATCTGTAGCATACAGGATGACACAAAATCAGACCTATTAAAAAAAAAATTAAATTGATGTACGAGATCATGGTAGATTTAAATTGTTTTTGACATTTGAAAGTACATCTGTGGCATAGAGTGTTATGTCATTTTAGTGTCAGCATGTTGCTTCTTGATAGAGATGAGCTTGTTTGAGGGCATTCGCCATCACTGTTTGAATAATTGCAGGTTCTAAGGCCTGGATTTAATGTTTCTCTTTAGCTGAAGAATGGTGCTGGACTTCTTGTCATTCACTTTTTCCTTTGTTTGTGCCCACCCGATGGTAAACAATCTGGGGCTGCCAAGTTGAGAAACGAACTAGCCATATGAACTTTGAGTTTTGGGCGATGATGCTGTTGCTGAAATTGCTCTTCAAAAGAGCCATTGTGACAGGAGCTGGACGAGTTGTGGCCCCGTCTCGCTGGAGCTACGTATCAGGATGCAATTCTTCATCAGGCCTCCAAAATTATCCCACAAGGTCTAATATTGGTGCAACATATTATACGGTCTCATTGGTGCTGTTTTGATTTTCAAGAATTATTTATTCATTCAATATGGTCTTATGATATTTTCTCAAGTCACACCACACCTCACTGCATTTTAGGGTATTTGTCTTTGATGCTTTGCCCTTGAATTTTTAGATGCTTGCATTCTGCAATTCTGTCCATTGACAGGCTATTGTCTGTATTTGATAATGAAACTTTCATTGACAAACAATACCTCCAGAATTGTGGAACTCTACTCTGCTGTATACATTTTCACAATGAAACTCTCGGATATTTAGAGTATCCTCACGGGCAAAAAGAAATGAAGCACGTAAAACCAAGAAGTTATGCACCTTTCAAATAGGTCCCCGATTTTTTGGATTTTATATTTATGTCACACTATAGATCACTAATACCAAAATGTCCAATAAATTCTTGATATCTATGCACTGCTACATGTGGCACAGCTATTCTTTTATTTAAAATCATAAACTTATTTCTCAAGACGTTTTTGTACCAGATGATTGTATGAATTCTGTTGTTAAGTCAAGTAGGAAGTTCCACTTCATAAAAATGTCTGGCCAAGATTTCAAATTATTTCAGTTTAATAATGCAATAGAGAATGTGAAGGTTATTCAATGATATTGTTTTGAAAAAATCAACCCACATACATGCATTTTGTCTGAACAGTCTACTGAAACGAATGAAAATTTCTAAGGTCAGGTTTAACAAAGATTTTAGATATGCAATCAGTGTTAGCCAAGTAACAAAAAAAAGTGTGAATGAAAGCACAGATATTGAAACAGTCAAAGATTAATGAAAATTAGAAAATTATATTTTTTTAATATTGAATAAATCATTTTTGACATTTTCCTTTAACAAAAATTGCGTTGTTGTCCTTTTTTCATAATTAGACATAAAAATATTATTCTTTTATTAGTAAATGAAAGCAAGTGAACCAAATACTTTGTTGTTCTGTTTTGTTAGAAGATGCATTTTCATAAGTGTGTACCTCTAGCCAGGGCTTGAGTTGATTCTTTTTTCAATAATGCTCCTTTCGTTTTCAGTCTTTTCATTTTAGAGGTTGTGTTTGGAGTACTTTTTTGTGGTAATTAAGAGCTCCACTCCTGCCCACTCAGACTGGTCTAGGTATTTACATTATAGAAGTTAACAGACTAGACATTCCTCAAATCAAGCTCACCACCAAATCGCCTCAATAGACAGATGGGATCTCACCGTCCAGAAACTGCCAGCTCTTTTTCCATAACATTACTGCCACTGATAAATCATCTTTGTGAAATGCTGTGACAACTATTACACTACAGACTGCTCATATTCCTACTAAAATGTACCATTATCACCAAGACCAACCTCCTCAACCATCCCAATAAACGACATCAAAGACTTAACTACAACTTCTAAAATCTTGCAAGCTATCGGCAATCAAAAATAATTTTAAAAAAAAGTTCAAGGTCTTTTCCCAATGTCTGTAAACTGTACATTAATGGAAGTAGATTTTTTTTTTTTTTTTTTCCAACTGTAAAGCTAGGACTTCAGATACATCCTTCAGTAGGTTTAAATACCTGGCCAAATCATTCAGTTCATCCTGTGTCAACAGTTTGGATTTGTCTTCGATGATCGACTGTCATTAAATTTGAATGAGGATGAAGTATCTCTAAGTGCGAGGGTGGAACCTTAAAGTTTGCAGCACAATTTCCACAAATATTACATATTAAATACAACCTTTATATATCATCAGCAACAACAACAACATGAACTGACCAGAAATTAAGCTTTACAGCCTATTTCTATTGGTTGTTGCAGTATTCTTGGTAGATTATTAATCTTCGAAGTCATCTTGCTGTTGTCACCTTTTTAGTGGTCTGCCTCCATCTCTGATCCCCTTTTGGTTTGTACTTCCAGATTAATTTTGGCAATCTGTTGTTGTTCATTTCTGTAAATGATCTGTCTATCTCCTTCTACTAAACTTTTGGTTTTCAATTTCTTTCTGATGTCTCTATTTCTCAGTGTGCCTCTTCTTGTGATTCCCCTGAGATGTCTTAGAAATCTCATAAGTGCCACCTGTAGGTTTTGCTTGACTTTATCTTTCATTACCCATCTTTCAGAGCCATACATGATTCTAGGTTCATCAGCTATATTGTGGAGTTTGTGTTTTGTTTCTGGGTCCATGTCTCTTAATTATTCCACACATTCATGTAGTTATTAAGTTGGTTTTCTATGTTTCCCTGAGTTTGGTTATATACACTAATGATATTTCCGGGATATGAAAATTTATTTACTTGTTCCCCTATTTTTCTGTTTATTACTATTTGGGCTCTCCGTTGTTCCTTGCCTTGTCTTGCCATAACTTTTGTTTTGCATTGGTATATAATTATACAAATAATAAATAACATTCACAATTTTAAGTCCAGGTGTGTGGGAGGTTTATATTGTTTTGCAGGTCTGCTGCAGTTAAATACAACATTATTGTAAATTGTTGAATCGTCAGCATTTGTGGATATGCATGACTTACCATTATGAGTTACATCATTAGTGCAGTGGTCAGCTCTTCTATTGACCCTTGTGAAACAGTACTTGTTATCATTTTGGCAGTCATCAGTGTTTTCCCACTCTGATAGTAATCCTTTGATGCCCAAGAAATACCTTCTTCACTTAAGCAACTTTCTCTCTATTCCAAAGTGTCTGAGTTTATGCAGAATTCTTCTGTGAGATATTGTTTGAGAGTTTTTTCAAGGCTTTTCTGAAGTGCAGATATACCACATCCATGAGAAATCCCCCCCCCCCCAATCTGTATGAAAGGCATTGTTTTAATTAAACTGTAAGGGGGCTTGAACCATGAGAAAATGTATGTGCTTTTGTATAAAACACCATTTCTACCATATAAATATAACAGGAAAGAAAACTAAACGATTGTGTAATTGAGAAGGCATTTAAATGTTATGTTGTACATAATTTTCTGGTGGGTTTGTTATTTTTGAGAAATTTCTTTTTTTATGAGTAAAAGAGAGAAGTTTTTAAAGCTGAAGCATTGTTTGTGTTGCAACAAATGCTGTTGAAAGTCTTTCAGATATGTATGTTCAGTGTGACAAAGCACAATATTGACCATGGTTGCGATATAAAGTGAATTTTTGAAGCTACTAGGAAATAGTAGGTTCCGAACAATTTGATGAAAATTCTTTGAGCTAAAGTATTAGAAGTATACAATTTGCAATATATTATTGTAATTTTAAATGGATGTAAGAAACACATTGAGAATGTCCGTAGCTTGTAGCATTGTTTTTATTTTGAATGTGAAAAAATACTCTAGAATAGGAATTTTCACTGTGCAGTATGTGGCATGCTTCTAGGGGTTACATGAACAACTATGAGGATTTGAAGTAGAAATTTACAACTTAACTGGAAAGTCTGAATATCTAGACACTCTCAGCATGCAGTAAAAAAATCAAAAAAAAAATCATGTCCCACAGGAGCTAAACAAATTTCGCTGTAAATGACTTGTGTTTATTGTAAACCTACTCACAGTAGTGAGCCTATAATGCTGCTGCAGAGTTTAGGATCTAGCCATTGAAAGTTGGGTTCCACAATGAAGCTTTTTTCTTTTAAACAATTACAGTATGTGAAACACAAAACAATGTAAGCGTGCACAGCCAGCATCAGTGTTGATATGCCTTGCCAAGCTGACATGTCATGGACTAGTTGAATTACTTGTTAAGGACCAAAGGTACTGAGTCGGCATGAGCTGACCAGGAGATCTGGGGGTCTGAAAGAAGTAATTCAACTAGACCACGGCCTGTCACCCAGAAAGTAGTGACAATAAAATGTGGATTTGTCGAACATTACTGCACTCCCCTATGCTTGGGTTTTTCTTACCTGGCTGATGACAGTTCATCAGCTTTACGGTGTCATCCAAGCGAGAGCTAAAACGTCTGCATGGTGGTGATGTTTAAGCTCCTGATTGGACAGATCTGTAACAGCTGATGGACTGTCATCTCTCAAGTTACAGAAACCCAAGTATAAGTTTTAAAACGATTTCTTTTTCTGATATACCTTTGATGTAATAATGCTTTTCTTATTTCTTAGTTTGTCAAGACCACAGACAAGTGTACAACTTCAGTGGAAAGATCAAGGCCAGCTGCCAGCCCATATTTCCAGCACCGAACCACAGCAGTGGGTGGATGATAAAGGTGGTGTTTTGACGATTGCAGCTCCTAATGTGGGTGCGCAGTGGATTACTGCTGATGCGCAGAATTTCACAGATCGCGATGGCACTCTGGTAAAGGATGCTGGTAATGTTCAGTACGTGCTGATGACAGCAGCTGACCAGTTTTATTTGGTTGAAAGTGGAGACAATAATGCTATATGTGCAAGTGATGGAAGTATTAAGAATATTGTTGCTGGAGACAAGAACATTCAGATGATAAGCATCGTACCTAATCAGAATTTAGCTAATAGTGGAGTGGTTATTGGAAATATCGTAGGTGAGCAGGAAATAGCGGAGGTTGCTGCAAAGGAAGGAGAAAACATGGTCACTTCTGCGGGGAGTTCAGGCAAAAGGAGCAGTGATTCAGTGCCAGTCTTGACAACCATTGCATCTGAAGACTTAGAGCTGAAGCAAACGGAAATTTCAAGGAAAAAGAAGAAAGTTGATAAGCGAAATACCGGTACAGCGGAACATGAAAGTGGTGTTAAAAAGCCTTGTGATTTGAATAGTTGCCCTTTGAGGTGCACTGCTGTCTTTGATGAAGATGAGAGGAATGAAATATTCAGAGCATTCCAGTCACTCTCTCCAGAAGACCAGAAGAAATTTGTTATGCAGTGTTGCTCGAGAAAGATATTTTTGAAGGATGTGAAAGGGTATGATGGGTCCAGCAAGACAACGTCCCACTTCAAATATGATTTCCAGATGCGGTCGGCAAAGGGCGTGCCAGTGCAGGTGTGCAAAGGGTTCTTTGCCAGTACTCTTGGCTTCACTGACTTTTACTTCAGTTGTTATTTATCAGATCTGTTCAAAAATCCAAATGCAAGCAAATTGTGTCAAAGTTCAGGGTCTTCACAATGTTCGTGTTCAGGGTCGAGTGCGCGACAGCGGGGCAAAGCCACAGGGAAATGGGCTGCTAATTGTAAAGTCCATTCGGATGTGTACAGTCATGTGAACCGAGATCTATTCCACAGACACATTGAGAGCTTTCTGAGGACATTATGTATCCCCCAGGGGGAACATATGAGAACTATAAACTACCTGCCTAAAGATGTATCCATCCAAATGATGCACGAAGATTTTGTTCTAAAGCATCCTGAAATTAATTGTTCTTATGAATTATATAAAAACTTTGTTGTCCTTTTCACATCTTGAAATTGGGTGATCTAGTTTTGTGTCTTGAAAAGAAATCACAAAACTTGACCCACTGGCTTTGAAGTATTGTTGTTGGAAATTTGCAATTTCTTGGTAAGATACTTTTGACAGACAATTTTATGGACCATAATAGGATGCAATGTTTTGCTGATCCAAAATAATGTGGATCTTGGAAACATTTTTTATAATTGCAAATGAGTCCAACTCTTATTTAAGGAGGGAAAATTGCATTTATTTGTACCTACGGTATATTTGTATATAGTGGGGGAGTTATACTAATAACAAACTAAATCTGTGTTTAACTTGGAATTGCATAAATAAATAATTAAATAAATAAATATAATTGCCCTTGGTTTGTGGGTACCTGTCAGATATAATATTGCATATTTAGATTATCTATTGTTAATATTTACATTCTACAACTTCTGTTTAATCTTAATGAATTATGTGATTATAAGTAACTGTACCCTTGATGGGATCAGCACAATAGTGGTGTAAACCACATTTTAAGAAATCTGAGAAAAGTTAAGTTAGAGTTACATAATTGTGGTAGGAAGAGTTGTAAAGAGAAAATATAGTAACTTCATTCTTAATAGAAGAAAACAGGCCAAAACTGCAATGTACAAATATAGTTCATTTTCTTGAATAACAAATAGTGTCAATAACTCATTTTTCATTTTTTGGGGCTTAGACCACTATTGTGCTCAGCCCTTCAGTTATAATTTTACAAATGCTCTCTGAAGGCATTGCTTATTAATTGTTAAAAAGGTTTCATGCAAAGCAAAATTGCTGATTTTTATTTTAATATAGCCATTAATTTTAATTCCTCACTTAATTCTGTGGACTGTAAGCTCAAGAATTTGAAAAGAAAGTAACAAATTACTTAGTGATTTGTGAATTGCTTTGCTCTATCTCTAAGGCTTCAAGCCTGTTTGGGAATGAAATTTGAAATGAAGACATTGCCAAAAAAATGAAGGAAAGACCCGCTTTCATTTGAAGTACAAGAACATTATTATCTAATGATTTTTGTCATGATTTCAAAAACTAATTTTCTTTGAAAAGGTGTTCATCTGCAGGATAAATTGTATTTGCCATTAATTTTATTTGAGTGTGTTTGGTTGCATCATAACACATACATGTGCTGAAGAGAAAAGCTGTAATACCATTTATATTTATTATTTTACAGTTTAATTTGTGTGTTTAATATACATTTTTGCATGGAGAGTTCTGTGTGATAGAAGTATGTGCTAGGTACTTTTGTACACAATGAAGACAAAGATACAAATATTTATGTTGTAATTGTTGTTATTGGGTATTAAAATATTTTTATTTTATCTCTCAGTTATTAAGCATTATTTTCTGTTCGTGTTTCTATCGTCCCACATTACTCTCTGCTTTTCCGTACAGATGGAATACCATATTTGATCGTATATTAGACGCACTTTTTTCCCTGAAAAGTAAATCGTGAAACGGGTGCGGATTATGCATGAGATTTTTCTTAAAATACAAACAAACAACAAAAAGAGGAAGAAAAACAAAATTTTATGCCGAAAACGAACATTTATTTATCACAAATGCACACAGTATAAAAGTTGGTATTAAATTTAATGTCCATCGCTCCTGGACTCGCATCCCCCCTGATTCATCGTCACTTCCACAATCACTGGCAACATTCCTTAACACTTCGTCCTTGCTCTTGTCCACTCCACTCTCAACGGTCTCACTCTCTGATGGATGCGCAGAGACAGCCAATCAAATTTAGCATGGCACTCCCCCCCTCCAATTTCATATTAAGGATTTACTATTTAAAAAAAAAAATAAATACATGTTTTTATTATTAAATTAACTGAGCAACATCAAATTATTTGGTGCGGCTTGTATAAAAGATTTTTTTCTTCAAATTATTGTGCCAAAGATCATTTGTGCAGCTTTTACACAAGCAAATACAGTAACTATCTTTTCGTAAATATGCAAGGAAGTCAGGAGGTGCTGTTGAAATACTAAAAAGATTAAGTTGAATGGCTGAGAGAGCATTATATAACGGATGTTATGGAATGGACAAAATGCCTACACCAAAATGAAAAAATTTAAAGAATTTGATCTTGGCAAATGAAATTACATTTGTATGTGTGAACGAGCTGAACTTGTTAGTTGTTCAACTAAGACATCTATAGTCTGCAGCAATACATCTTGATTTCAATATAACATGCACACGTGTGAAATAAAACATTTACTTGCACACACTGAAATAATAATGTGCATTCTCACATCTAAGGTATCTTTTAGATTTTGGAGCTTTTACACATTTTTATGCTTCACTTTAGTACTTCAATAATGTTTTTATATTCTCAAATCACTGCTTGCTGAGGCAATGCAGAGACCCATGACACAGAGCTTTGCTTACTGGGAGAAAAGCAGACAGGCACAGAGAATAAAAATAAAGAAAAAACACCATCGCACACATGTAAGTAATAAGGGTGTTTTATATATAAAGAGGCAACACAAGGCAAGGAACAAAGTGAATCCAAAATAGTAATAAACAGAAAAATAGGGGAACAAGTAAATAAATTTTCATATCCCGGAAATATCATTAGTGTATATAACCAAACTCAGGGAAACATAGAAAACCAACTTAATAACTACATGAATGTGTGGAATAATTAAGAGACATGGACCCAGAAACAAAACACAAACTCCACAATATAGCTGATGAACCTAGAATCATGTATGGCTCTGAAAGATGGGTAATGAAAGTCAAGCAAAACCTACAGGTGGCACTTATGAGATTTCTAAGACATCTCAGGGGAATCACAAGAAGAGGCACACTGAGAAATAGAGACATCAGAAAGAAATTGAAAACCAAAAGGGGACGAGATGGAGGCAGACCACTAAAAAGGTGACAACAGCAAGATGACTTTGAAGATTAATAATCTACCAAGAATACTGCAACAACCAATAGAAATAGGCTGTAAAGCTTAATTTCTGGTCAGTTCATGTTCTTCTTGCTGGTCAATTCATGATGTTAAGAGAATGGAGATGAGTAGAGAATACTTAAGTGATAAAAGAGCAATGTAACTCTTTTGATTGTGTCTGTGTGTCACTTTTGTTGGTGTTCACCAAATTAATTGAAGTTAATTTTATATCCCAGTCCTTCAGTGTAGCACACTGCCAAACATTTACATATTATCTACAATGAATTCTTTTCTCTCAAATATGTTACAACTCAACTATTTTTAAGTTAAATTTGTAGTATTCAATCAACTTGCAATATTAAGAATTAGATTGAGAAATTAATTTCTATAGGCTGAATTGCATGCAAAATTATTTAATGCAATAAACACATTTTATTGCACAATGCAATAAAAACTAAGTGCTATCCAATTTGACCATAGAGGGGCAAAAATGTTCTTAATCTTGGAACAAGTGACATGTGTGAAGTGCATTGTCTGACCCAATGCCTTCTAGAAAGCATTGATGAACCGTACTCAAAAATATTTGCCTTTGTTAATATTATTGGATTGAAATCAGGCATGTGCAATACAATTATGAAGAAGCATGGAGGTATGGAATACGAGCAAGAAGTAGTTCCATATTTAATTTGATCTCTTAAGTTTTAACTGTTAATATCAATATTTTTTTCAATCTTGTTCACACATATAAGAAATTGTTATAACCAAGGAGGGTTTTTTCTGAAATTTCATTACCTTTTCTTCAACTCACTAGGCCAGGGATCCCCAGCCATTTTCTTTCACCAACTACTTTTAAAAGAACTGTTTGCTCCTTTGACCCCCTTACATTATTCTCTATGTTCAGCACACACAACCATAAAACAAACGCACATAAATGTTTTTTAAAAGTAACAATTTGGTCCTTCATTATTTTGATAGAGATCTAGAAATTCTAATAATTGGAGATGCTTCCGCTCCTAGGTAGCAGAGTTTCTAGTCTTCATTGTTGTGCAATGGTTAGGAAATGATCGCTTTGTATCTGGCCACAACATTTCTGCTGTGCATATTGCAGGGAGACTGTTCTTCTGAGATTGAGTATTGTTGTGAATAAGTAATGATAATTTGTTGAGTTTTCTAAGCAATTTTCAAAGCAAACTAGGCTATGCTATGCTCTCATCTTAACCCGTCAATGCACCAAAGAAGAAGAATATTACACTTACACACTTCATGGGCCTCTGAGGCTCCTTCTAAAATTACAAGGCTTGGTGGGAAAAATGAAGTAAATTTTAGAACAATTGTTTTTTATTTCTCTATGTAGTTTACAATAGTAAGACTATGATGATGATGATGATGATGATGTAAAGGGTACGCCTGGACAAGATGGTAAAAGTACACCAAAGGACATATGAAGTTACTCTATAATTCCAAAATAAAAATGTTTTTGAAAGGTTTCTTAGCCCCTGTTCCATCACCCACAACCCTCTATAGCCAAAAACGTGTTTTTTTATTTTTTTTGTCAACTTAACACCATTATATCTGATTGAAAAAAATATGATAAATAAGAAAACAATTTACGCTATCATAAAAACATTTTTTGATATTTTCTCAGTGCTAAATTCAAATACAAAAAAATGTTTTTGGAAAATAAAAAATAATTTTTACTGGGTCTTAGAACCCTGGAAAAGGCTAAAAAAATCTCAAAAGTTCTTCTCAAAACACAAATTGTTGTGAATTTTTTTCAGATACTTTCAACTGCTGGGCTATAGAGAAAAAAATATAAACCATTTTCCTGCCTTTACCTTGACTTTATATATACTTTGAAAATGACTGCAACAGTTCTGTGCAGTGATTATTATACATTTGTATACATTGTTGTAGTACCCAGTAAAATTTTGATTCTGAAATGTAGTTACACATGTTTTTCAATCTTTCTAATCCTTTAAAAAGCTTTACTCTTTATTTACAATTATTGCAAATAATAAAATATCTAAGTGTTCTCCTCAAATATTTCTTACACGTTTTGTACAAACACTTACTTTTTCTGCCATTTTGTAGGGACATAAATAAGAACAGGAAATTATAAGAAGAAAAAAAAGTTTTTTATATTTGTAATAATATTTAATTTAAAAAATCAGTAACCTTTTTTATGTTCTATTGCTGTCTGCATTAGCTACAGTTTTGTGGATTCAGTAAACATTAAGGCAGTTCAATGTTATTTTATGTCTGAGGATGTTTCATCATAAAACATACAACAAAACAATACATTAAAAAATCATGCTTCATTTTGAAAGTTTTTCATTGTCACCATCTGACATTTTCTTTGTAGTTTTTGGTGTAAACAATTCATTTATTCATTACATGTTTATGTTGATACATTTCATGTTTAAGGATTCAGGTAAAATCCATTCGTACAAACGGACTGACAGAAGACAACTAATTTGACGTGAGATTCGTTTTAGTAATAAAATAACCAAGTTCATGAAGTATTGAAAAATTGAAAATCCGAAAATCCTCTTTCGTTTTATTTATCTGCATTGATTACTAAGATTCCTATAGAAATATTACTACTTCTATACACTTCCAATTTTATGCTGCACAAATTAATAAATTCAGCGAAATCTTGATTCGTTAGTCCTCTCGGCCGCCGCCAGGCGCGCTCCGGCCATGGCGGGGGCGGGGGTGGGGGCGGCCTAGCCACCTCAAGCTGTCCTTCCGCACCTGGAAATTCTGGAAGATTCATTGATAGTGATTTCGGGCGCCTCAACTTCTAAGATCTAAGATGCTGCGGGGAAAAACGGCGAATTTTCCGGAGAAAAACTCTTATCGCCGGCCCTTAGTAACGAAAAGGTGGATAAATCCAATTGCTAAATGTAGAAAACAAAATTCTCTAACACGCGGTGTAACCAGAATATCTGTCCGTCTGTGAACAATGCTAGCAGTTAAACCGCTCAGCCGATTTTCTCCAAAATTGATATTTCATAATTGATCTGTCTGATGTCGCGGCCTCTTGAATATGAAACCTATTTAAATTTTGGTGGGTACTTTACATGAAGCCTCTGAGACATTTCCAATTTTTAAAAAATGGTCCGTCGATTTTTAATTAAATTTTGTTGTTAGATAGTGTGAAGGACATTTGAGAGAATAACGCGTTTGAAACCCTGATTTTTTGGAAATTGCAAAATTTCAAAAAAATTTCGGCGTCTTCCTACTACTACAATTTTGAAGATTTTTTTCTTAATGAAAAGCGTTCATTCAAAAAAGGTCTTTAAAAGAAGTCATGTTCAATATTTCGAAAATATGAATATTTTTTGCGTAATTTTAGATGAAACAGGCACTTTTAAAATAATTTTAAACAAATTGATCGGAAACGGTTTCAAAGTTTTCATTCTTATCCTCGTATGTAGCAAAGAACTGTAAAGACAATGGTAATGGTCCTATTTTCGGCGAACTCTTCATTTTCTAAAATTGCAAGTTTGGAATTGTATATTCGAATTTCGCGGGCTTTGTTTCAGGCGTTGCCATTTCGAAAAATAGCACAAAGGTTTCAAAATTTTTGACTGATTGTCGGCCATGATTATATGATGTAGATAATATTTTTATAAAAGGAAATATATTAAAGGAAGGTAATAAATTTTAATTTAGAACTAACAAACACACTTCTATACTTTAAGAAGATGTTGATTATGGTATAAAGTAACTAGTGGTGATAAACGAGCACATACTTTCTTACCTTTAGTAAAGTTTATGTAATACTATTTTTTACTTAATTTCTCTCCGAATGAACACAACTCAGTCGTTATTTTTTTGTAAAACTCATTACAAATGGTGGTAAATTTGGTGCGAAAACGAAATATTTTCAGGCAAATATCAGTCACAACAAAGACGTAATTCACAGAAATTCGCGAGTCGCGACGCGGAATGCCACTGTTAAATTCCGATCTTATATTCCCTGAAGGCTAGCAATTTTTATTTGATATATTTCCAACAGGTTTTAAATAATTTCTAAACGATTAATGTGTAAATGTATAACAAAAGTTAGAATGTAATATACGAACAAAAGGAATATGAAATAATATTCACATTCTAACTTACGTAGCATCCAACTGCCTCAAAGCCCAGGAATTTCGGAGCGGGCGATTGAGCTTGACGCCAAATTACTCACAAAATACTAATATTTTCCAAAAATTCAAGATGACGTTATTTGAAGATCTGTTTTTGATGAACACATTTCATGAAGAAAAAAATTATACCTTTACAATTGTAGACGCCGAATTTTTTAAAATAAAAAAAGTTCTAAAATCACTATTTCTACGAACACGATACCTGCACCATTCTCTTAAGCGTCCTGTACGCTATCTAAGGTCTAAATTTAATCAAAAATTTTGTGCCCTTTTTAAGAAAAAATTATTTAAAGAAAATAAAAATTGCCTATATTTGACCCATAATTTCGCAAAGATACTCAGGTTTTTGAAAAATTGTACATGACATTATTTTTAGATCTGTTTTTAATGAACACATTTCTTTAAGGATAAAAGGTTTATCTTCATAGTTGTAGTTTAGGAAGACCCCGAAAAATTTTTGAGTTTTTCAATTTTCGAAAAATCAGGGTTTTCAACGAAACAATAAGCCCTGCGCCATTCTCTTAATCGTCCTCCTCACTATCCAATAACAACGTTTAATCAAAAACGTTTGAGTCTTGTTATAAAAATATCGATTTCAAATTCAAGGGGCCGCGACATCAGCCTGATCGATCGTGGAATATCAATTTAAAAAAAAAAAAAAAAAAAAACCGGCTGAACGGTTTAGCAACTAGCGTTGTTCAGTCAGACGTTTTGCCATCAATCGATTTTTCGGTATCAAGGACCCATAACGATGATTCTGGCTACACCACGTGTTAGAGGATTTTCTTTTATAAATTTATCAACTGGATTTATTCACTGTTTCGTTATCAGGGCCCTGTAAAAAGAGTTTTTTCTGTCGGAAATTCGCCGTTTTTCTCGTGCAGCTTTACATTTCTTAAGAAGTACCTTCTTAACGACGAGAAAGTAAAAAGCTCATTGGTCAGCGTGCTTACTTTCCTTGACGCGACCCCGGGTTCGATATCTGATCGGGGGAGATTATCCTTGCAATGTCTCCGGATATATGTTGGTGAGTATCTATCTATATCTATCTATCTATCTATCTATCTATCTATCTATCTATCTATTTATTTATTTATTTATTTATTTATTTATTTATTTATTTAACGTAAAAAACAGTTAAAACTGTAGGTGATATGCTATGGGGAGAAGTGAATTCTGTGCACGTTTTCATAATTTTGTGATTCCTTTCCTTAGCCATTTACTACTTGAATTTTGAATACAGAAAGAACTGAGCGTTTTTTGCAAGGTTTGTTAACAAAAATACTCGTTGGGATGTAATAAAATCTATTTTCAAGGGTAAGTAAGCTATAAATTTGGGTTCTTATCCCTCATCATGTCCTTCGTCAAGGAATACTACTTCCTGCCACGAAAACACGGAGAACGATAATTTGAATAACTATATTTCCCACTGAATTCTAGAAGACGTGCACAGATAATGAAATTACATTTATGCACAGAAGTAAAACAAGGGGCCATCTCAGCATTTGCTCAAAAGATCAGGGTAACTGGATGAAAACCTGATAGAGGAGGAAGTTAGTGACCCAGAGGCTGCGATACAAGACTTGTTACAAGTTGTTTAGAATTATACAGTCCAAATGGTAAATAATACATTAAATATCACTGTTAAAATTAATGTTACTTTCCTTTTGATGTTCAGTATAGTCTCTAATTGTACAGAAACAGTTATGCAGCAGAAACAATTTTACTTGGGATTTAAACTTTTCTCGAACTTAAAAAAGTACTAGTAAAGTCGCCCAGAACACAAATGTCCCCAAATGAATTTCCTAATTGAAAACACGGCTTTTGGCTTCAATATATGTAGATTGGAATCTTGAAACGGCCTCGAGAAAGTGAGTGCTGTTGTAGCCCTTACCCGCATCGTTGGTTTGGGGCACTGGAAGGCGGTGATGGCCTTGATCCACGGCAACTCGGGCCCCAGCCAAATCCACAGCCTGCGCCGAGCGAGCGCCAAGCCTGCGCTCAGAAACCTATTGCTCAAGACATTCTAGTGATACCAACCTAACAGGCTCTGCAAGTGAGGGGAGTTCACTGCCACTTGAATGATTGCGAGAAGTGTGTCGTGGCATCGCATCTGACGGGCAGGGCAGTCCCGACGGCGGGCCCGGATCCGACGCCAGCTACGCACTTACGTCGAATGCAGTCGCTGTCTGGGGGAGAATCCCAGTGGCCGGCGGCTCTGATTAGTAGCTTTGCGTGGTTTCCCGAATCAGCACCACGCGAATGCCGGAGCAGTTCCCTAACAAACGGGCCACGTACCGCGCGCGATTTTCCGCACTACAGTACCGCATGTCGGGTGCCTAGAGCTTGTCCGTGCTAGGCGGTGTCTCGCTTGCGGGAGAGGCCTGGTTGGGGAAAACGCGAGAGCCTACGAGTCGGTCGCCATGCACCGCCCCCTCCCACACTAAACATTGTCCCACTGCACTTACGGGCCATGGCCGGAAACACGAAATAATCAATCTATCTGGAAAGATGCATTTCAGCAAAACTCCTGAGGGCTCATTCAAATTGAGAAGTATTTCCGTTGAAATCTGGAAATCGATTTTCCGCAAAATTACATAACTTCCTCTATACTACGTATATTACTCCGTATATACGTATGTATACGAGATAGTAAGATACATCATACGAGTAGTAGAGGTGCTACAGATTGGCACAGACTTTCTCGTACTAAATTTTTCTAATTTCCTTGGAGTGGCCTGGCTTTAAGGTCCATTCTCTCGCCAGGTGCCATCTATCGTCGCCCGAAGTTCATTTTTTTGAACAATTTCTCAACTTTTTGCTTTCCTAGTAGTACAACCGAACTATTACTTCAAGAATATTAAGGAAGAGTAGAAACTCGTCCTAAATAGCAGTTTTCATTAAGACATTCATAGCCGTTTTTGAGAAAATGGCGATTAAGCTTTACTGAAAATGCGAAAATTGAAGCTCTTTTTCTCAGAAATTATTGAGTTTTCGAAAAAGTTAATTTGAAGTCATTTGAAGCACTTCTACTTACAAATGTATTAACTAGACATCGGATGTTTAGGCACTATAAAATCGTCTTTTAGGCGACTAAAAATGCACTGAAAAAGTCAAGAATAAGGAGAAAAAAGGCAGTTATAAGTTACATACAAAATAAAATGGAAAAATTGTAATTTTTGTCAATCTTATTTTGTAAACTTAAATGCACAAAACCACTTCGTATATTTTAATGTAAAACTAGATTTACATATTTACAACTCTTCTACATTTTATTCTTAATAGATTCCATTAACCAGTAACATTTACATATTACCAGTAACTTTTCAAGGATCACAATTTCAAATTTGCGACGACTGGGAGACAAAATCAATTTGAATGCGGAGAAGGTTATCTGAACGATGTGACTAGCATATATTTTAGCAGCCCAACACTAGCAACACTGAAACCTGGGAATTTATATTTATTTCCACTTAAAATTTTGGTTCCCTCGAGTATTATACTATTTATTTAAAGGGAAAGGAAAAATTGGTCACGTTGGACCATCGCCGATTTTCCGATATCTTAGCATTGTATATAAATATAATAAATAAAGGCAAAAAAAGTCCTAAAAAAGGTATTTATGCAAAAAATAGGCATTTATGCTAAAATAAGCAAAAACAAGCATTATAAAACGTCGTCATATGTCATCATTTGTCATGATTCGTGGACATATATTATCAGCCTTTAAATAAGTTCTCTAGAAAAATAATAGGCATTTCTCTAAACATCCGATGTCTAGTAATGACGCATACGAATTAATGGAAATGCCAATACTAACGGCGTGAGAGGTATTTCAAAAAAATTACATTTGTTTAATTTTTGAAAATACAAAAAAATCCACCTCAATTAACATAATATGAAACAGTGCACTATCCTTTAGAAAAAATCGGAGAAAAAATTTGGAGCCATTGTTGAGAAAATGGCGTTTGAGCGTTTCTGAAAATGCGGAAATTTGAGCTAATTTTTATAGAAAACTGTTGTGTTTTCGAGAACCTTTATTTCACATTATTTGAAGAGATTGTACTCAGAAATACAATAACGTGAAGAAATTGCCTCTAATGTAAATATTACCGATAGGATTACATTTTTGTAATTTTTGGGAAAAAAAACACGAGAATAGAGCAATATGGTGTTTAGGTTATCGAATTGGGTACATTTAGTACTAACTTTACCGAAAATTTGAAGAAAAAACTTTGAGCCATTGTTGAGGAAACGGAGTTTGTGTTTTGAGTGAAAGTTTTGAGTCTGTGTTTTGAGGAAAGGAGGAATTTTGAGCTTATTTTTATTGAAAACTGTTGTGTTTTCGAGAAAATTTATTTGACATTTTTTAAAGCAAATGTACTCATAAATACAATAACGTGAAGAAATTGCCTCTAATGTAAATATTACCGACGTAAGAGACTGGTCAAAAAATTATATTTATGAATTTTTTGAAAAAACAAAGGAATAGAGCAATATGGCGTTTATGTTGTCAGATAGGGTGCATTTGGTACTATCAACAATTTAAATAAAAAAATTGGAGCCGTTTTTGAGAAAATCTTGTTTTTGTATTTTTTTAAAATCGCAAATATTTCATGCTCTATTACACGAAAACTACTACACTTTTCGAAAAATGTTCATGACTTTTATGATACAATTATTTATGGACAAGAAATTTAGTTTGAAGGAAAAATCTATATCTTCAGTCTTTTAGTTACAGGAAGACGCCGGAAAAATTCAAACTTTTGTAATTTTCGAAAACGCAGAGTTAACCGTGAAAATCGGACGTATGCCACCTTTATAAGCATATTTTACTTTATTCTTAGAAGAAATTTAAAGAGAAAATCTGGAGTGATTTTTGAGAAAATTTTGAAAAAGGGGGTCTTTATATAACGTACTCCCAAATATTAAAGAATGTTTTTCAAAATTTCAAAGCTTCAACTAGAGTCAGATCGATAGTTTTTTTTCAATTTGGAAATGATTGTACACATGGTTTAGGCGCTAGTATTGTTCAGAGACGGACGGACGTTAATAAAAAACACTTTTTCGGTATCAGGGGACCCTAAAACGTGTATTTCTGTTGAAATCTCGAAATAGATTCCCGCAGCATTACATAACTTTCTCTATACTACATATATATTACTTCTGTATGTGCGTATATATATACGAGAAAGTAAGAATTAATCGAAAAATAAAGCTCCGAGGCCCTGCCCTGCCGACACAGGGGCTGATGGCGGGGCGGCGCACCGACGACGGAAGCCCTGCTTGCAATGACTCACAGCATCTCAAAATTTGTATTTATGAGTTTTGAAAGGCGTTGAACACGCTGGTAAAATTTCATGTAAATCCAGAGAGGTGAGAGTTCCGCGTTTACGAATGGCAATATATTATTTCCTTTATTTCTTTTCAATACTGGAGTTGCGACTTGCTGAAGAGAAGGCGGCGGCGCCAGCCGAATTCGTTTACTAGGCTCCGTGAAGTCAGGAAAGTTAAGCGAATTCGAGACTCGCGGGTTCGTGGTTGGGTGACCGGCCAGGAACCCCGGGATCTAACGGCGTCGAGCCCCTGGCCGAAGGGATAAAAGGCTCTGACTGACTGCGACGTGACGAGACTTGACTTAGTAATTAACGGAGGATTACTCCAAAGAATGCGCTCAACGCTCCTTAAGGGGCTTGGAGGCGCGTTGCGTCAAGATGTGGACTGACCTGCGCGCGAGGCGCGTGCGCGGGTCGCACGTGATCATGGTGCGCGGGGGGCTGCCCCCCTCCAGCAGCAGCGCCTCCTCCGCCGTGTCGCCCGGCACGTGCACCGCCACCGGCAGCCCCCGGCACGACAGCAGCGCGCTGTACCTCGCTGCGGGATCAACACACGTTGGGAGACAGATTGTCATGGCGAGATATTAGAATGAAGAGAGATTGAGATGAAGAGATATTGAGTTGAAGAGTGACCGATATGAAGACTCACAAGGGAATGCTTAACTTTGTCATGTCGAAACCGTACCTCATTATTTTTCTACTTAAAATTCGGGTTAAAAGAAGGGTAGATGCAAGATTTTAGCTGCCAAAGTTTTCTGGAAGCATTTTAAAAAAAATAATAAACTTACGTGTTTTTGGCCATGTTTTTCCTCCAAATAGGTCAATGTACATCCCTGGAACACGATACGTCTCAAGGTCAGCCACGCGGCAGTGCCTCACCCCAGCCGCCACGTGTCTCGCTCCGAGAGCAGGAAACGAGTGCTTTCGTCGCCGCAGCCCCAACGTTTGCAGATGCTTGCGGTGGTATCTTGCGAATGAACACGACAGTATTGTCCACATCACATTCATTTGAAAATTAAAATTTCATTCATTGTATGTTTCACAAAAATGTGACTGAATAATGCAGTGATTTAAACATATATTTTTCTTGCACCACGCACATATAATAAATGAAGGTGATTCGCATAAATCAATTGCACATAATGGTTCTGTGATGTGGAAACAGTATTGTGAAGGTTTCACAAAGGATGCAGGTCTTTCATCGACATATTGAGCGGCGTACCATGCGTATTTAATGAGGTTCCTAAATCTTGGGAACGAAAATTGGTAATGGATGAATGATTGTAATTTTAAGATACTATCCCTTTGGTAGACGTGAAAATCTGCTCGCCGTGAAACGATTATTTTCTCTGTAATTTTGCGATAAAGGAATTTCCATTGTCGGAAGAACTCTTTGTCCAAAGGTTGTATTAGACTTGTAGTTCCAGCCGGAATTTTCAGAATTTGTATATCCGTTGCAATTTGATTGTGAGCATCCAAACTTTCAATATTACTGTGGCCAGACCACGAGTCTAACAAAAGAAGAGATTTTTTCTCGCATGAAGGGAAAACAACATTATTGATAAAAAACGTGACATTTCTTTTTCCCATTTTCCCGGATGCGGAACAGTCTATTGCGAGATTTTCGGCGTTGAACATTGAGCTTCTCACTCGCGGCCCGAATTCTCCGTTTGCTTCCTGCAGACATACATACAGGGGTGACAGAAGTGTTCCAGCCAAACTTACCAAAGGCATTATTGTGTAAGAATGGGTTAAAGCAGACAGAGATTGCGCGAGTGATTCCGTGTGTTTTTCACCTACGAAAGACAGCGTTCGTTTTGCACGCATTTCTTTTCAAATCCAGATTGATCGGCATTGTAAACAGCTATTTCAGGATACTCTAATATCTTAATTGTTGCCGCAGTCAGAAAGTCCGTAATAGTTTTTTGGGAAGTAATTTCTCTCTCCAGATGTTTCTTAGAAGTGAATTTCGTAATTTTTCTAGATCCAATTCTATTAGTTTGTTTAAAACCGGTAATCCAACTTGCAGATGCATTGAACCTTGTTAGTCCCATTTCAGAAGCGAAGTCAATTGCCCATGATCGCAGCTGGTTGTCGCTTATACTGAATCCATTCTCTCTGGCTTCAGTAAAACAGTTCAGGAGTTTGCTACTCAAAGAACTTATTTTTTCGTTTTGATTTTCAGTTACTTCATTTTTCCATCTGTATAATTCCCGTTCTGATTTAACAAAGCGAAAGTTCTTTTGTACAGAACTTAAACTACGGCGTTTCTTTCCGCCTTCGTTCATCCAGTAGGCAACTGCTTCCTTCCTCTTCGCAAAAGAAATTGCGACATTCGGCTTCTTCGGAGATGGATGATACTCCGAACCACTTTCACCACTTTCCTTTGTCATTTCGTTTTGAATAGTTTCATCACCGCACATATTTTCATTTTCGATAAAGTCGAGGGTATCAATTGTTTCTACTGCAACAGTTTCTTCCCTTGAATGTTTATCCAAAATATTCACAATGGTGTCGCACATCAAGTAATCTTCACGACTAATTGATGAAGCAGGCAATTTCCTATCTTCATACACTTGCAAGGCAAGACGCAAAACGTTCACAGGGTTCCACATAGCACTGAAGTTAATAAGACACTCACTGCGGCCGTTCGAAAGAAAAGTCTCCCAATCACTTCTGCATTTGGGTATTTCGCGCTATACTGGCGATCGCATTTCAGTCGTCCGCAAAGAGGAGGGGGACCCCGACCCCCGACCCTCGGCCCACGGTGGCGAGCGGGGCCGAGGCGCGGCGCGGCGCGGCGCGGAGGCCGTTGTTTCACACAGCGCTGACGCATCCGTCCCAAGGGTTGCCCAGTATTTTGACTGGTGTGCCATACGAAAAATCATCAGTTTTCATATTTTTTTAAAAATGCTTCTAGACAAATTTGGCAGCTAAAAATGTATGAACAGCTTTTAAATAATATTTACTTGAAGTGAAAAAAAATCAGGTGCGCTTTCCACATGACAAAGGTTACCATTCCCTTGTCAGATGAAAAGAGATTGAATCGAAAAAAGAATGAAATGATGAGCGATTGGGATAAAGAGTGACTGAGACGAAAGAATGGAATGAAGAGAAATTGGGATCAAGAGACACTTAAATGAAGAGTTTGGTATAAAGACAGATTGGGATGAAGAGAGGTTAAAATATTGTGAAGTGAGAGAGGGATGAAAGAAAATTGGGATGAAGACAGATACAAGAGCGACAGGGATCAACAAAGGTACAGATGTATTGAGATTAGAATATTCAAGGATTAGGACATGGGTGAGGAAAGGGGGTGGGTGGGAGGCTGACCTCTGGGGTCGCAGCCCCCGGGGCCCCCACCGTGGGCGCCGACTGCGCCGGAGTTGGGTCTGCCCGTGTAGCCCTTGATGGTGGTGAGAAACCGTTCGTCCCTCGCCCAGCTGTCCTCGCAGAGCACGTTCGGCTTGGTGGCGTCGGGGAAGCAGGCCGAGACGTGCTGCACCCACTTGAGTGTCGACCACAGCGTCCAGTGGTTCGTCTCCGGTATCACCGGCCTACGACGGCCAAGCTGGTCTTTGAAGTCATTCAGGTTACTAAAAAATATCAATGATCTAAACACATATTAAGATGGATCTATAGAGATAGATGTTTATTATTTCTGCAGGTAGGTATTTACAACATTGTGGCAGAACACTACAAATTACATATTACAATGAGGAATATGAACTTTAAATTATTTATTATAATAATAATAATAATAATAAGCTAACAATAATAACATTAACTACAATTTATGGATGACCTGCACAGTTATTTTAAACTAGTAAAAACAAGACTACACGAATATTTGCTTACACTGTACCTTACAACATTTGCAATTGACTTTCTTTCTCCTTCTATACACTGCACAACACGTCACCACACTTCAATACAATACTACTTTGAATATAATTATATATTTAATAAATGAACGCATTGAATAGTAATGAACACATAATATTAGCAATAAAATTAACAATAACAGTCTAAAAATTACTATTATAATAAGCCTAACTTACTAAATTAATAGTTTACAAATATCATTAGTTAATTTATTTTTAAATCTTTGAACACCTAGAGGAAAGCGTTCCAAGGCTGTCGCAGGTAACTTATTCCAGTCCGTTATTGTTCTATTTGCAAAAGAAATTTTTCCAACATCTGTTCTCTGTGGCCTAAACTGAATTTTGTGCTTGTGATTCCTCCAACTAAAGTACGAAGGTCTACCTAGTCGGATGTAGATATCTTTCCAAGCTGGATAACCGGCATACACTTTGTACAGGACACATAGTCTTGTCTTAACTCTCCTAATTTCTAGATACTGCCATTCTACTTTCTGCCTATTACTTCGGAAAGTACGCTTTTCTCTGTACTCTATTCAAACATTCCTTTTGGGAATATCTATAAGGATCCCAACAAACAGCCCCGTATTCCATTAAAGGATGAAATAGAGATAAATAAGCTAATTCTCTCGCTTTCACAGTTCTCTTCTTTAGTATTCGCATAGTAAAACGCAAGGACCTCCATGCTTTCCCTACGACACAGTTTACCTGATTTTTCCAACTCAATTTGCTATCAAAATTTATTCCCAGGTAGAAGACAAGACCCTTGGAATATTTTCGTTGCCTAAACGGTATTGAGTTTCATTATATTTGCGGCCCCTACCAAACGTGATGATTTTGATTTTAGAACTATTTATTGTCATGCCATTTTTTCCGCCCATAAATGTAATCTATCTCGATCACCCTGCAAAATATCCTCGTCTACTTTTGATTGAATAACTCGATATATTATACAGACATCTGTAAATAGCCGTACCTTTGAATATAAATTGTCTGGCAGGTCAATCACAAACGCGAGAAACAGGGGAGGTCCAATAACCCTTTCTTGAGGGATCCCTGAAGTTACCTTTGCTCGAGTCGAAAATTGTTGTCCAACTCGGCCTTTCTGCTTCCTATCTCGAAGAAGCTCATCAATCCACGCCACACCTCTGGTCTTAATATCCGAATGCATTAATTTATGAACCAGTCTATCGTGTGGAACAACATCAAATGCGTTCGTAAAATCTATTGTTACGGCGTTCACCCTCCCACTATCCTCAACTTCATCTACTATATCCTGAAACAATGATACTATCTGACTGTCGCAAAGGAAACCATTCCTAAAACCATGCTGTCCCTGACATAGCCATTCTTTTCTCTCCCATTCTTGTCTAATGTAGTAGCTAGTTATCAAGTGTTCTATTAGCTTACTTACAAATGACGTGAGACTTACTGGTCTATAATTGGCTAATACACTTCTATCACCGCTCTTAAAAATCGGAACAACGGTAGCTAGCTTCCAATCAACGGGGACGCTTGAATTGTTGATCGAAACCTGAAATAATCTTGTTAGATATGGTAATATTGCCTCTCCACCGAGTTTATAACATCTGGACCCCGCGACTATCCATTCTTCATAGATTTAATTAGTTTTCACAATGTGTTTACGTGTATATTCAACTCATTAGGCACAGCCTCCCTCGATATGTGAGTGAGGTGAGATTTTGTTTTAAAAACGGAACTGAAGTAGACATTAAAAGCGTTTGCTTTTTCTCGATCATCTGTTAGAAACCTATTCTTGGTATCTCTAACGATAGGAATTTCTTCTTTATTTCCTCTTCTTCTGTGAACACATTTGTAAAACCCCGACCAATTATTTCCCTCCCTGTCGAGAATATGCTTTAAAAATGTCTCCTGCACAATTTTCTTTTCCTGCTCTAATTCTTTCGAACAATTACGAAAATGTATCTTATGATTTTCATTAAGATGTCTGTTATTGAAAGCCTTTCTAGTTTTCCTCTTCATACATCGAATTTCGCATTCTAATATTCTGGGTGTGAATTACTTTATAAGTATTTGTACGGCACAAACGTTTGCAATGGATTATCTAGACTGCTCTTAAACGCGTTACAAATTTCCTCCATGCCCCCTTCCATCCTCAGAAAACGATCGTACTATTTTCTTAGGTAGTGGTGAAGCCCCTTTGTACTTGCCTTGACTGCCTTATTTTTGTTCCGTTAGGAGTTCTTTTCAGTAAAATATTTATATCTAAGTCAACTAACGCCGCTTTGTGGTCGCGTATGCCATCAACAACGTCGCAAGATAAGAAAAACTCTCGCGGCCTAATTAAGAAAGATATAAAGACATTTGGTTATTAATAAATGAAAATATGTGGACAAATTTCGCATACAAAATCAAATAATCCTCGTAAGTCTGGGCAGGTCGGGGATTTAAAAGTCGTGATGTGTCGAATACAGTTTATTTTGATTGAGTATTTAAAATAATTTTAAAATTTGATAAATAAATATTTTGATAAGAGGGCATTATTTATATAGGCAAAATAACTCAGATGGTTCAGTAGCCAAGGACAGGATAGCGTCGAAGTTGCGAATTAAACGATGAAAACAAGACACAAGCGAGTGCATGATGAGCTTCTAGAAGTAAAAATTTGTTCAGAACCAGTCACGACTTGGTAGACATCGGTTATTAGGCTGTGAACAGAATGAATTTTGCTAAAATTTTAAATTAGAACCATTTTTGTGTTGGTAAAGGGCGGATAGGTCGCAAGTATTATGAAGATCTAAAATTAGTTTTAGAAAAGGCGCGAAAATACCAATTCTCGGCGGTCTAGATGTCGATCAAGTCTTGACCCTGTAAGAGTGGACGACGCGAATGTCATTTGGACGAGGGGAGCAAACGGGAGCGGTAGCTCAGTGCATCAACCGATGCCACTGCAGCGCCTCTGACCGGGAGGTCCTAGGTTCGAGTCCTGACGGCGGCAGGATTTTCGACACTAGCTTTTCAGCGATGTCAAATTCAGTCGCTGCCTGGAGGAGAATTCTAGCGGCCGGCTGCTCTGATCGATAGTTTTCCGTGGTTTCTCCGATCAACACCAGGCGAATGCCGGAGCAGTACCCTAACAAACGGACCGCGCGCGACCTTTCCTTCCTCTTCCTTGTCCTATCCTCTCCACCTTACACACACACACACACACTTACACTAACATGCATTTCACTACCACATATTCCGGGAGACCGGTCGGGAGCTTAGAGCTTGTCCCGGCTGGGGCGGTGCCCCACTGGTGGGGGAGTCCTGGTTAGGGGGAAACCCCACTTGCTGACGGTAGGTCGGCGCCGGATCTCGCCTTCCAGGGGGGAAGGTTTGTTCCTAACACAGTCAGAATGAGATAAAGATAAACAGGTCATTTGTTTGCATCAACGTTATAAAGCTAACGATCAGTAGGTCGTTTGTTTGCATAAAATCAGTAAAGTTAAATATTTAATTTGTCACCAACCAAAAAAGAAAAGATATAATAATAATAGTAATAATAATAATAACAATAATAATAATAATAATAATAATAATAATGTATAAAGGTATAGTGGTGATGATGGCATACACGCGACGGCATGAATGTCGACACTTGTCGGCATATAAAACAGACTGCAGGAAAGGCACTTGGCCGCTCCTGGCAAAATTAAATCCTCCAGCAATTTAGCACCAATCAGAATTTTGATTTCAATTTCTGGATAACATTGCGGATACTGTTTCTTGGCCTGCGCTTTCTGGTATTCCAATCAAACGTCAACATTTGCGCCCTAGTGCTCGTAGGGAAAGCAATGGCCAACTGCCCTACTTGCCCAAGACAAGTGTCAGTGGGGGCTTCTGGAGATTAGTCTACGCATTAATCACACGAAAAGAAGAAGATAAGAAAAGTCCGATTTCGCATAGACATGAAAATTATTACCAGCCGTGGACGTGTACGAGCGGTTTTTTTCAGGATGACGTAGAAGAATACAACACATTTAGGCACTGACAAGTATTGTTGCGCCATATAGTAAAAGTTTGAGCTAGACAAAATTGAAATTAAATATAGAAGTAATTAGAAAGAGATATAATTAAATATAATTAATAATATATATATATATATATTAATGTATAATTATATATAACATATAATAATAAATCAATATATAATAATATTAATAAAGTATAATTAATAAAATTAAATACAATTAAATAAATTAGTGAATAATATAGAAGGATAATATGGTGTATCTCAGTATGAAATGAAGACGTTTTTTTGAACATCGATGTTTCGTGCTCAATGCTTTTACAATTTCCATGTTTTGTTTATGGTTGAAAATTTCCTCAAATCACAATATTGTAAAAGTAAAATATGATATAGTGACTAGCGGTGATACTGGCGGTGTATGTGTGCATAAAGCAACTGCGAGTTCTACTTTCCTTCGACATCGAGAAGATAATCCCACTACCGAAATGATACTGATACTCTGGTATTTACTTTTTCAACCCTCGTATTTTTTCTCACGTGGGGGGGTGAATTTTACTTTCTCTGCTTATTATATGCAGTAGACAAGATGTAAGACTGTGGAGAAAAACGAAGAATTTTCGACAGAGAATTTCTAATTGACAGGGCATGTCAATGAAAAGTGGATAAATCTCGTTCCTATATATTGCATACCGAAAAATCGAATGACGATGCGCGCAATCGAAAATCGATTGCGCGCGAAAACACAGACTGTTGCATCTCCGCAATGAAGCTCATAATCAAAAGAAAATTGTGCAATCATCGAAAAGTTTTCAACTGAAAGGCTTAGTTAATACCTAAACAGTAATAGATAGTTTATGTCAAATATTAATGCATTAAATTAGTTCAATCGTTTATTAAACATGCGGCACTTCTAGGTGCCTCTGGGAACTGAAGAGTTAAACAAAATGTTCTAAAATTCAGCTCTTTAAAGATGGTCGTATACAGTTTCTTGAAAAAACCTTTCATTTTTTCTTCGTTTGTGCTTAAATTTTTTCTAAAAAAATTATTTTCTCGGAAAGCGCTCCAAATTTTTTTCCTAAAACTTTTCCACAGGTTGAATAAAAAATTCAAACAATTGCTTAGATCTCATTTTCGAAAATTGCATAAAGTTAACATTTGAAAACTACAAAATCGAAGATTTTTGTTCTAAACAAAATCTGTACTAAAAATGAGCTCATAAAAAACGTCATGTACAATTCGTGTAAAAGAGAGCATTTTGTTTTTGCATAATAGCGGATAGAAATTAATGAAATATATACGGACGTCCAACTAACTACTATACAACCGGAAAATTCTCGGAGAACAGGAATGAATCAAAAGGTTGAAAAAAATAATGTTATTTAAATAATAATTTGCTATTGAAATCCCAATATGAATTCTATTTTTACTATATTCTAAAATTTCTATTATCAATGTATTGAAGTATATTATTGCAAACATTTAACGTCCATCTCGTGGCGCAGAGCGAAGTCGCTCGCCTTTCACCAAGAACATCCGGGTTCGATTCCCGTCGAATCTCATGTGAAATCTGTTGCACAAAAACGAGTTCAGCTGCTTCACAAGGGCTAGTCCAATCCTTGTGAAGTGTCCTAAACTCCCCTATCCTTATTCCTTCCCAATTCTGACCGCTGTGTAGTGACGCAGGAGCGCGTGGTGGGAGGCGCGTACGCGGAGATGCTACCTGGCGGTCCTCTTGACTACTGACTGCGACGATACGTGACGGAACTAATATTAACGGACGATTACTCCAAAAATTACAAAAGCGCTGTAATTATTGGAGGATTTCTCCTAAAGCGCCAAGCGCTCAACTCCGCCCCAAGGGTCTTGCAGACGTGTTCTGCCAATTGCAGACGCAACAAATTAAAAATTCAGCGTACTTTAATTAAATTAGCATTATTAGTTTTTCTCTAAAAAAAGATTTAAAAGACATACGAACGAAAATTTAAAAAATACTACTGTAATTTTGTATATTTCTTTATTATAATGTGATATTTTCACTACACGCGGCGTTGCCATAAAATGCTGAGACATTTGAGAGGCATGGACATTTGAGAAGTTATTCCGAGAATTTCAATGTTGGACGGAGATTTGGATTGGAGAGAGATAAAATAAGGCGGATATATTTACTTAAATCATTTTGCAATGAAATGGTACATTCAACTTTATTACAGTCGGGAACAATACATATTGTGATATACCAAAATGACGAACCATTTTTATTACGGAAATGTCATTTTATATGACATAGAATATAGGGATGTCAATAGAGGGTCGCTTTGTGACAAATAAACAACCGGCGTTAAGGATCATTTTCGTTAGGTGGAAATGACAGCAGATGCGGAATAAGCATTGTTTTAAGAGACAAAAGAAAAAGATATAAAATTTGGATGCTTCCGAGTTTTCAGAAGCACATTCATTCGCTCGAGCAATGCCGTGATGAGCGGGTTAGCTCCTGATATATTTTACCACGTAGAGGAAAGACTAATTGACAGTTGAATAAAATTAACTATTGTTTCTTATATTAGGATAGAGCGTTCTTGTCGGAAGAAAATACGGGTCTAGGCGTCCACTCGTGACGCAAGTGAGGGAAGTCACGGATTATAATAGAATCGCCGGGAGAATTTGGAACCAGATCACGGACATTAGGCGAGGACTTTATCCAGAAGCAAGATTCTGCTGCATCGACGGAGACGGTTCTACGGGGCGCCATCGAACGAAGAAGTGGAGAGCGCGCGAAGACCCACGAATGAATAACAAGGTTTTATAACTATTGTAATATTGAGAAAACTGGTCATGACCAAAGATCAATTCATTGTTGATTATCAATGTAATAATTGTTTAACTTGCAACAAAATCATAATTGATATTATAATAAATTCTAATTTGTTAAGTTGAAAGAAAGCTGATTATCATTGTTCGTTACGTGCAATCCAGCATTTTAATACGATTTTCAGATCCCTCGCAAATCCGTATGGATGGCAGATTAAATAATTGGTTGCAGAGTAAGCAGCGACAATTATGTACTTCGAACCCAATTAATTGAGCTAGCACAACATAATTTTGGAAGGAGAGATATTTAAATTACGTAGGAATCATTAGGTTTCAACTTTTTAACTTAGGTAACCTTTTCCTGGCGCCCAAATCACATTTATCAGTAATAATTATGTTTCAAAATGTCGCTCCAAGTGGGTCTTGTTTTTAAATAGAAAGACGGGGCTTGTTTCAAATTGGCACCAGTCAACTTCGGGCATGTTTCTATATAGAGTTTCGTATAAGATGGACATTACGTAATGATATCGTAGTTTCGTATGCATTCATAAGCCGAAATATTGGGTAGCCGTTGGTTTTGAATGTTCAATTTATATGTGAAATTGTTTGTAGTGTTCTGTAAGTAATGCGGGAGAGTATGTGTTGTAGCCTCACTAGTTTAAACCTTTTTCGGTTAAATATGTAAGAAGGATTAAAAATAAGGATTTGTGGAAGCGGATAAGAAGAAAAGGTGAACATTTTCAACACATGCTAAAGTAATTTTTCTAGTAAATTTATGTACCTGTATTTGGTAGTTTTCGACTATATTTTTATTATAATCATTTTCATTATCTTCCTACAATTTTTCTTTTCATAAGGTATTATTACATTCTTATTTACAATAAATGTATTTGCTGAAAAAATCACTGAAATGCAATATCCTTTGTACAATCTTAATAATTTCTTATTGTGTTTACTTTCCAAGATCCCATGAATAGCCTGTGGTATGACATCTCTTTGAATGAAGTTGAAGTAACAAGCAATCTTATTTCTATACATTCTCCTTACGACAAATCCGTATATTCTTAAGAAATAAAAAATCTGAAAATGCGGAAAGATAGAAAGCAGAGTTCAGGAAAGAAACTGCAGCAGTTTTGTAAGCATTTGGAATATGTTCGTATCTTGAAATACTAACAGCCCTTCCCTTCCCTTCCCCGAGCGCGCTCTTGCGGGTGGAGCGCTGCGTGGCCTTCTGTTACATTCAAAATATCCGTTAAGAACTGGTCGCAAAAGAATCAAAATTTGTCAAAAAATTGTTATCTAACAGATGACAATATGTATATCATTAGATTCGTCATTTTACGCTCCTCATGATAGACTGAAACTAGAGGTGCTACAGAACGGCACAGACGTTCTCGTACCAATTTTTCTAATTTCCTTGGCGTGGTCTGGCTTTAAAGTCGTGCTCTATTCTCTGGCCAGCTGCCATCTATCGTCGCACAAAGTACACTTTTTTGGCAATTTCTCAACTTGTTGCTTTCGTAGTAGTACAACTGAATCATTACTTTTAGAATATTAAAGAAGAGTAAAAACCGTCCTAAGTAGAAGTTTTCATTGAAAAATTCGTAGTCGTTTTTAAGAAAATGGCGATTAATCTTTACTGTAAATGCGAAATTTGAAGCTCTTTTTCACAGCAATCTATTGAGTTTTCGAAAAACTTAATTTGTAGTCATTAAAGCAATGTAATTGTCCATATTAACGGCGTGAGAGGTATTTCAAGAAAATTACACTTGTGTGACTTTTGAAAAAACATGAATATTGTTATTGAATACACCAAAACAAACTTAACGTCATAACAAACAGTGCAATTAGCACTATTCGAAAAAATTGAAGAACAAATTTTCAGCCATTTTTGAGCAAATGGCGTTTGAGCGTTTCTGAAAATGCCGAATTTTGTGCTAATTTTTACAGAAAACTGTTGAGTTTTGTAGATACTTTATTTGACATTATTTAAAGCACATGTGCTCATATATATAATGATGTGAAGAAATCGCCTTCAATGTAAATTTTACAGACGTGAGAGACAAGTAAAAAAATCATTTTTGAAATATCTGAAAAAACAAAAGAATTCAGCAATATGGCGTAAAATTCACGACATAGGGTTCGTTTGGCACTAACCTTACCAAAAACTTTAAAAAAATGGAGCCATTTTTGAGAAAATCTTGTTTTGTTACTTTTTAAAATTGCAAATATTTCACGCACTATTGCACGAAAACTACTAAATTTCCAAAAAAATCTACATGACCTATTTGAAAGAACTATTTATGCAAAACAAACTATTTCAAGGAGAATTCTCTGTCTTAAATTTTATAGTTGTAGGAAGACGCCGGAAAAATTCAAACTTTTGCAATTTTCGAAAATTCAGAGTTAACCGTCGAATTCTGACCTATGCTACTTTTATAAGTGTATTTTGCTCTTATCTTACAATAAATTTAAAGAAAAAAATTGGAGCCGTTTTTGAAAAAAAAAATTTAATGTCCGGAGGACGTCATGTAAAGTAACCGCAAATTTTAAAGATTGTTTTTCAAAATTTCAAGGCTTCAACTAGAGCCAGATAGATAGGGGTTTCTTCAATTTAGAAAAGATCATAAGAATGGTTTAGGCGCTAGGAGTGTTCACAGACGGTCGGACGTTTTACTTCCAATTGGTTTTTCGGCATCAATAATTCACAAAACAGGTATTCTGGCTACACCACGTGTTAGATTTTTTCTCTTAATTTAACAACTGGTTTTATGCTTTTTTTCGCCATCAGAGCCCGGCAATGATTTTTTTCCGCCGAAAATCAGCCGTTTTTTCGCGCAGCATTACATAACTTTCTCTATACTACGTATATTACTCCGTATACGAGAAAATAGAAATATGTCTAGTTCCATTTGAAGAAACAAAGTTTCTTCAAATATCTCGTAAAATACCCGTAATAGAACAGAAATTAATACACATATCAATTAGTCCCATTTCCTCGTGCACTTCTGTGAAAACTCCATTGCATCAACGTCAACCGTTCAAAAGTTACAGAAGGTGCCAAAGTTACGTGATTCGCTCTGTATATAAATATTAAGTTGGTTTGGGTACGCTTCAAATAATGGAAAAGTTCTTCTCCGATTGAGCTGAAATTTTGACACAATCTTCCTATAATCCTATTCTTATCTATTTTTCGAGTCAGATACCCGCGACTGGGAGAAAACAACATATTTACTGTCTGCTCTGTACCAGCAACATCTGCCGGAAGAGGGGAAACTCAACAAAAAAGGAAAGGGAAAAAAAAAAAAAAAAAGAAAAAAAAAGAGAAAGAGTTAAAGACAGTAAAAACGAAAGGAGAGAAAAGAGAGGGGATAAAGAGAGGAAAATAGAGGAAAAAAGAGATAGGGAAGAAAGTTTGATAACTAGCGAGGGGAAGAGAGAACGGGAAAAGAGAGGGGAGTCATGAGATGGAAAGGAGGGACATGGGGAAGAGAGAGAGAGGGGAGAGAGAGAGAGAGAAGGAAAAAGAGGGCAGGACAAGGTCTCCGGGTTCTGCTAGTACGAGTATATAGATAAATAAAAGGGAATGTGCATGTGTGTGTCGCGCTTGGACGCAAAAACTACGCGACCGATTTCGTTGAAAATTTCACATATTGCTCTTATTAGCAACGGGAGTGTTTAAAGAGTCGATCGAACGTGCGATTTATTCGTTAATGACGACTCACGCACCCCTGAGCTCCGCGGCTTAGTCAAGGATTAAGCGCGTCTTTACTACATACAAGTATTGTGTCACTGCCAATGTGAAATATCGGTCGAAATTATTACTTGAATTGCAAATAAGTATATCAAATTTCTTCCATACATTGTCATAGCGGACGCAAGCGCTAATTTAACAACCATGTCCACGCCAGGACGTACGAGAACGCATGTTTGCGAGAAAGTCTGTGCCCTGTACAAAGCGTATGCCGGTTATCCAGTTTGGAAAGATATCTACATCCGACACGGTAGACACTCCTACTTTAGTAAAGGGAATCACAAGCACAAAATTCAGTTTAGGCCACACAGAACAGATGTTGGAAAATTTTCCTTCAGAAATTGAACAATAACGGACGTGAATAAGTTTCCCGTGACAGTCTTGGAACTCTCCTCTAGGTGTTCAAAGATTTAAAACTAAAAATATATTTGTAAACTTTATTAATTTAGTAAGTTAGGCTTATTATAGTAGTTTATTATTATTATTATTATTATTGTTGTTACTATTGCTATTATTATTTGTATTGTGATAATTAATATTAATGCCGATACTTTATTAAATATATAACTATATTCCAAACAGAAGCCTCTGGGTTGGCTCATGGGAGGCGTACTAGCTTCCCATAGTGTGGGCACCGGATTCGATTCGCGGTCGAGGCAAAAATATTGTAGCTTTCAATCAAAATCGACTGCTTACGGGAAGAGAATAATGTTCGCCTCATGTCGCGCACTCACCGGACGCCGTAGAGGGGCTCGCCTGTGGTGGTGTCGTGTCTGAATTCGTTGTAGGCGGTGTACCATTGCCAGTGCCAAGGGGTCGTCGTGTGCCACGCCCGCTCGCCCGCCAGCGCTGAGGGGCTTTCAGAGCGCGCGCCGCGGCGGGGGGATCTGGAAAAACCATCTTCACATTTCCATTACGAAATAATTTTATTATCGTTCTATTTGATACTTGTAATGTATATGATTTATATTACTACACATTAAGGATTAATTCAACCTGGCAAGTTCTTTACCAATAGCCCATTATTATCACTTACTCGTTTGTGTTGAATATTTAGTAGGCCTATGTCATCTTGAAGCTTATTGTTGCGCGGAGCCGGGGACGAAAATAGATTGAAAAGCGCTGGTCTCAGCCTAAGTGTGCCGCATGTTTCTTTTGATCGCGGGAGGCGGTCGCCATCTTCCCCCAACGGGCACTGCCTCAGTTCCCGACAGGACTCGAGACCAGAGTGGTGCATGTCAGTGTGAATGTAAGTAAGGAGTAAAGGAGAGGGCGAGACAGAGAAAGAAAAGATCGCGTATCTGCCCTTTTGTTAGGGTTCTGCTGAGGCATTCGCATAGTGGCTTACGAAGACCCCCCCCCTCTCTCTCTCTCTCTCTCTCTCTCACACACACACACACACACACACACTTCTAAACAGACCGCAAGAGATGGCTCAGGGTATCAACAGATCCCTCTGACCGGAAGGTCGTAGGTTTGAGTCCCGACGATGGCAGGATTTTCGACACTAGTAGCTTAACAGACAGGTCCAATTCAGTCGCTGTCTGGAAGAGAATTCTAGCGGGCGCCTGCTCTGATGGGTAGTTTTCCGTGGTTTCTCCGATCAACACCAGGCGAATGCCGGAGCAGTACCCTAATAAACGGGTCAAGGACCGCGCGCGATCTTTCTTTCCTCTTCCTTGTCCTATCCTCTCCCCCTTACACACGCACTTACACTAACATGCACTACACTATTCCATATCCCGGGAGACCGGTCGGGAGTTTAGAGCTTGTCCCGGCTGGGGCGGTGCCCCGCTGATGGGAGATACCTGGTTAGTGAAAACCCCGCTAGCCGACGGTAGGTCGGCAGCGAATCTCGCCATTCAGTGGGGGAAGACCACCGCCATCTCTCGAGAGAATAACACGCACGGGGCCAATGAGCATAGTAGTAGACGCGCCCCAAGCCCCGCCCTCTCACCTGACGTGCCGCTGGATGGGGTCGCCCTTCTGCAGGAAGTACTCGTACATGTCGGGCAGCACGCGCCGCCGCGCATCCAGCATGAACCACACCGCGTGGCACTGCTCCCTGCAATGCAGGCGCCACTTCATATAGCTCTAGTTGAAGCTTTGAAATTTTGAAAAAAAAATTCTTGAAAATTTGGGAGTACTTTACATAAAGCCCCTGGGACATTTTCAAAATTTTCTCAAAAACGGTTCCAAATTGTTTCTCTAAATTTTTCATACGGATAGTGCAAACTGCACTGTTTAAAATGACATAGAAATAATTGTGGGAATTCTGATTGGATGTTGTTGACGTTCTTATAAGAAGAAATAAAAGAAGTCATCTTCGTCAACATATTCGCTCTTGGAGACAAGAAGAAAGTCGTACAAACACGTAAGTTGAGCCGACTTGCTTCTCGCGCTGCACCGGCCCACCCACCCCCTCCGTCAGTTTACGGCGATCCAGTCTTCCATCCCAAAGTAATTAACCTTTCTTCGACAACACTATCTAATAACGAACATTCGCTTTTAGAAAAAGGCCTCAAACATTGTCCTCCTTCTCAGTTCAGTAGCACTAAACTTAAACAATTATGCATTCAAACAGACACAAACATTCCCTCTTCTAACAACATGCTTCAAACTAAATATGATATTGCCAGCGCTCTTTCCGCGACAAAACCATAGCCTGCCACATCAAAAACACACACCATGAAACTACTACTGCCAAACTGCTTCTCAAGAAAGCCACTGAAAACAACTTGACCATTACAAAAGCTGACAAAGGGAACACGGTCGTCATACTTAACACCCAAGACTACAATGACAAAATAGATGATTTCCTGAATGACGAGAACATTGAACAAATTCCTAAGGACCCTACGAGTAAACTTCTTGTTAAGTTGAGAACAGAACTCAAGGACTCCCCCGCCCTATTCACTAGATCCAGATATTTTATTCCCTCTAATCCCGCCCCCCCTCGCCTCTACGGCCTCCCTAAAATCCACAAAGAAAACATACCTATTAGGCCTGTTGTTTCCTATACCAACACTATTACCCACAGACTCGCTCACAGACTCAACAACCTCTTTCATGAACACGTACGTTTTAAACCCGTCCATACCATCAAGAACAGTTTGGAACTTGTGACCAAACTTAAAAACACACACGTACCGCCAAGGCCAAACTGATACCCTTTGACGTTACAAATTTATTCCCTAGCACCCCGACCCAAGACTGTAAATTAATTTTACAAAATATCCTGGACAAAGCTACATGCCCGTACCAATACGAACAGAACTGTACAATCTGATCTCACTCTGCATGGACACTAACTACTTTATGTTTAATAACTCTTTCTACAAACAAAATTCTGGTCTTCCGATGGGATCACCACTGTCACCACTACTTGCAGACATGTTCATGGACAATTTTGAAACACTCTTGTTTGAGACACAACATCCCCTTCTTCAAAATTTAACGTACTGGTACCGCTACGTCGATGACATCTTAGCTCTATGGACAGGTACAACAAGACAACTCGACATCTTCCTCGAGTTCCTTAACTCCAGACACCCATCCATAAAATTCACTAAAGAACTAGAAAATGAAAACCAATCAATTAATTTCTTAGACCTAACCATCTCTAGGTTGGACAATAAACACATCTTCAATGTTTTTAGAAAACCCACACACAGACACTGTCATCCATAACACATCCCAACATCCATCTGCTCACAAACACGCAGCTTTCCATGCCATGATTCACAGACTTGTTAGCCTTCCCTTATCACAAGACAATTTTGAAAGAGAAACACGCACCATTAAATACATAGCTACCGCCAATGGATACAGTACACTCTCGTTGACAACATATTACGCCGCAAATAAAAAAAGAAGAAACTAAAACCGTATACAAGCCCCACCCCATTCACCCAGAAACCATCAAAATTTATTTCTATTCCGTTCTTTGGAAAAATATCGCAGAAGGTAGCCCATATTCTTCACAAATACAATTTTCACGTTTCCTTACCACACACAAATCCTCAAACAACTACTTTCACCTCCAACACCACCCCACTCATGGCGAAATCAGGAGTTTATGAACTACACTGCCACAATTGCGAGGCTAAATACATCGGACAAACTGGTAGAAGCTTTAATACCAGAATTAAAGAACATTTACATGCATGGAAGCACAACACAAACAAATCGCACTTTGCTACACATCTTATAAACGCAGGCCATACTTTCCACCCAGACTCAGACATCAAAATTCTTGAAATAGAAAATAAATTCTGGAACAGAAGTGCTTTAGAAATCTTTCATATATTTCAAGCCAAACAGAAATCTGAGGCCCTTCTTAATGAACAAACTAATTTCCCTCTGTCCCCTCTGCTAATAATTTTACACACCCCGACGTCCCTAACTGACTCCCCCGCCTCCTAAGACATTTCCAAGAGAACACTAAACAGACCTCCTCCGACCCACCCACCCCCCCGATCTCCGGAAAGCAATAAAACCCGTGTCACGTTCTTCTGGGCACAGTCGCTCGACTTTTGCCGACAGCAGCGAGGTAAGCAAAAAACGGCTCAACTTGCTATTCAATTATTTCCCATTTGTAATAACATTGATATGAATTATTATTACTATTCCCCATTTCTTATATATGTATATGTATATGTATATATTATATATATATATATATATATATATATATATATATATAAATTTTGTTTTTCTTTTGAATATGAGAATGTAATTTCTCCACAAATATTTATATTCTGCCCCCACCGCAATTAATTTTATAATTTTATCTGCTATATGTTCCTTAACTTTTGCAACCGTACAATGTGTCTTTCTGTATTGATTTTTTGTTTAATTTGAACTGCCACTAATCCTCCCGTTGCATTCCCCCCCTTACCGTTTCTGAAATTTTATCTGCAACTAAATATTTTAGAGTTATCCATCAATTGTAATTTAATTAATTTTTTTTTCTATCTTATTGTGTATATATTTATAAAATTTTTGTATCTTTCTGTAATCTTTAGACTGCGGCAAAGCCGTCGAAAGCCGGCTATCTTAATAAAGCTGATATGTTGACGAAGATGACTTCTTTTATTTCTTCTTATAGAAATAATTTGTGTTTTTTCTTTGTCTTTTTCAAAAATGACACAAATGTATTTTTTTTAAAATACCTATCACGCCGTTATATGGACATACCAGCGATTATTATTGCATTTGTGAGTGAATGTTATTCAAATGACTTTAATTTTTTTTAAAAAAAATTAAAAAGTTCTTCAAATTTCGCATTTACCCTAGAGCTTAAACTTTTTTTCTTAAAAAAGGCTCCAAATTTCGCATTTGAAAATTTCCATATAGGATGAGGTGTTAGTCTTCTTTAATATTTTAGAAGTAATATTTCGAATCTACCATTAGGAAACCCAAAAATTGAGAAAATTTCAAAAAATATATTTAAGGCGGCGATAGGGGATGGGGGCAAGATGATGAAGCTAGCCCACAGCAAGGGTGTTAGACAATTTTCCCACAAGAAAGTGTGCGCGATTTGGAGCAACACTAGTTAGATTTATCAGAGAAAATCTGTCCTATGCTACCTTTAGTACTGTATTTCCCTCTCTTCTTACATAAATTTGAAGACAAAAGTTGGTGCCGTTTTTGAAAATATTTCATTAGGTTTTAGCTATATTGCATGAGTATATGTTTTGAAAAAAATCGACATTAGAAGCGAGTTTTCAAAGCGTACACATAAATTGAAGCATCTGTATAATCCAATGGCATATGTTATTTTTCTATAATACCATTATAAATTTATAATAAAATAAAAATTCATTTTAGAAATCAACATCATTGTGACGTCTGTATGAGACAACTGTGCATCAACGGCGCTTGCCGTTTCCTTCCCGCTGTCTTCCCACAATACCCTCGCTGTGATCGGCTGAACCCCGAAATCAGAACCTTTATTTGGTTAAAGAACAGTATGTGACGTAAAAGAACTCCCTTCGCACGAGACACTCTGACACTGAATGTTGAAACGGCGAACAGTTCCCCTTAGACGGCGCGACTCTCTCAAACACATTTTCTTTAATAAACGGAAAATGTTTAGATACAATTCAATAATTGTATTAGTCCTATGTGAAAACGAGCTTGGGATCCAAGTACAAAAATATAGTGAAAAACACTTTAAGGTAATTTTAAATACCATTTTATTTACGAAGTAAATAAATATGAATGCAATAGTCAGGCGCAAAGAATTCGAATACAAGAACAGTTCAAGGAAAGGCCAGTCAGGGGAATGCTTGGGATTGTATCTATATTGTTTATTTTTCAGTCGACGCAAACGTCAGTGGCCATTCAGACCGCATGTGAAGGCCTCCGTCTTGGCCCGTGAGAGCTCAAGGAGCAAGAACAGTTCAAGGAAAGGGCAGTCAGGGAAATACTTGGGATTGTATCTATATTGTTTATTTTTCAGTCGACGCAGACGTCAGTGGCCATTCAGACCGCATGTGAAGGCCTCGTCTTGGCCCGTGAGAGCTCAAGGAGCAAGAACAGTTCAAGGAAAGGGCAGTCAGGGGAATGCTTGGGATTGTATCTATATTATTTAATTTTCAGTCGACGCAGACGTCAGTGGCCATTCAGACCGCATGTGAAGGCCTCCGTCTTGGCCCGTGAGAGCTCAAGGAGCAAGAACAGTTCAAGGAAAGGGCAGTCAGGGGAATGCTTGGGATTGTATCTATATTATTTAATTTTCAGTCAACGCAGATGTCAGTGGCCATTCAGAAGGCATGTGAAGGCCTCCACCTTGGCCCGTGAGAGCTCAAGGAGCAAGAACAGTTCAAGGAAAGGGCAGTCAGGGAAATGACTTGGGATTGTATCTATATTGTTTATTTTTCAGTCGACGCAGACGTCAGTGGCCATTCAGACCGCATGTGAAGGCCTCCGTCTTGGCCCGTGAGAGCTCAAGGAGCAAGAACAGTTCAAGGAAATGGCAGTCAGGGGAATGCTTGGGATTGTATCTATATTGTTTATTTTTCAGTCGACGCAGGTCAGTGGCCATTCAGAAGGCATGTGAAGGCCTCCGTCTTGGCCCGTGAGAGCTCAAGGAGCAAGAACAGTTCAAGGAAAGGGCAGTCAGGGGAATGCTTGGGATTGTATCTATATTGTTTATTTTTCAGTCGACGCAGAGTCAGTGGCCATTCAGAAGGCATGTGAAGGCCTCCACCTTGGCCCGTGAGAGCTCAAGGAGCAAGAACAGTTCAAGGAAAGGGCAGTCAGGGGAAATACTTGGGATTGTATCTATATTGTTTATTTTTCAGTCGACGCAGACGTCAGTGGCCATTCAGACCGCATGTGAAGGCCTCCGTCTTGGCCCGTGAGAGCTCAAGGAGCAAGAACAGTTCAAGGAAAGGGCAGTCAGGGGAATGCTTGGGATTGTATCTATATTGTTTATTTTTCAGTCGACGCAGACGTCAGTGGCCATTCAGACCGCATGTGAAGGCCTCCGTCTTGGCCGTGAGAGCTCAAGGAGCAAGAACAGTTCAAGGAAAGGTCAGTCAGGGAATGCTTGGGATAGTATCTATATTGTTTATTTTTCAGTCGACGCAGATGTCAGTAACCATTCAGAAGGCATGTGAAGGCCTCCACCTTGGCCCGTGAGAGCTCAAGGAGCAAGAACAGTTCAAGGAAAGGGCAGTCAGGGGAATGCTTGGGATTGTATCTATATTGTTTATTTTTCAGTCGACGCAGACGTCAGTGGCCATTCAGACCGCATGTGAAGGCCTCCGTCTTGGCCCGTGAGAGCTCAAGGAGCAAGAACAGTTCAAGGAAAGGGCAGCAGGGTTTTCAGTCGACGCAGACGTCAGTGGCCATTCAGACCGCATGTGAAGGCCTCCGTCTTGGCCCGGGAGAGCTCAAGGTGCAAGAACAGTTCAAGGAAAGGGCAGTCAGGGGAATGCTTGGGATTGTATCTATATTGTTTATTTTTCAGTCGACGCAGACGTCAGTGGCCATTCAGACCGCATGTGAAGGCCTCCGTCTTGGCCCGTGAGAGCTCAAGGAGCAAGAACAGTTCAAGGAAAGGGCAGTCAGGGGAATGCTTGGGATTGTATCTATATTGTTTATTTTCAGTCGACGCAGCGTCAGTGGCCATTCAGACCGCATGTGAAGGCCTCCGTCTTGGCCCGTGAGAGCTCAAGGAGCAAGAACAGTTCAAGGAAAGGGCAGTCAGGGGAATGCTTGGGATTGTATCTATATTGTTTATTTTTCAGTCGACGCAGACGTCAGTGGCCATTCAGACCGCATGTGAAGGCCTCCGTCTTGGCCCGTGAGAGCTCAAGGAGCAAGAACAGTTCAAGGAAAGGGCAGTCAGGGGGGATTGTATCTATATTGTTTATTTTTCAGTCGACGCAAACGTCAGTGGCCATTCAGAACGCATGTGAAGGCCTCACGTCTTGGCCCGTGAGAGCTCAAGGAGCAAGAACAGTTCAAGGAAAGGGCAGTCAGGGGAATGCTTGGGATTGTATCTATATTGTTTATTTTTCAGTCGACGCAGACGTCAGTGGCCATTCAGAAGGCATGTGAAGGCCTCCACCTTGGCCCGTGAGAGCTCAAGGAGCAAGAACAGTTCAAGGAAAGGGCAGTCAGGGAATGCTTGGGATTGTATCTATATTGTTTATTTTTCAGTCGACGCAGAACGTCAGTGCCATTCAGACCGCATGTGAAGGCCTCGTCTTGGCCCGTGAGAGCTCAAGGAGCAAGAACAGTTCAAGGAAAGGGCAGTCAGGGGAATGCTTGGGATTGTATCTATATTGTTTATTTTTCAGTCGACGCAGATGTCAGTGGCCATTCAGACCGCATGTGAAGGCCTCCGTCTTGGCCCGTGAGAGCTCAAGGAGCAAGAACAGTTCAAGGAAAGGGCAGTCAGGGGAATGCTTGGGATTGTATCTATATTGTTTATTTTTCAGTCGACGCAGATGTCAGTGGCCATTCAGAACGCATGTGAAGGCCTCCACCTTGGCCCGTGAGAGCTCAAGGAGCAAGAACAGTTCAGGAAAGGGCAGTCAGGGAATGCTTGGGATTGTATCTATATTGTTTATTTTTCAGTCGACGCAGACGTCAGTGGCCATTCAGACCGCATGTGAAGGCCTCCGTCTTGGCCCGTGAGAGCTCAAGGAGCAAGAACAGTTCAAGGAAAGGGCAGTCAGGGGAATGCTTGGGATTGTATCTATATTGTTTATTTTTCAGTCGACGCAGAAGTCAGTGGCCATTCAGACCGCATTGAAGGCCTCCGTCTTGGCCCGTGAGAGCTCAAGGAGCAAGAACAGTTCAAGGAAAGGGCAGTCAGGGAATGCTTGGGATTGTATCTATATTGTTTATTTTTCAGTCGACGCAGACGTCAGTGGCCATTCAGACCGCATGTGAAGGCCTCCGTCTTGGCCCGTGAGAGCTCAAGGAGCAAGAACAGTTCAAGGAAAGGGCAGTCAGGGGAAATACTTGGGATTGTATCTATATTGTTTATTTTTCAGTCGACGCAGACGTCAGTGGCCATTCAGACCGCATGTGAAGGCCTCCGTCTTGGCCCGTGAGAGCTCAAGGAGCAAGAACAGTTCAAGGAAAGGGCAGTCAGGGGAATGCTTGGGATTGTATCTATATTGTTTATTTTTCAGTCGATGCGGACGTTAGGGCCATTAAGAACGCATGGGAAGGCTGCCGCCGTGTGGCGTACAACATTTGTGTATTTATTCTGAAGCAACTGTGCGGCGGCTGCACCTGTGGTGTTGCGGGAAGCCTGGGGTCGTAGGAATATGCCCCTTGATGGTGTAGTCGGAGTAGAGCAGACTGCTATTCGTACGGAACAGGACCAGGCATTTGGTGGGGTCCGGCGTGGAATCTTGGGGCACCACCTACACAGGAAGGGTCCGTAATGTCTATCTGCTGTAACCGTGTTGCTTCATGGATAAGTGTAGTTACTAATGAACACGTGCTTAGCTCCTTAGCAACCAACTATCTACACAACTCATTAGGAGCGCGTCCATAGCAACGGGCGTTAAAATGCTCGAGAGGACATTAAACTATTATAGTGGACTCCTGGATAGAGATTTTACCAGGGGTCACAAATCTTTGAACAAGTATGTTCCTTTTGTCCATTTCGTTCAATTGGGTTCCGTGGCTCATGTATCGCACTTGTCGTTTGCCCCTGCTTCTTTTGTCCCCTCGTCCCATTTTCCTACGTTTCCCAATTGTCCCAGTTGTCCTTCTTCCCCCATTTTGTCCCTTTCTCCCCTTTATACTTTTGTCCCCTTGCCCTCTTCGTAATCTTTTATTTTTTTATTTATTTATTTTACGTCAAAGAAACAGTTAAAACTGCGTATGACGTGCTATGGGGAAAAGTGAATTGTGTGCACATTTTCAAAATTCTGTGATCCCTACACTAAGTCTGATACTACTTAAATTTTGAATTTTGAAAGGGAGAAAAAAAACAAAAACTCCCATGTAGTAAAATCTATTTTCAAAAATAAATAAGCAATAATTTTTGAATTTTGAAAGGGAGAAAAAAAAACAAAAAAAAAACTCCTATGTAATAAAATCTATTTTCAAGGATAAATAAGCAATACATTTTGAATTTTGAACCCGTTTTGTCCCACTTGTCCCCTTTGTCCTTTTGGTCCCTCCGCGCACTGCGAGTCTCATTTAAAAAGGTTCCAACAACCGTTGATACAGTACATCGAGACTAATGACAATTCTTAAGTCACGAAAGTGTTAAATGTTTATATTGAATAACTAAAAAACATTGTAAGAAACACGTTTTCTATTAGTCTTTAAGGTCTTGGCCGGAACCTCATGGCTGCGTCCTTAAAGACTAATGTAGAGGACTTGTTACATAAATAACTATTATTTACATTATTAACACTTGACAAAGTACATGTTCAGTGCAGCAGTGAATAAAGAAATCAGTCACCGCGGTGCGGATCAAATGTGGGTCGGTATCAGTGATGGCGCGCGGCGCAATTTTTGCCGATTGCAGTGAAATAGATCAATTGCACGAAGCAAATTTCTTAAAAGCAGATATTTCAAGCTTTAAACTTATATAAGTTAAAAGTAGTTTGGATAATAATTTACGGAGCTATGACCATTTGAAAAGTGTCTTTCTAGGGTTTTAACGTGAAATTGGCCACAGTCGGGCTAATATAGCACATTAAGTGAGTCAAATAAGTGATGTTTTGTGATCATAAATTTGTTGCAGGATAGCGTGGACACCGTTTCGGTCAAAAAGTCGTTGATAAAAATAACATTAACATTCATTATATGAAGTCTTAGGCTTCCGCGGGCAGAGTCAATATTACAATCTTGGCTGTCCGAGTGACGAGGTGTTAATTGATGTGGTGCCGACGTTTCGATCATCATGTCGTGATCTTCATCAGGGCTCGTAATGTTCTTGTTTATTTATAATAACAATCGCCAATCGTAGCTAGAGGGCTGCGGGATGGCGGCGTGGCGCACGAGCGGGCGGCAGGAAGCGGTCCGCAGTCGGACGGCACGGAGCGAATGGAAGTCGGGCGGTGCGGAACAGTCCTGCCGGCTGGGCGACTGCGTGAGAGTCCGCACCAATGAGCGCCAGGCATTGTGGAGGCGCATCCCCGCGTCGCCGTTGATATTCTGTGGCTGACTGGCGATCTCCATCGCTTCTTTAAGTCGTCTGGGCCACCATCCCTGTTCTCTAGCGAGCACCCTCGTCTCGTCAAATAAGAAGGCTTGCTGGGCGACCGCGGAGGGTTGTACATTCTTGCGTTCGAAATGGCGAATGTGCTCACGTACTCGTTCCTCAACCGTTCTGCCAGTCTCGCTGATGTAGTTGCGCCCACAGCTACAAGGTATAGCGTATACTCCTGCTGTTTGGAGTGGCGGGAGTTGCCTGGGGCTGGTTTCTCTTTGGTAAGACGTGTGGTTGGCAAGTTGTAGGGTTCTCTGGGTAATGTAAAAACTGTACCCGTTAGCCAATAAAGTTTTCCTGAGAATTTCCCGTTCAGCAGGGAGGCTAGCTTCATCACAGATTCTGGCTGCCCGGGTGGCGAGAGTTCTTAAAATTCCGTTCTTTGTCGCAGGATGATGGTGCGATTCAGCATGAAGGTAGCGGTTCGTGTGCGTGGGTTTTTTATATACCGTATGTCCTAGGCTGCCGTCGTGACGCCTGCTCACCAACACGTCAAGGAAAGGTAATCGGCCGTCCTTTTCCACCTCCATGGTAAATTTTATTTTAGGATGGGAGCTGTTCAGATGGTCCAGAAATTATTGTAATGTATCCTGTCCATGAGGACATATAACGAACGTATCTGACCCACATGGCTGGTTTTAACCTGGCATTTTTCAGTACTTCATTTTCGAAGGCCTCCATGAAGAGGTTGGCAACTATTGGTGATAGCGCCTTCCACCTGAGCATAAACGTTGCCTCGGAACTGGAAGAAGGTAGATGAAAGGCAAAAATGAGCGAGGTCAGCCCATTCTGTGGGTAGTTTGCGGGCTTCCAATTTACTCCGGATGATTGTCACTCCCTCGTTAACCGCGACCATGGTAAAGAGCGATGTCACGTCAAAGCTGACAAGGATGTCCGTATTCTTTAACAGCTTGCCTTGCAGCAGTTCGATAAAGTAGCTGGAGTTCATGACAGCAAACGCAATATCTTCTGTCAGAGCACGTAGATTGTTGACAATGTGTCGAGCTAGCGGATGCGTAGGAGAGTTTACGGCACTCACAATTGGACGTAGAGGTACATCGGCCTTGTGGATCTTAGGAAGTCCGTATAGTCGTGGCATGGCGCCAGCAGCCCATCACCAACCTCTGTTTGATATTGGATTCAATGACTCTGGAGTTGTGGACTCGCGCCGCAACTTCTCCTCGAAGTTTCCGGAGAGAGGGTTATGCTTGAGCAGGGCGTAGGTCTCATCCTCGAGAAGGGCAGTCACTTTATCGTTGTATTCTTGCGTCTTCATGACAACGGTAGCGTTGCCTTTGTCCGCAGGCGGGATGACAACATCATCGCGCTGACGCAAAGCGCGCAGAGCAAAGCGTTCTTGCCGGGAGAGGTTGCTGTGTGGACGCTTGGCGCGTGTGGTCTCTCTGCGAATCTCGTCTGCCTCTTCTTCGCACTCGATCTCTACAGCAATGCCCGATGTTGGGACCCGCGTCGAAGTTAAGGCCCTTGTTGAGTACTGATAAGCTCATGTAGGTCTTCATCGGTGAGGTTGACCGTGAATATGCGCCCGAGTGGCAGTCGCCCGACCTGCCGGACTGTTCCGCACCGCCCGACTTCCATTCGCTCCGTGCCGTCCGACTGCGGACCGCTTCCTGCCGCCCGCTCGTGCGCCACGCCGCCATCCCGCAGCCCTCTAGCTACGATTGGCGATTGTTATTATAAAGAAACAAGGCATTACGAGCCCTGATGAAGATCACGACATGATGATCGAAACGTCGGCACCACATCAATTAACACGTCGTCACCCGGACAGCCAAGATTGTAACATTAACATTCATTCATTATTTTCTCAAGTGTAGCGAAAAAGGCGAAAATGAGTTGTTTGTGGGATTTATGGCACCCCAAACCCATTTTAAAAACGTGTTTATCAGTGCCGATGTTGTTCTTGCATCGAAAACTAACTTTTCACTAGGTCATTGAATTCTATTTTTTTCGATACAGCCTAATATATAATATATTAGGTGTATCGTTTTTGGCAGTTATCGGTGCGTGCTCTCATTGCCCACGCCTGGGAATGAGGGGCGAGTCGTATTCCCTTCGCCGTACTCTGCTTGACGTGCCTGAGCTGAGCTTTTCGTTTCGTCACACAGCCATTGAATCTCACAAGATTTCTATTACAAATATACAGCTTCATTTTTTCCCTAGGCGGGAGTCGATTCTGGGGTCACCTCAGCGCAAACTAGCACGCAGTTCATAGCTGTGTAGTTATGATTGTTGTATCTTGACTTCACTCTTTGAGAGTAGGTGGAGATAAGAATCCAGACTCTGCTGTGAATACACCAACTGACGTTCCTACAAGCTCGCCCTGAACAGGATTATCCACCACGATAAACCTTGTTCCTAAGCATTACCAATGGTTTTGGAAACAGAAGAGGAAGTTACGTCATCGTGCGCAGGAAAATGAGGAATTTTCGGCAGAAAAACTTTTCCTTCTGGGTTCTAAAAGCGGAAAAGTGGATAAATTCTGTTGCTATATATAGTAAATTACTTTCTCTAACAGGTGGTGTAGCCCGAATTCACGTTTTGTGGGTCCTTGATACCACAAAATCGATTGACAAAAAAATGTCTGTCCGTCTACGATCAACGTTCAAGATTTATTCACTTCTTCGTTACCAGGGTCCGGCAATAAAAACAAATGTCTGTCACAAAATCGCCGTTTTCCGGCGCACCATTACAATACTTTCTCTTCTTACGAAGGCGGGAAAGCAAAATAGGCCGGCGTGTCTAATCCCATTCCCACTACTCTTCATTTGTGACTACAAGGCCTTGGTTACCACAAAAATTCCTCATTAGCGATAAGAATGCGAAGCAACATACGCAACCCGACAATGGTTCATTTTTGCTACAAATATTTTGAATCAACAGCTGAGGGTGGTTCTAGGATTCCAGTCCCGAAGGTGGGAGAATTTTCGTCACTAGCTACATAGCTACGTCGAATTCAGTCGTTCTCTGGAGGAAAATACTAGTGGCCGGCTGTTCTGATCGGTAGTTTTCCGTGGTTTCTCCGATCAACACCAGGCGAATGCCGGAGCAGTACCCTACCAAACGGGCCACGGACCGCGCGCGATCTGTCCTTCCCCTTCCTTGTCCTATCCTCTCCTCTTACACACACACACACACACACACACACTTAGACTAACATGTACTACACTCCCACATACTCCGGGAGGCCGGTCGAGAGCTTAGAGCTTGTTCCGGCTGGGGCGGTGGTGGGAGATACCTGGTTATGGAAAAACCCCTCAAACCGACGGATGGGTAGGTAGGTGCTAGATCTCGCCATCCAGCGGGGGAGGTACCACACCATTGAACGATAAAAACATTCACTAAATTTCAGAAACTAATGACCCAACCAGTTCACCCACTCAGAATCACTTAAAGTTACTAGTTAGACTACATCACATACTTTCTTTTTTATTAATAAAGCTATTGTTTAATTAAAACTGCATAAGTAACTGCAAAACACTTTTTCTCACTCAACACAACTCAAGAGGAGCCTGGGCCATTTTATATTACCACTTGATACCATTGGATGTTGCTTTGCAATACATTTTTACTTGTTTTAGAGTAATTGATATTAAGCCAGACTGATGAAAATTGAGGTTACAATTATTTGAATCTGGCGAAGTTTTGACAAATTTTTTAAGTTTCTGATTTTTGGGAGGAATGTGATGGGGCTCTTCGTGGTTCTAAGAAAGTGCATAACTAAATTAATAGGTGAAATAGGTGTTCTTTGATCTATGTCACCCAACGACTTAATAATAATAATAACAACAACAACAACAGCAACAATAATAATTACCACAGGGATAGCTCATGGGCTTCCATGCCGTGGTTCCTGGATTCGATTCGCGGTCGAGGTAAAAGTATAGTTGTAGCTTTCCTTCAAAATAGTCCCAGTTTCTGTAGCTGTGTAACGAAGAAAAGCTCAAGCAGACGGATCTCGCTAGTTACGGTGAAGAGACTACGTCATGTTCGCCTCATGTCGCTCTTACCCCAAAAGCATGGGAATTTAACTAGACCCAGGCGAGGGGGACACCGACAGTTGGCCGGCGAAGTCGGACTACCGACCCAAAACGCCAAATACATACAATAATAATAATAATAATAATAATAATAATACTAATAATAATAACGAAGTTTAACTAATTCAAAAAGTAACTGTGCAGAGTGATATTTACCTCTATCACCAGACTGCAAGCCACTTGATGTTCACACAGAACTTCCTCCTGTGGAGCAAAGAGATTAGATCTGGCCACTTCCCCTGCCTCCCCTCCGTTCCCCTCCGCCCAGAGAAGGGTGGACGCGCGCAGGAGGAGACGCCGGGGAATGGTGGCTTCGCACAAAAACATTGGCAGATGTGTTCCATCAAACGATTAAAAAGAAGCTAGGTCCCAACACATTTGTAGGAGTCGGACTGTACTCCATTGAATTCAATCATTCACAGCTGACTGAAGTGAAAAAGATAAAACATCTTAATTTCATCAAAATAAACCTTGAGGAGCCAAAAGACAACAATAGGATTCCACTATGCTTAAACTGCTGCGCATGGGGTCATACAAAAAACGGGTGCCGCCGACAAGCGCGATGCTTGGGCTGTGCGGGCATGCACAATTCATCGCTCTGCCCCGTCACGGACAGACTCAACACCCAGCCGAAGTGAGCGAATTGTGCAGGAGCGCACCCGGCGAACTACAAGGAGTGTAGCTTCCATCTAGAAGCTCTCCGAGTTCGCCAGCATCAACTTGAAAGGCTACGCGCCGCCCGCGACCAGCGTTCCGGCAACGCGACCACTCCTGACAACGCGCAGACGCGCACCGGCTTCCCATTGCTCGCAGCTCCTAGCAACCAATCGCAGGCCGCCCCAACCGCTCAGCAAATAGGGACGCCGCAAACCACGGGCACCTTCTCAGACTTAAAAGAACTTTTCAACTTGCTCAAAGAATTTAACCTAGCAAAAATAATATCTGCTGCTAAAACAGCACTTGAAATTTTCAAACGCGAAGGCGACCCAATGACCAAAGCACTTCGTGCATTTGAAGCAGTAGCCCAACTCTTTTAAATGGCGCAAATAACCAATCGCCTGTACAACATTGCGTCTTGGAACGCGAACGGCACGCTTAGGAAAACTAAATCTTTAATTGAAAAATTCTGTGATGACTATTCAATAGCAATCCTTCTCATTCAAGAAACCCACATCAACCCTTCCAAAAATTTTCAGTTACGTGGTTACCACATCTACCGCGATGATAGAACTAATAGGCACGGAGGCGGGACGGCAATAGCTCTTAGGAAATCTTTACCGCATACAAGAATCGCCACGTCACAATTAACAAGTCTCGAAGCAACTATTGTAGAAATAGGAACGGCCACCGGTCCGATTAACTTCATTTCGGTGTATAACAGCCCAGCGCTGCCACTTTTATCATCCGATCTGGACCTAATCAATTCTGCAGGCACCACAGCTGTAATCGGTGGCGACTTAAACGCTAAAAGGATAGAATGGGGCTGCAGGATAAATAATCCAGCCGGAAACACCCTAAGAATCTTTATCGACTCTCACCCATCGCTAATTCTCCACCCACCCAGCGGCCCCACCCATCTCATCAATTACCTCCCTCATGATATTCTTTATCTTATTATCCATTCTTCCAACCTACTACACCACGTCCAGTAAACGAACTCCAATCTGACCACCTTCCAATTTTATCAGCAATATTTCTCGGAGCTTATCCCTACTCTTTAAAATCAAAATTCAAAATTAACACCGACTGGAGGAAATATCGCGACCGTGTGGCCCATAAAGTTCACGCTTCCGCTCGCGCGCCCGAAACGCCCGAAGAAATAGACGAAGCGGTCAAAAAACTTGAAGAAAAACTCCGTCACGCCTTTTTCATAAACACATCCAAAACCAAATTAAATCATCAACGCGACGCTACTCCGGCGAATATTATCTGTCTTATTCAAGAGCGCAGACGGGCACAAAGACGCTACTACGCTACGCGGGACCCGGTCGACAAATCAATCTTTCAAATTACACGAAGAGCAGTCTCGAAACTCTTACAAGCGCACAGAGAGACCCAGTGGGAAAAATTTCTACTATCCGCTGATGTTAAAGACAGAGGTGATATATGGAAACTCCAAAAAACGCTAATTAACCCGCCAACACCCATTTCAGCACTAAAAGATGGCAGCACCACCACGTACGACCCACTGCGGAAAACAGATATATTTGCTTCAACCCTGGAAAAAAGATTTAGACCAACCGCAATAAATTCTTACCGCTTCTTCAAAAACCAATATATCCCTGTACCGGACGTCCTCCCAGATACATATGAAGAACGCCTTTTCGAAAACGATAATGCTGACAGATGACAATTAGAAGAAACGAGACTCCAAATTAGCGAAGAGCAGCTAAGAGAAAAAATTAAAGAATTATGCGACCGGAAAGCGTGCGGCCCTGATCTAATAAGCGGTAAAATGCTAAAGAACCTTCTTAAGAGTGCCGTCCTTGCACTTGTTCAGATTATGAACGCAATAATAGCAATCGGATACTTTCCAACCAACTGGAAACAAGCGGAAATCATTTTAATCCAAAAGCCGAATAAAAATTCAACCGATCCGCAAAACTACCGGCCTATTAGTCTATTATCGCAAATTTCTAAAGTTTTCGAACGCCTTCTCCTCCCCTCCATCACTTCTAAATTAGACGCAGAACAAGCCATCAGAGCCACTCAATTTGGTTTTCGTAAGGGTCACTCGTCGGCAATGCAAACCTTCCGCCTTGCTATGGAAATCGCTTCCTCCCTCTCTCTTCACTGTGCCATTCCTGCTATATTCTTCGACTTTTCCTATGCCTTTGATAAAGTCAATCACCGCATTCTCCTTCAAAAATGCCGCAAATTCCTTCCAAATTATCTATGCCGTCTTCTATTCAGCTACCTTAAAAACAGAACCTTCTATGTTAAATTTCAATCTCACAAATCATCTGCTAAATCTATCCAAGCCGGCGTCCCACAAGGAGCCGTGCTCTCTCCTCTACTTTTCTCATTATACATCCATGACCTTCCACAAACACCTCACGTCACCGAATATCTTTTTGCCGACGACGTGGCCCTTGCAACTAAATTTGCAAAAACAGAAAGCGCCGTCCGTAGACTGCAAGATGCCTCAGACAACCTCGTCAACTGGTGCCGTTTGAACGGAATAACTATAAATGCCAACAAATGCCAAGCAATTTTGTTTAGCTGGCGAAGAGAACCACTACCCACTCCCATAGCCATCAATGGTGTTCGCCTCCCCTGGAATATCCATATCAAATATTTAGGTATTCAATTTGACAATAAACTTTTGTGGCAAGCTCAATGCAAGGAAGCGGCAAAGAAGATGGGCTCCCGCATCGCTCGGCTGTCACCCATTTTACGAGCAAAAAGCATCACACATAAAACGAAAGCATTGCTCTACAAAGCATGTATTAGAAGCGCGGGCACTTACGCGTGCGTAACCTGGGCTACAGCATCTGCTGATAACATACGTAATCTCATTCGATCAGAGAACAGATTTGTTAGAGTTGCTTGCCGTCCAGAACCAGGCCAACCCTTCAGTTATTACCTGAAAAAATTAAATATCCCCCCATCCAAGAATTTATTTTGGAAACAGCCAAAAACCAAATTGAATCTATCTTTTCTAATCCGGTCTTATCCCAACATTTCCAAACATATGTCCAGTACTACAACAAAATGCCTGCAGCTGGGCGCAAACACTTCCCAACCGACGCCCGTTACCTCCAGCCACCATAAGCCAAACCAATCACTTAATCAACAACTCCCTAAATGTCAATCTTTACCCCAAACGCGCAACAACCGCACCTATAAATGCAACCACCCACTTAAAACTATCACTTTAAGTCTACATCTATCTACTTCTCTCCTTTTTCACTTCTATTCTGCACCGTTCTGAGCAAATCCGCCGCGTATCACAACACAAAATTCAAGGAGTTCGCCAAACAGAGCTTTTTCCGAGGCCACGTACGCTAGCGTACGCGGCAGGGCTCTGACTGGATCCCAGAGCCCCACCCCAAGCACCCCGGCGGAAGAGCGCCAACCACGGCGCAGGCCGCCCTGTCTCTGAAGAAACCACCACGACCTTCCATCAAACAAACGAGTTTCCAATTGTATTTATATTATTTATTTTTTTATGTTCATTTTTTTGTTCTAACTTATATAAATATTTTTCCAATGGACAGGAATAACTTTGAACGGCGTGTTCTTTCCTTTTTACTTTCTCGTATACGTACGTATATACGGAGTAATATACCGAATAATATAGAGAAAGTTATGTAATGCTGCGCGAAAAAACGGCGGATTTTCGGTATAAAACATTCATTGCCGGACTCTGGTGACGAAAAGTGAATAAAACCAGCTACTAAGTTAAGAGAAAAAACCTCTAATACGTGGTGTAGCCAGAATACCTGTTTTGTGGGTCCTTGATGCCGAAAAACCAATTGGAAACAAAATGTCCGTCCGTCCCTCTGTCTGTCCATCCGTCTGTGAACACCACTAACGCACGAATATTCACTTCTAATCCCATGCTATCCGTGAAAAATTCAGTTCGCCTTTTCCCATTCGCGGCGAATGTACCCGGCTATTGAATGCTCCATTATATTGCATACTACTGATGTGAGAGATTCTGGATTATAATTACATACTTTCGTTTTATCACCATTTTTTTTAAATTGGAACCACTACACCTGTCTTCCAATGGTCTGGTAAACTTGCATTATTAATAGAAACATTGGATAATCTTAACAAATAGGGCAATACTACCTCACCACCGAATTTAATAAAATCTGTCGAGATGCCATCTGGTCCGCGTGATTTAAAGTTTTCCAGTGATTTTATATGTTTGCGGAGTTCTCATTCATGAAGCTTGAACTGGTTTTCTATTGGATGATAATGATCTTGCTTCTGCGCCCGTTTTGGTTTGAACACCGATACACAATACGTGTTGAACGCATTAGCTTTCCCTTTGTCGTCGTGCAGTGGCGCGTTATCTGCGACTCGAACTTCCTGAGTTTCTTCCTTATTCCTCAGGCGTTTGCAAACATATTTGTAAAAGTCTGACCAATTATTTCTTCCTGTCTCCAAAATACTTCATAAAAAAATTCATGATCGATTTTCTTTTTTTTTTTCTAATTCCCTGCAGTATTTTTTAAAAGTTATCATGTCAGCAATGCTGCGATGTCTTCTATTAAATGCTAGTCTTAACTTTTCTCTTTGAACGCCGTATCGCCCCGTTAAAATATTCAGGATCAGGATTACTTTCCAATATTTTGCAAGGAACGAACGTATCTAAAGCGGTTTCTACGATTGTTTTAAAAGCCCCCCTCTTTTTTCTAAAGAAACTACGTAAACCTTCGACGTTTGCTTTTCTATATTGCCTGACTATCGTTCCTTTCACCTGAGGTCACGTAATTACATTTGCTTGTACTTCTACCATCACTGCTTGGTGTTCGCTAATTCCCTGAAAGGAACATTTCTGCAGGGTAAAGAATGAAAATGTCCAAAATTGCGCTCTGCCGCATCGGTGGGTCGAGTACCTACGATAATTCCTGCTCCCATACCAGTCGATTGACGTCCTTTTGAATTTTCCTGTCGCATACCTCCCCTTTCCAGTTAGCGTCAGGAAGGTTTAAGAGATCTACCCGTTTGGGTCCACTAAGTGAATCCGAGCGTTTTTGCCACATAGTCCGATTCACCCTAGCGACTGTACGGGACCAAACATCCCGGCGGCGAATGACCCCACTTCGACCTCTGCGGGCGGATGGAAAGCGCCTTTCCGCTGCTCCCCCACGTTCGTAGATCTCGCCCGTGAGGTGGCCAAAGTGTCCATGGCTTCCACATCGCTGGCTTCTATTTGCAATTGCAATTGCTCAACGCGGGAAGCATTTTACACGAAGGTTTGCGTGACCCACAACAGATGCTGATGCTGTTGCCGTCGCCGCCGTCTCTGCCTCGCCCGCTGAGTGGCAGAAAGCTTCAGGAGCTCCTGTCGACGACGCGCCAGTTCATCGCACCTCCACTGGTCCCCTTCTAGGGCACGCCCAGCGGGCTCGGTACGCCTGCAAGCCGCGGCCCCTTATCTCTATACCTGGCGATCCCCAAAACACGTCCGCTCGTCCAGGCGCACACTCGCGTCTGGGTTTAAAGGTGGCATAGGTCCAATTTTCACTGTTAACTAAAGTTTCGAAAATTGCAAAAGGTGGAATTTTTTCGGCGTCTTCTTACAATAATATTGAAGATAGATCTTTTTCCTTCAAATAAAATTTGCTGTCCATAATTAATTCTTTCGTTAAGGTCATGTACATTTTTATGAAAGTTTTAGAAGTTTTCTTGCAACAGTGCGTGCAATATTCACAATTTTAAAAAATGATATAGAATACTCGATAACGGCTCCAAATTTTTTCTTTAAAGTTTTGGTAGGGTTAGCGACTAACAAATTACGATGTCAATCGATTACCAAATACGATGTCATAAACGCAATATTGCTCAATTCTTTTGTTTTTTCAAAAATTACAAAAATATTTTTTGACTTGTCACTCGCGTCGTTAATATCAACATTACCGGCGATATATTTATATTATTGTATTTATGAATATATGTGCTTTAAATAATGTCGTATAAAGTTTCCTGAAAACTCAACCGTTTTTTTTTAAATGAGCTCAAAATCCATATTTTCAGAAACGCTCAAATGCCATTTTCTCAGAGTGGCTCCAAATGTTTCCAATTGATAGTGCAAATTGCACTGTTTAATATCAAGCAAAATTCATTTTGGTGTATTCTTTTGTTTTTTTTTCAAAAATTACTTAAAAATATGTGTTTTAATTATTTGTCACGCCGTTCATATGCACATTTCCGTCGATTTGTATATATTATTACATTTGTGTAAGTACTTCAGATGACTTCAAATGAAGTTTTTCGAAAACTCAAAAGATTCCTGTGAAAAAGAGCTTCAAATTTTGCCCTTACAATGCAGCTTAATCGCCAATTCCTTAACATCGGCTTCAAATTATTCAATGAAAATTGCTATTTAGGACGAGGTTTTACTCTTTTTAGTATTTGATAGTACTATTAACGTGAAAAAAACGTACTTTAGGCGACAATTGATGGCAGCTAGCGAGAAAATGGAGCAAGACCTTAAAGCGAGACCACACCGAGGAAATTAGAAAAAGTTGTTATAAGGGAGTCTGCCCATTCTGTAGCACCTCTAGTTCAGATTCGGGATATGTGTTTAAATCCCTCTGGCTTTTGTTGTGTGTACCAATAGTGTGAAATTAACACGTGGCAATTGCCGCTTCCGGACAGCTCTTTTAACAGAGAAGAATCTTTTTTTATTAAACCTTCTATAATCTGGACTTAGGAAGTTAATGCAATTATTGCACTCTTAAGTAAACACGATTACAAAATCAAGATACTTTCTTTTGAAAATGTTTAATTTTACTCCCATTTGACGATTTGAAACCTGACTGATGTTTTATTTCATCGTAGGCCCGGTTTCACCAACAGCCGAGTAAAGTTAATAGTTACTCGAGAGTAAGCATTACCCTACGATAGTTACTCTCGGACAGAATATAAGAGTTTCACCACGCTTCTGGAGGGGCAGTTTACTCTAGAGTACGTACTCTCCAAGTCACTACGCGAACCAGCTGCTCGAGCGATTCAAGAGGCGAATGACGCTGTTCACCAATGCAGACCAACGGAACTTCTGGTTATTTCATTTCAGTTTCGAAGGTCTTCGTAGAGTCTTGGTGTTATAGTCGTGTGTAATATTTTGGTGATTTGAGTTAGCGTACCTTATTTCTTAGTTTTTATATCTTTATTTCTTAGTCTAGTTTTTCGAATGTATATTATTACGAATCAGAACGAATATGTCTAGATTTTCTCATGTTGCTCATCTCCCGCATTTTTAAATTTTGTTACTTTTTTGAAACTTTTATTCATCTTTTGATTAGGTATAGTTAAAATCATGGGAAGGGATTTTGGCACCCAAGAAAACGTGGGCAGATCATCTTCACCCCCTTACGCCACATTCGGTTGTTTTACTGTGTTTGACTAAATAAAGACATTTAGTCCTTGTAGTGATTATTTTACCTTGTGTTATCGTATATTTATTAACTTCATTTCGTATCCACATCGATGAAAAAGAAATGTACAAAGTCCTCCACAGTTTATATTGTACCTGATGAAAGTAACATCGTACTTCACAAATAAAGTACGTTGTTACACTGTTTAAATGATTTTAATAGACATATCCTGTTTGGATCTGGACTCTGAATTAATTGCATATAATCTTACGATTCCTACAATTCAGAAAAAATAGTTTATGAAATTATTCTATTTGGATTTATTTTTATTTTTTGTTTCGAAATTAGTATGCAAATCATTCGTTTGTGAATCACCTTCAATTCTTCCACACAAAAAGTTGATGATTTGGTCAAACCTAACCTCGTGGCAAAATCTCGATCGTCATAATTGGAGAACCAATCCATTCTCTTGCGCACCCATCTTTGTCTTCGCATTAGAGGATAATATTCCGAATCATCTTCAAATTTGCTCTCGTCGAGACATAACAACACGTCGCAGGTACAAGGACGTTGAAAGCCGAGACCGGCGCGGAACGACCGCAGCGGAAATTTCGCGTCGCGCGTTGGCTTATGAGCAGATGCAGACACGCGCGGCAGCGTTTTATTCGCTGCGGATTTCCATTCGCAGTTGGACGAATTTTTTCCATTGCCGCTCCAGTTGCTCTGTGGAAACCACCGCAAAGACTCCTCAGATCTTGTCTGTCTCTCTCATATGTGTGTGTGCGTGCATATATATATATATATATATATATATATATATATATATTGTGACGTCATGGGATTAGGCAACCCCATAATGCCACCATCAGCTACGAAAAGAAGCCCACGAACAGAGAGGAGTAGGCTACGCGGCGGAGCGATTGCTTATAAACGCGCCATCTACCCACAGCTTTTCGAACTCTCACGCCCGAACTAGCGAATAATGTTTTTCCGAGACATCACGAAAAGAGGAGAATATTCACCCCTCCAAAATTTCCCCAGGGGCGAGTACCATAAGTATCGCGGCGCGCTTCGGAGGAGCCCTCTTTGCAGCAGCGACGGCGACTAGACTGCGCTCTCTATGATTGCGGCAGCGACGGCGATTGTAACTTGATAGCACAGGAGTTTATTTTAACTTAGTAGTTAAAAGTTAACTTGAGAAGCGTATCTTCGAAAGTAAGGTAATTAAGAAGTGGAGTGCACAAACATTCTTCGCATTCATAATATTTGAGAGAGCAAGTGAAGTGACTGTGTGACTTCAAAGTAATTTCAAATTTGTAAAATTCGCGCAGAAGGACATTAAATCCACTATCTCATATTGCACGCTGAGACCACACACGCACAAAGTGTGGTAGGTAGGCCGAGCATTTAAAGCATAACTTCAGCAACGTTAATTATTCGAGGGTGGAAGCGCGAACGAACTTGTACGAGGCGCGGTAGAAGAAGGACGACCCCAGGAAGAGCGAAGCGTAGGTGAGAAAGATTTTGACTGGAACGAGAATCGTACGAGTCCGGAGAACGGGAGAAGGGTGTGGAAATTGTAGGCGTAGCGGAGTCCAGTGTTCGAGGGAAGGAAACTTGTAACGTCGTGGGACAACACGCGGAGAAGAGAGGCGACGCGTGGCTGCGAGCGGCAGCAAATCCCCAAGGTGACCTACAGGCGAGCGATGCGGAGCTAAAGGAACTCGTAACTTTTATGCGACGAAGTTGGGGAAAGAGAATAGCAGTAAATACACGACAATTCGTGCTAAAAGTGGGTGAAAAGTCCAGAATAGGTGGGAGAAGTATCCCGAACGATGTGAGTGGCAGTTACAAGTTCATTTACTGCACGTGTCATTAAATTCATTCAAAGAGGCCATACCTTGTACAATTTTACTTAAATAATTCATGATTTTCACATGTACAGTTGATGTTATCTGGAAAAGTCATAGTTTATTGTTTAATTTATTGTGTTAAAAGTAGTTTTTTTCTGTGATATGTAAAGGGGACAGATTTAAGTAGCGTGTATGTTACGTTTTATTGTTTTTTCTCTTTAAAGTTCAGTGTTATAGTGAGTGCGAAGCCCAAGGCTAGCACCTGTGAACGGGATACCTTAAAACAAGTGTAAAATTCATTTTAAAAGCCGTGCACGGAAAAACTAGAGGCTAAAAAAGTAAAATAATTTGGTAGATGAAAATTCAGAAAGAGGAATGAGCAAATTGTAAATTTTAATTGGTGAAAGTGTGTTCAGGCAGTCGAGTTGACGCCAATATTTTTTGCCTTGTATTTTTTTCAGTGATCAGCTACTTAAAGTGCATAATCGTGTTATATAATTGTGTCACTGTAATTTTTTCATTGAATATATGCTCATTTTATTCGTATTTTATCTGATTCATTGTGTCAAGGGTTCAGACCTTTCTCATACTCAAAAGATCCTGCTTCCTGAGAATTTTAATCTCGCTTCACGAGCATTCATTCTATCACGCTCTGCACACGTGTGGAAGGTAGTAGATGGATGTTATATATATATATATATATATATATATATATATATATATATATATATTGCCAAGCCCATGTGTGGGTTACCGCCACTAGTCATATCGAGCCCCGTGCTATGTGGGCCATCGCCCACTTTGAAACCGCGCCCGAGTAAAAGCGCTGGTTCGTGGCCGCCACAGAACGTCGGCCTCGTTATCAATCGTAGCTGGCGGGACGTGGAGGGGTGAGGGACGGCGGCGGAAAGGAGGTAGAAAGTTTGCGCCGAATGGCGTCAGATAGAGACAATGAAGGCGATTTGGAGAGAGGAGAGTGGTGTCGCCCGGGGTTAGAATGTACTGGACGGAGGGTGCTGGGATGGTGGCGCTGATGCCGTTGCCTTGGGCAATTGCGAGCGTCGGATGCGAAGCGCCGACCGCCTGCCTCGGAAGACGCGCCAAGCGGATAAGCACTAAACTGAGACTGGCTCTGAAGTCTCACTGTGAAGATTTCTGAAAGCGTGGGTAGGGAAGTGACTGTCAAATCACCCCGACTATTAATAAAAACTTGAATGCTTTTTTCTGTTTATGTTAAATTCCATCTTGTGTGTTCTTTATTTGACTTTTTTGTCTTGGGGGCAGTGAAGCCCTTTCTCCCTAATTGGTATGTCACGGAGATACGTGTGTCCTATGTGTGTGTTATTATTGTCGAGTATTAATCAATGTTTTTTTTTCTACATGCACTCTGACATTTTTTATTTCGCAAGAGCGTGGGAGCAGCGCTGAAACGAATCCCGCCCTTGGTCCTCGATTTCGCATTTTTAGTAAATTAAATTAAAATTTTTCGTACTTTGCTGTCGACCTCAACGGACGGTGGACTCATTCTAATAAATTAAAATCGTTTCTCACGTTTAGTGCCATCAAGGTGTGAAATTCTCCGTATTTTTTTCTTGCTAGGTCAAAGTCAGGAACCCCATTTCTTAGTATTGTACACAGATATTAACAATTTGAGGGGAAATCGTAAATGAAGAAGGAAAAAGTACCACACCGCATGTGCGCAGAAAACACACTACGAGTAACTCGGCATTTCTATCCCCAGCGCCTCTTAACGGTCCCCTGGAGTCCGCCACCGCGTCGGAGCCTGTTCCCTCCAATTCACTCGCGTGTAAGCGATTTACAGTCGAGCGAAGTGTTGGTGAAACGCTCCAAGAAGTTAGTCTCGAGAAAACATGATTTACTCCAGAGTAAACTCTTACTCTTTGTGAGGTGAAATCGGCCCTTCACGGATCCTTCGTTCAGTAGAGGAAACTGCAATTAATAAAGCCACCTTTGGGAAAATAATTATTGACTGACTTCTCCAAAAGCCGGACACGGAGGAGGTATCCAGAGGCGTACCGCCCCTCCAGAGCAGTTAGAGCGAGCCTCACGTTGAACTCTCGCGCCACTTTCTCTGACGCAGTGCCCGCGAGCGCTAGTCAACCCGTTACCTCGACTTGCCTGAGATAATGACTGGAGTGGTTTGTTGAAACTCACATTAGCCTGACTGTGTGATGCTAAACCCTTCTCCCGAAAGTCCGGGTGCCTCGCAACCTGTCAGGAATTACATTCGACAGCGCCTCGTGGCTAACTCGTGAGATTACGAAATGATGTGCAAAATAAAACGTTCATTTTATACCGCTTTATCCAAACCGTCTCAGAACGGTACAAATTACCCGAACAGTTAGGGGACGTCCATAGATGACCTGAGGCAAATTCAGAGTATTTTGGACACCCCCTCTCCCCTGTACCGCATCCGTAACGCGCGCTTGAATCCCTACCCCAAAAAATGTTAGGTTTGCAACATTCTGTCCACTTGTAAATGCAAAAAGTGAGAATAAATTACAGCACAGTAAAAACAATTTTAATCCTTTTTGTGTTGTATATTAACATTATGATAATTAAGAGAGGGCGGAGTCATCAGTGACCCCGTCTTGTAGTTAGTATTCGCTGAATAGAGCCTTGTGAATCCAAGGTTAAGAGTCGGAATAATTTCGCGAAGCTACCAGCACCTAACAATAGCCGTGGAGCTAAGGAAGGAAAACTTTGTACTTGTGGACGGCGCACGGCCGTCCAATCTAAAGGAATATATATCAAGAAGTATTTCAGCTCATGTTGAAAACACAGAAATGAATATCAGAAGTGCGTTGTTCACCGTTTCGCGCGTCGAGTAGTTCCTGCCGGTGTAGACGGTGCCCAGCGTGCTGGGCGTGCCCCAGTCGCCAGCCACGCGGCGCCGCAGCAGCAGGCCCGGCGGCGCCGCCGACAGCACCCAGCGGCTCGTCACCATGGTGCCCGTCAGCTCGGGGCCCGAGTTCAGCACCACCAGCACCACCCACCGGTAGTAGTCCTACAACACTGCTCCCTCAACGCACCCTCTTTCCTTCAGCTCTGCTCTCTCTCTCATTCCCTGCCTCTTTCCTTCACATTTGGACTGCTCCCTCAACGCACCCTCTTTCCTTCAGCTCTGCTCTCTCTCATTCCCTGCCTCTTCCCTTCACATTTGGACTGCTCCCTCAACGCACCCTCTTTTCCTTCAGCTCTGCTCTCTTCATTCCCTGCCTCTTCCTCACATTTGGACTGCCCCTCAACGCACCTCTTTCCTTCAGCTCTGCTCTCTCTCATTCTGCCTCTTTCCTTCACATTTGGGACTGCTCCTCAACGCACCCTCTTTCCTTCAGCCTGCTTCTCTCTCATTCCTGCCTCTTCCCTTCACATTTGGACCGCTCCTCAACGCACCCTCTTTCCTTCAGCTCTGCTCTCTCTCATTCCCTGCCTCTTCCCTTCACATTTGGACTGCTCCCTCAACGCACCCTCTTTCCTTCAGCTCTGCTCTCTCTCATTCCCTGCCTCTTCCCTTCACATTTGGACTGCTCCTCAACGCACCCTCTTTCCTTCAGCTCTGCTCTCTCATTCCCTGCCTCTTCCCTTCACATTTGGACTGCTCCTCAACGCACCCTTTTTCCTTCAGCTCTGCTCTCTCTCATTCCCTGCCTCTTCCCTTCACATTTGGACTGCTCCCTCAACGCACCCTCTTTCCTTCAGCTCTGCTCTCTCTCATTCCCTGCCTCTTCCCTTCACATTTGGACTGCCCCCTCAACGCACCCTCTTTCCTTCAGCTCTGCTCTCTCTCATTCCCTGCCTCTTCCCTTCACATTTGGACTGCTCCCTCAACGCACCCTCTTTCCTTCAGCTCTGCTCTCTCTCATTCCCTGCCTCTTCCCTTCACATTTGGACTGCTCCCTCAACGCACCCTCTTTCCTTCAGCTCTGCTCTCTCTCATTCCCTGCCTCTTCCCTTCACATTTGGACTGCTCCCTCAACGCACCCTCTTTCCTTCAGCTCTGCTCTCTCTCATTCCCTGCCTCTTCCCTTCACATTTGGACTGCTCCTCAACGCACCCTCTTTCCTTCAGCTCTGCTCTCTCTCATTCCCTGCCTCTTCCCTTCACATTTGGACTGCTCCTCAACGCACCCTCTTTCCTTCAGCTCTGCTCTCTCATTCCCTGCCTCTTCCCTTCACATTTGGACTGCTCCTCAACCACCCTCTTTCCTTCAGCTCTGCTCTCTCTCATTCCCTGCCTCTTCCCTTCACATTTGGACTGCTCCTCCGCACCCCTTTCCTTCCTCTGCTCTCTCTTCCCTGCCTCTTCCCTTCACATTTGGACTGCTCCCTCAACGCACCCTCTTTCCTTCAGCTCTGCTCTCTCTAACTCCCTGATCCCTTGCACCGTCCATTTCGACTGGTCCTTCACCTCTCCTGTCTCTTATTTCATTCCCCTTGCTCCGCTCACCTGTACCGTTCCTTCAACTCTCCCTTTTTCTTAGCCTGCTTTGGTTCTCCTCGCATACGCACCGGGTTAGCCCTCATCAACCACCCCTCGCGTTCTGTGGTGGAGTGCCTCGTGTAGAGGAGTGACGGGACAGTTGTGGCACTCAGCATTTTCTCGATGCCTGCGGACAATTTGTTGCAACGTCAAACGCAAGAAATCTCTGGTGTGTTTGTGTGTGTGTGTGTGTGTTTGGGCTCTGTTACTCAGCGGCTGGACAGAAAGTTTCCGCTCTTGGTTGTGAAACGCAAGAAAGCTCTGATGTGTATGAGGTTTGGAGCTTTATTACTCTGCACTCGGCGTGATATGTATTTATCTTATGGGGTGGAATTTGTGGCAGGGGTTACTCTTGGCAAATGCTGCTGTTGCTTGGAGTGTTTGTGTCGGCTGTGCGACCTGGCGACAACGCGCGTAGGGTTGTTTTGTGAGAAGAGCTGCCAACAGTGGAGATGAAATATTTTAACATACGAGAAAGCTAACATCATTTTCTGGAAGTTAAATATATATTACGTCATACGATGGAGTTCTGTTAGACTCAGACTGGTGTCTTCGTTGCAGCACCAGTCTAAAGCGAGTCGTTGTATGCGCTGCAAGCATTTGCTACAAGTAGTTCCGTTCAATAGGATCTTTTATTCGCTTCGTGAGAGCTTTCCAAGTTGTCAAGTGCATTAATTCGTGACTGATATTCTTGGTATGTACTGTGTTTTAAATTAAAAACTGACCCATTTAAGATTCATATTTACATAAGTTAAGACGATCGAATTGAACGTATAATGTATTCAAATTTTGAGTTCAGTTTTATCAAACATTAGTGTTTGAGTTATAGAGTCAGGACCTGTCAAGGAAACTTTTTTACTACAAGTTGTTCTCAAGTTCATGTTCTAACCATTAAAAAAGAAAAAAACATATTTCCACAGTTTATTTTATGGAACTTTATTTAAAGATCGGTGATGTGTAACAAAATTCGTGAAATTTAGAAATATCGGTAAGATTTTTTTGTGTTGTATATTCCGAAGAAAGTGTTAACGTGATGACGAGAGGAAAAGTCTCCAGTTTCATGAAGCAGTTCTGAACGTTTAATTTGTGATAAGGTATAAGGTGATATGGAGAATTATTTGTTGAAATCACAAAGTGTTCGTCGGCAAAAGTGAACAAATTTAAACGTAAATTACCGTTTTTCAGGTCTGAATTCAAATAAAAGTAAGCAGCTGCATTTAATATTGAAGAAATATTTGTAAAAAATAATGAAAAGTGGCCTATCGGCGCTTTGAAATTATCAATATGGACTAAACGAAAGGCACGTCGACCAAGAATAAAATTGGAGATTCAAGTGACCGCAGAAAAGTTGCGAAACACACCAGTTACGGAAGCAAGTACCTGAGTTCACATTGTCTTGTGCTGCTCTTACAGGATTAATGACCTTAGCAGTTGACGCGTCGAGAATTACTAATCAATCAAACAGGAATTAATTGGAGAGCTCAGTAGAAAAAGCGGCTATCCTTAATTTTTGTGAAATTGAGTTATTAGCATTATACAAAACTTCAAATATTCTTTTGGCATATGTCATTTACATCAAATATGGACTTATGCAAGTGTACTGTGTTTAAAGGATTAAAAATGTATTGAGTTATATGAGGGACGGTGAGGTAAAACCCGCATTATCTCAAAAATATGTCAGTGTGTGATAGCCCCCTTTTCTACCGAGCCCTTCAATTGAAAGACACGCGGACGATATTAAACTTGGTTATTTAGCTCGGCTACCACCTCTTTACAATCTTCTACCGTGCCAGTTATTGGCACCATGTCTGCGTAATAAGTTTAATGACCGCAGCCCTGGAATATTTGGGCATATTTCCTCCGTTTTATTCGTTATAATTCCGAAATTTATCGCTGATGTGCGCATTTTGTCTGCTAGTGCTGGCCAAAGGCAGTTTAGGGACGAATGTTCGTTAATAAAGGCTTTTTGGGGAAAAAATTTCTATTACGCAGGGTTCAAAATATATGAACATATTTAGCATTTGGAATAAACAAAATTCAAATTTCCGTATTGTCACTCCTGTTATATTACTGCAACATTTTATGACCATGCTTCGTATGCGGTAAGAACATGTTAAATATGTAATACGCATGTTCGTGCAATAACATTGAAACATATTAGAAGGAGGAATTCCTATTGGATTGCTTAAAAATTCTTTGCTCTTTGTTACTTACTCTTGTGTTCCTGTTTACTCTGTGTCAAGAAACCAGCAATACTCTCCCATCATAAGACTTAGTATAAGACTTAGTGTAGGGATCACAGAATTTTGAAAATGTGCACACAATTCACTTTTCCCCATAGCACGTCATACGCAGTTTTTAACTGTTTTTTTGACGTAAAATAAATAAATAAATAAATAAATCATTGCGGTATCATTAAGCCCTTGATATCTCCTATCCATTGTAGCAATATCGTGATGAAATTGTTCACCGTGTTTATCAGTAATATCATCCTAATTCTGTGGGAGAAATGAAGATGGGAGTGAAGAAAATGAATTTTCAGAGACATTGTACACCTCGCATTTGTGTAGCTTTCTGACCATTCCGTGACCAACGTTTTATAATTGTCTTCTTTCTTTGTCCCGAGAAATGCATGCACAACTCTCGTAAAGGATAACCAAGTTGCTATCAATGTCTCTCAATATGTCTTCCTGCTCTAGTAAGGACAGGCTAGTGTCATACTTCCCTGGTCAGTGGTCTGGATCTTTTGAAGTGGAGTCTTCTGTTTCTGGACGAAACTACTTCAGTTTCATCACAGTTTTTTCACGATTTATTGACCAAGTTTCCGGGGGTATAGGCACTGGTTATTCATTGGGGGACACAGGTCGTATGGCAGAAAAATTATGTGGATAATTGATCTGGTCAGGACAGTTATCTTTATCATGAGGAAGTAGCAGTCATTAAAATGATTTGTTGGTACTCTCCACGTTTCCTGTAGGGGAATCACGATCGCGTAGTTTGTCGCGATCTCTGGTGGAGAATCGTAGACGACCACCCGGAGCCTGAGTCTCACTCACGTCGTTAGCTTGAAAGTGCAGGCAATGCCGGCCACCCACCCGTTGGGACAATGGCGCGTCGACCTTGGAGCAGGATTGGGTGAAGGATGTTTTTCCGAGTACTCCGGATCCCACTTCAAAGTCCGGCGGGAAACTAGTTATCCCCCGTCAGGTGGCTCCGGTACCGGCGCTACCCACGTCGTGAGCTGGCGGTGAGCATTGGCGAGACGGGATGGGGGCTCCGAGCCGCCTGCACCCTAGTTCAGGGGACTCCCAGTTGGGAGGTAGATGAGGGAACTTGTTCCCGGCGTATTGTTTTGACTCCGGTACTAGCTTGGATAGCTATTAGTTCTGAGCTAGCAGGGCGGTCCCTGCCCAGGCACTGTATGGGGAGGTTGCCGTGAGGGCAAACTAGGTTGCGGCTGGATCCGGACGTCAGCCCGTCGGTGGGGGGGGGGTGAAGATTGGGGGCCCAAAGAGGCCAAGGTACCCACCCCGAGAACTTGTCCCCCGGACAAAGCAAAGAGTTGTGATGTTGTAGACCACACAGGGTTTCATACATATATACACTCTTTACATCATTGGTGCAGTGAATGGCTATGATATGAGATTTCCACACAGCCACAACCTAAGGTTCGTTGCAAAGGTGATACAATACTAGTGAACATCCCATGGTTCGTTCTGACCTCAAACACGACTGCCAAAGTATAAATAATACACAAGTTTTGTGATTTCACGTATTTTTTCCTTTGAAGTTTCTGTGAAAATTTTCCACAAACGTAACAGAAATTATCGGTTTTGATGTGCACACTTTCCATGTGAAATGATTAGCATTTTATCGAACCGACTCAACAGATCATGTGGCAAATAACATTTTATAAAACTTAGAGAACTGTAACGTGTTTGTTGCACACGCAAACCAGACACGAACTTCACGCGCACTGCGGGTACACTTCCGCATGACACCGACTCAGAATCTGCCAACAGTTGGATACTCGTATACATGCGATAAGGTAAGGGGATAAAATAATTCCTTTCGATGACTAACGCGCGGTACGAAACATAAGGGTGCACGTGAATTGTTTACAAAACATCCACTAAAACCTACTCGCAATTGAGCGCGACTACCAGTTGCGAGAATAAATATAATAATATTTAAATACAGAAGGTAAAAAAACAACAACTGGAGCCTAATTTTGTTGATATCTCATGAAAGTAGCATACATGAACTGAACAAATATTTGTTTAAATACCTTTTACGCGTTTTGATTCTGCATATATTATACAGATAAAATTTAAATGCATATGTATTAACAAAATACGGTGAGACACGGTATAAAGATACGGTTTATTTAAAAACGGTGACGTGATATGACGTTTTTATTGTGATATTCGAAATCTACGTACAAAATTGTCTATGTTGCACACGTTATTTTTCTAAAGAGAAAAATCTTGTTCCCTAGTGTTATTATCAAGATAAAAGAACACGCAGAATCCTTTCAAACGAAAATGGTACACTACTCGTCAGATTCTAAGAAGTTTATGCCGAGTGAATTAAACGTCAAAAATAGTCTATTCATAAAAAAAATTCTTGAAAAGGAAAATATAATATATGAACTCTACTTAGTTTCAACTTGAAAATTGGAAGACCCAAAGTTGTGTACTTTTAAGACAATAAAATGTGGTATTTTTTGTGGAAGATTGTTATTTTGCAAGAAATTTCGTTGGTAAATCTTTGTTGAGATGAAAAAGAGTACGAGTACTCAGGTCTTGTATAAATTATAACACGTTAAGAATAAAATTTTATCGACAGTTTTTTTGGCATATCTAATTAAACATTATAACGTGAATTGTCTCAGAATGAACTTTCAGGACTAGTACTGTTTTTCCACTCACCCATGCAATGTAACGCTTTAAATGATGTTCGTGCTTTGGTAATGAGAGGGAAATCAAAGCACTGAATTCTTGATAACATAATACAAAAATGAGAAGGGATTACTTACAAAAACGCCCATGTAACACAATAATGATAAACAAAATCGTCTTCATCCTTCCTAAATGACTAGCTTCTTCCTGTGAAGTTTATAGCCTGATACAGAGTTTTATTTCACTCTCAATTGTTGACGTTCGGACCATCAACTGTTATTCTGAAAATATTCTCAACATATATTACTCGTGCAACTTTTCTTGAACGATGGCTTGGAGAAATGCGGGTAGAGTGGGGGCATTAGTTATGACATCGGCCACTAGATTTGATGAAGCAATACCAATCTCTGGAATGTCAATCATGCCTTCGCAACCGTCTCCATAACTAGAGTTCTAATTTTCTCAGGAGTTCGAGGTATCTCCTGCTATGGATTTGGACCTGCTTTGGCTTTTTCTTTAGATATTGTTTAAAAAATACGACCGGGAGTTCTCGATTTCAACAGCAAATATATTTTATTACGTGCCAATGAAGATGTGTTTGGAATGTTGTCATCAGTTCTAGCTGCGAGCTTTGGTCGTCAACTGTTTATTTCCCTAGGGAGAGGGAATCGAGGTCATCGTTCACGAAGTTGCACGGAGAATACATGAACCCTGCAGATCGGAACTGGTTGTGAAGTTTCCGTTCTCAGTCGCTGCTGCTGTCTGTCGGTTTAAACTCAAAACCACAGTACAATCAGCATCCTGAGGTGGCGTACGCGATTTTGAGTTCCTGGCCAATTTTTCTTGATGTTTTTTGTGTTTTGGCTGTTATAATTATTCATTTATTGATATAATTAACGCTCATTATCCACTCTATTCCATAAAATATGGATTCCAACTATTTAGTATTATTTGATAACAGTTGGAAAATGTTATTATAAGTGCCCGGATTTTAATGACAACAGTTGGACAATATTATTAGGGCCCGGATTTTAATGACAAGTCATATATTTTTTCTGAACCTTCGGGCGAATTTTAAAACAATTTACGCAAGAATCCAGGTATTGTATTAGAAAAACGTATTTTTATTGTGCATATAAAGTCATATTACAGTTTTTAGTAAAAGGTCATATTTGGGCCAAATTCTGCCGTAAATGCATTTATTTGTCATGTTTTTAAGGACCGTTTTTAGTAAAAAGTCATATTTTGGCACAATTTTGCCCAAAATGCATACATATGTCTTTTAAGGACACAAGAATAAAAAACTTGAAAATGTGTCTTGCATGACAATGTATCAGGTGATATTGTCACAAACAAATTCAAAAAATATACTACAAATGATTATTTGAAAGAGAAGGATTATTTTAATCAAGAAGTATGCAGTAGCAAGAAATTTGGTTTGATGGGTTTTATTGTACTGTACTTGATTTGTTTTACAGACACAAGCATTTTTTTAAAAATGATAGTTCCAAAGACTGCAAGCCGTTGTACCGTACTCACAATCTGTTCTTGAGTAAATTTTGTATTTGTTATACCTAAAAAATTAACAGGCATTTAAAAAAACTTGTATAACGTTATATTTTATTTTTAAGGTCATATTTATATAAGTTTTTGGTCATAAATGCTTGCATATTTCGCTGATTTTTAGGTCATTAAAATCCCGGGCTAGTTATTATGTAGCGACGTTGAGGTTAGATACAATGTTTGTGTTATGGAGCTATGAATACATGGAAGTGAGGACCCTGAGGAGCATCTACTCACCTAGCTGGGTGCTCTGTGTGATAATCAGCCTATTTTATAATCTAGTAAATTCAGTTTATGACTTGTGGGTCTCTGCAAAAATCAGTTGAGAGCTCTGCGATCACCCTCATGTTGCATTCAGGAGTATACTTTCTGCTTGTCACATGAAGTGATCCTTGTGTCTGTAATCTGGTTTATTGTAAAAATCATTTCAAAAGTTAAAGCAACTCTGGGCCAGTTCTGGAAATTCATAAAGGTGCTTTTAGCAACTGCACAACTGAACAAAGTGGAATGTCACACACCATGAAGTCTGTATATTTGTATAATTCCTTCTAATTCTGAATCTACTTGATACATTTTGATGATCTTTTTGTTTCATAAAGTTGATCCACTTCTAAGAATGGTGTCAAGCTGCTAAGTTCATTTGCTGCTGTTACTACTACTGCTAGGAAGCTACTACTTCAATAAAAATAATACTAATAATAATGTTTGCTGAAGTGAGGTCAGTAGCCTCTCTGTGCCAGGCTCTGGCTAACTAAAGCAACCCCGACTCACTTAGGGGAGTCCGAACCTTTGGGATTTATGGACTGCTTAAAACATTTAAATTCAGCTGCTGCTGTTGCTACGACTGCTAAAAAAGCTATTGTTTAATTGCTGTGAATGCTGTAGGGGATATTTTAGTTGCTTTGGGAAATTTCACTTCATTAAAAAAAAATAACCTACTTCTTATTTGGATAGTAGTGGGTCAGTTCTAGTTAGTTTGCAGAAATCTTCACCAACAATGATTCTTTGATGAAAACCTTCATGCTATTTATGTCGAGTTTTCTTGCATGTAATAATCTGAAAGTTTTGAGGAGTGAATTATTTGGGATGGAAATTAATTCATTTTCTGTTAATTTCTTTTGTGTTACAAAATGAGTGAAAAATTTTACAGTTGACATGTACATAGTTGCTATGTCAGAACTGTTGCAGATTATATATACTCTCCATTTTGAGTTGTTTCACAAAATGAAGATAATGAGCTATGGCACATGCTCAACATTCTTGGGAAATCGTGAAAAAGCAGATTTGTTCCTTTATATTTAAAGCAGCACATACTTTCTCACATTATTTCTTCCTTTTCCAATTTTCAGACGTTCAAGGGTTCAAGGCAAATGTGCCATTTTTTTTTATACAGCCTTTACTCAATCTGAGGAAACAATTTGGAGCCATTTTGAGAATTTTTTTTTAATAAAATTGTGTAAACTTCTAGCACAAAAACTACTCGTATTTTCAAAAAATTGTACCTGACTTTTTTAAATATCTAAGTTTTTAGAACAGATTACATTATGCGAAAAAATCTGTCATGAATATTCTACTTTAGGAATGTTAATTTTTTGCCATTTTGGAAAATATATAGATTTCACTGAAAATGGTACCTGTACCAATTTTTTTTAGTGTGCATTTACTATATTCCAGAAAAAAAAAAAAGAAATTTGGAGCTGTTTTCGAGAAAATAAATGTTAAGAAATTGCCAATATTTTAGGCAAAATGATAAGAAAACTACTCATATTTTCGAAATCTTATAAAAGACCTTATTATTTAAAATTTTGTCTTTGAAAAAGATGTTTTCTTAGGGAAAAATATCTTATCTTCAATATTGTAGTTGAAGAAAGACACTGAAAAAATTTTGAACTTATACAAGTTTTGAAAATTCAGAATTTAACGCCAGTGAGACTGGGCAGTTTTGTTAAGCATCCTTTGTTCTATTCTGGAACAAAGTTTCTTCAAAAAAGTTTGAGTCTTTTGGGGAAAATTCTGAAATTGTTGTTAAAGCTTCGTGTTAAATACCCCCTAATATCAAAATACTCATTTCAAGCTCACAGGACCTCGCGTTCATTCAGATCAATCAAAGAATATCAAGTTTGAGAAAGAAGTTGGGCTTGTTAAGATTTAAATTTTTTTGGCAAAACTCTTTCTTAATTTAATTCATTTTGTTATTATCAGTGCTTAAGTTATGAAATTGTTGATCCCAGAACATGCCCTATATCAATTATTGTTATGGAAATAGTTATATATTTATGATACAATTAAATAATTATAAGTGTAATACTTAATAACAATTAACAGCAGTGATAGTACTGGCACGATGTGAATATAATAAATAATAATTATAACAATAGGAAATAAAAAAATATGAAAATTAATTTTATTATTATCATTGATATGATACAATTAAGTGGAAAACTATATAATTTTGAGTTTAGGAAAGTTTAACTAAATATCGAATTTGCCAAGTGTTGTTTTGTTTTTTTCTTTCTTCCCTATTTCGTTCCCAAGGTACTGGAACATCGTTCCGTCATGATCCGCCAGAAATCAAGCTCTAGTTATAATTGAAACAAAAATGTACAATAGGGGATTCATTAATTGAAAGGTAACAATGAATCTGTTAATTGGAATAAATAATTTTTCCATAGGATGTCAAAAACATCTGCATATTTTTGGAGTAATTTAAGAGGGTAAACACAAGTATGAACTGAGTAGATTGTCTGGATTGACTTTTTCATCCATTATCTGAGGATGTTTAAGTTTTAAATGTTACTCACAAATAATTGATGAAAAATTTCAATTTTCAACATTATCAATTGATTTTTCTTTAGTTTCACTTTAATTGTAATTAATTAATTGAAACAAGAAAGGTTATTCAATTAATCCCATTTTTATTTCCAATTTATTGATTAATATGTTTTTGATTAATTGTTGCCATCACTACTGAGAAATACGCAGTCATGATGATGAGTTTGTATACTTCACACTTCTCTGGAAGTTTGAAGTCCTAATCAGGTTAATTTGTTATTCCTGGTGTTATGTGGAATCATGATGAAGGTTTGTTAGATGCCCAAAAATTAGGATATGATGTAATGTGATACCAAAATAGTTAAGAAGCAGATATTTGTTTCCTTTCTCTTTGGTATGTCTTTCCTCTGGAATTATTTGGAAAACATCTTGGAAATTTGTTTATTTTTAAAATAGATAAACTCACTTTTGTTCCTAAAATAAAATATTGTTTTTTGTATACAGGTATTATTTTAATTAGGAAGTGTGTTTTTTTGAGTTGATAAACAAATTTGAAAGTAACAAAGTAAAAACATTTAATGGTAGAGTAATGGGTATCAATTTGTTCTAACACTTTGCATTTAATAGTAAAGACAAAAATTAGTGTTCAACAATCTTATAACATGTCTACTCTGTTCTTCCATGGTTTCTTGTTTTAGAATTGGCTTGAAACTTGGTTTTTCTGATGTATTGCAGGAGTGGAAACCAGTGAACCATTGAAGAAAACATGTTCACATACTTAATGATGAAATTTGTGAGATTCTTGTGTGTCGAAATAGTAATATTCCTTAAGACTAATTCCAAAGAAAAATAAAATTTCATGTAGTTCCATGAGTTGTAAAATCTATTTTTGATAAACATATTTTTCTCTGAATTGCATAATTTGGAATTCATGTATTTATATGCTAGAATTTATATTCTTACCAACTTTGTGAGTGCAGGAATTTGGAATCTTAGAACATTGCAAAACATTTTTTCTCTCTCTTTGTAAATAAGCGGGCTTCCCATGTCTTCTGTATGTGGTGGTGGTAGTAGTGGTGTGTGTGTGTGCGTGCGCGTTTGTTTTGTTTTTTTATTGTTGTTTTTTTATTCACATTTATCAGACTTGTACACTGATGATGCAGATCCTCCATGCTAAAACACAGTAAAAAATAAATAAATTAAAAAAAAAAGTGAAGGAAGAAAGTTTTAATATTTTTCTTTGACCTTGAGTGTGTAATACTGAGTTTTATGCTATATAAATCTTGAATCTAATAATTAATTTACGAATAAATCTGGTTTAAGGGTACAAATGCAATAATGTATACAACACTCATACATGTTTTGAAAAGATTACTGGTTGCTGAGTTTTGGTGTGGAGCAGCTGATCATCATATTTGCTAGTGGAAAAAACTTGATTTTGTTACAAGAAGGCTGCAAATTGTGGCTGATCAAACAATGCTCAAAATAATTCTCCCAAGAGAGGAGTTACGAGTTCTGAGAATACTCATTAGCAGATCTAGAAAATATTGACCATTTACAAGGTTTCAAGTATATTCAATCTTACCCATTATGCATAGGGTTGTTTTACACCTAAAAAGCATGGAAATGTCAGGGAACGTTTTGACTGAGGAAAAAGTGAAGAAGTTTGACAAAATCGTGTAAAAGAAGTATTAACATTACAGTAAGTGAAAATAAAATTAAGTAATATACTGTTAACATATTATTAATCATTCTAAAATTTCCTTTATTAGTTGTAGTTTCAACAATATTAAAATTTGTATGGGTTTTCGTTTTCCTGGCATTGATTGCCAGCAAATTTCTTTTGTCATGAATTGAATGAAGTTTCATTGTTCAAAGAATAGACATCCTTTAAAATGTTCATAGCTTTGTAAAATTAACTGAAATGTTAGAAAAAAAAGACCTCCAAATCAAATTATCACAATATTTAAGAACATAAGCTTGGAAAAATTGAAATTGCTTTCTGGAAAATGTGGAAAGTTGGTAATTTGAAAATTGAAAGTTCATGTCAATCATGAATGTTCAAAAAATAGGGATAATCAACATTTTTGTTCCAAACACTATATAAGGACATACCTGAGTTCCGAAAGAACATTTGAGTACATAGTAGTATTATTTCATTAAGACAAAGAAGAACTATCAAACATGTTTGGTAAAAAGATTGTTTTTAAAAATATATTTCGGTGTGGTAAGTGTATCAATCTTACGAAGTGAACTTTGAAGACCAATTAGCTATTTGGTATCTTATGGTTATAGAATTGCAAATTGAAATTTTAGGTCAATAAATATGCAATCATAGCTTTGTTTTAGAAAAATCCTTTTGAGTAGGAAAATTATACTAACAAGGGAATGCTTAACTTTGTCATGTCGAAACCGTACCTCATTATTTTTCTACTTAAAATTCGGGTTAAACGAAGGGTAGATGCAAGATTTTAGCTGCCAAAGTTTCCTGGAAGCATTTAAAAAAAAATAATAAACTTACGTGTTTTTGGCCATGTTTTTCCTCTCCAAATAGGTTAATGTACATCCCTGGAACACGATACGTCTCAAGGTCAGCCACGCGGCAGTGCCTCACCCCAGCCGCCACGTGTCTCGCTCCGAGAGCAGGAAACGAGTGCTTTCGTCGCCTCAGCCCCAACGTTTGCAGATGCTTGCGGTGGTGTCTTGCGAATGAACACGACAGTATTGTCCACATCACATTCATTTGAAAATTAAAATTTCATTCATTGTATGTTTCACAAAAATGTGACTGAATAATGCAGTGATTTAAACATATATTTTTCTTGCACCACGCACATATAATAAATGAAGGTGATTCGCATAAATCAATTGCACATAATGGTTCTGTGATGTGGAAACAGTATTGTGAAGGTGTCACAAAGGATGCAGGTCTTTCATCGACATATTGAGCGGCGTACCATGCATATTTAATGAGGTTCCTAAATCTTGGGGATGAAAATTGGTAATGGATGAATGATTGTAATTTTAAGATAATATCCCTTTGGTAGACGTGAAAATCTGCTCGCCGTCAAACGATTATTCTCTCTGTAATTTTGCGATAAAGGGATTTCCATTGTCGGAAGAACTCTTTGTCCAAAGGTTGTATTAGACTTGTAGTTCCAGCCGGAATTTTCAGAATTTGTATATCCGTTGCAATTTGATTGTGAGCATCCAAACTTTCAATATTACTGTGGCCAGACCACGAGTCTAACAAAAGAAGAGATTTTTTCTCGCATGAAGGGAAAACAACATTATTGATAAAAAACGTGACATTTCTTTTTCCCATTTTCCCGGATGCGGAACAGTCTATTGCGAGATTTTCGGCGTTGAACATTGAGCTTCTCACTCGCGGCCCGAATTCTCCGTTTGCTTCCTGCAGACATACATACAGGGGTGACAGAAGTGTTCCAGCCAAACTTACTAAAGGCATTATTGTGTAAGAATGGGTTAAAGCAGACAGAGATTGCGCCAGTGATTCCGTGTGTTTTTCACCTACGAAAGACAGCGTTCGTTTTGCACGCATTTCTTTTTCAAATCCAGATTGATCGGCATTGTAAACAGCTATTTCAGGATACTCTAATATCTTAATTTTGCCGCAGTTAGAAAGTCCTTAATAGTTTTTGGGAAGTAATTTCTCTCCAGATGTTTCTTAGAAGTGAATTTCGTAATTTTCTAGATCCAATTCTATTAGTTTGTCTAAAACCGGTAATCCAACTTGCAGATGCATTGAACCTTGTTAGTCCCATTTCAGAAGCGAAGTCAATTGCCCATGATCGCAGCTGGTTGTCGCTTATGCTGAACCCATTCTCTCTGGCTTCAGTAAAACAGTTCAGGAGTTTGCTACTCAACGAACTTATTTTTTCGTTTTGATTTTCAGTTACTTCATTTTTCCATTTGTATAATTCCCGTTCTGATTTAACAAAGCGAAAGTTCTTTTGTACAGAACTTAAACTACGGCGTTTCTTTCCGCCTTCGTTCATCCAGTAGGCAACTGCTTCCTTCCTCTTCGCAAAAGAAATTGCGACATTCGGCTTCTTCGGAGATGGCTGATACTCCGAAACACTTTCACCACTTTCATTCGTCATTTCGTTTTGAATAGTTTCATCACCGCACATATTTTCATTTTCGATAAAGTCGAGGGTATCAATTGTTTCTACTGCAACAGTTTCTTCCCTTGAATGTTTATCCAAAATATTCACAATGGTGTCGCACATTAAGTAATCTTCACGACTAATTGATGAAGCAGGCAATTTCTTATCTTCATACACTTGCAAGGCAAGACGCAAAACGTTCACAGGGTTCCACATAGCACTGAAGTTAATAAGACACTCACTGCGGCCGTTCGAAAGAAAAGTCTCCCAATCACTTCTGCATTTGGGTATTTCGCGCTATACTGGCGATCGCATTTCAGTCGTCCGCAAAGAGGAGGGGGACCCCGACCCCCGACCCTCGGCCCACGGTGGCGAGCGGGGCCGAGGCGAGGCGCGGCGCGGAGGCCGTTGTTTCACACAGCGCTGACGCATCCGTCCCAAGGGTTGCCCAGTATTTTGACTGGTGTGCCATACGAAAAATCATCAGTTTTCATATTTTTTTTAAAATGCTTCTAGACAAATTTGGCAGCTAAAAATTTATGAACAGCTTTTAAATAATATTTACTTGAAGTGAAAAAAAATCAGGTGCGCTTTCCACATGACAAAGGTTACCATTCCCTTGTAAGTTAAAATCTTTAATGTGATCATGTTATTCAACTAGTCTTAAATTATTCGACATTATTGGATGAATTAATGCAGATTTTTAATCCTCATTTCTAAGCTGGAGGCTGTGAAGCAATGCAGTAAATCCTCATTAGCATGTACTCGCTTAATACAAAGACACTGCTGTAACATTAAGAAAATTAGGGTCTTGGCAAAGGATGGATACATACAATAATTGGATACACACATTTTTATAACATTAACACTGATGATTTCAGTTTCTTAGAATTCATGCTAACGAGGGCTTACTGTATAATTTTTTTTAATAAGGAGAAGAGATTAACAATATTTGTTATATGAATATCATACTACCAAACTTATTGTATACAATTATATTAATTGTACAAGTGCTTGTGCAAATTATTTTGTAATTGATACAATATTTGGAAAACTGGAATTGACATGCAGAGCCGAAAACAAGAAGGGATCCAACTACATTTCTGAGCCTCCTCTCCCTTTGACTTTTTAAATATATATATATATATATATATATATATATATATATATATATATATATATATATATATATATATATATAATAATAAGCACAATAATTGATTTTATGTTAAATTATTTAAATATATTCCAATGACTTTGACACCTATTTCCTAAATGTCATTTCACAATACCTCAAAAATTGGAAAAAAAATCAGAGATGAAACATATTTAAAGGGAATAAAATGTTATATTACAAGCCCCCCCTTCAAAATTCTCAGGAGGTCATGACCTCTCTGACGTCCCTGTGTTCACGTCTATGAAAGCTAGAATATTGTACTGAAATCCAGTAAGACTGATAATTCTGTTGCAGCTTAATGTTTGCTGAGAAGACTCAATAGAGATTAATTTAAATGATAGAAAAAGTATTTTCTATTACCTTTTTCAATATTTTTTAGCATATTTACGCACAATATGTATATAAAGAGAACCCACTGTACTGAGGAAATGTTATGCAAATAACAAAAAGTATTTTTTCCTGTTGTATTGATGTGGCTGGTGGAATTGACTAGATTTATGCGAGTGTGGAGTAATGTGTGTAGCTTGTAATGCACATTCATGAATTTGTTTTGACAAAATTAAATGTAGTAGTTTGTGGTGGTTTTCAATCCTTTTGAGTCCAAGGATCACATGGAAGAAACAAATCTCCAATCGCAGTACTTATAATCTCCAATCACAGTATTTGCGAGATTAATAATACTAACAGTACAGATTAATAATACTATTAATCTCCAATCTAGTATTTGCGAGGGCACAGTGACATGGTTTTGAGAAAATAAATGTGGTTCTTCATTTATAGATCAATACTACAGACTACAATAAAGAATTAACAATGATTTGCTCAACAGTTATTTTGTTATTATCCTTGAATAGAAAAAAGAAGCAATGTCTGTTATAAAACCTTCACAGACTTTTCATCAACCTTTTGATTACCAGTCTTGTTTTCACCGGCACAGTGATCCAAGGACTATGGATTGAGAAACGCTGATTAGAGCTGATTTGAAAACTTATGTAGCATACAGTGTGGTTTGAATGGGATTTATATGACAAAAATGTATTTGTCTATGGGGAATAAAGACTTTTGAGTATATTTTTATGAGATTTTTGTGTAATATTTGGAATTTCTGTTAGGTCTTCACTCTACTTCAACAAGGTTTCCATTGTTGTTCTCCAACACAAATTTAAAATGAAATGTTTAACAAATTCTTAAATCAGTGGTTTCTTTTCACCATTGGGACTTGAATACATGATGAAAAATTGTTGGAATGTGTGAACTAAAAAGTTGTTTTAATATATAAGGCTGCTCAGGCATTCTCGTTAAAGAAAGTGTATCATTGAAAAAATTATTGAAACAGTTACTAATATCACTGCATTTCTTTAAGACTTGATTCCATACACATTTTTTTCTCTACTACTTCAATTTCAAAATTAATTTAATAGAGTGCATATAAGTAAAACAATGTTCTTTTGTTGTGTTTAATATAGTTTGAAAAATTTCTTAAAATATTCTTAATTATGAAGCAGTTTAATAGGTTCCTCAAAGTTTTGATAAATTTTTTTTGGTAGTTTTTGTTTCTTTTAGTTCAGAGTATTTTGTCTGGGGAAGGTGTTGAAAGTTTAATCACAGCTGCAAATTAAAATTCTAACAAACAATTTAATTTACACATTTATATGTTGCATGCATATTACGTATTTGTTTATTTTGTACACATTACGTATTTGTTTGTTTTGTGCATAACATATTTGAAATTAAATATACGTTTAAAATTTTGAATTTAGTTGGAGTCAAAAACTTAGAACTAAGGGAGTTCTTAATGAATTGTTTTTTTGTTTAGATCAATTTAAGGGGGTGACAAATAATGCTCTTGGGGGCATGTGGTCTTCAAAAAGTATCTTCCAGAGTCATGACCAGATAATTATTTTCTTTATTATATGGTGATATTTATGATCATTACTTGGGAGAAGGAAGCATGAAGTTTCTTACCTCAACATGCACTTGTCTTGAAATTTATCATTATTTAAAAACTGGCTTCAGTTATTCAGTCTTAACATTTTTCAGTTATTCAGCCTTTTGAGTTTTGTGTTGCATAAAAAACACACCATGTATTTCTTTCTTATTGATGAAAAATATTTTTTGAAAGTGAGGCATTTTATGTGTAGTAGTTTATGGTGAATAATTATTTTAAGCAAAAACGTTCATAACATTTTAATAAAATAAAATTAAAAACTTTGTTGATTAAATTAACTAATTCAAAGTAATTAGAGTCAGTATTACCTCATCAATTTTCAAAACCTTTTTAACCCAGAAAATTTATATTATACAAAATACGTCATTCCCAAATAAAGTGTAATATCATCTGCTTTCAAGTATTGACAGAATTATCAAAGTAATAATATTTAAATAACAATTTATTTTGTTGGAAACAAATACTTTTATATACAGTAAATCACTTCATTAAGTTGTATACACATATTATTCCATACAGTGGTTTCCTTCTCAAATTACAGACAATCAAAACAATTCATTTTTAAGATACTTATGTTTATTTTTATTTTGCATAACCACAAAGTTTAGCGACCCAATTGGTCGTCTCTTCAGGTGTTCTGTAATACAGAAATTTAATAGTTACGAATGTTGCTTTCCTAAAATATAGAATTTAGAATAACATTGTAAAATTAGAGGAACTAAAAGGATTTAATCAAAGGAAAAAATAAGAAGTATAATGCAACGAAAACTTAATGGTATTTTTTTTTTTTGTACCCATCGTTATTTTTAAAATTAGAGTGCTTATTTTGATTGGATGATTACATAAAATGAAACATTGCTTTCTAATTCATGAGAGGTTTGTTTACAGTATAGAAAAGTACAGGACAAACTTAGGCTAAGAATTGTGATTCTATGAATCATGAACAAAGAGCGGTTTGTTTTAAATTTAAACTTTTCAATTTATATTTTCTGTTTCATGTGAAAAATTTTGCTAGTTAAATCAATTCACTTCACTGAAGTTACTTGAAGGCCAGCAAATCCTCCTTCAGGCTCTAGAAATGAAATTGATTTTTTACTTCTTCCCTCATTGAAAATGCCCAACATTCTTTCCATAAGAATCACCTTTATCGTACCATACCCACACATGACCAGAGTTCAAATAGAAACCCGAATAAGACCAATTAATATCATCTCTCTGAAGAATAGATTACACTATTCCAATGCTTAATGTCGGAGACTTAAAAACAACAAAAAGACCATTTGGGACTGCCAAAACAACACACGTGGACATATTTGAAATTAAAGACTGACCAAACCTCTCAGTTCCTTGTGAACCTTTGCTACATAAACGACGAACCTCCTGCCCAGGACTCGCCTCACGTCCTCTTCAAAATTCAAAATTTATTGCATATTTATCCTTGAAAATAGATTTTACTACATGGGAGGTTTTTTTTTTTTTCCCTTTCAAAATTCAAAATTTAAGTAGTATATGACTTAGTGTAGGGATCACAGAATTTTGAAAATGTGCACACAATTCACTTTTCCCCATAGCACGTCATACGCAGTTTTTAACTGTTTTTTTTTTTTTTTGACGTAAAATAAATAAATATAAAAAAAAAAAAAGTGGCATTACCAACCTCTGCCATGTTCCACTAATGAAGTCAGTCTGCCATATTGGTGTGTCCAAAACGCGCCAGTAAAAAAGATAATAAATGAATAAGGACCCATCTGTCTATGGAATTTAATAATCCTCGGAATATTAAAGAGTAATATTAAAACGGAGAAGTTTAATTTCAAGTTATGGGGCCCCTGTAAAATATTTTCAGCGCGTGAAAACCAAAAAAACTTCAAATTTAAAACCTCGAGAATACTACATTACTATATGTGCTTCTTCTGCCTTTGAGATTTCTCACAAGAAGTATGCCAATAAATAAAACCTGAACAATACTAACATTCTGAAGAAGCATGTGATGCACATATTATTACGAAATATTCTTAGAGTTTATGTCACAATATTCGACGTCTGTCTACCATACCAACTATATGATTAAAAAACACGTTTTCCTACTGTACTGTTACTTTTCATTTCACCATTTCCTAACATAAAATTAAATACTTTCATCTGAAGTCAAGAGAACAGGCCCTAAAATTTGGAGTTTGTAGATGGGCCAGTAATACAATTGATATCAATATTGTGCAAAACTTTCGGGCTTTTTTGTAGATGACGTCAAAAATAATGTTAGTTATCCTTTTGAAGACATCTTCAATGAATTGCACAATTCTTGCATAATTTATCTGTCTTGGGCGTTGTAGAAACGCTGCTAAAATTGTTGGAACTGCAAGTTTCCACAAACGTATGTATCAAAGTTCCATCAAAATTCTCTTCTTGAAAATGAACTGAACGTAGCTTGCTGTTTGTACTAGGCAGCCAGTTGTCTTTTCGCACAACTCCAATCCTCAGTGCTCTCCTCTTTGGTGTGAAGAGAAAAACACGAAAATTAACCAATATCTTAAAATTTTACTGTGTTCTCCAAACCAAACAAAGCAACTACTGACATGAGAAACGTAATTCAGACCTTCCCCGAACGTCTTATACTGAAGTAAACCAAAGTAACCACGACGAACTGCCACGAAAGCTCGTTAATCTGATCAAGGTTTTTAAATATTAAAACCCATGACAAATAACAAACCTCAACACGAGGACGCCTACAACCGTATTGGGCACATCATTATGGCGGATTGTTGCTTCAGGTGGCTTCAAGTTTGTGATGTCATGCCATCTACCTGTATTTCTAGCTCCATAGTTTGTGTTTTCCACCTCAGCTTTTGTTCCAAAGATCTGTGCGGGGTTGGTTGTCACAAACTACAAAAGGTGATGCTACAAAAGCACGTACTTTCACGCGTTATTGTTAATAGCTTGTAATAATATAAGACAATTTCTACATTTCAACTACCATTCGAAAAATCCTTAAACAAGCGAAACGTGTGTGTGTGTGTGTCTATATATATATATATATATATATATATATATATATATATATATATATATATATATATATATATATTTGAAAATCCAAATGCTTAAACGAAAAAAGCTTTCTGCCATTGAATTCGATGTTTTCACGTTCCACATAAATGTACCAACGTTGCAGGATGCGTTTTTTAGCCGTAGATAAAATTATTAGTATCTATTAACACGAAATTTTGAAATGTATAATTCAAGTCTTTCATTATTTAACTCACTACAGTATTAAAGCGGAAAAACGGGCGAGGCCTGCAGTGTAATTCTGAGATTAACATACGTGGCAGTCTAAGGGATGGGATAAAACTGCTGAACATACAATATTTAATTGCTGACTTTAAAATAGTTAGTATTTACAAAATGTGATTTAAAGCATTATTTATTATATTTAAAATTAGCAAGAATATTATAAAAAGTCATCTATATATAAAAGAAAGTCGTGTTAGTTACACTATTTATAACTCAAGAATGGCTGTACCGATTTGGCTGAAAATTGGTGAGCAGGAAGCTTAGAGCCAGGAGACGGACATAGGCTACTGTTTATCCCTTTCGACAGCGTTCCTGTGTGAGAACGCACGTTTTCGCACCTTTTCGAGGGTTTTCGCACGTTTTCGTATGTTTTCGCGCAGACGCGTTCTGCAGCGGAGAACAAGCAAGCAATCAAGCAAAGATACAAATGAAGCTAATAAAAGCGTGTTAAAAGGTGAAGTGAAGTATAATTAACAATGCCGCGACCAAGACGATCGAATCTTTCCCGACAAAACCGTAATGCAAGAAGGATACGAAACATTGCTAAAGATGGGGCCGGCTGTTAAGGCGGAACAGAATTCGCCGGGTCAGCTAGTATTTTATAATTGCTCAGAAAAGTATGGACCCAATTTTTAATGGGACAAAAGCTCATGTTCATATGGTTCCTAAAACAGTGCTTCCAAAAAAAATCTATAAATAATAAAATTGGGTTGAAGAGAGCTGGGTAGAAGTCTTGCTCAGAGAGCCAAGAACAATCATCAGAACTACCACACCCCAAATTTAAAATAGATTCAATTCACAGGTTTGAATAGCACTTATCTTCTCTTTGATAATATATACAATAGCACATACATACTATAAACATGTGGTTTTTAGGGATAATGAAACCCATCATACAATCTGACAGGACAATACATACAAGATTTCAATCTGAATGACAAATAAAATTCTTAATGAATAAATGCAAAATTATGAATCATTTTATTTGGTTTATATGCTTCAAGTTCACTATCTTTTACATCCATATTGTCATTGTTTTAGCTTTTTTATGTTATTAAACAATGAAATCAATTTTCCCCACAATGTTCGGACAAGCATAACAATTATTGAAATTTAATTAAGTCAGTTAAATAAAGTTATATCAAATTAATTTTTTTTAATAAATATACAAAAATTATATAGAAGTATTTGTAAAAAATTAATTAAAAACCAAAAATTGATTACCTCATTAACTATTTGGACAGAACATTAAGATAAAATTTAAACAATGATAATGTATGATAGTAGAAGTTATCAAATTAAATTATTTAATGAAATGAAACATTGAATATAACTGAAAAATTGGTATTCCACAAAACACTTTTGAATTATACTGATAATTGCATTAATTATTCTAACCAATCTGGAATGGAAGCTGGAGGCAGAGAATTGAGGTATGTGAGGAGATCTTCTGGTGCCACATCACAAATCATACAATAATGCATTGCTCTCTGCAGAATAAATGGCAATAGAGAATCAACAACATTGGAAACTCTTTTGTCTTGATTTTCACTGTGATTATCGAGCGTAGTATCATCAGTTGTAGAGTTACTGCTTGTTCCTCCAGAGTGTTCTACATGCAAGTTGGAACTTCCAAACCTCGAATATTTAGAGGCCTGAAATTCGATGTTTGTGTTATCAGCGTTTTCATGTTCGTCCAAAAGTTTTTCACTGTGGTCTGTACTACATTCACGGAGACAATTCTCAGACTTTTCCGATCTTTGGAGAGTTGAAATTTCTTTTTCTTGTGAACCGTGACCTAAATTGTTAGTTGGAGTACAATTTACAAGGTCATTTGCTTTAGAACATGGAACTGAATTGTTCAACTTTTCTGGAAAATTGTCTTCAGAATTTCTCACTGAGAAAATATGAAGCAAATTATCAGATTCTTCAAGTAGCAAGGTAGTACATGGTAACTTTCTTTTTTTACTGTTCTCAGAACTTGAACCTGGAGTTTGTTCAGAATGACTTAAAATTTCCCTCGGAAGGGTTATGTATGTCATCCCAGATGATGTTTCCATGTGGGTAGAAATAGTATTTTCCTCAAACTCTGAAGAATCACTGAAAGAACATTGACCACTTTGGGTGCAAGTTTTGTTTTGTGATTCAGCGCATGAAGAAGTATCAGGAGCATTTGATAGTGAGCTTTTTCTCGGTTGATTTAAAGAGAAGTTTGATTTTACAAATGTATTTTTATCTCTAATCAAAATCTGTTTGTCAGGCGACATTTTAGAATTTGAAGTTGATTCTTCTATTTGACATTTCGAAGTGAGGTAAGAGTTTTCCTGGGGTACAGGAACAATTACTACTTTTGGATTTATTTCTGTGGTTTCTCTCTTGTGTATACTTTTCACAAAAATTGGAACTGAGGAGGTCGGCTTAGCTGGAGTGAAAGAATTCACTGAAGTCTCTGTTAATTGAGTTCCTGCTTCACGTGATTCTTCTTGTCTGTTTGAACTAGATGTATTTGAACCTATAATCCAAGGAATGTCAATAGTGGAAGTATTGATAACAGTGTTATCTCTCTTCAAAAGTTTAGACGACTTTAACTCGTTTTGGGGTCACAACATTAATGTTATTCCAATTGGGAATGTTATTTGTTGTACTTCTTAAAAGTTCATGAGGAGACGAAAATTTATAATCTGGAACATCTTCTGCAGATAATTGTATATGTTTGTCAACAGAAATATGGGATGTTAGAGCTTTTTCTTCTCCTTCTTCTGAGTTCTTATATTCAGTAGACGAAGTAATGCAAAATGTGTTACTTTCGTCAAAATGGCCAGTTACTAAAAATATATTTTTGCCATCATTATCATCATCCTTATCTTGTTTACTGGATTCAAATGGCACTCTGTGTCCTTTATTATGATCAATTGGTTTCAAAGGTGACTTACAGGACAAGGACCATGAGGAAGTGTTGGCTTCATCTAAGAGAGGCTTTGTGGGTTGTAAATAAATATTTTCTTTTGATTTGCTTTCCTGAATATTATTCTTGAAATGAGCTGCATCATCAAATTTCACTGGTAATGGCGTTTCTCTGTCTTCCTTAGCAACACCATGTGTGTAACTAGTTTCTGCCGAAACAGGAGGATCGCCTTTTGTCTCGCATGAGTCGCTTTCGTCGCTTTCCTCTGACAGATCCAAAGGCTCCGACGACGTTTCTCTGTCACTCATTTGCACTGAGCAAAGAGAAATGCCATCGCTGTTGTGCGAAGAATCGAAGTTCTGTGACAGTGAATTTACGTCATGTGAATGATCAGCCTGGTGAATGTAATACTGATCAAGAGCTTGTGGAATAAAAAGATTCTTGCCACTGGGTGGTGAATTTAAATGATTACATGATTCAATTTCTTCTTTCATATCTTGCAGCACCTGTAAAGTTTCAAAACAAAACATTCATTTAACTATTTTCACCGGCATGAGTAGAGTCTGGCTGTTTATAAATAAAAAAAAATGTTCAGTTAGTAAGTGTTTGTCTAAAAGCTGCGGAAATATGATCTAATCTTCCTGATGAAATTCTATCGTGCTGTCAGCAGAGGTGAGATGTAAACATTTTCCAACAATTATGTCTAATGTGAAATTTTGGTGGCTATGTATTACTTTCAAGTATGGACTTATAGTATACAGAAAATATTGCAATGCTATAAATAAGTCGAAGTTGAGATTTCTAATTCTGAAATCGAATATTGCCGTGAAATGGAAAAATATTTTTCTTTCTTAGAAAATCGTCTGCCTCATTATCCGTCTGTGGACAGCATTTGGACCAAAAATCGTTCACAAGATTTCTCCAAATCCCTGATCCTCTGATCGATCTGCCCGCAGTCAAGCCCCAGCGAATTGGTAACTTTTTTTTCGTTTTTGGGCGTCACTTTACATGAAGTTCTTAAAGATAAAGGACTTTCCAAAAATTACTATTGCAACGAATACTGTTGAATGTCATTGAGATAAAGTGTTGCTATGAATTGGGATAAAGATTCACTGATGTTTAGTACATTATTATCCATAAATAAAAAAAACAATTAATTAATCCTACTTAAAATGGTTGTTAAAAGACACGGTGTAGCTTGTTTCAAGCTGTTCAATGAGAGAGATTTGCACACGATAGTTGAAATATCAGAAATACTACTACTTGCAGGGCTAGTCTCCAACACCAAGAGCTCCTACGTGAACAACAGATTGGGCCCCTCCTTTTTAGTTGAACAAACAATGGTGTAATTATTTTATATTCAACATCACAATGCAAAAAAAAATATTACACAGGATTCTTTTTCTAAATTTAAACGAGATCTGCTCGCATCTTTTAAGCGTTCCTTGTTCTATTTAAGAAAAAAAAACTGTTTGGTTTTTGAGAATTTTTTATACTTTACTTTAACTTCAAGCAGAAATTGTGCATAAACTAATAATTTTTTTAAAAAATTGTACATAACCTTTCTTAAAGAGCTAAGTTCTTAGAACAGTTATTATAAAAGACAAAAATATCTATCTTCAATTTTGTAGTTTTGAAATGTTAACTTTTTGGAAATTTTGAAAATACAGAGTTCACCCTAAATAAGACTAGCACCATATTTTTTACCGTCCTTTGATAAATACGAGAAGAAAACATTTGGAGCGGTTTTTGATCAAATAACTTTAAAAATTGTGTTTCCCTAAACATTTCGCGAAAACTACTCATATTTTCGAAGAATTGTCCGTGACGTAATTTGAAGATCTTTCTTTAAAGAACAGATTTCGTTCAGGAAAAAAATCCATCAGCAATATTGTAGTTGTAGGAAGACGCTGCAAAACATTCTGAACTTTTGAAAAATCACAAATTTTAACGAAAAGGAGATCTGCACCATGTTCTCAAGTTTCCTTTACGCTTTCCGAGGACAAAGATTAATCAAACAATTTGGAGCCATTGCTGAGGTTTTTGAGGCTTCATGTAAAGTATCCCCCAGAATCACTTCATTTCAAACTGTGAGGCCTCGAGTTCCTTTGAATTGATCAATTTTGAAATAAACCGGCTTGAACTGTTTAGCCACTAGCGTTATTCGCAGGCAAATATACGTTTTGCCGTAATGGGTATTTCTGTAGCAAGGTCTCACAACATATGAATTCCGACTATTAACCGTGCAATTTTGTTTGATACTCCACAACGAGGTGTGTGAGGGGAGGTGGGTTCCGTCCACGTCACGGCCGTGCAGTGCTGTCAACTGGATGGACAGAAAGCTCACCATAATAGCGCGTCTTGGACGACATAAAATGAGAAACAAAGCAAGCTTTTCTAACATTCTTAAGAAATAATTAATAGTTGTAGAAGCTGTTGAGTAACAAGGAGCACAGGTCGTTAGAAAGATAGAGCGAAAACCGACAAGTCCGCGTTGTAAAGGACGAAGGTGCAGCAAGGTGTCGAGTGGCGCTCATAGTTTGTACGGGGCCGTGCTGTGGGCAGAGCCAGAGGATGAAGAAAGCGTGCGTGCATATATTGCGGTTTTGCCAGAGCTCCGTTTGAAGTGAATCCGCTGTCATCCAATGAGAAGGCTGAGAGCAGGAGCAGTCACCTCTGCGCCGTAGGCGAGCGCGGCGTGCAGCGCCATCTGCATGCTGCGGCGCAGGGCGAGGGCGGCGGGGGCGGCGGGGGCGGGCGCGGGGGCGTCGTCGCGCTGGGCGAGGCGGCCGCCGCCGTAGAGACGCCGCGTCGACAGCTGCGCCAAGTCAAAGCCTCCACCAGCCACTTCGCTTCCACAGCCTCAACACGCGCTGCCCGCCATGGTGCATGGAGGGCGGCACGCGGCGAGAAACATTTGCAAAGTGGCAAAACACTCACTAATTATCGGTCAACATGTAATTGAAATAAATGATGCTGGTTGAATGACTGGCAACAAGGTGGTCATTTTGGTATCTGGCTGCATTAAAAATACTGTCACGCAAACTGCTGCCTGAAGCTCAGTCGGACACGATGCGCAATAGCTCACCCATCTCTTTCCTCTTTATGTCCCTCAAGATTTTCGTTGAGAAAGACGTTTGAGCTGTCTACTAAAATTCCCTTCCTCTTTTGCTTTAAGTGAAATGTAAGGGGCCCCAGATGTGCTATCGCTTGCTGTTTTTAACCGGTTTAAACAATATTTTAATAAAATGGTAAAATCACCAAGTGTATAGGAAGGAAACTCAACTCCGGTGATGATCGTATGTACCAAAAACGTCGGCAGCTACTTCAAGAAAAAGAACACACACACAAACAAACTAGAAGTCTTTTGCTTCAGCGATATCACGCGGCGAATAAAAGAACCACCAAGGAACCTTTCAAAGCAGCCTATGGCCACAAAGTCAAGCGTTTCCGCAGGAAGCTAATATCTATAATATCTATCTATCTATCTATATAAAGCGTCTCACCCTTGACAACAACAATAATATAAGTGTTCGAAAAACTAGTAGTTTTTTAGTATGAGTATTCTGGATATCTATATTGCCGATATATATTACAGATTCTAAATACTGATCTACATTATAATCGGAATTTCGCTTTCGGAAATATAATATGGGAAAATTGATAAGTAATCACATGCAGACGGTTTTCGTGGATACCCTGACCATGCCTCCAGCACTTGAGTTGAGTTTCTTCCTGTTCCTTCACGAGTAAAATCAACAGAATGAACGCTTATCTGCCGTCATTTGTCCACTACGTCGTGCGATTATGTGGAGACCATGGCCTTGCGCAAGCCAACGTGTGCAGTTATGAGGTTGTAATTAGCGAAGATTAGATAGCGAGTTTGTTCTTTTTTCAAAGTTCGATGGTTGAATGCTTTTAAGTGCAAAGATAAGGAAATGTATATAAACGTAATGCGTAGTTTCCGATGTGGCTTGCCCTTCTGGAGATTCGAGATATTGGCAGAGTGTTTGGTGCGGATGGATTGGATAGAGATGACTGTAAACATTGTTATTGTGCCACTTGTGACTCATTATTCGGAATAATTCATTTAACAAAACAATTTTAGCAATTACTATTGCATGTCATAGATTACGTTTTTAAATGGTGAGATGCAGGATTTCCTACCACAGTCCACAACACACATGTACGTACCATTAAGGGTTTCGATTGATTGATTTTTTCGTGTTTCCGGGCGCGTCTACAGCTTTAGTCATTGATCCCGTAAGTGTAGTACACGTTTTTCCTTGGGAGATGGCGGTGATCTTCCCCCGCTCGACGGTCAGATCCGGCGCCGACCTACCGTCGGGTGGTGGGGTTCCCCCTTACCAGGATTCACCCACCAGCGGGGCACCGCCCCAGCCGGGACAAACTCTAAGCTCCTAACCGGTCTCCCGTCTTGTGTGGTAGTGTAGGGCATGTTAGTGTGTGTGTGTATGTAAGGGGAGAGGAAGGAAAGATCGCGCTCGGTCCGTAGCCCGTTTTTTAGAGTACTGCTCCGGCATCCGCTTGGTGTTGATCGGAGAAACCACGGAAAACTATCGATCAGAGCAGCCGGTCTCTAGGATTCTCCTTCAGACAGCGTCTGAATTCGACCTAGCGACCGATCCTCTCTCAGAGAGAGAGAGAGAGAGAGAGAGAGAGAGAGAGAGAGAGAGAGAGAGAGAGAGAGAGAGAGACAGAGAGAGATTTAATACATCATGAGGAGAAAAATTTAATGTTTAAAGAGACAGAAGCAATACTGGAAGACATTAAATTATTCATTGACAATTGGGTTTGGAGTAAAATACGTTTCAAAATATTCTTCTTTAATTAGATATTTGGTTATCAAATTAAGGGGAGACAGAGCCATTAGTTATACTAGGTATATGAGAATATGTTTTCGTGATATTTTCAATTGTGGACCTCATAGGTCTACTATTTGAATGAATTTGAATTCTATAATTTTGTTATTTATTATATTCAAATTTGTCTGTACGTGATTTTATAAATCGTGAAAGTTTATTTAGTTGTTTTTTAATATCTGCACGATGCATCTGCTGCCAAAAATGTCTTAGCTTATATATTAATTACATTCAGTGTTCTTATAGGTAGTGTCCGAGAAGGAATGAAGGAATTCCGTGGTGGTAGCCGACATCTGGTGGTAATCCATTATAGATGTGGGGATAATCAAACCACAATAATATTATTATTGTGGTTTGATTATCCCTATATCTATAAGGAATGAAGGGCTTATAATAGTAGATATTTAAATGAAGAGAATAAAGTTGAAGTGAAAGTCTCAATTTCGGTACAGTAAACCCTCGTTATCGTGAAGTCCAAGGGACCGAAATAATCGGACTACGTGTTATTCGTGTTATCCGATTATTATAAATGATGGTATTACGGATCGCTGTTCGTGTTATGCGAGTTCGTGCCTACAACGGTTTACTGTATATTAGATGGAAATGGCTGAAATTAAATTTAAATTTGCACCCAATTGATTGATTCGGAAATGATTCTAAATTTGACCACGTTTAAGTCAAAGAACCTTATTGTTTCTAATTGTAGTATAGAAGTATGTTAGCAATGGAATTATAGGAACTCACTATCGTTGCTTTGCTAACTCCAACCTCGCACTGGCATACTCGGTCGCTTCAGATAACGGAATCCCGTTTTGTTTTCCACAGACGGATTGTAAACTCGCACGATAAAACAAAGTCCTAGCAAATATTGGAAGATGAGCGTTTATTATATTACAGTAAATCCTCAATAACGCGAATTCCAAGGGACCGAAAGAATCGTAGTTCGTGTTATGCGGTTATTATAAATGTTCGTATTATTTATCGCGCACATTTTCTTGATAGTCCGCAGCGGGGGGTACGGGAAGTGGTGGGTTCTGTTTGCGTCACGGCAGTGCAGTGCTGTCAACTTCATCGACAGACCACCCAGCGTCATAACGCGTCTTGGACTAGATAGCCATGAGAAACAACGCGAGATTTTTTTTTAATTGTTAAGAGTGAATATTTGAAGAAATAAGTGAGTAACGTACCTGTGTCTGCTGAGGGAGCGGCGCGGGCGGCGGGGCGGGGCGGGCGCGGGCGGGGCGGGCGGGGCGGGGCGTGGGCGAGCGCGCGTCGCCGGCGCGGGGCCACTCGGGGCGCTCGTGCATGCCCCTGGCGGGCCACTGGCGGCGGCGCACGCGCTCCCCGGCGCCCGGCGGCCGCCACACGCACCCCACCGCCCCCGGCCCCCCCCCCGCACCCGCCCCCGCGCGCACGCGCGCTCGCGGACGCGCGCCCGCCTGCAACACAACCAGCATACGAGCGAGTAGAATGGACTACAAAAGGAAAACCAAACGCTTCACGCTTACACAACACATTCTCCCGACAAGTGGAAAAGAAGGGGTTTGGAAAATGCACACTTTAGAAAGATCATTTTTTTTAAACGTCCAAATCAGAGGACTCAATTTCGAAAGGAGGAACGACAAGGAAAACTGAATGTTTCCTCATCCATTCTCAAATAATTCTTCATTTCGAAGTTCTTTAATTAATGCTTCACAATGTGCGACCCATAACCTCACCATGGATGAATACCATTGCGTTATTGTAAGGCCTCACCCTAAAAAGGTTCCTCTTTACTTTTTCTTTCGTCAGTATTAAACATCAATTAGTTATTATAAAACATAAAGTAGCATAAACAACTATTTGTGTATATCATCCATCGTAAATCGCGAGCAAAACTTGTACACAAAATATTGGACATAATGTAATACGTTCGTCAAATTTCTTTGTCAAAGTTCAAAGAACTTCCACGAAGTTCTTCATCAAACATATAAGTCAACTATCGTTTACAGTGTAATGCCGGCCAATACAGCACTAGCCATCAAGTATGAAAGAGAGAGTGAATGTTCTATACAGAAAAATGAAGGAAAGAGAACAATATAAAGAACTGATTCTACATAAATCAATAATAACTGATAAAGTCAAACTACATACAATCCCCCAAAGACGCACTTTGTTTATAGTTTTAAATTAGGTTAAGTTAGTCTATTTAAGTGAGAGCCCGCCCCTCAACTCCATAAGCAGAAATGCTAGAGCATTATTATGTATACCAAATACTGCATAAATTCCCGCCTCGCCAAGGACACTGACGAGGGGAAAATTGAGAAACGCGCGTACGCAGTTCGCATCTGCGCATGCGCAGAAGATCGATAGTCGGTCCGCTACGGCGAGCACATACCCTGTACGACATGCGCAGAAGATCCGTGGTGTTGTCCGTTATGGCGCGCACAAACTCTCTAACGGTTAACGTACGTTATACCCAAGTTTACGGGTTTAAACCCGACGGAAGCCGTGGATTTTTAAGGGTGAAAAAATCCTTCGCACGCCTTTCTCTGGAGGGGAAGTAAAGTTGGATGTCCCATGTAGTAGATTTACTGCATGTAAAAGATCCTCAAGCCTAAAAGAAGCATCTGAGCTACATTCCAATAGCCTGTTTCGCCGCCCGAAGTAATACCTTCTTTCTCCGCTAGACGGTGAAAGGGGCATGACGAAATTTGCGTGGTCAGACTGAAGAATGGGCCTAATGGCGCGAGTCTCGCCTCATAAAATAAGGCATTAAGTAAGTACAGTGCCGGCAGCGTATAAGCGACTCTCACATTTTCTTCAGCTCCGGAATACGTACCCCCCACACTTTTGCCCCCATCAGTTGAATTGAGAATAAATGATACTAACGAGCGTTGTAGACAAAGTCTGATAAGCAGAAACGTTTGCTTCGATGTAATACAAACTATTCTGCATCGGAAAACGATCTACACACTTTATATAAATTCCTTTTGTAAAAATAACCAAACTCCCCCTTCTCTCGCAACCAGCGGAGCAAGGGCTCAAGAAAACGTGCGCGGATAATACGTCATGTGACCTGCACTTTACTTTCTCACAGCCAGGGTTCAGCATTGCCGTTCATCCAACTCTCACGGAGGCTATATGGTTCTTCGGAGAAAGTTATGGACATGATGTTTCATGTGTGACAAGAGTGCATTGCACTGCGAGAGTCGCTTGTCCGCTGCCGGTGCTTATGGCATTGGCAGGGGGCGTGGGCGGACGCACCCTGTGCGCTGCCAGCAGCGGCCGCTTCAGCTCCTTCAGCGGTCTGGGGCCGGGGCAGGGGGGCAGCGCCGCTGGGTACGGGCAGGCGCCGCGCCGCGCGCTGCTCAGCTTCAGCCTCGGCGCCCGCGCACCTGCCAACACACACGACGCCATGCGCTGCGGAGGGGCCATTCAATCGCCACCAGCGCGACAACCGAAACATTGAATTCCAATATTTTTACACAGATTTTTAGATCGATTGTTTTAATTCAAGTCATTCTCAAGACGAGCAAAATATGTAGTACATGTCTACTTTTGAACTTTAGCAATGAAATTCCTCGTCCCTGTATTCGATATTGTTCATTTAATGATCTGTTATTGATATTTATATTATATGAAAATGTTTTTGTAAAATATAATTTAAATATTTTGCCGTTTATTTGAGGAATAGAGATTTGTTTGATTAAGTAGTTGCATTTTATTTGTGAAAAATCCATGTGTATTACATTCTTCTGTATTTAATTTTAAAACGTTAACGTTATTTTAGTTGATGAACATGGTTTTTCTGATTTCATTAAAATAACAACTAAATTTGGACTTAAAAATTGGACTTAAATTTGGACTTAAAACCTCACCACTGAATCAATATACTTAAAAATGGGGACTTAAAAAACAAAATTTGATAAATAAAATTTGACAAATCAGAAAATTGAGAATGATTTGTATTGCTGTGATAGATTGTTTTTTTCGTGTTTCCGGGCGTGTCAACCGCTTTGGTCATTAGTCCCGTTAGTGTAGTGCATGTTTTGTTTATCTAGAGATGGCGGTGGTCTTCCCCAGCTGAATGGCGAGATCCGGTGCCGACCTACCGTCGGTTAATGGGGTTTCCCCCTAATCAGTACTCTCTCACCAGCGGGGCACCGCCCCAGCCGGGATAAGCTCTAAGTTCCCGACCGGTTTTCCGGAATATGTGGTAGTGTAGTGCATGTTAGTGTAAGTGTGTGTGTGTGTAAGGGGAGAGGATAGGTCAAGGACAGATCGCGCGCGGTCCGTGGCCCGTTTGTGAGGGTACTGCTCCGGCATTCGCCTGGTGTTGATCGGACAAACCACGGAAAACTACCGATCAGAGCAGCCGACCGCTAGAATTCTCCTCCAGACAGCGACTGAATTCGACCTAGCTGAAAAGCTAGTGTAGAAAATCCCGCCGCCGTCAGGACTCGAACCTAAGACCTCCCGGTCAGAGGCGCTGCAGTGACATCAGTTGATGCACTGAGCTACCGCTCCCGGTGTTGTGATGGAGTTTCTTAAAATAAGGTAAGTTACAAATCCATTCATTAATTTACAAATTAAAAATTAAAGATTTTGTGCATTATTTAAAACATGTGAAAAATTAATTGATTGGATAAGATTAATCGATTAATTCGTAACGCTTAATCGACGTATATTATTCTAATAAAAATAATCATCGATTAGATATTAATCGATTATTCTTTAATAATCGCCGCTTCCTCCTTTGCGCACTGCTCCCAACTCGGAGGGAGATGCCTCAAAACATACACTTCCTCGCCTTTCGACAAGGGGCTTCGTCATTTCGTGTAAGAAAGTCTACAAGAAAACCAATGGCACATTTATTACATTTATTAACGTAAACAAACCCGATTTTAGTATGATTTGCTTAGGTTACTCAGGGCATCGCTTGATGTCTCTGCAGCGCCTCTGACAGGGAGGACTTGGGTTCCACTCCCGGTGGTGGCAGGATTGTCGACACTAGATAGACAGGATTGTCGAGCTAGATCAAGTCCAGCCGATGCCTAGAAGCCGGCTGCTCTCCTCGGTAGTTTTCCTTGGTTTCTCCGTTCAACACCAGATGAATGCCGGAGCAGTACCCTCACAAACGGGCCACGGATCGCGCGCGCGCGATCTTTCCTTCCTTTACCTTATCCTATCCTCTCTCCTTACACACTTACACTAACATGCACTACACTACCACACATGCTGGGAGACCGGTCGAGAGCTTAGAGCTCGTCCCGGCTGGGGCGGTGCCCTGCTGGTGGGAGATACCTGGTTGCAAAAACAAATTCCGTATGCAGACTACAGAACATTGGGAGGAATACATTTTCCTAATGGTTATCTCCAAATATTCGTAGGTCTCATGTAATTACATCGAATGTTATAAAAATCCAGAAATCTGCAACTTCGGAGAGCCTTCACCTCATTACCTTCCGGAGGCCACCAAGTATACATTTTGCTGTAAGATGGAATAAAACCGGATATTTGGCTCAACCTTGTCATATCATATCTTTCTTTATTCGCTTTATTGCTTTGTATGTGACAGGATGAGACGTAGCCAAAATCGAACTGGCGCAGTAGTTTACATTCTCTCCCATAGAGTGCAATAATGACCTGTTGAGATTGATCTGGGCTGTGCGGGTGACGCCGCGTCGAAGGCTGTGGTGCCGACGTTTCGACCGACATGTCGCGGTCCTCTTCAGGGCTGTACTGTACCAGGATGTCGAGCGCACCTCAGCCTGGCCCACCTGCTACATAAACCGGACATCCTGACGCAGTACAGCCCTGAAGAGGACCGCGATATGTCGGGCGAAACGTCGGCACCTCAGCCGGCGTCACCCGGACAGCCCAGAGCATGACTGGCCGCGGAAGCCTACGATTTCACCTCTTGACATTACTGTGGGCGCTCTGGCTTAGAGGCTGAATATTTTTATTTGTTCTTATTATTTTATTTTGTTTTCAGTTTCATCTAATTATAAACAGTCACTGTAAAATTAAATGTTGTTGCTCACAAATTTAACGTTAGAGATAAATAAACCATCTTTAAAACATCGATGGTTTTTGATCGATGTTTTAATTTTGAACATCGTTAACATCGACCTTTTGTTATCGAATCACTAATTGTTGTCAAATCACTAATTGGCACCACTAATTGAATTCCGTACCGGCCGCCACTGGATTCCTTTAATAGACAATAAAAACATTATTCTTACAGGAATATTTTACAGCGGTGTAGTTTGATTCTACATAGAACCACATTTAAAAAAACAACAAAAAACATTGAAGGACAGTAAAACGGCCGGCGTCGCTAGCCGGATTACTAAATCACGCTCCGTGAAGTCACGGAAGTTAAGCAAATCCAGACTCCGTGGGTTCCTGGTTGGGTGACCGCCTGGGAACCCCAGTGACTAGCGGCGCCGATCCCCTGGTGGAAGGGATAAAAGGCACTGACTGCGACTTGTCGGAAATGAAATGTAACGGAGGAATACTTCTACAAAGCGCCCAATGCCCAGCAAGAGTTTAGAGATGCGTTGCATCCAAAATGCAACAAATTAAAAGAAAATGATACCAACACTTCATTAAAGAACATATTGATCTGATCGTCCCAATTCATTGAAGTTCACGGACTTTCCTTTCTTAGAAGGGTAAGTGGATACAGAATGGCGGGTGTGCGCTTACCTGCTGGGCCGCCCGCGCCCGCTGCGGACACACGAGCATGAGCACGCGCTGCCCAGCAAGCACACGCAACGCCGCTGGCGGGGAGGCACCCAAAACTAGACCCCGTTTGCTTCAGCGGCATCACGCGGCGAATTCAAGAACCACGAAAGAACCTTTGAAACCGGCCAATGGCAGCAACGCACCAAGGAGGTCCGGGTTCGATTCCCGTCCAATCTCATGTGAAATTTGTTCCAACAAAACGAGTTCGGCTGCTTCACAAGGGCTAGTCCAACCTCTGTGAAGTGTCCTAAACCATACCCCCCATCCTTATTCCTTCCCAATTCTGGCCGCTGGGTAGTGACGCAGGAGGCGCGTACGCGGAGATGCTACCTGGCGGTCCTCTTGACAACAGACTGCGACGAGACGTGACGGACATAATAAATATACAGTAACAGAGGATTACTCCAAATGTCAAAAATAACGAAACCGAGGATTACTCCTAAAGCGCTTGACATCCAACAAGCGGTTAGGAGATGCGGTGTATGAGTTGACGCAACAAATGTAAAATAAATAAAAAAGCAAAGGGTTTCCGCGGGAAGCAATAACATATATATTTATTTATTTTTAAAGGCGCGCGCTCTTCATAATAATAATTGATAACAATTATACTTCGTGCCGCCGCCAACTGACCCAATCGCCGAAAAAAGCTGAAATATTGATTGATGTTTTCGTGTTGCCGGGCGTGTGAACTGCTTTGGTCATTAGTCCCGTTAGTGTAGTGCATTATTTTTTTCTTGGGAGATGGCGGGGATCTTCCCCCGCTGGATGGCGAGATCCGGCACTGACCTACCGTCGGCTAGTGGGGTATCCCCCTAACCAGGACTCTCCCACCAGCGGGGCACCGCCCAAGCCAGGACAAGCTCTAAGCTCCCGACCAGTCTCCCCGAATATGTGGTAGTGTAGTGCATGTTAGTATAAGTGTGTGTGTAAGGGGAGAGGATAGGACAAGGAAGAAGAAGGAAAGATTGCGCATGGTCCGTGGCCGGGTACTGCTCCGGCATTAGCCTGGTGTTGATCGGAGACACCACGGAAAACTATCGATCAGAGCAGCCGGCCACTAGAATTCCCTTCCAGACAGCGACCGAATTCGACTTAGCTGGAAATCTAGTGTCGAAAATCCTGCCGCCGTGGGGAGTGAGAACCTAGGACCTCCCGGTCGGAGGGGGCTGCAGTGACATCAGTTGATGCACTGAGCTACCGCTCGCGGTAAGCCGAGATAAGTTCCTTCCCTCACCGCATGATATCGCCGAAGCAAGACGAGTGTAGCTTTCTTTTCTTTTTCAAGTAGCAGCCGACGTTAACCCTCATCCTGTCTCCACCACCGGAGTCGGGTCTCCTCCCTGTGCACTTCGTGGGCGAGTTCCTCCGGCGCACCTCTTTTTGCTCGTTCTGCGCAACACCACTTGGCGTCACGAACCACGTGGTCACCACATGGGGCTTTGTTCCTTTTAAAAACCAGGTCTGACGCTGGCCGCCATGTTGCAGGAGAGCGACAAGTGTTCAGAAACATTTTGAAAGTGATACAAAGTAACAATTTTGAACGGTAACCAACCACAATTAACACGATGAATAGTGTACCTTGAACACAGGTGTTCAAGCTGCAATGTTTAAAAGAAATGCTTCATAAATATGTTTAAATGACTTATAACGATGTCATAGTTTTGGTAATTGGTTGCATTTAAAATTCCTGAAAATGGGTGAAGTCGGAAATGATGCGCAAGAGCTCCCCCCCCCCCGCTGGCGACCACGCACCCCAGTCTACATCTTACACCGAGCTGGGTATATTATAAATAGTACTGTGTTTGTCATCAAACAGTTACGCATATTTTTTGATTGTTGATTGCAAAGAATGTACAAACCTTCGCAAGTAGTATTTTCTGAAACCTCGTTGGCTGTTCCGTCAGTCACACCTTCCACTGTTTCCTTCGAGGACTCCTTAAACGTCTCCATATCTAGAAAGCATATAAAAAAGGTGCAACATATGTAATTCAAGGTGCTTGGACATTATCAGGCAGATCATTAATTAGGGAATATCAAATGGTGAATATCCTGGGAACGCGAACGATGTTCACAGATAGACGCTCAGACGTTTTGCAATAAACCAATTCTTCGGAATCAATGACCAACAAAACGCGAATTCTGACTACACAGCGTGTTAGTGGAAGTGATTTACCACTTATAGAAGAATTATCCACTTCTTCGGTTTAGGAGACACACAAAACGGGTATGCCTTCCGAAAAATCGCCGAATTTCGTTACAGCATCACACATCTTTCTCTATACTACATAGAAGTATGCGTGAAAGTTAGTGGCGGTACGAAATGGCACAGACTTTCTCGTGTAAGTTCCTATGATCGCGAGTCAGCGACCGGCTGAGGTGGCTCAGGGCATCAACTGCAGCACCTCTCACCGGAGGTCCTAGGTGGAAGGATATTCGACTCTACCTACAGCGTGCCCGAGGTGAAGAATGAAATGCAGGACCTTCCGGTTAAGAAACATCTCCCTTTCAAGATTTCATAACTATTAAATCCTTATTAGCATCATTTTTCATAATTGTATTAGTAAAATTGTACCTCCAATATATTAGGTATCTATTTACAACCACTTGTGATAAATATCTTCAGAATCTATTAATTTTGTAGGAAGGGGTGCGTTCGGCTGTTGGATCAGGAATGGATCAGCTTCCTGCGGTGTGATCCTGGGTTCGAGGCAAAAATAGAGTAGACGCTTTCCTTTAAAACCCTCTCAATTTCTTTAACTGTAGGACGAAGAAACAATCAGGCAGGCGGAGTTTGCTAGTTACTGTGAAAGGAATGCGTATGCTCTTCACGTCTCTCTTACCCCACAAGCATGGGAATTAAACTACACACAGGCATGGAGGACACCGTTCGCTAGTTGGCAAAGTCGTGCTATCGACCCAAAATGCCAAATACATACACGTAAATACTAAACGGGTAGAATTCACACATCAAGACATGTCATATTTATGTCGTATTAACTTGGTAACAATTTAAATATTGTTATGAATGTTTGCATAATTTTTAATATGACTGTTCCTTCTTGGACGTTCAAATTATATGATTTGTTTTAAAAAGCAATTTATCATGGCATAATGTCTTGTGTTCCCCCCGTCATCGTTGAGAACATTAAGCTGGATAAACGGGGAATCTCATTGGCTATCAAAATATAGAGGCATTTTCTACCAAAATGGTAATGTCTTTTTAAAAGAAAGACGCAAATTGAACAGAATGGTAACAGGAGAGAAATCATAAAAGTAATGAAAATTTTCAAGGTATTTATAAAATTTTCTTCTAAAAAAACATAAACTTCCATTTACATTTACAAAAAACATTTGCTTTTATGACGTCATGTGTTCTGGTCGTTGTCACGGGATCATCCTAAAATCTTATTGGCTTTCAACAAATCGAGGGAATTTTTCTGTGGATATCCAATTTCCTTCTTAAGGCAATGTCATGTATTTCACAAAAAGTAACAACAGGAATATCACAAAACTAATTGGATAATTTTTGGATAATTTTTATAATTTGATACATTCCCGAGAGCAGAATTCGATGAAATGCGCGCTAAATCGCCTCCCTTTGCCTCGCAAATCCGTAGCCATTTCCTCCAGTGCGAAGCGAACCGCCTCCCGGGTCAGTCGCGAAGTGCAAGCGTTCATGAGCGTAACAGAATTATGTTTTGTGCATTTTTTAGTGTGTTTATGGTGCTAATCCTGTGATGTGAAGTTTTATGTGTATATTTATGGTGTTAAGGTGTGGTATTTGTTGGTGCTACGCGTGTGAAATGATAATTTGTTGTTTGAAGGAAGAAACATATTTCGAGATTCAACGGTTCTCACAGCGACACCACCTGTCGCCAGGACTTCCAAGGTCAGCGTTTCGTTTTAAAATAATTCCAATTGGATTTTTAGTTTAACTACCCAACAGATTCTCGTAATTTTAATCATGTGATATTAAATTGTTGCATGCATTACTCAAAGACTGCTGTTTCGTATACCGTATTCTCTTCTTTGTCAATATAGATTAACCTTACTAATGAATTAAAATTTACAAAACTACTTGATATTTATAGAAAGATAGTGTAATCTTTTAATTTAGTTTTGTCACCACGTACTTGTTACATCTGTTGCTAATGTTATAAACTCCAGTTTTTGCAATTAATGAGAACGTGTATTTAATTTTAGTTTCCTCGCGTTAATAAGGTGCTAATTTCATGGGTGATTTTTGTGTTTACTTCATTTCATGTGCAATGAAAATTTAAAATCCGTAATAGAAATCCCCACAATGAAAGTAAAAAATCGGAAATGAGTGATTATGGATTAAAAGTTTATTCTCGTAATCGTTAACCTAAATATAGTACGATCGTAATTTCACTACTTCTCTGTTTGAGATCGTTGCTGGCTTTCTAATGGAGAAACATAAAAACTTGGAGTTTGCTTAGAGTGTACGTGATGTGGTAAGTAACGACTGAGTGGGGTACCAGTCCCTTCGCTTCAAACGGGACGAGAACGCAATTGACAATTGGACAAAACCACGCGAAATGAAACTGAAGATGGCGCGACTGCTCGTCATAACCAGTTGACCTACCGTCACATTCAGTTACTTTTACTGTTTTCTACATTAAATAAATAAATGAATGCGTGATTGGCGCCCCTCGCAGACGTACGTGTGCGGGCTGCGCGCCTGGCGCTGCGTATGTGATGTTGGCCGCCCTGCGGTGACACAGGGTAGACGCATCACCGAAGCGAAGGAGTCGGTTTCCATAGTCGGGGAGGGCGCAGCTCTCCGTAGGGCGGTCACCTCGCCCCACTCAGTGTCCGTTATGTTCTTTGTTGAGTGTCGATATGTTTTGATGCATTTTTTTGTTTCGTCTCGGTTTCCCTCTAGGTAGGTTTTCTTTTTCAGCTGCTTTCTTGCAGTCTGGTACTGTAATGTACCGCAGCTCCGGTAAGGAGTTGTCGTATACTTGCATTGAAATAAACTACTCGGGTATATGAGTACCCTGTTTTATAGAAATATAGAGTATATTGACAGCTTCTTTTATTTATTTTACGTAAAAAAAAAAAAAAAAAAAAAAACAGTTGAAACTGCGTATGACGTGCTATGGGGAGAAGTGGATTCTGTGCACATTTTCAAAATCCTGTGATCCCTACACTGAGTCATATAGTACATAAGTTTTGAAAAAACAAAAAAAAACAAAAACAAAAACAAAAACAAAAAAAAACTCATGTAATAAAATCTATTTTCAAGGATAAAAAAGCAATAAATTTTGGATTCTTATCCATGATGTCCTTCGTCAAGGAATAATACTTCCTGCCGCAACAAGAGATTGAAAATATAACGGACACAATGAGCAAAACACAAGAGCACACTCTTAAACACAAGTGGCAGAGTGAGTGGGTAGGATTTAAATATTCTTGCGTCAAGAAAGAAGTTCTAAAAAGAAGCAAACTTGTCTTTAGCGACGCACCTAAAAGTGAGTATGCCTTTTTTACCCATTACACGATGTTACTGTATACAGCATATGGTATACCAACAGTTACAATTTTTTTTCGCAGAGTACCTTCAGTGGAGGCAACGGAACACAAGACGGGATCTGGATAAAAATGATGAGTGACCAACACGTCTGAAGACGGCCCTCGCTCAACATGCACTCCTCTGGTAATGGAAATTCCTGTTCCGGACAATCGGGCACGACATCAAATGTCTGTACTGTCCTGTCAAATGCTACAGTAGCACATCAAAAGGGTTTCTTATTTTCTCTTCTTCAGTCTGTTTTCTCCCTATCCTCTCCTTCCTTCTTTTTCTCTTCTCTCTACTTTTTTTTATTGTTTGTCTTCTCTCTTTCTTTTTTTTTCTACTTACTGTTTTCACCTTCCTTTTTTTCCCTTTCTTTTTTTTGCTCTTTCTTTTCTCACTTTTTCTATTCTGTCGTCTGATCTTATATTTCGCTGCCTATTGCCTCATCGTATGGTATCATATTTTGTTTCGCAGTGTCATTTCTTGTCGAGTCTGATAGTAACGTTTCTGGTCTTCAGCCTTGACACGTGTTCTTCTGCGATGTGTCGAAACTGGTCTGATTTCGGTCGGTCTGTTTGGTCTGGTTTTGATCGGTCTGGAGTCTGGTCTAGTTGTGGGCGGTCGGTCAGGTCTAGTCTGCTCTTGTCGTGTTGTTTCTTGTTTTTTCGTATATCGTAAACTGTCTTATCGAGTCGCGTCTTGTCTTGTAATTTGACGTGTTTCGTTGGATTGTGCGTCCATTCTCTTCTTGTCTTGTTTCATATTGTCTATTTCTTTCCTTTTTCCCTTGTAGTCACTTATTTTTCTCTTTTTCTTTATATCTTTTACCTCTTGTTTACTTTCTTTCTTGTCTTTCCATCATTTTTGCTTTAGTTTCCTTTGTTTTATTATAGAGGAAAGTTGTCTTTCTTACGTGGATTTATTTACTTTTGTTTCTTTTCCTTTTTCTTTCTTTTACTTTCGAGTTCTTTGTTTTCTTTTTTCGACGTGCGTTTCTTTCGATATATAATTCAGTGCTTAAAACTGTTAGTGCAGTGTTGAAAAGACGTGCTGTACTTTCAAATTATGCGAGTCGTATTCAGCGAGGTGTATGATCAACACATAAAAAGTGCTGTGCGTTGTGATGTGTGTAGCTCTGTGTACCAAGTGTAAATTTTAGAGCAGAGTAATCAAGATATGTGATGTGCGCATAAATATAGTTACAAGTCGAAATATAATTCAGTTCAGAATTTGTGAACGTAAATGTCGAGTATTCAAGAGATGAGTTGTGCTGGAGTTTTAAATCGTGTGGAGTGTGATTAGTGAAGCATGCTTTTCTCTTTTCTTTCTTGTTTTAAATTATAACCTTTAAAGCGCACGAGATATTGTTTTGTCAATTCTAACAAAAAAACACGTGAACACTACAAAAGACATTAGCTATAGGCCTACCGGGGAAGGAGGGCTCGATAAATTATTCTCCTAACGAGTGTGGAGCCAAACAGTTAGATCACTTGGAAGACGGCAAGCTTAAAGTAAAAGCTTAAGTAACAGATTTAAGACCACAATTAAGTTTAGCAAGCACCCCTGCTACATAAGATTGTAACTTACTATAAAATGCATTCAATTGTTCACGCATTTTAGGAATGCGCGGCAAATCGACACTTTTCCTCCACTTAGAGTCTCTAATTATTTCTCGAGGACCACCAACCTTTTTTTAAAATTGGAAAATACTATTTAAAAACATAAAATTGAGAGATAAATTGTCTCCAGGAAGAAATCGCTGGTTTTAATAGGAGGTTCGAAAATATAATTGAACTTTTGACATTTTCAAAATTACAGACCTTTTAAACAAAATCGGTACTGTAGAATATTTATAAATGCACTTTCTTAGACTCAAACAATTTAAAGAAAAAAATTGCAGTAATTTTCTATAAAAAATTGAAAATGCTACAGGGGCTCCAAAAGTTAAAATATCTGGGTTTGAAAATAACTTTGTAAAAGATTCAGCTCTTAAAGCTTCTAAACGTCATGACACATGCGTAACAATAGACATCCTGATTTTCGAGTACAAAATTGCGTGTAAATCCTCGCCTTCTCCATCAATCATAATTACTCCGTCCGAACAACATTAATGGGCACTACTCCTGACGCGTGTACAGTTACAATGCAAAACAACCTTAAACATGGATTTTACGACCAAAAAATGGAGATCATATTGTTGAGGTGATTTCAATACATTTTATTTATTTATTTATTTTACGTCAAAAAAACAGTTAAAAACTGCGTATGACGTGCTATGGGGAAAAGTGAACTGTGTGCACATTTTCAAAATTCTGTGATCCCTACAGTAAGTCATATACTACTTAAATTTTGGAGAGAAAAAAAAGAGCTCCCATGTAATAAAATCTATTTTCAAGGATAAAAAAGGCAATAAATTTTGACTCTTATCCATATTGTCCTTCGAAATAATACTTCCTGCCGCGACAACATGGAAACGATAATTTGAATAATTGTATTTCACACTGGATTCTGGAAGACGTGCACAGAAAATGAAGTTACATTTCGTCCCTGTACTATAGTATAGGGAGGAAAAGGAACTAAGGATGCAATATGGATTTCGACGTTTTCACATCATCAATGTTTTGTGAAAACTTCTATTTTGTAACATCGATTTATTATTTTAATTAAAAGAAACGATTTTTAATGGTGTTGTTTTAAGTTGAAAATGTTTATTCCTTAAATAAAAAAGGACTATAAAAACAAACTAGTGATTCAACAACGGCACATACTTTCTGGCATTTTTGTAACATTTTTATTTTTTAATCTTATATTTTTATTTTACGCCAAAAACAGTTAAAAACTCTGTAGGACGTTTTATGGGGAGAAGTGAATTCTGTGCACATTTCAAAATTCTGTGAACCCTACCCTAAGCCATTTACTACTTGAATTGTGTATACAGAAAAAATGAGCGTTTTCTGCAAGGATTGTTAACAGAAGTATTTGCTCCGATGCAGTAAAATATATTTTCAGAGGTAAATCAGCAATAAATTGAGCTCTTATCCCTCATCATGTCCTTTGTCAAGAAATAATTTCTTCCTGCCGCGACAACATGGAGAACGGTAATTTGAATATCTATATTTCTCACTGAATTCTATAAGACGTTACACGAAGACACATATTATGAATTTACATTTACGTCCAGAAGCAAAACAAGGGGCTATCTCAGCATTTGCTCACATGACCAGGGAAACTGGACGAAAAACCTGATAGAGATGGGAGTCACTGATCCAGAGGCTGCGATACAAGACTTGTTACAGGTTGTTTAGAATTATACAGCCAAGTAGTAAATAATACAGCACTGTTAAAATTGTTACTTTCCTTTTGATGTTCAGTATAGTCTCTATTGTATAGAAACAGTTACGCAGCAGAAACGATTTCACTTGGGATTTAAACTTTTCTATGGAATTTAATCGTTTAATGTCATCTGCCAAAGTGTTGTAAAATAATGTACATGTATCATTTGTGAATTTTTTGTAGTGAGTTCTTGATACTGTCACCTGATGAATATGATTTCTACGTCGAGTGTTACGGTTATAGACATCGGCGTTTGCTGAAAATATATTCCCGCTACCATACCGTTTACTGAAAATATATCATTTTTGACAAAAAAAAAACACTGATTTGTAAATCAACAAACAAGGTAATGGTAAAATTTCTAGATTAATAAAGAGAGACTTACAAGAATCACGTAGGTGGGATTTGGTTATTATTCGAACAATTTTTTGTAATCTAGAAGTCTGGGAGCTATAAGATGTATTTTACCAGAATATTATGCCATATCTCAGGAGGGAATGAATATTCGCAAAATACAACGAACAATATGATGGCTGACTGAATTTGAAAGAATTCTCAACGCGTAGCATAATGAACTTAATTTTGTGATCAATTCATTTTAATAGACGTTCCATTGAAGGTTTGACTGAATTGAGAGACCTAAAAATGTTGCCTTGACATCAGTCAATGGTTCACCGTTCATTTTCAGTGGAGTACAGAAGTTTATTTGAAGTGGAAAACTGCATTAAAACCGTTTTATTTACTAATAATTTGTTATTACGGAACCAATTTCAGACATCTGATATTGTACTATTTACGGTTTCTTTGTTGCAAAGAATGTTTGTATCATCCGCAAAGAGAACTACGCAGTATCATTCTATTACATGGAATTCTACGTCTTCAAAAGTGTTTCAACTGGCATTTTTTTCCGCACCGTGACTCGATCTCAGGCCCCCCGAGTTAATTCGGAGGGACGAGAAATCGGGAAAATGTGCAGGCCAAGTTATTTTTTTCCAAAATATTTCTAAGTTTCTTTCATTTAATTTGTATTGTCTATTTTTAATTTTCTATTACTCCTTGCTGTTCATCTACTTACATCTTAGTACATTAATGTATCATAGGATAAAACTAGGGTTGCCACCTCTCCCGGTCTGACCCGGAGACTCCAGGCTTCAGGAAAGATCTCCGGGATACTTTTGAAAACCTCCAGGTCATATAAAAATGAAATTAAATATAATTTTCCCTTTTTTTCAAATATAATCTGTTTAATAATTTAATTTTGTCGAATGTTTTCACATTAATGACACGATATAAATAAAATTTGGACTGCGTGGCAAAGTCAGTATGATGTGAGTTCATCATCTCTTCAGTACCGGCAGCGTATAAGCGACTCTGATAGTGCAATGCGGTTTTCTCATATGGCACCACCTACATGACAGAAATGAAATATCAAAACATTAACACTTACTGACAGGCTATGACCAGTCTTCATATCATGTCCATAACTTTCGCTGAAGACGAGCCATATCGCCTCCGTGACTTCGTGAGAGTTGGATGAACGGCAATGCTGAACCCTGGCTGTGAGAAACTAAACAAATCCTCGCAAGCTGATTGCCTCAGTGCAGGTCACATGACGGACCATAGCACGTAGCGAGTGAAATTTCAGAGTCGCTTATACGAGTACACTGTGGGTACTGTAGTCGAAAAAGAATGTACTTATTGGTATAGTAATTAATGCGTTATTAACATTATAAATGTATTACTGTTATGAAATATAAGTAAAAAGGAGTATATTATTTTATAATAAATATTAATTGTGTATGTATTTACTTTTCGTTAACTCAGCCCCCCGGTAATTAGTGATCTCCAGATCATACGTTCTTCTTAGGTGGCAACCCCATAAAACAAGAATGGCTGTAGTTACCTTCCCTGCCACCCCTCTCCGCCTACATCTTTTGGCCTAAACAAGTTATCAACGCCGCGCCGCAAATAGGACCTTACACGAAGACAACTGCTGCAAGGGCGTAAATAAATTGCCCGTTTTAATGTCAAATCATGTGCCAAAAGTATGATTATATACTAAACATGAACAAATATACATTATTGAATTCCTATTTTTTGATCTATCCATTACATACGAAAAACATGTATAATCGGTCTAATAAAGAAATCAAAGATGATTGGAATTTCTCCCAAATTAAAAATATTACGAACAATACCTCTACAGCGTATTACTTATCCCATGATTCAGCATTGTTGGGTTGAAAACTACATTTCGATATCGTGAACTGTTATGGAGGGGGTTCTGTAGTCGGTGGGACATTCTGTATTGAGCTTTTTTATTGGCCGGGCTAACTGAAAAATACATTTTTGTTCGTAGATGCCCTTGTTCGCAAATTCATAAATGAATCAGTTGAAATTCATGACGTAGCCTAACAGTAACCCTGATTACTTTCTGGATCTACGCGGATTTTCCCTCGCGTCTTAACATGATGGTCCCTCGGAAACGAGAAATCGCAAATATGCAAAATGACCCTACTTGAACCTCAAAATGTATAGACAAATTGTTTCGTTTGAAATTTCAAGAGTCATTGCTGGTTAGCTAAAATATGTTCGTATTTAGGGTTTTCTGTGATTCTTGACAAACATCCATACTGTAAACTGTTATATAATACAGCACTGGTAAGTTAAATGTTTAATTTCGGAATTCGTCTCAAATGTGCTTTGTAAGTACTATAACGATTTCATGTTATAGTACGTACTTATAGTACTTAAATTTCTAACTAACAATCATCAGATTGTTAGCTAGAAATGTAATTTTAAGATGGACACTAAAACAAAAGTATTGCGAGCGACTTCTCTTATCGTCAAATTTGTCCCCAATTAATAAGTTCTTTAATGTTAACAAAATATGATTGTTGTTAGAGAAAAACATCAAATAAATTATTAGTATTACATACCAGGAAAATAACATTTCTATCGACCGTCGGAATGAATTTCTTGTATCTTTGCCAGTGTAAACGGAACCGCTACATCTAATCAATTCCAGATGTTGCCATTTACATTTCATTGTACATTGTTGGGAAGATTGATACCGTTCTAACGGTTTCATTCTGATGTGATTTTATGATGTAGGTATTCGTAGTGTTTTCATGAGAAATTTCCCAATTATTTAAAATGTGGCTTCAATATAAAGCTATGTACCGCAAAGTAGTAGGGAAATCTTTAGGAATACTTAAAACATTGTGTTTGCTGATACTTTTCTAAGTAAAAAATAAAAAATAAAATTAAATCTGTAATCGTTCACTATTTATTTAAATAGTTTAAATTAATGCCTTCATTTATATTACTACATGCTTCAGAGAACTATTCCATTATCAAAATTTGTCGAAACGGATATTTCCTCTCAAATTTTACACTAAATGCTGCATATTTGCGAGAAACATAAGACCACTTGTAAATGCTTAGACAATCTGATATAAAACATCAAGCGGCCAAGAAAAATTTTTTCCATGACAGTCTCTGTATATGGAGCCTTCTGATGTGCATACACGAGACGTTTCCCAGTAGGCAAACGTTCTAACTTCGGTTGATTTCCATTTCGTTGCAAACATTTTAAATGAAAATTCATTCAGACGAAATCGCTGGCCATTAGCCCTCAGGCAGCCGTCCTAAACTCTGTGTTGAGAAAGCGCCTAAGGTACTATAAGTATAAAGTATAAATATTTTAAATTACTTATTTTACAATCAATTAAATAATTTGTACTGATATGGTGTGGCGTAAACTCCCGTCGAATATTTCTGTAATGTTTTATGAAAGTAATTATTGTTTTCTTTATAAATATTATTTCAAGGGTTTTACAAATCTGTGGGCAATTTAACCACTGCTTAGTCTCAGTGAACGCTAATTTTTAATTTGAGAATTCGGACTGCAAATGAACTATACACTTGAATATTGTCCTGCATCGCGCCTCTGACGAATTGGAAGAAGGAACAAGCAAGGACGCAAACCCTACGGACCGAAAGAGTTTCCAGACGCGCTCGGTAGTCGGAACAACAGAACAAATGAGAATCGAAGACAGACAGCCATCTTCCGAGCGTCGTTTTACAGTGGGGGTGACGTTCCTATAGTATTTTAAAACTCTTTTTATAGTTTTGCCGCCTCTTAGGTCGTTGAAAAGAAGATAATTGAAGCAGTAACGATAATGAGCGAAAGCAAAAGTGCTCAGTTATCTGATATCCAAGAGGTATGCTAGTTTATTTTGCACTCGTTGATGCGAACTACCGTTATTACCCACTTGACAGTTCATGCACATTCGTGCTTCTCCGCTTCTAGAAAGGAACAAATCACTTTTAGTTCCTTAATATGGCGGTGTTCTTAAGTGTGCACCACCAATAAACAATCGTGCAGCGTTGTATAGTGGACTGGAATGCTTGGAAGGAAAACCGTTTCTATGATGGCTGCTTCTGGTGAAGTTCCCTTGGTAGATGACATGTGTAATTGAATGCGACGTCCCGTCCAAATTTATAAAATGATTGAATTTTAATTGCAACTGGTGCTACTGCATAATGAAGCTTTGTATTCTTAACCGTTTCTATTCTACAACAAAACTGATAAACACTAGAAGTTTGCACATTTATATTTTTTCTTTCCTATCACACCCAAAATGCCTCCTAAACAAATAGCACTTAACTTCTTTTTTATTTGATTAATCTTTAATGATCGTAATACAAATGTATAATTTCAGATCGATGACAAAATGGATTCAGAGGATCAATTTTGTTTGCAATGGAATGATCACAAGAGCACTCTTGTTACAGTATTTGAGTCTCTTTTAGAAAGTGGTACTTTGGTTGATTGTTCTCTAGCTGCAGAAGGCCAGTTCCTAAAGGCTCACAAAGTTGTTTTATCAGCTTGTAGCCCATATTTTGAGGTAAGTTTATAAATTAATCATGTTTGAATGTTTACTTAATAAACAAGCTCTAAGACTTAATTGCTACACCTGTTTTGACTGTTCATATATCCATTGTGGTAGTATGTATATTATGAAAGGTGTTTAAATTTGTTTCTATCATCATCATCATCATCATCATCATGAACAGAAAGATAGTGGGTCAGATGCCTGTTCCTGTTAAAAGACAGTAGAGCTGGTGAGCAGATCTTCCTGAGCCATCCATCTTTTGTTGGGGTCTTCCAATATTTCTTCGCCCTATGGGTTTATACTTTAAAACTGCTTTAGGAAATCTTTCAACTTGCATTCTTTGCACATGTGAAAGCCATCTCCTATGGTTCTCTTTAATGTCATCCACTATATTTTTTTATTTGAATTTTTTTTATTTCACTGTTTCTTTGTCGATCTAAATGTGTAATTCCTACCAGGGTTAAAGTAGGGAACACGGTACACCCTTAGAGAAGCGTGGAGAGGTACGGGGCAAAGGAGGGGAGTCTCCTTAAGCCCTTCCTCAAATTACGCTGCACGCTCTGATAGAAATGAATAAAACTTACCGATAGGCGATTTTTATGGCTCTCCCTTAATACACTTTGTCCCCACCGCATTTAAGAAAACCTCAATGAAAATTAAAGGCAAGTTTTCTCGCTTCGCTCACCCAGATCCAATGACGGCGAGGCTCGGGCTACGCCCTCGCGATCACTGTAAACATCTTTGAGTCTATCCCCAGCATAATTACCTATTCACTTTTATAAGAAAGCACTTTATAAGAAAACCTCGAGAAGAATTCAAACTGCGTAGTTGCAAACACGTTTGGAAGAAAGAACACTACTAGGTTTATCACACAAGCACACCAGCCCGATCGCAGTACTATTTAGTAATAAAGCTCCGGCAGGATACTAGAGTGAAATTGCCTCCCCTTATAATCGCCTAACCACCCGTCGTCCCCTCCACCGTGGATTCCCCCCTCGCCGGAGCAGAGCGAAGTGTTGATTTAAATGACTTTCCAAAGTCTAACTAAGTTGTATCGTGTTCTAGACTTCAACCCCTACCAGGTGCTGAAAAAATCTCATTTGTGTGGTGTCTAACCTCCAACAGTCTTTGTTTTAAGGTCCATATTTCTGATCTATAAGTTAACTTTGGCTTTGAGGTTATGTTGTGTATTCTTAGTTTTGTCTCTGCTGTCGTATCTCTTCCCAAATGTTTCTTGATTATTCTGTTTACCGCATTATATTTTTGAATTTTTCTTTCTTGATCTTCTGAATTTTGTCCAATGATGTTTTCTAGGTACATAAATTTTGGTACTTGTATTATTTTTCCACCTATAACAATTTTAATCCTTCTCATTTCTTTGCCTTGGACTGCCATAGCTTTAGTCTTTATTTGTTGAGATTTTCATGTTATGTGTTAGGGCTATTTTATGAAGTCCATTTTTTATGTTATCTTCTATTATTTTAAATGTGGACCATTTGTCTTTTGTTTAAATTTATACCGGTTTTCACTTTTTGTTTCCACTTTTTGGTCATGTGGTTGGCATGGATGTTAAACAGGCGTGGTGATAACCAGCCCACACCCGTCTCAGTCCTCTGATTCTAAAAGTCTCTGAATTGCTTCCGTCATTCGTTCTTACTTTAATCTGAGAGTCTGTGTAAGGATTCTGGATTCCTTATGTCTGTAGGTATCTCTTCATCTTCCAGTATTACTCACATTTTCTTTCTGTTCTAAATTTGTTTCTTTATGCAATTAATATGCGATTCTATGAAAGTCGCAAGCTTTATGAGTAAAATGTTATTCATTCGTGGCAGTTGTTTTTTGGGTTACAAGACTGATTCATTGAATTCTAGTTCTTAATCCATATGTTAATATATAGAAATAAATGTACAGATTCATTCAAATGAGGGTTACATACAAGTCAAAAAACAAACTTGAAAGGGGGCTGTTAATTGTATTGCCTTGTTTCTTCCCATAAAATACAATAAACATAAAAGTAAAGGTAATTACAATGTTTCAAATTGTTGCACTATTCTGCACAGCGTGAATAAGGAGCTCATTAGTTGGAGATGTAGTAGTTACAGTTGCTCACTGAATGGAGAGGATCTTCAAATTTTTTTTTTGTAAGGTAGACGACCAAGCAGTAATAAATGCCATGATCCTATTGGCATAAAAAATGAGCAAATTTTTGAATGAACTTGGCATACATCTAAGTGGTCCCATACTATTCAAATACAGAAAAACGTAATGCCAAGAAAATAGGTGGAACATGTATTTTTTCATGCAATTTAAGTTCATAATAAAGGAAACTAAATTGCTGTATTTGTTAAATAAATATTCAGTAACCTTGTATTTTGCTAGTTGCTTGGGGTGATAGATTACCCCATGTATTCATCTATCACGTTGCATTCATGTATCTTTTCTAGGGTTAAAGGTCCTTACACATGTCCCAATTTGTTGGTCCGACCGACCAGTTGATCCAGCAAATTGCATTGTGTGGAGGCATGTCGTCCAACAGAAAGTCTTGTCAGGAGGTTGGTTGGTTTTGACCACGAGACCGCTAATTCTTCCACCATTCTGCCACACAAATTGTGTAGTGTGTAGTAGTGTTGGGGCAACTTAGTGATTCCAGAACTCATAACGCTGGTTCAAATGTTGAACAGTTGTTTAATTGGAAAGTTCTCTGGAACATAAGGGCTTTGGAGATCGCTGATTACAAATATGAAGTTGAAAATTTCAAGAAATAAAATTACAGATAAAATGTGCCAGAAAACTGAATAAAACTTAAAAAAGCAAATTTCTTTTCAAAATCGGTGATGTATGTGAATTTTGACGATTTTGAGAACGAAAGCAACATGTAGAAAAGTAATTGATTTTATTTATAAATTGTAGCAATTACAAACTACAATATCATAAGAAAATCATTATTAAACAGCTTAAAAACTCATTTATGCAAACACATCCCAGCACTGCGGTTGCAGCAAATTGCAGCAACTTTTGTGATTTTGAAAGGTAATACATACTATTATCTTAATAGAATTGCAAATTTGTCTGTAATTATGTACTACAACACGTGATTTTTGAGAATTTCTCATAGATTATTTTCACTTCAGTAATTAACAAGCATTCACTATTCACTTCAACAAAATCTTTTATTTTAACTTGTATGATGTTTGTATATAAACTTTGTCAAATATTTTAATAACCTGATCGTATAATCACTGCTGTACTAAACACAGTTATGGATTTTTTCTTTTTTGGACAAATTTGGAAGTTGGGTATCACTGTGCAACAGCCTGACAACAGCGCTTCAGTTTCCTCAGATTTCTGTCATGCTCACATAGATGTTGCCTTCTTGAAATTCTGAACACTACTGAAAAATCAGATTCTTGGTCAGACAGTATAAAGCCAAGAGTCCATTTTAGTTGTCCTGACGGTTGGGCTGACAAATTGGCTCATGTGTAGAGACCTTAAAGGTGAGTTGGGCTCATGATGTTATCAGAATTGGGTCCCAGATTTCAATCACAAGTCATATTTTTTCTGATCTTTAGACTAAATTTTACAACAGTTTATACACAATTAGGTATTGTATTGTTACAATTTAAATCTTTTTAATAAAAGGCCGTATTTCAGTGAAATTTGGACAGAAATGTATACATTTGTCACATTTTTTTAAAGATAAAAAGAATAAAACATGACTCAAATGACAATGTTTCAAGTTTCATTGTCACAAATAAACACAACTCACTCAGTTTTATTTGAAATTTAGTCAAGCAGCACAGTAGTTGGTTTGCTGACTATACACTGTGGCACTGTGGTAATAATAAAATGTTCTCGAAGCCGGCAAGGAAATTAAAATTGAAGCTCCCGATTGGATGACTGTCTCCCTCTCTCCGTCCATCAATAAAAATTTAGTGTAAGTGCTAGACAGATGGGTGGACCTATTGAAAAAAAAACACTTTCTCGGTTTCAGGGGACTCCCCATGGATTTCTGTTGAAATCTTGAAATCATTATATACATTACTCTGTATACATTACATACGTATATGAAACAACTAGTAGTGGTACAACAGCACATACTTTCTCGTCTTATTTTTAAATTTGTAATTTTCAAAAATTCAGAGTTCTACGGAAATGAAACCTGCATCATTCTTTTAAGTGTTCTTTGTTCTACTCGTGGAAAAAGTTTAAAGAAAAATTGGAGTGGTTTTTGAGAACTTTTTTAAATAATTTGCATTAACTTCATGCAGAAATTACATGAAAACTTTTGTTTTTTCAAAAAATGGTACATAACGTTTTTTAAATATCAGAATTAACAGAAGAGATTTTGTTTAAGGCAAAAATCTCTATCTTGAACATTGTAGTTTTGGAATGTTAAATTTGTGACATTTTCGAAAATACAGAATGTTCACCAGAAATTAAACTAGTGCCACCTTTTTTCTGCTCTTTTGTACATATTAGGAGAAAATTCAGAGAAAATAGTTGGGAAGGTTTTTAAAATAATAATTGTTTTAAAGAAATTAAAAATGTCTTATGATTCATGCACAATTACATGAAAAGCACTCATATTTTGGAAACATTGTATGCGACCTTATTTCAAGATCTTTAAAGAACAGATTTTATTAAGGAAAAAATCTCAGTCTTCAATATTATAGTCATAGGAAGACACTGAAGAAAATTTGAACTTTTGCAGTTTTTGAAAAATCAGGAATTTCAATGTAAATGAGACATGCACCAGTGTCCTTTATGCTGTTCAAGGACAAAGCTTAATAAAAAAAATTGAAGCCATTTTTAAAAACATTTTGAAAATGTTGAGGCTTCATGTAAAGTGCTCCTCAAAATCAGAATCTCTCTTTGAATGTCAGGATACCTTGAGTTCCTTCAAATTGATCACGGAATATTAAATTTTGAGAAAATCAGCTGATCATTTTTGGTGGTAGTGGCAACCACAGACAGCCAGATGTTTAGCTGTCAATTGATTTTTACTTTCTCATATACATACGTATATACGGAGTTATATACCTATTATAGAGCAAGTTATGTAATGCTTCTTCTTCTTCTTCTAAACATCTGTCTGTCTGCCTATCTGTCTCTGTCTGTCTGTGAACACTACTAGCGCCTAAATCACACATACAATCTTTTCCAAATTGAAGAATCTCCTGTCCATCTGGCTCTAGTTGAAGCTTTGAGATTTTGAAAAACATTCTTTAAAATTTGGGGGTACTTTACATGAAGCCCCCTGAATGTTTTCTAAATTTCTCAAAAACGGCTCCAAATTTTTCCTTTAAATTTCTTGTAAGAATAGAGTAAAATACACTAAAAAAGATGGCATAGGTTCCATTTTTACAGTTGATTCTGAATTTTCGAAAATTACAAAAGTTTTTTTTTTTTTCCTGCGTCTTCCTACAGCTATAAAATTGAAGACAGATTTTTCCTTCAAATGAAATTTGGTGTTCGTAATTAGTTCTTTCGCAATGGTCATGAACATTTTTTTGAAAATTTCAGTAGTTTTCGTGCAATAGTGTGTGCAGTATTTGCAATTTAAAAAAAATACAAAAACAAGATTTTCTCATGAATGGCTTCAAATTTTTAGTTTAAATTTTTGTTAGGAGTACTGCCAAATGTGACCTATATGATGACAAAAGCCATAGGGCTCTATTCTTTTGTTTTTTCAAAAATTACAAAAATGTAATTTATTTGATTTCCCTCTCTCTCTCTTTGGTAATACATGAGTGGTGATTTCTTCAAATTATTGTATTTATGAGTACATGTGCTTTAAATAATGTCGAGAAAAAAAGGTTCTCAAAAACTTGACAGTTTTCTGTGAAAACGAGCACAAAATTCTGCATTTTCAGAAGAGTTCAAATGCCATTTTCTCAAAACCTGCTCCAGATTTTTTCTTCAAATTTTTCCAATGGAGAGTCCTAATTGCACTGTTTAATATGACGTAAAGTGAATTTTGGTGTATTCTTTTGTTTTTTTTTCAAATGTCTCACGTTCTTAATATGCACATTTCCATTTATTTGTATACATTATAACATTTGTGAGCGGAAGTGATTCAAATGACTTCTAATGAAGTTTTTCGAAAACTTCATAACTATATTTTGTTTGTTCTATTAGAAAGGCAAAAAGTTGAGGGGGGGAAAAAAAAATGTAGAAAAAATTGGTATGAGAGAGTCTGTGCCATTGTGTAACACCTCTAGTTCAATATCGTGGACCAACACAAAACTACAATGTATAAAGAATATAATATACAAAACCATAATATATAATAAATAAATAAAGTTATTGTAAATGGGGTAGATATACAATAATCTTCCCATTCACTGTACTTCAAGATATTCAATGTTTTTCTGAAAATGTTCATGAAAACTAAGATAATTGGCAATTAAAAAAAAATTGTTAGGAAATGTGAGTGTGTATAAATCTATTATTGTCCCAACATAGCCCTGAAAAGCATAAAAAAGAAAATATACAAATTCTTGGAAATTTAAGGTTTCTGTATTTCTTGGAGAACAGGAAATTATATATCATAATGCTTTAGGAAGGTCTTCATGTAAGTACATTAAAAGTAATGAGGAAATTTTTTTCCAGATATGTTTCAAACAAAATTTTTGAATCAATGAAAATGAAGTTGATAAACTATCATAGAAAAATAAACAGAAATAAATATTCATCGTAATGTTCAATGGTAATGAATAGATCAGCCATTTACTGCAAAATAGTCTGGTAGCTGTGATAAGATGCTGCAGGTTTTCACAGTAATATGAGAAAATAAGTTGAAAATCATGTTAATTTTGGATATTAATCAAAATGTTCAAGCATTTACTCTCCACACACCCACACTTCACACGAGTTAATTTTGCTTTAACAAAGTAACATCACGTTATGAAGAAACTGTGTAAAATCTCTTTACTTACGAACGTGTGGAAAAATATACATGTTTAATTCTTTAACTGTATGACTAAAAATGCTTGTAGATTAAGCTTGTCAGAGCATCAAATGGCTACGTTTTGAAGCATACACTTGCGGCATCTCATCAATTGTTATGAACCTAAGCAAATATTATGAGTGTTTCCCTGGGTATTTAACTTCGAATAATCTTCAAATGCTAGCAGGCTTGTTCTTGGTGTTGGTTATTAGATTCACAAAGTTTTGAATCCACACTTTCTTACTTTTTATGCTAATGTGAAATTCTGATATTACTGAACTATTAATATTCATAAATATTACATAATTTCTTTCAAATGTACATTGCTTTTATGTTTCCTGGATTGTTTTTTCTTCACTTCAGTTATAGAAATTAAAGAAGGAATCTCATCTTCATTTTGGAATATAACTTGCTAATGGATGTTATTTGATTTTGTCATAGAGTATTTAGATTAGACAGTACATATAAATGTTCTGTTAAAATTGTTTTTCGCAGTTTTTCTTGTTTCTGAATTGCTCTACTACATTAACCTGCATGTAGTTCTACTTGTATTTATTGATTTATTTGAACAGAAGGGATGGTTGTTTAGTAATGTGTCTGATGGGCATATCATAATAATTCGTTGTGTTTCCTTGACTCCTCCACATACTTTTCCAAATTTTGTTTCAGTCCCTGGAAAAGAGTACAAGTTACATGTATATCCGTCTGCCCTTTTCTAATATAGTGTATACTACATTTAAATTATTATATTTTGCTTTTTCTCTTCTTTAGCTGTTGTTCAGTGAACATAAGGAGAAACATCCCATACTCATCTTAAAAGATGTGAAGTTCCAAGAACTGAAGGCTCTTATGGATTATATGTATCGTGGTGAAGTGAACATACCTCAAGATAGACTTCGTGCTCTTTTGGAAACTGCAGAATCATTGCAAATTAAAGGTTTGGGAGGCTGCAAATCAGGTCTTGAAAGTCCGAGAAGTCGCCGTAATTCTGATAGTGTGGACGCACCTAGCGCATCAGCTCTTTCTCGCATTGCACGTGCAGGAGCAGATGCTTCACAAAATGCCCAGGATGGATCTTTGATGAATGCAAGGAAAGGGAATGATTCCCCCATTCCTCGCAAGCGCAGCCGGCACCATCTTCACTCGAGTGCAGAAGAAGAAACTTCTAGTCGTGCTCAAACGTCTGACAGTTTTGAAAAGAGAAGTGATATATCATCTCGAACTTGCCCTCCACCTCCTCCGCATCCAACTCCTAAAGTGGATGTAACTGTTGTGCCCTCAACTCCTGCACCTGTGTCTTCAGCTTTGAGTGCTGGTGGCAGTACAACGATTTCTGCCATCCGACGTGAATGGGCTGCCAGGGAGGTGGAGGGGTCGTCATCGCCTATGCAAGGCAACATGTCTCGAACAGACTTGTCGTCGGGTTCTCAGTCAGACATGAAACCTGAACCAACAGTTGAAATTCTGTTGACACCAAAGACTGAATATGTGGAAGATGTTGGTGATGAAGATACCAGGGAGAATTCAATTGTGCTTGACGATGCAGATTACATGGCGGAACCTAGATCGGGGCCCTCTCATGCTGAGGACGGTTCGAGCAATCAAGGTCCAGGTGAGTGCATAGAATACTCCTTGCTTTTGTATTGCAGACATTGCAGATGTGTTTTCTCTTGACAGTACACAAGAATTCTGTGTATTAGAGAAGAATAAAGAACAATTTGCCTTGTGTCAGATTGTGTTGAGTCATTTATAAATGTAATCAATTGATGGAAAATAATTTTCCTGAATTGGAATACTAAATGGATATGGAATCTTGCTTTGTTTTTGGTAATGGGGAGTTTTCTAGTGATATGTTTATTAATTTTCTAGTGATATGTTAATTGGACATTACAGAACAATTCCTAGAATTATCCAGAAAAGTAGATACTGGTGAAATGTTTATTGGAATTTCAGTAAGTTTTAATATAAACAAGGTTTTGTGTTTGGTTTTCTATCCAGTATTTGTAATTTTCTGAGAATTTTAAGTAGTGTTAAATTTATTTGCAGTCCTGCAAATTCTCTTTGATAATTAAATATGCTCCTCAGCCTAGCTGAGGTGGCTTGAAGCATACTTCATTTACCCGAGGGGAGAAAAAATTATTTCAAAATTGTAGTGGTAGGTCCAAAACAATTTTTTACGGGAGGTTTCAAAAATTATGAGAGTTCAATGAAAATTGACCTGCACCATTGTTATCAGTATACTTTGATTTATCTGAGAAAATTTTCAATATATTTTCTAGGTTTGACATAAAGTACCCCCCAAAAATCAAAATATCTGTTTAAATTCAAGGCACTGTGACATTAGTCAGGTCGATTGGGAATAACAATAAATCCTGCCTACAGATTAGTCACTAAGTGTTCAAAGATGGTCAGGTGGCTAGACGTTTTCCTTAAAATTTTTTTTGTGCTCAATTACCCACAAAACATGGATACTGAGTACACAGTGTATTACAGGAAGTCTTTTACTGCCTTTTGGAACAAGATTTATCCACTTTTTCAGTATCAGTTTTCAGTGTTTCTGTCAAAGAAAAACAGTTTTGCATTACATATCTTTCTTCATTGAATGTAAGGAGTGAACAAGAAATTAAAAACTTCTAAATGATCTAAAAAATCTGATGATATTTATCTTTCTACTAGAGCTACAACTTTTTTACTAGAAAAAACAACAACAGATTATGTGCTGTCTGTTAGAGCCATAGATAGAAAATAATTCAGAATCAGATCTCAGTTTAGTTTTGAAAGATACACCATGAGCCACACAACAATCAGGGAACGTGGCTGAAGAATCCACTAAAACTATGAGAGATGAAATTAACAAAATAAGAAAGAACCCTGATGTCAAATTCTTTACTCTTGAAACCAAAGTGACAGACAAGCTCTCACTACAGCAGAAGGAAGAATGAAGTTCTATTGGCAAGGATGTTAAAGAATTAGATGCTAAAATAAAGAAACTTATGGAGTATTTCCATGTGATATGTGGCAAAGTATGAGAAACTTGAAGTTAAGACCAATATGGTGGCGAAAGTACAGAAGAGTACCGCTGAGAAGGTTGACAAGTTGGAATGTGACCGTGTGAGGAAGGTTCCTGCTGGTGGGCAGTTCTTCAAGGAAATGGAAGAACGGACTCTTTGAAACAGTAATATTATTGTATATGGAAAGGGAGACCCTGGATGAGAATCCAAAGAAGCTTTCAACTACAGATTTGGAGGATAACCTAGGATTCATGGAAATTGAAGATCGGGACCAGATATCAACAGTCATCAGGTTGGGAAAATTCCAGAGTGGGAAAGAGTTGATAAGCGTAGGCCACTCAGTCACATTGAATTCCTTAACAGCAGCAAGAGACATTTGGTAAATAGAAAGAAAGCATGTGGAGGAATGTTAATAATGATTATACACCAATGTAGAGATGAGAAGAAGGAATTGTGTTTGAAACTAAAGGAAAATCAAAATTATAATTAAGATAAATAAGATTTGGTAATAAAATTTGTACATGGACACCCAAGCATTATGAAGAAGACAGGAAAAAGGAAACGGGCAGCAACAGTAAGTAATGTATGTAACCTGAAGATTTTAAATACAAATATTTCATCTCTTACAGCTAAATTTGGTCTATTTCTGGTTGAAATTTATCAATTTGAACCGGATATTGAAATCCTAACAGAAACGTGACTGAAATAATTTACTTGTTTCAATGATAAGTATTTCTGGCTATAATATTTACCTCAGTGATAGACAAGATAAATGAGGAGGGAGAGTAGCTAGATATGTTAAGCATAAGATATAATTGCATTAAACTTAATTATTAAGGATACAAGGAGTTGACCCAAAAGTTGAGGCTATATGATTGAAGATATGTGGAATTCAGTTTTTAATGGGTGGTAAAGACAGACCTGCCTCATTTGATACAGTATCAAACTGTCTGATCGAAAATTCTTTGAAGCCTTGAGGTGAGTTTAAACCAAGAGTTTGTTATGATCTTTGGAGACGTCAACTTTCCTATTATGGTCGGGTGAAGACAGTCAGACATGGAGCGTGTAAGAACAGAAGTAGAGCAGGAATTCTTACATTACTACATTCATTCAAATCTTAGTCTGATGATGATGATGGTGGTGATGGAACTGACATGATTTGGAGGAAATCAGTCAGCATTGCTTGACACGGTACTGACTTTGAATGAAGATATCACACCTCTTGACCTGAGACCCCAAATAGGCTTTAGTGATCATATTATTATAACATCCTTGTAATTGAGACATAGAGAGGATGGCAATGCTGAGGATATCCCAAGACTAAATGACTATAGAGCTAATTACGATGCGAAAGGTGAGTCTTGCAACAAACCTTGTCTAAGAAGATAATTGAAGATTAAAAAGAGTTCTGACTGATCCTCTGCTTAGTACAGATTTCTCGCAAATGAAAAAGAAAAGAGGGTTAAACATGTCATGGATAAACAGAGAAATTATAAAGCAATCTAGGATGAAACATTGTACATGGACAGAATATAAAAGACCTGGAAAGCATGAGGCACTGGGAACAAAATTAAAACCAGAGTAGAATGGCTATGCAGATGACGCCAAATTTTACCTGGACCCAACATTACACTACTGTGAAATTCAGGAAGACTTGTGCCAGATTCGGGAGTGGTTGACTACTTGGGTGGTTCCCTTTAGTAGTATATTTCTATTGGTTCTGTTTTACACCTTTGGGAAGGTACCCCTAGGTACCAGTACTCCATCGGTAGCACACCCCGATCTCCTCTCTACAATGTCTCAAAAACACCTAGGAGAACTTGCAAGTCAGGACTTGAAACTGGAGATTCAAGTAGCTGCACCAGAAAACCAAAGGCCATACTCTACCTCACGAGAATAATTTTCTCAAAAATTAAATTGCCTTTTATGCAGAAACTACACAATGTGCCCAAGGCCAATTATGGAATAAACAACTGTTGTCTGATCTCCAAATTATAGAAAGGTTATACAAACTCTTCAGAGGGTACAAAAGTGATCAACAACAATTTCTACGGATCTACAGCACTCAAATTATGAGACAAGTTGCCATGAAAATTCCTTACTGGCGTTAGAACACAGGGGGCAGAGAAGGCCAGGCCTTCAAAATTTTGAACAAGACTTCCAGTGCTTAAACTCTAGATAACTTTTTCAAAAGGAACTCAGATTCACAACTTAGATTATATAAGTTGAAAATTAAACTGGAACAGACCAACTCCACATCGCCACATTTTCGAAAAAGAAAGTAGGCAGTGTATGGAATAGTTTATTTCCATAGAGAGTCAGTGAGATCACAATTCTCATTTGCGACATTTAGATAGTTTTGTTTGAGATTATCATCATCCTAAAGGCAAAAAGGGCCTTGTTGCTGCTGCCATGACATTTTGCCCTCTACTGTCATCTTCATCTCTGAATAGTTTCTGAAAGTGTAGTTCATTTTGATGTTCTAAAATTTTCATTCTAGGTCTTCCTCTATATCCAACTATTTTTCATTCTGAAATTGCACTTAAGAATTATCTGAAAATGAGTCCAAAGAATTTAGCTTACTTGTTCCAAATGGATTGATAGATTTGAGATATGAATTTGCCTAAGTATTAATTTTTATTGTAATTTTAAATCAATGTAAACTTGAACAAATATGTAAAATTGTTAAGAATCGTGTATATCAACTTTGTTTGAATTAAAACCAAGACGATCTTTAAAATGTTGTTTAAAAAATACATCAAGTATTAATATGACTAAATGAATTCACAATACATAGATCATTCTACATTCTATTTGTTCTTGTTTAAAAATAATGTCAAGTTGTGTATGGCCTCCCTCAGGAGGCACCTTTGGTAGCAGTGCTGCTGATTGCAGCACAAGGCAATCGGGTGCAACCTGCTTAATGCTGCTTAATATGCAAAATAGGCTTGCTTTTGATGTACTGATGGAATAATTTTCAGCCAATGGTTTTTGCATTTCTGCAAATCAGCCTTTTCTTTCTTTAAAATAGAAGCAAATACAAAACTTAGCTATAAACATTGGAAACCTTACGTTGCAAAATTGACTATCGCTTATTCCTTCGGAAGTGGCTAGGTCAGTTATTTCCTAAAACGTGTTAATTTTTGTACAGTAGTATTACATTTTGTATATCTTAACACAAACGATTACAAAAAATTTGTTTGGTAGGTTTTGCCCCGTGGCTGAGTGTTGCTGAGTGGGCAGCAGACGACGTGGTGCCTCCTCATGCAGTTGGCACTTTCCGTGACCCCCCAGGTGAGATTGAGAGATCAACATTTTCTTCCTAGCTAACTTGTGTCAGGATACCTGGGTGTGTAGGAAATCTTGTATGAACTCCGTTTAGCTTTGAAAGAAAGGTTTGCATTTCATTACATCCTTTTGAAATGTAGGAAGGAAATCATTCTTGAGTATTGATTCTCAACATTGGAAAATCCACAGATTTGAAAAGTTAAAGAACATTCTAATGGTTGAAGTAGGTGTGGATTGTGGAAAGTAAAGCCCAGATTTAAATACAGTAAAAATATTTGAAATATGCCATGCAATAACAAGTAAAGATCTCTAAATGCACAGTTTAAAATATACAACAAATAGTTTTTACTAAAAACAATGCAAAACCCTTTTAGATATGGATTGTGAAAGAAATTATATGCGATTCAAATATAGCCATAAAGTGTTGATAGGAAGCGTGTTTTGAAAACAATTTTATTTGTGTAAAATTGTTATTTTTTTGTCATTCACAGAAATTAAAATGAATTAATTTAATTAACTGTACATTCAACACTGTACTGTTCATTTGTGGGTAATAATTTATAAAGAATAACGTCTGAGGTGAATAAAACAAAACAAATCGGGAATCTGTTGAGGACGAAGAGCACAATAGCAACAGGCAATGTAGTGTGCAGCAAAATTTATCTGAATATAAATAGGAGACTTCAATTGGTGTTAAAGTTGGTAATAAAGTATTATTAAAATAAACCCAGCAGTTTCAGTTCTTATTAGACTACTGGGTTAGGAAGTTCGGAATTTTCTTTCAGTGTAAACATGCTTCAGATAAGCTTTAGAAAACTACCCTTTATAATTTGTTAAAAACAGGCATTTATATTTATTGAATCATAAAAATCCATTTAATTATCTTATTTTATCTTCTCTGTATCTTCAACGTGTTTACATCCATTGGAAACTTTTAAAACTATATCAATTATATCAATCTCTTCATTGATGTCTGACAATGAAAGGGTGTACGTTGAAATGAGGAAACTACAAATTTACAAGTTCTCACATCCAATTCCCCGTGTATTTTTACTCGAAGTGATTTTTTTAATTATTTGTTTATTCCTTGTTAACTTTTTGATTAATTTTTGTCAAAAATCATAAAAACTGTATTGGCATATTTTTACACATAATTCATATTTTATAAAGAACATAAAAATTATCAATTTTTAAAAAAATTCTCTTGATTCTTAAAACTTCAAGTATAATTAAATAAAATATAGTATATACAATTCTATATATGTAGTAAAAATAAAATTTGGCAGAAAAGCTGATAGTGAAGTTATTCATGAGAAATTATTTTCATTAGCAAAATAACATTTAGAACAAAAAATATTCATTTGCTTACAAATCCAGGCTGTAGTGATAAGATTCACAATGTCCTTCCGTCTTTCATCCATGAAAGTTTATCTCGTAATCTTGATATAGTAATTTCTGTTGGGTTTATGTTTAAATGATTTTTTCAGTCTGATTCCCAGTTTTTGTATTGTATTTTAATGCTCCATTTTTTTCCAAAATTGTATGTATTGATTGTTCCTATCAAGATAGTTGCATTAACAGTGCATTGATATTAAAGCGAATGTGTTGCAAAATTCAAAGTTTAAAGTACAAGTGATAGAGTTATTGACATAAATATATCATTTGATTTTTCTTTCTTGGTTCATAGAGACATTACAGCCTAAGGAAGAATTCATGTTACGTGAATAAGAACTAGATATGAATACATGTTTCTTCTTCTTAAATCTACCACACATTTTAATTTAGTATGGAGATTTTCAGTTACGTAACGGTGTTTACGATTGTTTTTTGCATTCAAAGCTACTCCTGAACTGTGACACATAAGAAATTTCTGCAAATTAGTATTGTTAACCAAGAAATACTTGAACAGTGAATGGATTAACAATTCATCCTTGATGTTCCTCTATCGGGTTAAATTCAATTTACATTGTGCAAGCTAAATATTGTTGATGTGAGTGTGAATTATCAAAAAGATATGTTACAGATGTGTTATATTAAGTAGTTTTGTTTTTGCTACTTCTTGTTTTCTAATGCTGTCCCAGTTTGATAAATTATTAAAACCAGAATATTTTTAATGGAAGACAATTATCATGTTCAGTTTCAAGAGTTACATTGAATATTTGATTTTGTTCTGAAATTAAATTGAACTTTCAAAAATCTAATTTTGTGAATAGAATGAGAAACATGGCAATTTGGTCAAAAAATCTATTAGCTCCGTTTGCACTAGTTGATCGTTTTTATAGTACAAGATCGTTCAGGTAATAAAAAAAGAATGTTACATACATCTTTCATAACTGCTAATTGAACACTTGAATAAATCAAGGTCATGTTTTTCATTTAATTGAGATTAATGGTTTGGTTTAATGAGAGTGAAAATCTCTGTGGCCTGGAGAAATGCATGTTGCATTGCCAATCCCTGGTTATGAATTAGCATGTGGAAAATAAATGCGAAGGTTTGATTAATATAATTCTGAATTCTTGTTGAACTCTTATATTTTAATTTCAAAATCGATCAAAAGGAAATATCTTTTCATAAACAGCGTCATTTAGTTTGTCCCTATTGTTGGTTCATTCAGTCAGATGTTTGGTTGGGGAGATTTAGCAAAATTAGAATATGTGCCTCTTGTAACTGATAATGTCATGATGGTGTTCATTTGATTGTTGGTGTGATTTGAACTTCATTTTATTTTCATTTGAGGAGCTTGAAAATTAAGGAAAATAATGAAACTTCTTAGAACATCCAGCGTATCCTGCCACAAGTTGCCGGACCAGTTGAAAGAGGCAGCAGGTTTATTATTTCATATTCTTATCTTTTCTGAAAATTTGTGTGTTGTTTTGATATTTAAGTATTTTATTCATGTATTGTATTGACTTCTATATTTGTGAAGGTAGAATTTACTTCTGTTAAATGATATATTTGATATGAGACTTTGTTAATCAGAATTAAAATATAAATTGTTGCCTCATTGAATCGGTCATTTTGAATGAAAAAATGTTACAAATTATGTGCGTTAAGTTGGAAAACTGAAATTCAGTGGTTAATTTTTCTAAAAAGGTTGTATTATTGCTCTGAAATATTAACTATTCAAGTGATTCAGTATCTCTAGTTTATGTATAAAATGATTTCTTTCTATTGTGTTATACTTTGGTTTGCTTACCCTGTTGTAAATGTCATTGTGTAACTCAATCCACCTTTGTAGACAAGTTGAGAAGCGTGGCGTGCTTGTGATTCTTTAGATTCGTTAGAAAATAAAAATTTTAAGATGTAATAACAATCGTTACGAAGTTTCCCCCTACTCAAGAATTATCTCCAGTTCTCAACGTATTTTAATTGTTATATCATGAAACAGATATACGTAGAATCTTTTTCTGAAGAATGGCATATTTTTCACAACAATTTTTTGTGAAATTAAATTGTATTAAAGGTAATGGAGAAGGCTTGTTTAATGTTCTTTTTAACTTTTGCTAATCTAACTAGTAGACTTAACAATTTGTGCTGCCAGCAAATGTAGTGCAGAGAATGGGAAAGAGTAGGACCTGGTCAACATGGGAATGATACAGAGTGATGAAACTCTCCTGATGTCACACATTCAACCACATGTGCAACACACTCGACACATTGTTTTTCCAGGCTTTAGTAATTCTTCTTAGCCGAGAAGTACTCTCAATGTATGTGTGAAATTCAACCAGTAGATGTTTTCCAATAGTAATTCAGACTAGCTGTGATTTTCTTGTATTTAAGTGTTCATTTCTGAGTAATCCTATGTTACTCATTTCAACAGTAGTTTTCATGGTAAGCTCCGACTATGCTGAAATATATTTGTTGCCTTATGTTACACTGTGCAGTGCCTGGTAGATGTATTGCATGCACTTGCTCAAGGGATTCCGTTGTCTAAGAGCTTGCACATTAGTTATCTGGAAATGTGAAGATTTGAAACATTGTGTGTAATGACATTTATGAATATTGTGGTTGATTGGAAAGATGATAATGTTGAGGAGAGGTGGAGGCGACACTGATTCTTGCCAGAGAAGGAGATGATGTGTATCGAAATTTGGGAGACCCTGAAGGTGCCACCAGATGAAATTTTTGGCTGTTGCAATTGCTCCAAGAAGAAATCCAGTTTAGTTCCTTTGATATTTGTTAGTCTTTCAGGCACACTACATTCTCAGAATCTAACAGCGTGTGTATTAAATTACATTAATGTATTCTCAGAAGCCGCGTGAAATTTGTGCAGACCTGCCAGTCAGTTGGATTTCATTATGATTTTGTACTTACTTTTATGTAGAATCTGTTATCTAGTATCTATTTTATGTGTATCTTCAGATCTCCATTAAACTATTTTTCAATAAGGTTTAATTGAAAGTAGCCTGTAGGCTAATTGTAGTTTATTTAAAAGGGTCATGAAACAAAAAAAGATTATAGAGACCACTATTCAACAATTACTAAAAACTTTTGACAACCTTTGATCTCCAGCTATATGCATATGCACAATTCAGTGTCCTTATTATATAACAGTATTGTATAATAGTTTATGTACAGTCTTTGTACCATTCCACAGCAATATATGCTATAGAATGTGTGACCCTTACCCAGACAATAATTTAACATAAACTCTCATGCCAAATTAATTTTATTGGATTCAGAATATATTGTAAGTAATTATAGTTGGAACATCAAGTTTTAATCAACAAACAGTTATACAAACTTGAATGTGCATCTACAATAGCATTTGACACAGCTGATGGCATTTTCTGGAACAGTTCTATACTTAACAGAGAAAGGAAATATTTCCCAGAAGTTTTACAGATGGGTACACGCTTGCATACAATGTTACAAATACACAAAATGGGATAAAACATTGCAATTGTGATTTGACTTTTACGATATCCACCGCAAAAGGATTTGCAAGAAATTTAATAACACAATCCATTGTGTTGATATCAATTAATCCATAACTTTGCTTTAGATTTCACTTGCCTTGCGTGTTTGTGCCCACTTGCTTTCAACACCAATAAGAAGGCCAAAATGGACCCTGCATGGTCTACAACTTTGCTCAAGTTCTAGTTCTACCAGGGGGTGTTATCCCCGAGGTGGACACATGAGTACTAGCTCTTATTTGCACTCCCTGTCGGAGCACAAGTACACCGACAACCTGGTATCCGGATCCCGCCGGAACGCAGTTTACTCTCATGGCAACCTCTCCATTCAATACCTGATTTGGGGCCATCCTGCCAGCTCGGAGCTCCTCGCTATCCAGGCTAGTACTGGAGTCAAAACAATGCGCCACTCATGTGCGCCGGGAACAAGCCCCTCCTCTTTGTCCAGGGTCACTGCCACGATAAAGCCAAGAGCCCAACAGAGGGCCACCTGAACTAAGATCTGGGTGACTTGAGCTCCCCTTCCCATTTTCTCACAGCCTCCACCTTGAGGCTATTGACGTGAGTACCGCCAGAACATAGGCACCCTGACAGGGGGGTATCTGGTCCCCATCAGACCATCATATGTAGGATCAGGAGCATTCCGAGAAACGCCCTTCGCCCAATCCTGCCCAAAGGTCGATGCACCAGGAGCCCAGCTGGTGGGTTGCCGGGCAAGCATGGACGTTAGCATCGCCTACTCACTGCCTCCACCTTGAAGCTAATGGTGTGAATGCCATCTGGGTGGTCATCTACAATTCTCCACCAGGTCAGAAAGGCCAGAATGCAAAAGGTAAAACACATGGCTTCTGATGTGACCCCCTTGCTATTGAGTGACGTCCCTCTCCTCTCCAACGCTTGCAGCTTGCAGTTCCTGGACTCACAAGTGCACAAGACTTGCTGATGCTTTGAGAGTAACCGAGTGAAGTGTACTTAAATTACAGGCGAAAGCAACAAAAAACCGTCAGTCAACTGGCGACGAATTTGTACGTTAATGAGACTGTCTTGATTACCAAGAGTTCTGCTTGGATGCAAGTTCAAATCAAAAACTTTTTCCATTATTCCGTAGCAATATGTAATTACACTGAAGCTTTCAGCGCCTCAAGCAAAGAGCAGTCACAAGAACTGTATAAAATCGTGTGGAAAAACTTGTACTTGAGAAGATATTGAGAACCCCCAATGAAAAGGTTGAAATAATTCTTAACACCTCTAAGACCTCTTTAACTCCCAGGTTCAAAGAGTTGTCAGAATATTTCCTTTGTAGCCAGGTGACCTCAATGTAAAGTAATAAATTATATGTATCTGTATTTCTGTAATTATGTATCTGCATTTCGGCACACAATTTTTTGAACATGTGTATATTCGGAGCATAAAGTTTCACAAAATTGACTGTATCAATAGAAACTTTTAATGAATCAAATAAGCCAAAAGGCCATGCTTTTTACACTAATGCTGGATGGTGAATTATATGGTGTATAATTTTAAAAAACTGAATTTTCTCTTTCGCTAGTGTCTTTTCTGTTAGTCATATTCAAATATTTCTGTTAGGTTTTATAAACTTTTCATTTCAAAGGTTGTGTTTCCTGGACCTATCATACGGCTATATTATTGGAGATGGAGTTAGTGTTTTAAATTAAATTTGTTCTCCATATTAGTGTTTTATCATGTACAGTATTTTTGAAAATAAGAGTAGTTTTTCACTGGGTAGTGATTAAAGACTGTCAAATGCTGTGTACACTTTCTTATCGTAAGCAAGAAACACCGAACAAGAGTGGCCTGTGTGTACTTATTGCATCAAGAAAAAGGCAACTTAAAGTTGCCATCTCTTGCAGAAAGCAGTGATACTGGTACAAACTTCTTCTCATGTGCACTGTTCTTTGGGGACCCATCTTCCCTGATATTGAGCTCTCTTAAGCTGGCACAACCATAACTGGTCTTCGCCAAGACAATATGCCACCATTTAGAACTACATAGCTGCTAATTTGCACAAAATTTATTTAATTTAAAGGCACAAAAAATTTATTTGCACTAAAAAAACTGTTGCACTTAGAATATTTTTTTGTAACAAATGGTTAGCTGGCTTAAGACTTAAGCTGCTGCGACTACAATCTGTTACTATAGTAGCAAATACACCACCATTTAGAAATATTTAATTGCTTATTAATTGGGTAAAAAATTAATGATTATTAATCGAAAGAATAGGCCGACATTATCTTCATTTGGGTTCTTCATGAAGTGGGGGAATCCATTACTGTCTTCCTTTTTAATACATTGTACAATAGTTGAATGCAAATTTCTGTTATTTTTTAAATTGTTACTTGCGTAACAAGCCCTTTTTGATGTTAAGTTGGTTTGAGTAATCCTCATTGAATATAAGTTGGTTATGTGTAAAGTCGTCAGTCATTGGCTTTTATCTTTATCGGCCATGGGTTCAGCTCCGTTAGTATTCAGAGTCGCAGAAGGTCATCCATCCTGGGACCCACGATGCCTCAAAGTCCCTTAACTTCTGTGACTTCATGGAGCTTAGAATACCACCCCCTTGGAACGGGGTATTTTAAACGTTTCTGGGGTTGAGATTGAGATAAAAATTGGGGCAAGATACTGCAAGAGTGTTAATAGTTGATCACTGGACTCATTGAAGAATTTTCAGAAGCTTCCACTACAAAAAAAGCTCTAGGTTTAGTGTTGAAATATATGAAGAAAGAAAATTGTCTTTAGGATGAAATGTCTCCTGTAGGCATGCAATTCAAACCATCTGCAAGACCGCACACTTAATAGTAAGAAATGAAAGAGGTAATCTTTGTCAACATATTAATATGATACCCTTTTTACCCTTCGTCAACATATAATATGTTGACGAAGATTATCTCTCTTATTTCTTCTTATAAGAACGTCAACAACACCAAATCAGAATTCCCACAATTACTTAATAGTACCAAGTGTTGTACGCATACTATTTGTTCAATCTTTGAAATTAACTTAAAATTCAACTTTGTTGAAAATGTTAAGTGTTATGAAGTGATGCAAAGCATGAACAGGGAACATAATGCAAGACATGAGACTATAAAATAATTTTTGAATTATTATTTTGGTATATCTTTAATGAAAACTGACCCCCATAGTGTGTGTTCTTAAAATCATGATGCATACTGATGTATGAAGTGTTTTGTAACTAAAAAGTTTGACCTTAAAAACTTTGAATTTTCTTTATACATTCATTGTCACATTCTGTTTGTTGCTCTTCAGTGCTTTTGGTAGCTTTGTCGGCTAGTTGTGTTATGTGAATACTTTCTGTGATTGTGAAAATTTCATTTTGAGTTGTGACTAGAATTTTTTCTCGTTTTAAATGGACTAAATGGATAGAAGTACAAGAGAATGCAAAATGTGTGTTTCATGAAAACAAATATAAAAAGCCTGATGGCACTATTGGAAAACGTGCTATTTTTGCAGAATGTAATAATTTCATAGATTATATGATCTCATCTTCTAGCCAGCAGGGATTGATTAATTGTGTCAATTGAAGAGCAGAGTCCATGACAAATGAAAAGAGGAATTCAACCTTCTCTAAAGGTTGTTGAGCAAATCTTAAACATAAGTGTTTGAATCCACTTTTGGACTGCCCCTTTTTGTTTTTAGTTTTTTGCAATTGTTAATTGGGCAACAGTTGTAAGACACAAAGGGCCATTTAGATTTTGAGAAAGAGCAAACATACAAGCTTCTGCACTTGAGGAATGATTCCTCTTGTTAGCCAGAAATTAAATGCACGAGTGCTGGGAGGGCAAAAGGTAGAACTAATTTCTGGTTGGCTGGTTTAACTGCGGTTGGAGCCTTTGGCATTTTATTTACTGCAGTAAACTATTTTTTAATTTTGTGATCTATATTTTGAATGGGGGTGGATTTTAATGAACTAAAGCAATACCAGAAATGATCAATAAAATGCTCATGTAATGTTTTAAAATGCCCTTAAAGCAAAGAAGAAAGGCGTAGAAATTTGATCAAAACCTGTTGGATATGTTACTGATGTAATCGAGGCTTCTTCCTTTCATTCAAGTGAACTCAGCTTGCAGACTTTTGTTTCGCGCTGTTCTTTACCTTTAGTTATTGTGAAATCGACCAAACCACTATGACCTTGATAGGCATTGCTGTAAACCTTCTAAGGTTACATTACATACAACGTCTGACATTACAATATCTGAGCAAAGAAAATGAATAGGCTACTCAGGAATTCTGTGAAGCACGTTTGTTACATCTTGTAAATATTATTTGAAGCAAGTACCATTAAAATGATGTTAAAATAGATGAAATCAGTGAAATATGCTTTAAAAATTATGGAAAAAGATAAAAAATGAATTATTTTTTGAAATCTATGAAAAATATAAACAAACAAACAAAAAGTCATGTAAATGTCATGGTCATTTCTTTTGTCATGACATAGAATTAATGTTCATACTAAAAGTCATTGTTCTAAAGAGAAAAGAAAAATGAAAGAAAAATAAGACATTCATTAAAATCCATTCCCAAATCATGAAAATAAAATTTATCTTTAGATGCAGGTTTATTGGTTGCAGGTATCTGTGTAATGTGTGCTCCAATTGTTGTTTTGTTTTTGCCTTAAAAAAATGTAATAGTATGCTTTGATACACCTGTAACACTTACTTAACACTAACGTTATCCATCCACATTTCAGTTCCTAATGACTTGTACGTAGGTTCAAATTTGAATGTCTGTTAATTGTATGAATTGATAATGTCAATGAAATTTTCAGCTTTGAGTTTGTGAACAGAACCCTCAAATTGCATTTGAAGTCACCCATTATTATGACAAAAGTTGTACTAGTGTAGGGGCATGTCGGGGAGTATGCCCTTATTGCCATTTAATTCTAATTTTAATATTGTAATACCTGAATTGATTTTGTTAATTAAATTACTAAATTAATCAGTAATACATGTAATAAGGTCATTGATGTAAACTCATTTGTATTGAACTCTGTCCTCTTTTTCTGTGTCAAAACGCTGTGCATGGTATATGAGCCAGATGATGTATTATTTATTCATACAATCATTTGCTTTTGATTTATTTAACCCAAAGGTGGCCGCAATTTTAAAAAATTTGCAATTTTTTAAAAAATCAAATATATAGTTTCCTTTTGATAGTCTTTCAAGTCAAAATTTTAAAATTCGAAATATTTTCATATTTTCATTATTTTCTGGGTGGTATGAAATTTTATACCGCGGCCAACAATGGGTAACATAGCGTGTACTTTAATTATAAAAAATAGTTTGTAATAAAATTTATGAAATTAGCAAACAGTGGAAGCTAATTAAATTTATTCATCATGAAAATAGAAAATGATATACAAACAGTAAGCAAATTATATGAAGTACAACAAAGAAATTAATGAATCTCAGCACGTTAAAAAATATTTGGAGTTATGGTTATTTTGTGGATTACAATGAAAGTTTTGAGATGCAAATGTTAGCACCTTGTATGGTACTGCACAAAACAATTTCTTGGATGCAGGCCCACATTGCACTTGACACAACAGAAAGTTGTGCACTTCTTACAGAAAGCACATTTTCTTTGCTTTTCAATTGCGTCCACCATGTGACCTACATTGTCAAATCGTGTTTCATTCAGTATCTGTTTGTGGTATTTTGGTCGCACTCCTCTTGGCTTCTCAATTGCAGGGGTGGCAAAAATCCCAATTACTGTTCTCCTGATGAATTCGACCAGCCGCATATCCTTTTCTATGTGTCTGAACAGTAGCTATGCGTTTACCATAGCACCATTTACACAAAAGCGAATCAATGGAAAATACCGAAGTTTATTTCTAATACAAATTCGATACAGACCACGAAGCCTATCAAAAAGGTCTGTTCCTCCCATGCTCTTATTGTACTCTTTTATTAGAGTTGGCATCGGAATGTTAACCTTTTCTTTCTTCTGTCTACTCCAACGCTTGCAAGAAGTTAGTCGAGGGACATTTCTCTTTCCTAAGTTCGTGCCTACAGTCACTTGGCTGTTGTCTTGCCATCGAACCAAAGTAACGGAGGATTCTCTTTCGTGGAGTGCATGGTAACTTCCTCTTGGTTCTTTCTTCATGTCTTACAGGGGTGCTTTCTGGATTCTATCTAACCGAATTGTCCCGATAATATACAGATCTCTCAGCTTTTGTAGGAGAGGAAGACTGTTGAAGAAGTTATCCACAAATATCTTACTGAATTCAGGTAGGCATCCGGAACACAATTTTCTCAGAACACTTGAACCAAAAGATTGTTCTGGTTCTCTTGAATTACTGGCCCCTACGTAAGGGTAAAGTTTTACAAGGTAACCTTGTGGTGTATTGAGGCACCAAAATTTGAAGCTGTATCTTATTGACTTTCCGCGGATAAACTGCTTCATATAATGATTTCCATTGCTTCATCAACAGAATAAAGTTTCCCAAGAGGTTCAATGAAAGTTTGAAATTTTTTATTCAGATGATTGGTAAGTGGTCTAACTTTGAACAATCTGTCAGTTTTATCTATTACAGTATTGTCATTCAAATGAAAGTATCTATGTACTTCCCAAAAAAGTCCTCTCTTCATAGCGCTGGCAACTAATGAATTGTGAGCATCTGGTCTTTGTTCCCAGTACATGTCACGATGAGGAAGACGGTAGTAACCCGCCAAAAGCAAGATTGCAATGTATTTATAAATATCTTCGTAGCTCACTTGAATTTGTGCTCCTTTTTGCATTGCATAGGAAACAGTTTCTCGTGCGATTCTATGATTTCTGTATCAAAAAATTGTCTAAAAAGATCAACAGGTGCATCATTGGATTTGTTTAGCTCTTAGATACATTTCAGAGTTACAACAGGATAATCATAATTATTTTTGTCAGCTTCAAGAATAATTTCTTTCCATTTTTTCTCTTTTGTATTATGTTTAACTCTCTTCTCTGCTGGTTCTCTTGTTTCTTCAATATTATTTCCATCAACATTGTCACATTCTAATAGCAACTGACGGAATGCCCTACCGCCTCCTTTTGAGAAAATCTGTCTAATTTCAAGCTGTTGTGACAGAACTCCTCTTCCTAAATCCCGAATGTCGGCTGATGTCACTTCCAGCATCATCTTCATTGCTTGCAGTGCCATCATTTGCTGGTTGAAGCACAAATTCCAATTCATCCGCTTCATCAATTCCAGACGTAAGCGTGTCATTCTCCTCCAAGTCATTGAGAATGTTTATTATGACTTCAGCATCATTAGCTATGTTCGCACTGTAAAAACAAAACAATCACCCTTGAATGGCTATGGTATGGAATTTCATACCTAAAGTTTTATCAATCACGCAAGTCACAAAAATTAATATAAAATGAATCCTATTATATCATTAGTTAACTGAATCCGTAATCAACAAAATAAAACGGAAAAACTATTGAAATTAAAACAATAATAACAACTTGAAATTTATAACATTACTCACCAGTGCGTCATTTTGTCGCCTCCCTGTACTAGCAATAACTTAAAATATTTCTCACGAAGTCAGATAACATCAGAACAGTCTCAGACTCCTTTCAGTAATCTCATAAACGATCTTCTACGCAACAATGACGATGGTATACCAGGAAGTAAGTTTATCGTCGTCATTTTGAATTATTCTTAAAATCTTGCATATGGTATGAAATTTCATACCCTGGCCACCATTAGGTTAAATTTCTTGTTTGTTCAATCCTGGCAAGTTAATTAATTTAAATGCTTTACTTTAATATTTTTGTTGTCTTCATTGTCATCATCTTCATGAACTGTGGGATGAAAGGCCAGGAGGCCCGTTCCTTTAATATTTTGTACACCGAAATTGTTAATTGGATGTCAGGAATGGTGTTCCACTATTGGGAAAATAGTAATTTCAGTAGATCAAATCAGGTTCTTGTGTTGCGTTGTAGTAAGTGATATGGTAGCGTTAGAGTAATTTAGTTAGTATTACTGATTTATTACTAGTATTACTGATTCATTACACAGGCACACAAAAGAAGAAAAATTGTCAGACCCCAAGACTTGACACATTTTTCTGTATGCATGTTGACGTGTTGAAATCGAATCCGAAACCGGGAGCGGGAACTCAGTGCATCAACTGATGTCACTGCAGCGCCTCTGACCGGGAGGTTCAAGTCCTGACGGCGGCAGGATTTTCGACACTAGCTTTTCAGCTAGGTCATATTCAGTCGCTGTCTGGAGGAGAATTCTAGCAGCCAGCTGCTCTGATCGGTAGTTTTCCGTGGTTTCTCCGATCAACACCAGACGAATGCTGGAGCAGTACCCTACCAAACGGGCTACAAACCGCGTGTAATCTTTCCTTCCTTGTCCTTGTCGTATCCTCTCCCCTTACACACACACACTTACACTAACATGCACTACACTATCACATATTCCGGGAGACCGGTCAGGAGCTTAGAGCTTGTCCCAGCTGGGGCGGTCCCCCGCTGGTTGGAGAGTCCTGGTTAGGGGGAAACCCCACAAGCCGATGGTAGGTCGGTGCCGGATCTCGCCATCCAGCGGGGGAAGATCACCGCCATCTCCCGCGGAAAAAAAAAGTGCACTACACTAACGGGACTAATGACCAAAGCAGTTGACGCGCCTGGAAACACAAAAAAATCAATCAATCAGATCCGAAGCCAGAATTGCGCCATCACCCTCCAGTATTTGTATTTGCAAAAAACGTGTGAATACTAGATTTTGGTGTCTTGCAGCATTATACTCTATAGAAGCCAAAAGTTGTCAGACCTAAGACTAGACAAATGTTTCTCCATGTATATCAATGCGCTGAATCCAAACCCAAACCCAGAATTGCGCCACCACCTTCCAGTTTTTTTTTAAATTGCAAAAAAGCAATGTGAAATTTACATTTTGCAATTTCTTGGCGTTTTTTTTCCCCCTTCAAATTTAAAAATATTGGAGGGTGGTGGTGCAAATTCTGGTTTCATATTCCGATTAAAGTGCGTTAACATGCATAGAGAAACATGTGCCAAGTCTTTGGGTCTGACAACTTTTTTATTTTGTGTGCCTGTGTTATTAATTCTTTATTCCTGTATGAGAAGATTATTCCTATGTTAAGAATTTATGTAGTAATCACAGTTTGATAGATGTTATATTCTGTAGCCAACACAAGTGTCTGGTTTCTTTCCATATCTATTGGTGTAGTGGTGGGTTATAGTTGACAACGCCTTCAATCATTTCAATTCTTTCCATGTGTTTGGAGTAGGTTAGGTTACAGAGAAATTTTAGAGAAGTCTGTTTTTTAAGTTGAAATTTTCACCACAGGAAGCCAGTGCATGACAGAGCTAAGGGTTCCCTTCTTTCATTACATTAAGATATTCATATCTTTTCTGCAAGTGCAATTTAATGGAACCTAATAATGTTCCTAATTGTGGGAGGAAAGAAAAAAGTGTTTAAAAACGAGCGTAAATGTACTATAAATTTCACCAAAATTTTCTTTAATTTGATGATAAAGGTATGTAAAAATTAGAAGATTGATTTAATGTTATTAAAAAATCTATTAACGCAAGTTTAAAGCAGTAATTACGTATGACTTGTTTATATTTTGACATCAGTGTAGAAGGGGTGTACATTCATAATATTGGCAATTTACACGAGGATTAATTCATTAGCTCTGTCAATTGTGATGAGACGTCCATGCATTTCATTCCCAGGCAACAGTCCGGGCTTCATTCCTTCCTAACGTCTCCCACGTGACAGCTTCTTCAGACTTGCAAGTCTATTGAGGTTGATTTAATCTTACGTCCAGCTAGGTGCATAGTCAGTAGCACATTATCATATTCTAAGCCTGGCTTACTATATCCAGCAGCCATGAGTCTAGAAATTCACTCGCCAGCAGCCTCACGATGGGATGTAGTCTGATGCAGGGGAAAGCTTTGGGTGAGATAGAGGACATGACACACTAGGGCAACACGTGATGCATTTTGCTTTTCGGCCTTTTAGGCGTTAAAATTAAGTGTGCCTGTTGTAGAGTAATTTGGAATTGAAAAACAAGATGCAGTGATGCTCCGTTTATATGTTTTGCGAATATGTTTTCATGTTTACATATTCTGTTCTGTCTGTCCCGGATAAATTCCTATATTTCCCATGCTAATTTATTTCAGATGTACGTTTTAAGTTTAAACTTTTTCATGCTTACACATTTGTAATGCACATCCATTTAAGACTGTACATTGAATTTTATAGGTTTATTGCTTCAGACTACGGACAATGAGATTTAACTTCCAGCAAATCTTTTTGCAGTGCTTATTGGAAAAGTCAGGTCACAATTGCATTGTGAAGTTGTGTGTTTGCAGACTAGTATGCACCTAAAAAAAATGTAAAAACTTGACATGATTTAAGACATTTTGAAAATTTCTTATTTTAATTTGAAATCAAAATTTCTGTAATAGAAAAAAAATACAGTTTAGAAACCTTGTTAAAAAATTATTTTACATATTCTAGAGCATATCATCAAATTTAAACTGAATTAAATTGTGAAAGTTTTTTAGATGGGAACAAATTGAAAATAATTATTTTAGTTCAAAAAGATTGTTCAAATTGTTTTACATCATTTCATTTTGAGGCTTTTTTTATTTCATTCTTACTTGGCTGTATAGAGGTTTTATGGTTGAGATATAAAGAAACTATAGGGAAAACCGCTTCAAGTGGCCAGTAGACCCACTGTAGAAAAGTTAAGGGATTTTGAAATTTGAAATGTTTGGAAAGTGCCTTAACTTGCTCTTTACTAGTGATGCTGTATCCAGAAATACGGCTCTTCTCTATAAGGGAGGGACTTTTAGCCACATGAAACCCACTGAAATATGATTCAGCACATGATGCCTAGATTAAATTTGCATTACATATTGCTCTTTTCACTGTCTTGCATTTCCCTCTGTAAAGCCATATTGTTGCCATGTCGATAAAAAAAATCACTAGAATCATTAAATAACAAGATTAATGAGATTTGTGACAGCTCACTATATTTTCCAGATGCTTCAGTATATGTTCAAATTCACATTTATCATTGCATTCTGTTTGAATTTTTTCTTGAGCTAGTGAACAGACATTGCAATACAGTGCATCAGTGAAGATATTTGTAGAATAATAATATCTTAATATACCAATTGCAGATAGAGAGCCTTCAACGAGGCGCAAATCATGGACCTGGGCATACTTTACAAAGCAACCCTTCAACAAAGTCGAATGTCAAATTTGCCGCAAACTTGTCAATTACACTTGTCAAAATACCACTGGTATGATAACGCATTTGAGACATCATAACATATGGAAGAACAGTTATTCTGGCTCTGCCGTATCTGCTGCAGCACAGTAAAAGGCTTGAGACAATCGAGAAAGACGCCAAGAAGTCTGGTAGGTTTTATTGCAATATTTTGAAGCCCCAAGAGTTAGGGGAAGCTTGCTTTCACATTGCGAAATGATCATTGTCCTATTTCGGAATCGTTCCAAGCGTTTTAATGCATATGTTGCTTTGAGTTAGGTCTTATAGTTTGCTGAGGTAATCATAAACTTTTCTCCAAAATATGTATTTTTAATTACTCTCTTAACTACATTTGTCAACTTCAATGTGAAATTCTACAAAAATATTCTGTTGAATCAAATATTTGATGATATATTCTTACCCTTCACATTTCTGTTCTAGGAAAAATTGTTTTCATTTGTAAATATTACAAGCGGTCAACAATTTCACATAATTCTTTTTTCTTTTAACTTGTAAGATCCTTATAAATAAGCTTTTTTTTTTAAAAGAAAAGCTTTGTCGCAAGAAATGACATTAATCCTGCTGTTAAATTTCATTTTTCATAATTTCTCTTAATACTCGAGTAGAAAACTAATTTTAAGAATTAATATTAATCTGGTTATTTTTGAGGAAAATTGACTCTTAGTGCTCTACAAACAATGTGTTTTGTTTTGTAATGCTTTAATATTTCCTTATTGTTAGAAAATATTGATACCAAGATTTCCTAAATTTTGCCAGTATTGTTAACATAGGTTTATTATTACAAATTATAAAAAATAGCTAATTTAGTAATTTAGTTGTCATTATATAATAATTTAGTGGACATTTGCTTTATATTCTTTGAAGTTCTAAATATTATTTTTGAGCTTGTTTTTTTTTTCATAAATTTTAGCTTTGTATTAAAATATTACTTATGTACATTCCTAAACACTGGGAACTTGAATTTATTGTGGAAAATTATTTTTGATGTGCTTCCAGTGAATCACTTTATATATTAATAGTTATAGTGTAGCAGAATACAATTCTATTTTAGTTACTTTACTACTTTCAGATATAATGGCTTCAGCAAGGCGTAAATCATGGACCTGGAAATATTTTGTTCAAGAGTCAGAGAACAGAGTGCAATGTTGTATTTGTCACAGAATGTTAAAGTTCAATATTGCCCTAGGAACTAGTCACATGATAAGGCACTTACGAATTCACAGGATTGGGCAATCTTTTGCCTTAGCTTAGCTAGCTTTTTTCAGCAGCTGATTAACTATCATCATTCCGTTTAATCATTTAGTTGTTTGTTGTTATAATAATAATAATAATAATTATTATTATTATTATTATTATAATTATTATGTTAATGTTCAACTGTTTAACTTCACTTGATTTTTTTCTGTACAAAATTTTGTGTGTAAGATTCAATAATTTATCTTCTCCTACTTGCTATTAGAAAAACTGGATATTACAAATAAACCTATTACAGATTCACTAATTAAATTATGTAAAAGGAAAATGTTAGAACTAAAAGTAAACTGATATTGAAGAGCTTAGTGCAAAGGATTAATATTCTGAAAACTGCTGAAGATGGTGATGGATTTTTTGTTATTGACTGGATCTGAAGCTTCTCAGAACGTTGTAAGCAGACATAAAAAAGTAATTTTAGAATGTTTGGTGTTTAAATGCTAATGAGAAGTTATTTGAGTATCTTTAAGAACATATGGGAATTATGTTGGAAGGATCTCGAGTTTATATGTTTGTGGAAGAGGTTAAACGTAATAAAATATTGTAAAAGTATGATTGGTAAAGCTTAAAATAATAAAAGGAGTCCAAAAGTATTAGAAGGAATGAATAGAAAGATATTATGCAGAGTCAATGAAATTCAAGATGTTTAGAAGTAGTGAACAGGTATTTTTTTATTAACTAACTTTATGAGCTTTTTGAAAAATCAAACAATGAAATAAACATATTATGTTTTTGTGAACAATTTTAACAAAAGCCTCAAATATTCGATCTATGATTATTTTCATATTCCTATTCTTATAGATAGTATTTACTACTGTTATTATTTTTTTAAATAGTCAAGATGATTCAAGGTCAATAGATTTACAGCAAGAATCTCTAATAAAAATGTGATCTATGGCTTTATTAAGACTATCATTACAGCTAAAGGGTCTACCTCCAAAGAAACCTGAGAATTAAATCATCTCTCACTGTTATCAAGAGTAAATCAACAACAGAACAAGGCCCGTCATTATCGATAATGGATATAATATATTGTATCCAAATGGTATTCATTGACTGAGCAACAACTGGTGTACGTCCCAGGCCCTGACTGATTTATAATTTTTATCAGAGATGAAACTTACGGATTTCTGTTGCTCAGCTCCATTGTTTTAGGAGGAGGTACCTTCAAACAGGTCAATAAAAAATGGAGGAGATTGTCAATAATTACCACAATAAATTAAAAGTCATTGAGGAAGATTGGAGTATAAAGTGAAGGTTGAAATTACAGTAGCTGACTTTGAATTGGCCTCCATAAAGGCCATGAGAACATTTTTTCATCAAGCTCAAGTTAAGACCTGTCTTTTATGTTTTGCCAATCAGAGAAAAGAGTAGAAAATGAAGATTGACAAGAAACATAAAACAACCAGAAAAACTTGATCATAATAGTTCAGTTCGATGGGTCGTGAGGCTGTCCTTCCTACCTTGTAATGAGGTGGTTGACGTTTTTGAATATTTGTAGTCTGACTTGGTGGGGGCACCCAGAGCAAAGCATGAGCCTGGGGCAGCTGATCCAAGGGGCCCCTCCTCACTCTCCAACTCCCCCATTCATTTCTCTGGGCATCAAAAAGAACTTAGGCCACCTTCAAGAAAAGATGCAGCATGTTTTTATTTCTTGCCAACTTCATGGTTAATTAACAATTGGAATGCAACAATTGCTTATTGATGAAACATGAAGTCCTGATTATTAGTAGGTTCTGTGAAGTTGATTTTCATGAAATTAATTGTGATTTAGTTGATTCATACTGTTTTTTTCAAAGATACGTTTTTGCAGTTCTCTCGGGACAAAATTATCAGTAAAATTTTTAATATTGACATGGGCTAGGTCAAAGACCTTACAAATAGACAAAATGCTGTAATAACTCATCTTTTAACGATGATATATTTCCTTGCCTAAAATAGGCTACTACTAAAATTGTTACAGATAACATAGAAGATATTAATTCAAATTTTGTGATCCACATGCAAATTTATTGGAAATTTGGTCTATACACGAACTGCATACATTTCACAAATTTATCTTCTAATTTAGGTGGATTTTTAATACCTTTTTCCAAAAAGGCAATATCTGGCAGAACAACTTATGTTGACTCTTTTTATATGTAGATGTATTCACAGAAGACATTTTTGGATGTAGACCAGTGACAGACTTTTATTATAGGGACCTTTTATAGTACTGAAAGTAGCTTTAGACCTCCAATACTATATATTATTTACAATGTCTTTTTCTGTAGATCTTGTGACCAGTAATAGTCAAGAACTTGAAAAGGTTAATGTTTAACTATTGCACTGTTCACACAGTATTGTTAAAAAACTCTCAATAATAATAATAATAATAATAATATTAATAATGAAGCTCACAATTGCTCAGCATAGCAAAGCAAATGAGGAGAGCAAACACAAAAAAGAGATTAGATAGCTTTTGGTGGCAATGTGTCATTCTTCTTGTCTTTCTCTGCTGCAAGGTGCTGGTGTATTGTTTTATCAAAAGTGTGAACATTGATCAAAAGCATAAAGTCCTGTTAATTCTTCCAACGGCTTACTTTAATGTGGGTTTCATGCTAAGTATGAAACACTAAATCAGGAATCAAAATTCATTATTCTTATGGAGGCATTTTTGGTACCTCAAATATTTTACCTTAAATTGGGTTACCACTAAAACAGGATTTCAGTGTGTTAATTAAACAATAATTTGACTGATTTTACTACTATTAATTTTTTAACATTCTTTTTACTTTCTAATAAAATTCTTTCATTATAAATGTTTTGCATCTCAAAAAATAATATTATAGAAGTATTGCATTTTTCTCAGCTAATAAGATCTTAAATTATCAATTTTCAATTATTTTTGTAGAAATAAAAATGCATTTGATTCAATTGTAAATGCATGTGAGAAGGGACCAACTATTGAGTTACACCTTGTTTATATAGTCTTGAGATAAGTTGCTGAGATACAAGGATTCTGTTTTGTACACTTGAGGAGTTAACATTTTAATTTACACAATTCTGTGGTTTTCATCAAAATTGGCCAATAACCATCAGAAATCTCTTACATAACTTGTCATTGTAACACAAGTTGAAACCTCGAATTGAAAGTTCTCTGCTCTAAGTTCTTCGATTATGTCTTGCTTACCACTTGCATTCCACCGCTTGAGAATCTCTATTTCACTACTGCGTATGATAATGAAACAAACTTTCATTTTGCTTTTCTTGAACACAATTCTTTGAAAATTGTATAAATTAATTTATAGAATCCGGAAAGGAAGAGACTTGTTAATAGGTTTTGAGAGTGAGTTTGACAACTTTCCAAATTATTGTAGAGAATTTACATCTCTCATCTAAATACTTCTGCATGATTTTTAATTTCTAAAAACTGAAGACTGTGAGTTTTTCTTTTGCATTTGTGTTATTTCTTTCCTTTTTGTATGTTTTTTGAGCAACACTGGTATGAGTTTTTGTTTTATCTACCAATAACCATTGGTTAGCTTTGATTTGTATGTGGGAAGTCAAACCTTAATGCATTTTAATTCCAATTATTCAATGTTCGAAGTAGGAAAATTGATTCAGTATATTTGGAGGACGTTAACACACAATTATTTTGATTGTAAAGTTAGTTTCAAGTAATTTGGATTTGAAGTGTTTTATTTTTTTCTGATTTGGTTTAAAATAATTTTGCTTATTAAAAGAAATGTGGAGCTTCATCCTACAAATTGATTTTAACATCCTTTTTTCTGGAGACTGTAGACCAAAAAAATTAGAAAATGATACATTAAATTGTGTTATTAAAGTGTAGTTGCTATAAAAGTTTTTGTATAGCTCTGATAGTCAAAACACCTTTTGCTCGTTTATTTTATTCAAAAATAAATGCTGTATGATCACTGTAATTTCTGCCTGCTGAGGAGCTTCACAGTGTTGTATCTCAAAAATTTCCCTGTTTGTATATCATTTGCTCAATTTTGAATGGAGTTTCATGTATTTGTGACATGTCTCATGTCTGTTCTTATAGTTTGCAATATTTTCTTTGCCTAATGTCTGTCTATTGATTTTTGATGCTAGTAACTGCTACATCTTGCATGGATGTATTTCAAGATAAATACAGTTCTATGAAATTCATTTGTTTTGTTAAAAAAAAAGACATTCTTTACATTAAAAATGATAACATTCTATTTCATTGGGACTCTTTTTTTTTTTTTTTTTTTTTTTATATGTTGTATTCATTGTTTCTTCAATCAGAAATCTGTTAAATCATTCTCTCTCAGAGGGTGATTGAAAAAATCAGAAGTCAGAAAGGTTTTCTAGTGTTCTGTTTATTATTACTGTTTTGACAGTTATAAATCATTTATCCTGAAGAAATTCACAAAAAATTTATATTTATATACAATTTCAGTGAAGTGAGGGTAATTGCTAATTTACTCCTCAGTGTGTTTGTTCATTGTTGATGTGACAATGCAATATTTCTAGCAAAAATTGTTTTGTTAACCAGCAGCAAGGGTTGCGGAAGGGGCCAATAGTTAGAAAGTAGATAAGAATTTTAGTTTGTGGGATTTCATTACTTAAGCTTTGGCTTGTGCTTTTTTGTTGGTAAGAAACCTGTGTGAGTGTCTGTTGAATGCTGTGGATGAGGATTTTTCAGGAAGGGTTGGGGGCTTTAGGTTTAGTCTGGCTGAATTGGTATACATTGTCCACATCACACCATAAGGAGTAATTAGTGTCCTCTTTTTTTAAACATTTTTATTTTATTCATTTTTTTAAACATGTTTTTACTTCAAACTAGGAGTTTTGAAATGTTTCAATCTCCTCAATGAATGATCAGACATGGATATAATAGTGCCCATATCAAGATTTTAATTCAGAGTTATAATTCAATGTTCATACTTTCATAATGAAAAGTGAATAATTCATATTACATTCTTATAATTTCATTTTCATTTCATTTTAGATTTTATGTTAAGTCCTGTGTTTTGACTTCAAAATATAAATTGTGTGATTTAAATTTTTCATTCAAAACTTGTTCATTGAAATTGGTCCAATGTTCCTTCAAAAATTGATTTTCATGTTGTTTTAGGTTACAGCTAAGCTCAACTTTTTTTTAAAAGGTTTAAAATGCAATTTGTTTATACAGTATTGTTTATTGACCTTACTGCTAAATGCATGAATTTTTAAATACGCTTAAAGAATATAATGCGATTTCATTAGGCACATTTCTTACAGAAAAAATTCAGAGAAGGTTGTTACAAAAAATTGAAAAACACTTTAACTGTAGTTCCAGCGTTGAGTATGTTATTTATTTCTTTATTAAAAATAATAAAATACTGTGTCATCACTCATATTGTGTATAGAATTGCCATCAAGAAGTGAAAGGGACTGGATTCCTTAGAATGTTCTGATTATGTTAATGAATTTGAAAGCACATTTAAGCTGCACTTGCAAACTACAGCACATTTTAGCTCCTTTTTCATTTGCAAAACACATTTGTCTTTGGAATTTATTAACTCCAAATTTCGTCTGTGAATTGTATTATTATTTTGATTGAAGTGGCATTTGAACTTTTGTGAATGAGTAAAAGTATTCAAGCAAATTTATTTTGTGAATTTGTTTGTTTTCAAATGTTTATATTATTATGTAACTAAGGTTAAGAAATGGATACATATTATGTAAATAAGGTTAAGAAACTGAAAGTGAGCTTAATTTTTCTCAGTCGTGGAATTAATTGATTATCATTTCTTGACCATTTAATGTGAATTAAAATATAGTTAAATTTACCGATTTTTCAAATGAATGAATAGTGTTACTCATACACATTACGGGATACTTTACCGAAAGAAACCAATTTTGAACACTTGTCCTAGTTTCAGATAATGTGGTTTCAAGAAGGCGTGTAGCGTGGCCATGGAGGTACTTTGTGCAAGATTCGGAGAGCAAAGTTCGGTGTTGTATTTGCAATAGGGTGATCAAGTATAATGATAGTAGTGCTCATGGATCTGGTAATTTGATTCTCCATTTGAAAATACACGAAACAATGCTGGGTGCTGCCTTTAAGTGACATGTATTGAATGTTTTTTAGATTGTAAATAATGCTTTTAAATCATTGAGTATTTAGGAAGACCATATTTTGGTTAATTTAGCATTTTTTTTTTTAATTACATAATCCAAGAATCTTTTGGAAAATATATTAAAATTGGTTTTTTATTATAAAATACATGTGTGCTACAAAAAAGAAATTATTTTGTAATGACAGATTGTACATAGTTGTGTAAAACATTTTGTTTGTTATCGTTTGCATTTTGTTTTTAATAAATTATGGTTTTGTGTAATGACAAACGTGAAGTTTCACTGTGTTCTGAGACTAAGACTAAGATTACTCGAAACGCTACTTTCTGATAAATGAAGAATAAAATTGCTTCTCTTGTAGATGTATTGAATATTTCTCTTATAATTCAGCACAGTTAACAATGTAAACTTCTGTTACATGAAATGAAATGCAGTAAATGTATTGTATTCCTAATATCTGCATTTGCAAAAATTTTGTGTATTTATATTGTATCATTTACTTGATTGTCAGTAATTGATACTCGTTTGTTTATTGGCTGAACATATCAATTGTGTGTAACATTTTTAGATTTTTTAAAACATATTTTCATATATTGGGGAAACTGGGAGTGACATTTAGCATACCAGCAACTAAAACTTGGGAAACATTCTTAGAGATGAGATACATAATTTCTAAGGTGAGAGAAAATTCAATAGAAAAAATTTATTTAACTGCTCATTCTCAATTTTCCTTACAATTAATTATGGATTGTAATTTAATGTTTCAATTTTCGGCATTGAAAATTACTTTATAATTTCTGCTCAGATGTAAGGCTCATAATTTCTTTACTCTAACCTATCCCAAGCTGGTTAATGTGTAGGATGTTCGGATTACTGTTACCATACACAATGAAACCTGTTTTAAATGGTCATTAATAGATCCGACAAAAATGGCTTTTAACAGAGGTGGCCCAAGGAATGAAGGTTATGAGGTTACAGGAAGCGTACATCAGGACTATTGTGCAATTTGCTATTAAATATGTTTTTCTTAAAATTGTTTTAATTACCTGAAACTTCCAAATACAACTTAAATGAGGGATTTGCCACCTCTTGGCTAGGCAGTACCCTAACAAATGGGCAATCGACTGTGTACGATCTTTCCTTCCCCTTCCTTGCCCTATCCTCACCCCCTTATACGCGCGCGCACACACACGCACACGCGCACACGCACACGCACACGCACACACGCACACGCACACACACACACGCACACACACACATGCGCGTGCGCGCACACTGCGCGTGCGCGCACACATGCGCGTGCGCGCACACACACACATGCGCGTGCGCGCACACACACTAACACCACACATGCCAGGAGACCAGTTGGGGGCTTAGAGCTTGTCCTGGCTGGGCAGGTGCCCAGCTGGTGTGAGATACCTGTTTGGAGGAAACCCCGCTAATTGACGATAGGTTGGCGCCGGATCTCGCCATCCAGCAGAGGAAGATCACTGCCACCTCCCAACGAAAAATATGCATTACACTTACGGGACTAATGACCTCTGTAGTTGATGTACCCGGAATCACAACCAACCATACAATCCTCTTGGCTTGTGTAGTCACTCGTTCACAAACTTGATATTCAAAGTAGGTCCTCACTGACCTGAACTCATTAGCAAATGAGACTTGAAGGTGCAATGCATGTTTTGTAGAAATGTTAGTACAGGGCTGTCAGATGAAGAAGCGATTGATTAATCAGGTCAGTTTCTTGCATGCCGAGTGCTCCACGAGCTCTTATCAAGTTCCCTCTGTGGAGAATGCGTGAAGTGTTAATTATTGAAAAAACATGTATTGAGGTGATCTATTTTTTTCTGAAATCAATTAATTGTCCTGCAAGATAAGAGACTATGTCACTGTTCAAAATAATCTGACAGTGCGTCCTGTCATATAAGATTCCGAATAAACAGTAATTTTCACTTCTTTTCCTCTGTTTTATTGCAGTTTAAAATCACAAGACGTGACCCTTAGTGTAACCCTTTACTTTATGAATCTGTTGGCCACAGGGCTGGGATGGCTGCTGAAGAGGGAATATTATACATCTTGTGAAAAAGTTAGTCAGTTCCAAGAAAAAATGGTTATTAATGGAGGTGACCAATTAATTGAGGCATCTGTGCGAGTTGTGTCACTGTATCCGATAGAATTATAACCTTGTATAACATGGTGTAATGTTCACTTCTTCAGAAAATCGTTAGTTAATGCCTTATTTTACGTGGTAAGACTCGGGCCATCAGGGCCGCTCTTCCGTCTAACCACGCAAATTTCGCTATGCTCCTTTCACCGCCTAGCAGAGAGAGGAGGTATTATCTTGGGCGACGAAACAAGCAAAATCTCAATTTTGCTCAGAGGCTTCTTTTAGGCTTGAGGATCTTTTACATGCAGTAAATCTACTACATGGGACAGTCGGCTTTACTTCCCCTCCGAAGGAAGGCGTACGAAGGATTTTTTCACCCTTAAAAATCCACGGGTACAAAAACCCGTGGTCCCACCGGAAAAAACTCAGGTACAACAGTCCGGTATGCTGACCGTTATACCACCGAATCATCTTGAATCATATCAGTTCTCCGAATAACTATTATAGTTGTAAGTTTGCTCTTTTGTGTTTTGTTACTTTGTGATTCTGCCTCTGTCGCTTGTCTTTCTCTTAATTTCACATTTTCTTCAGTGATCCATATTCAAGAGTTATCACTGGTGTGGTTACTTGTGAAAACACACATCCTTTTTGGAAAAATTTTGGTATAGGGGGGGCCTTTCTGTGACTGATTGTTAGCCGTTTGTTGCAAATCAAGTATTTCTATGTCGAAAATCCAGAACCCAGAAACAAAAATCAAATCTTAGACATGTGATGCTATTTATATTTTATTGTGCTTCAAATCAAAATTCAAAAAGTAATTCACCATCCCAATATTTAATGCAGATACAAAATCAGGTAAGTTCATTTCCATCCAAGAATAGAATCCATCAAGGAAAACGGCTACTTTTTATTTGTTTCACTTAGATTGCTAGGGCAGAATTATTGGGGAATTGTGTGATGAAGGAATATTCAGAAATAATTTCCTGTAATGTAGTACATTCCTCTTTATGTTCCTTTGTTTATTATTTAATATGAGTGAGATCAGCAATAAAACAAGCTTATTGCCCGACATTTGTAAACACATAGTGCTGTTACATTAACGATCTTTTTAAATGAAAGTTAATTGTTTTTGAATATTCATGCAATGGGAACTGATTACTTTGCCCTTAATGACAATTAAGTTAAGACATTCATATTGAGTAATTAAATCATTTTAATAAAATTAATTAATTAATGGAATTTTAATAACTAGATAAGTTTTTCTGATTGTTTTCTGCAAGTTTGTTGGAGTGTTGAATCTGAATGTTGACTTCTTATTGTGTTCTGAGAAAATTGAGGGGAAAATTGCTTAATTAGAAAAATAAGTTTCAGTGAACGTGGTACAAATAATGACTTAGTATTTTTTTTGTAAAACAAACTGTTTAGGTGCTACAGCTGGTTAAAATTTGGTCCCAGTTTCTCAATCTGCTAGAATTTTTGTTTCCGCTCAAAAAATTGCACTGTTTAGAAGTTGTTTTCCTGTTCAAAAATAAAATACATTTCCTTCAAAATACTGGTCTCTTAGCTGTTTTTGGAAGTATCTGTGATCTGAAGTAGGTATACAATAAAACTTCATTTATATGATTTTCAGGTGACTGAAAGGGAAAGAAATATTCTAGTGAAAAAAAATGCAAAATTAGGAAAATCCAGGTGCAAAATAAAATCTTAATATTTGTACAGTACTGTAGTGTTAGTAAATAATACGCATTTAATATTCTCCAGAAAGAAAGTTCTCACTTTTAAGAAGTCTGATCTTCGACTGTATGCTTTTTTCTGTATCTAAGTATCTTTCTGTATAAATTTCCTCAAAATGTGCAAACTGCCCCATAATCATTCATATTACTTGAGTCCTGTGTATTTCATACAAATAGGTTAATGTTTACCATGAAATGTTGGCAACATTTTGTGAAGCCACCGTACCAGGTGACACACATACATTATGCAAAGCCATAGGGGCACTATCCTTGCATCCTATGGTTTTGTTCAGTCTCCACGGTTCCTATCTAGTTCCTATGGAAGGCTGATAGGCCTTGCATACCAACAAAACTAAACAGCCTGAACATGCAACCAAACAAGATTCCTTGGGCTCCCCTAGGAAGAGATAATCAATCTCACTTCCTGTTCATCTAAGTCTTTGAAAAATGAATTAATGTAAAATGTGTGTACGAAATATTTTAAATTGGAAGTATGGGAATTTAGCTGGGACTTGTAAACAGAGCATAAATGTGAAAAATCCATAAGGGCAAACCGTTTAACAGAGGTTTACTTCATTTCTTTTTACATTTTTATTATAATATGATGTTTCAGAAAATGTATTTCCATCTTTGGACATATTACTAAAATAAGTTTTATTTTGTATAAACAATAAAGAAAACCAAAGGCAAGTTAAATGAAATTATATTTTTTCCAGTTCATTATTTGAATCTCCAATAACAAACATTTCATTGGCTCTCGATCTGAGTCTTATGTGGGGAAATAAAAACTGACAAATTCTCACACTACAAAAAACTGATAATCTTTTTATGTTGTTTTCAACATCAAAAAAATCATGCTGATTCGTACTATAAAATTTGGAATATTAGTCACAAATGTATTAGAATTTTTTTAGTGTTTTGTTTATTTCCATTTTGTTTTATGAAACACGGTTCTGTTAATAAAAAATTGTCCTTTTCCCTATAAATTTGAGCATAGCATTCTACTATATAACTGAAAATATTAATGTTCAATTCTATACATATTTTTGCATCTATGAAGAGTATGAGAGAACATTATTTAAATGACTTTGCTTGAAAGGAAATTTACTGTTGATTTTTTTGTATATTTTATTTTATTTTATAAATTCTCTGCTTTTGTGGAATATTGTAATTGGAGGATTGCCTTTACTATATTTGAAATTAAATAAATATATTGCTTCAAGTAAGAAAATAATATTTTAGTCCAATATAAGGGATCTTGGGAATGTGTTCGTCAGTTTGGGAATTTCAGGGAATTTGATATTGCAAGGAACAATACTGATATCGTGAAAGAATTTTTACTTTCGTGAGTAAGCCTTTAGGTTTTTTTAGGTAGCCCTTTTGCTGCTTGGCTGTGTAGAAAAAGTCTGAAATGAAACTCATCTTTTATCCAGAAATCCACATACCCTCACTCTTCACAGAAACTAGATTATTTTATTTGAGAAACACCAAAGTTGTTACCACCACAAAAGTGCAATATTAGAGAATATAGAACATTTCTGAACTAAACATTTCTATTGGGAATGATGTCCTGAAATTTTAAATTTCATTCAGGAATGTTGTAAAAGCATCGGAATTAGTCCTAAAAAAAGAATGTAAAATTGTTTTTCTAAACAAAATATTGTAGCCATGTAATGAAATTCTGTTCTACATGTCCTATCCTGAGACTATTGTTAAAACGCACCATGTGTTCACAAATACATTTTAATTGCACATATCAATTTTATTTCTTATAACATTATTTTGTTGTTTTCTACATTTGTGGATTATTTACCGGTCCTACCCATTAATAAGTTCATATAAAATAGCTATATTTTATCATGAAGCATTCTGCCAAATAAATTCTGCATTCATTTAGGAAAAAAGGCAAATCCCATTTAAAGAAATATGAGAGTAAAGATTTCATTTTCTGCTCCGTTACATATTAAAAATTTAATTCTTGATCATTAGTATTCTGAATTAAACGGTTTCTTGTTATTATCTCAACAGGGAAGTTATAAACTTGTAAGCTCAATTATGAAAAACTCTGCAGAGAAAATATATTTCATGTATATGTTTTGTTTTTTCTGTTAATTGTTTTCCATTAATTATAAAAATTTCTGAAACTTGTAATTTCAAATATAGGAGTCAATATTCTGGTTGTATTCTTCTATTAAGATTGCAAATTTACACATTTCTGAAGAACCTTACGATTGAACTCTTTTTTAACAATCCTTATTACGGATCAAATTGAAAATTGAATGTTTTCATTTTTATTTTTAATTTTTTTTTTCAAATCAACTATTTGTGCCTCTTCAAAAGAATTGTTCATATTTTTATTTTGGACAATTTGTACTAGTTTCAGATTGCTTCACTTCAACAAGGCGAAAATCTTGGACCTGGCAATATTTTCTTAAGCAGGATGAGAAAGGAGTTCAGTGCCGTGTTTGTGGCAGAGTCTTAAAATACGATAATACATTTGGTGCTGGGAACATGATTCGGCATTTGAGAATTCATAAAATTTTTGGTTAAGAACTGGACTTTGTGTGGACATGGTGTCAAACCAAAATAAAATAGTGTTATGCTCCAAATGTTAAAGGTCCTGTATACTTCTTAACAGTGTTTACACTGAGCAGTGGGTGTAGCAATTTCCCATTGTGAGTGCTTGTTTTCTGTCCTTGCACTTGTGTGATACTTCACTGACATGTAATTGACAGATATCATTAAATACTCTTCTGAAGAACAGGCGACGGTTTTTATTGCTGCTACTTCAATAGTAAAGCAATCTATATAAATTATTTCATTGTATGATCTAGAATCTATTGGCATCTGGAATTGGATTGGAAGACATTCAAATTGTGTAATTCCTGAATTTATTGTCAGTTTTGAAAGAGACCCGTTTGTCCAGGCCAATGGTAGCCTGGAAATGGTTGTGGGCACTTGAAGGGTTGTGACTATCAGTTCTCACCATTAGTATTACCAATCAAATAAATTTCATAATTATGCACTACAATATTTCAAATTTTAAAAAAATTGAGTTATTAAAGTCATGTTTAGAATTCAGCAACAGAGCTTTGTTTTTGTTCAATTTCAGTTCAGTTGTTGAAACTTAACCTAATCTTCTATTTACTGAGGTTTTTAAATGTTGTATTCAACATTTGATGAGTTTCAAGGTTTGACTCATTTTGAGATATAAATGAGAAAGTATATTCCTGTTCAGTCATATGAGCGATTATTTTGACACTCATTTCTGCTAAATCATGTTGGGGGCATGGTCTGTGAGCAACATGTAGAAATGATTCGCATTCATTTCACAAACATTGTGGCCACTAACAGAACATACAAGGTATGTCCCAAAAGTAATGCTTTTCATTTTTATAAGAAATTTATTAATCAGATAGGTACAGCAACATAAAATTCTTCAAAGTCTGACCCTTTTGCGTTGATACATTTTTGCCTGCATGATTTCCTTGCCTCGCATGCTCCCAGGATGTCTTCAGCGAAGAAGTCCTTTAGAGCATTGTACTTGTTTCAGTGTTGCCTTAAGTCTTGAAATATGTTTCTTTCATGACCCTTTTAGGCTAAGGGAACAAAAAGAAGTCTGTTGGAGCAAGGTTGGGTCTGTAGGGTGGTTGTGGAAGCATTGCCACACTGATGCAGGTCAGTTAGTCCCTGACAACGGAGGCAGTGTAGGGCGGTGCGCTGTTGTGATGCTTCCAGGGAGTGCTGAACCCCTTTTGGATATGGGTGACACCCTGTCAATCAGTTTCTGGAGAGGGGGGTGTTTTTTTTTTTGTTTTTTTTTAATTGGGCGTTTATAGTGTGCTCAGGAGGTACAAATTCATTATGCACTATCCCTTTTGTGTCAAAAATGCAATGAACATATCTTTAATGCAGGATTTGCTCATGCAAGCCTTCTTGGAGCACAGAGACCCTGAGGTGTGACACTCTCTGCCCTTTTGTTTCCGGGTGGTACTTGAAGATCCACGTCTCATTGCTGTTGACAAGTGTCCAAAAATTAGGATGAAATATCTTGAAATTTTCCACCGGTGTCTTGTTCAGCTCCACGCAAAACTGGATTGCATATCTTTCATACAAAGATTTCTCTATCGTAAATATGACATGACTACTTCACAGGAGCTTACAAACTCACACTTTCTAACCTCCCCAGGGCACGGAGACAGCTTAACTACTTGTGACTTAAAGTGGCATAAAAAAATGCGATGCATTACTTTTGGGATACACCCTGTAACTTGCGCGAAACACTCAGCACATAACTTGCACTGGGACTATGGTACTTTCTGTTATTTTTTGCTATCTACCAACTGGAGAATTTTCACATGGAATTGATGTATTCATACAGGGAGAATGCAAGAAAAGTACACTTAAAATATTAAATTTAAAACAATATTATTTACTTTGATTAAGGGTTTGTGAATTTTGTTGAAAGTGATAGTGCAGGCTCTTTGATGTTTGGTGATAGTGGGCTGGCCGTTACCTTTGATGTCCATGGTTCATTGTGATTTTCTCTATCAAAGAATTTCTATTCACATTCTCTCATGCTTTTCAACGTGGTACAGTATATTTATTGATGATATCAGAAATACGAAAATCCTCTCATGAAAACTATCCCTAACCTTAAACTTGACTCCTGAACTGACATATCCTAGGCCCTTACGGCTGCCAGATGAATACGTTGCTGAACGATGCTCAACCATTTTAGAGCCTGTCAAAATAATCGTCTGCTGGCCTGAACACAGTAATCTATTTGGCCCAAACCTCATTGATTGATATCAAACATGAAAATCTAAGAAATGAGAGAATTGCATGTTGTAAAGCCATTCTAAATGAATAAGGAAGAGTAAAAATATTTTCAAATCTGACTGTTCTGTCAGTAGCCAGTTATCTTTCCAACAGCTGTTGACAGTTCTAGTCTTCAAGGTTTCTGTAGCTTCTTTTCTTTTCTTTTTATAATAAGGCTCTTATTTCTTCTGCACTCTGTCAGGTCAAATAACATTCCACTTTACTGATAAGATTTCAGTTCAGAGAGATTGTTTCCACAGAAGAAGACATTTTGCACACATTTAGTTTATGAGCAGTAAATCCAAAGTGGAATTCAAGGAATTGTGAGCTGTGTTTGTTACTCATTTGTTTTTAACAAACCTGACTGCAATCTTTAAAATATAAATTTAATCGCACATGTATTAAATTTCTCTGCAAGATTTTAGAAGGTAGAATTTTATTTTAATTTTGATTAGAATTTTAAAAATGTCAAATTAAATATTCCACTTGTTCTGTTCTCCACAGAGCAGATATCATTGTTACTGTATCATATGTTGATTTTGAGCGACAATCTTTTTGCCGGTTGAACCAAAACCCGATTTTATAATAAAAGTTTGCATTTGATTTTTAACTTTAATGACAATGATACATTTATGGAATAGACAACTTGAACGACGTTTCTGTTTAAATATTACAATGATACCTGTATCTTTATTTTATGAAAGTATTGTGCTGTATATGTATTTATTTTAATTTGGTTATAACTTGAATGAAAATGGACGAAAATGTGGCTGAGGAAAGCACTGTGACTGCACTTAACGACATGTTGAGGATGCATAATTTATTTTCAATAGCATTTAAGAAGTCATTCAAATCATGAACAAATGCTTTTAAAACAATTCCAAGTTAAAAGATAAAATGACATTTGATTTTCAAATTTGCTTCAATGCAGTTGCAATGAAATTAGTACTCTTTTAGTTTTGAACTTTGATTGCCAGAAAACATTTACATCTGCCCCTGATGTATAGGAGAAAAGCTCCAACTGTGTCATTGTCATTAATTGCAGATGTTTACATAGGAATAGTAGTGATGTTCTTACCTCAACATAATATTCTTGATTGGCATGGAAATTCACAATTCGGAGATACCGCAATGTCAAGAACTAAACGTCCTTTTCTTTTTTTTACTTTTTCTTCATCTTATATAAGAGAATGTTACAAAAATTTGATTGCTGTAAACCTGACGTAAAAAATCATGTGAATTGATTTTGCCTGATTTCAAGGCATTTTAAATACATTGTTATAATATGGATAATGAAATAATAATGAAGATTGAAAACTTGAATAGAGGTTGTGCCTAAATACAGGCTTATGAAAATGTGTTAAATTGATGGCTTGTTTCCCCAGCTGTGAGTGTGGCTTGTTATATTGTCATATTTTCACTTTCGTGTATATGAATTTGTAGATTTGACAAATGTTCAGATAATACATTTTTCCACCATGTAATTTTTCTTAATAAAATTGTAAAAATTTCTGATTTTCATTAATCATTCAAATTGAACTGCCCTTACATTATTTTTTTATTTGATTCTACTGCAGTAACACTCCAAAGAGTCCAGACATATATGGTAAAGTTTATATGTATGCTCAGGATTATTTTTAACACCAGATCTGTTGTTAATTATTTGCATTATTGAAATTGGTCATCTTTTCTTTCCATTTTGTGTGTTTTATAAATAGCATAGGTTTCAGATAATGTTTGGGATTTAGAAGTTAACAATATTAGTTATTTTAAAATCTTAATCCAATATGTAAGAAGAATTTGTGCAGTGTTGTTATTGATGAACTGTTGATTTGAATTCTTACCTTTTTTATCAAATAGAGAAAAAGAGTTTTTGTTAATATTCAGGATGACGTTTTTGGGAAATTGAAATGCTGAAATTACACAGGGAAATGACTGGTCACATTACGAAATGGAACCTGAAGCCTGAACTATGTTGAAAGGAATGAATGGTGTATTGATGTCACACAGATTAGCAGATCAAGCATCAGTCCTTATAATGCCATTTGTAATTATCAGCATAATTATAAGTCTCTGTGTAAATAGAACAGCAGCAATAATCACCACTTATGAGGAGGTGATAATGAGAGTGATTATTTTGCCTAATTGACTCTGATTGGTTTGTACATTCTTGCACATTATTGGCTGAAATTTCATGAGTGCAGTAGTCTGTAGTAATGAAATATATCTTTGCCGATATTTTTAATAGACAATGCTTGGTAAATACAGGTTTCATTACCACATTCTTATTCTAATCACAACCTTGCTACACCAATTAGCAATGTAATGTACACAATGTGGAGAAGCAAACTATCATGGTTTACCCATAATGATTTCATAATTTGCCGTTATAGTTTAGAGCAAAAACTAATTTTAAACCAATTTTTATAATGGTGAATATTATCTACTCTTATTCCAGTTCTACAGACCGCTAAAGGGTAAGAAAGATCTATCCAGGCAAGACTGTAGAACATGCTCCAAAGCAAAATTAGGTAATACATTTTGAACAAGGATTCTGATGTAAAATCAGGTTTGTTTCACTGAATTTTAGCTCCCTTACCCCACCCACTTGAACTATCACTACTCAACAAAAAGTTTTACAGCACATGAAAGAAGCCTTTTAAATAACTTACGCATTTTTTCTTGAAATATTTTATTTCATTCTAACTGAAGTAAACGAAGTTTCCTCAGATATTTATCACAATTGTCGTTTGACACGAGAAGGAACCTTCAATTATGTACAATGGAATAATTTTATTTTGAGACCCTCTGCTCTCCACCCGCTGCCCTCAATGCCCAGATAAATTGCATATTGCATTGAATCAAAACTTGTGCAAAAACAAGGTGTTGTCTTTTTAAAAGAAGAATTTTCAAAAATGTAACAAGTCCATGATGCGATTCACCCAGGAGTTGAATTTGTCACTCTCACTATGTTAGACAACAAAAAATGCATGTGCGATTCATCTCCTTAACATATTGCATATACTACTTATTAACACACCATGTATGACTGATGTTTTGTGCTTGAGGTAGAATGGAAAACTGTTTAATAGAATGTGAGTAGTTAGAATGAATATCTGCTTCACACACAGAAAACAAGCACAAGAAACTCGTGTTTCGTGTATGGCACATTAAAATTTTTTTTTGGCAATTACATTATAATAGTAACCTATATTCTTAATTTAACATTTCTAAGTTGAGTAGTTTTGTCTCTGTGTAGATGTGTCAGAATGTTTCATCTCTAGTAAAAGTATGTTTTTTGTTTTTTTAAAACCATGCTCTTCCAGAATTTCAATACTCTTTTCTGAAGATGGGATGGGAATTGGTGTATGGTTCTTACAATTATTTCTTGGTTGGATACCCGGTTAATTTCAATAAACCTAATGATCTCTTTATATATATTTGACACCTTAATAATATTGGCAGAATTACACTTCACAAATCTATAATCAAGGCCTTAGTGCAAGAGGTGAATCAATAAAGAAAGGCCATGTGCTTGTATTTAACTGCCATGTTAAATAGTATTTTCCTATGGTATCTGTTTGTAGATTCACTTTTTCTAGTGAAAATAATTACTAGATTCTTAAAAACTTTATTTATTTACAATTATACAATATGGGTTAGTGGATTAAAATTCAATGATAGAACTATACATGTATTATTTATTAAGTGAAAATATTGGAACAATTTTCACAGCATGTTAAAAAATTTTGAAACTTGGAACAAAGTCCATATAATGGATACAAAACCGTAGATGTTGATATTAGCATAGAATTGTTGAATATAATTATAATCTTTCAGGTTTATAGTTTTGCCGAAATGTTGGCACTGTAAAAAACAACTTCACTTTTATTGACCTACCCTCAAGATTTTCTACATTATATTAGGTTTATAGTTATGCTTCGTAACAATATGAAATCTATATAGTTACAAATGCATGTGATTTAACAATATTCGTATCAACAACCAATACCGAGAACACCTACCAATCCAAGGAGAAAGAAAGAAATAACATTTTGTTTAGGTGTTTTGCAGAGTGGGGAACATGTGGGTTAGCTTTTTGATAAGTGTTTAGTGATGTACATCAGAATTTAGAGTAAAAGTGTCTTTCTTTTCCGAGAATCTTCTCCATTAAGACCGCTATTTCAAGTAATATACGTGCACAGTAGAATGCTCAGTTTTTTGAACAAGGGTTACTAGACTCTAGCATATGATTGCTGGTCATTGTTTACAATATTCTTTTTTGGTTAATAAATGTGCGAGAGCTTTCTGGGGTGTTTCCTCAAAATATTATTCCACATTTTAAGATGTGAGTGCACATTTCCAAAATACTGTCTGAAGTGTCTCGGTGTTGGAGCTTGACTAAAGGGTATAAAGGGCATAACAAACTTTAGTGAGATTTTTTGTAAAATCAAAGATGTATGCTCTTTGGGGTTTTTTGGATTGTCAGATTGAGGAAGATGGTTTCATGAGATATTGTTATAATGTTATTTATGAGCAAATGCTGTGAGAATTTTTCTTTCAGTTAGGGATTCATGGAATTTAGAGACTTGTCGTGCTGGTGTTTATTATTATGAGTTTGTTGCCTCAAAATCATTTTACTAGCACATACAAGATTTTGAGGGTTTCTTTTCCTAATTATTGTTGTGATTTTGCTTTGATTGTTTGTGACATTGCAAATAAAATTATATTGTTATTTCTTAAAGCCAAATGCGTTCATTTATTTGTGGAAGGAATAGTATTGGCCCAAGGATGTACCCTTGCAGGAGTCCACAATTTATTATTACCATATTTATTTTAGGTATTCAAGCTTTTGATTGGATAACCACATCAAAGCTCATGATCTTTCTTAAGTCACTATATTTAAAGTATTCAATATGATGCACTTTTATGAGAAAATCTTGATTGTTGTCCAGACCTGCTGAGCATGTATTCTCGATTTATCTAATGATTTTATATATTTTAGGTGTGGTTTCTTGTGAAACACCTAATTTGTGTTACATTAGTGTTTGGTTGTTATATCTTTTGGAGAGTGTTGAGAGATAACTTTTCACAAATCTTTGAAAATTAATCATTGAATGTGTTAGCTATTTCTTGTCAATGCTGTGAAGGTGTGTTTTTATAGTCATATGTTTTACTTTCTTGCTTTATTGCATACGTAGTGAAAAGAAAGTATCGTCTTGCTGGGGCAGGAATTGGTGATTTTTCAACAGCAAAACCTGTTTTGTCAGGCCCTGGTAATGAAACAGTGGATAAGTCTTGCTCCTGTATGTAGTAAATTACTTCCTTTCACAGGTATAGTCAGAATCCTTGTTTTGTAGATTCTTAAACTGAAAATTTGATTGATGACAAAATGTCCGTCCGTCTGTCCGTAGTCAATTCTAGCTCAAGGCCCTGTGAGTTTGAAACATATTTTGATTTTTGGAGGTACTTTACATAAAGCCGTCAGAGGACAAGATACTGAGTTATGTCACGACAGATAATTGAAATTCCTTGTCGCCTAGGTTCCAGCTGCCTGCCATTTCCTTCAATCTGCTTAGTTTCAATTTCAGCTGGCTCTCCACCATGTGGAAGTCATTTTCCCCAGGGGAATGGTTCTGTTCTGAGATTATTTTTTTGCATTCGCAGATTCACTCCTTACATCATAGAATGGGTTTTACTGTTTTTGCAATGAAACAAAAAATTGAAGTTAAAAATTGCTTTCACTTACATACACATTTACTATTGATTATACAAAACAGTTGTTATCTGGTAAAACTGCTTCTAACTTATTAGAAAATAAATTTAGTAAAATGTTTTGAATGTGTAATAATAAGGAGCTATTTGTGGATTTCAATTTATAGGGAGGCTCCATTTGACATTTCTTTGTGTTTTAAAAAACTTAAATAATTAATTTTTTAATAGATAATTTCCATTTTACTTCGTATTTAATTCCATTTCATTGTGGGAGAGATTTTTTTGACCTCTTTTATTTATTTTTAAGAATTGACATTTCATTTTGTAAATGGAGTAGAGAATTAGGATTCATAAAGGTGTTTGGAAGATTTCTTTAATAAATTTCTTAAAATCCGTTTGGAAAATTGGGTTAAAATCCTAGTTCAATTGAAATTCCTTCCCATAATTGTTTAAATATTGATGTAAGTTGCCTATTGTATAAACTGTAAATAAGTATAAGTGACACTTTTAAGTAATTTAAAGTTCCAGATATTGGTTTAAAAATTCCTTTGTAGAACTTAATGCAGAGATTTGCTCTAAAATTGCAAATTAAATTAAAATTGTTTGAAAACATTTTTTGTCTTAATCACAGTTTTACAAATGTATGTTAGTGTGTTTGAAAATAGTTAACAAATACAAGGAGACGTTAAGTTGTTGAAGAGAAGGAAAGATGTGGAATACCAAGGGAAATACATGGATCTTAGTTGAAAAGAATGCTTTGCTATTTCACAAAACCTCATGTGAAAAGTGGAAGTACATTTTTCCTAATTGCCCTAATTCCTTATTTACATTGGTACTTTTAACGTTTTTGTATTGAATATGCTGTACTGAGAAGATGTCATAACTTATAAATGAGAAACTTAAGATGTCCATGCAGTCTTGTTAAGTGTTTTATTTTGTATATTTGTGCTACTTTCAGATACAATGGCTTCAGCAAGGCGTAAGTCATGGACCTGGAAGTATTTTAGGCAGGAACCCGGAAGCAGCAGAGTTCGTTGCTGTATATGTGACAGAAAGTTGAAATATGATAGTTCATTTGGGCCAAGTAATATGAGTCGCCACTTGAGGATTCACAGAATTGTGCAGGCTTCTTCATTAAATGATAGGAGTGCGTCTACATACGCCCCCAAACCTGTGACAACAAACCTGTGAGGAAAAGTATGTTTTTTGAGATGGAAACATACCAATTTTTGAATTCACTAGAAATTAATTAAATGAATGGAGGTTGTGGTGAGCATGTTTGTTAACTTTATTTTTATTAAATGACTTGAATAACATGCTCTAATTAATCTTCCTTGTTCATAAAAATGAGTATCGGTTTCAGTTTTAACAGCAAATGTGTCAATGGTAGTTGAAAGATACATTTATTTCATATTGGAGATATTTGGAACATATTTCTGAAATAAGTATTAAATGTGAAACAAGAGAAATGCAAAGAAATTTGGTTCTAAGAAATGTATTATTTGGAATCTGAAGTATTCATTGTGCCTGTGGAAATTTGTCTTTATTTAATTTTAAATTTCATGAGCTTGTGAATCTTCCTCAATCATGAGCTACATGAACTTGCTTTCCATAAATTATTGAGGATATTGGAAAAACTGACACTGCTTAAAATGGAAAATTATGAACTTTATCTCAGCAAACTTGGAAATATAATTCATTTTTTGAGTTGGTTGACAATAAATCAAGTAATCATTTGTAAATTTTGCTGTGTTTTTATGTACTACCATTTTGGGCTAGTTGTGTAGAATTTACTTGAATTATTATTTGCTTGGAGTATTATTTTTTTTATAGTAAACATGCACTTTTCATATTGAGGAAAGTAATATTTTTTGATAAAATTGTAATTGTTCTTTTTAAACATTCAACTTTCTGACTGCATTTTACTGAGATATATTTAAATTTATGCCTTGTCTCATTTGGTATCATATATTCGTTCCTGAGTTTATTTTTCACACAGCCATTTATTTCAAAGTTACTGGTCAAGGAAAGTAAGAAAAATATTGACTCAATAAATATATTACTTTACATCCAAATTAACTTACGTTGATTCTTGGGATTATGTTAGCATAAGTACTCATTGGTAAACCAATTGACATAAAGGAATGTTGTAGAATTGTTGTACAATTACATGACACTGTTACATCTGAAAGAGATGACTAAGACATTATATTTTATTAGTATAACTCCATTTCATGAAATCCATGGAAATGTGTATTATAAAAATAATGCACAGTAACTCTAGAATGGCTTAATAAGTTACTGAATTTTGTTTGCTTGGTAAATTAATCATGATGTATCAAGATAATGCATACCATTAAAACCAAATACCTCTCATTTCTACATTCATCTTTTTTCTTTTTATCTAAAATATTGATTTTCTTCATTTATTGAACAATTTTAAGCGAACTATTGATGTTTAGCTCTAAAATAGCACTTTGTCATCTTTATTGTTGTGCATTTAAGATTTACCAAGTCAATGTAGATCTAAAACATTGTTATAAGCACTTTTAGTCACTTTTTATTCAATGCCTTTGTGAGATATTTATCATGATTGAATGACCAGGTATAACATTTAAAGACTGAGGCTTTTTGGAAACCAAGCTTTCGGGTTTCTGGCAACAGAAAAATGGATGCTCCGTTATACTGTTGAATTGGAAGCATATGACATTTCATATTCAAATTATTAAATTTTTTTTTAAGAATTAATTTTTCAATTTTCTTAAAGGTTGTGATTTTATTTAATTGATAAACACTATAACCACAGGTAATGATTGCTAAAATATTTCCATTGTAAACAACGTTTTGAATTAATGTTGTTAATTGATTGTAAGTTTGTGGTCAAAATTATTCGCGTAAGATGCTTTCCAAGTATGAAACTGTTTCTTATATTTGCAGGGATGTTTATATTCTATTTCTGGTTTCCATGTATTTTTGCAAAAAAAAATAATATATAAAATATTTAATAAAAAATATTTCACTTGAACAGACTATAATGTAAGATTCTAGTTTTGGTTGCAACTGTTTAGTATTTATTGAAGTATTGTGAGAGCTGTGTAAAGTACTGTTTAGAAAAGTTCCACTCTGTACTTGACAAAAAGATCAAGTGTTAGAACTGAACTATGTGGTGATTGTACAAATTGTAATGAGAGTTTTATTTATGACACATGTCTTTTTCCTCAATATTTATATTAATTTAATGTGTAATTAATTCACGCTGAATATAAAATTTTTTGGGACCAGTTTTATGGTGTAAAGAATAAGGAATTCCTTGTAAAAATAAATTTTTCAAAGCAGTATTGATTTATAATTGTGTATTTAGAACATCTCTCTAATCCCTGCATTGAAGGGACACTTCCCTCTCCTTTCCCAGCAGCTCTATAAGACACAAAAACGGAAATTAAAGAGTACCAGAAATTTAAGTATATTTTATAGTTGCCTTGCAAAACCAAATTGCTGATGTCAATTGAATTGATGTTGCCAATGCAGTTTTGTTCATTGACTTTTCCTCGGTATGGGGTTATTAATGTTCAAGGAGCATCTATCATTATAAATTTACACCATCTCTCTTACTGGGCCTTACTTAACTTTCTTTCATATATAGTGAGTCATTTCTGGCATCAAAAAAACTAGCCAACATGTTCTGTACTTTGAGATGGACAAATGTTTCTCATGTCATTTTGCTGAGAAATGCTCCATTATTGCAAAGCAGTTTGTTGCCAAATTTTCTTGTTCCACAATATCAAAAAGTTAATGCTTATGGTAAGTTAAATTGGTAAGCATAGGTTTACTAATAATAATAATATTTATTGAGTCACAAATACAATACTACCTATCACTGGAGAGAAAATCTGTGCACAGAAAAATGCAGACTAGTGAATTGATGGGAATAATCTGCAAATGATCCAAGTAAGACTGCTGCTTCATCACGTAGAAAAGTACTGTTTGTTTTTTCCAGTCATGTTTTGATTAGATGCAGGATGCCACAGAATTCTAAAGTCATGCAAAATACTTTTCTGATTATGTGTGTCTTTGAAGCTGAAATGGCAAAGAAGGTATTTTTGGAAAAAATAATAGGAACATGATGATGGTATATTGCTTTTTAATGCCAGAATTGACTCACCCTTATGATGTATAGAAAGTGTTTTGGGTACTGCAGGGGTTGAGTGGTTGCTTCTAACTCTACATTATTGTTAGATGTAAGTAAATGTTTGTAAAAATGCTGTTGAAATATGCCTAAACATCATTGCAGACATTAGTGGTTAAAACGGCAATAGGTTCCAGATTCTTCCGTTAGTAATATGGAATTTTAATAATATAATTTTCTTGAATTGTGATTGATTAGATGGTGTCAACATGTATGGAATTTAGTATTAGAATAAATTATTGGTTGTAACTAGTCTTAGAGTTCATGATGTTAAAGTTCTTCTGAAAATAAATTACTTAATTGAAATTTTTGGATGCTGAAAACAAATAGAGTTGTAAAATAATAACATTTTTATCTCATTAGAATATTTTGTTTTTAAGAGACTTCACCCAACGTTTTTCTGAATTTCTGACCATTTTTCCACAATAGTTGATTGTTTCAGAATAGTTTCTTACCTCTTGTTTTTGATATATTTTTGAGTCTTTGTGCTATCTTAAAGTTATATTTCTTCTTTCTACTCTGTTTATTTTCAAGTAAAGCTGTTAGTGATGTACAATTTTCCACATATAAAAATATTTAATGGTGTCCTGGTTTAATGGAAAAATTTTCACAAACTTGAATCTGTTGAAATTATACCAATTGTAATTACACCAAATGATCTTGTTAACAAAAACTAAAGTATTATTTTGAAAAGTTAGGTCGTGCTCAAAATTATTCCAAAAAGCTTAAAAGTCAGACATGCTTGAAACTTACTGGAATGTTCGTTTGGTTCTAAATATCCAAAGGTAGAATGTATGCATGAGGGTCCCTCAAACCTGGAACCTCAGGTGAGAACATTCTAAGAAAAATATAATAATAATAATAATAATAGTAATAATAATAATAATAATAATAGTAATAATAATAATAATACAATAGTAATAATAATAATAAAATAATATAATAATAATATAATAATAGTATAATATAATGACAAACCGTAAAAATTCACCACAATCTTCACAAAAGTTACAAAATAGAATATAACAGAAACAGCAAACTTAACAAAGTGTGATTTAAAAAAAAACTTTCAAGAATTTTATATCACTTATAATCATAAACTCTTGGAATTCTCTTCCACTAGCAATTGTCAATTCAATTAACATCTTAAGTTTTGAATTAATTTAGATAGGCATATAGTACTCGATAAGCATTAAGTACACCCTTATCGCATACATTTTCATAAATTACACATCGTAGTTCTTAAGTAGCTAAGCACTTAACATTTGGTTGTGGTTGTGAAATCTACAGAGCTGGTTGAGGGCTCATTGTAAAGCTCGAGGAGCTATTTACTTTTTTGTTGTATTATTTACTTCAGATTTTTGTTTAGTTGCAGGTTCAGTAAGAATATCTTATCTTTAATCATTATAAGGATGATAGGATTTTTCACTTTTATAAATGAATACTCTTTGTAAATTTAAATATTAATAAAATCGTACATCCATTACAACACAAGTTCCTACATAACCATCAACTCCAATTTTTATTGTATAGCTTGCTGCATTGTGTATGAAATAAATTCTTGCCACACAGGAAACAATATGTAATTAGTATTTACAACCAACACAAAATGTTAACAGGCTGTTGCATAGCATTTGATTTACAATTTTTTTTCACTCAAGAAATGTGTTTCATAGTCCATGAAAGATGGACAAACTTCACTGGGCCAAATCGTTCAGAGATTATTCATTTAGGAAAAAATCCTACTAATACTTTAAGCACTAGTGTTATTCTGAGGGAGATGGACGGACAGACGTTTTGAAGGAGAAGGAAGGTGGGGGAAAAAATCGGTATCATGGTTCCCCAGTTTGTGTATTTCCGTTATAATCTCAACATTGATATTCCGCAGCATTACATGATTTTCTATGTACCACATACAAGAGACGGTAGTAAATAAGGTTATCTTAAAAAAATGATATTTTTTTTATTTTAATAAATCATTAAGGCATTTTGAATTTCAAAGTTGATAAAGTAGTGAGAATTTATCTCGTTTATCCTTCCTACAACTATATTAATAAAGTTAATGATTTCTTTTTTAGTGCAGTCTTTTCGTAGAGGAGAAGTGTCATTACAGGGACTGTGACCAATACATGAAGAAAATGATTTCTAAAACATTACTTAAGATATAGATTTTCCTTGTAGATATAAGATCACTTCATGTGTTAAATTTTTTTTAGTTTCCAAGGCATTCTGATTGAATGAAAACCATTTCCATGTGCATGTTTTTATCTTCTTTGCGAATGGGTCACTTAGGACCATGTGGAAACAACACTTTTTGGCGTTCTTGTTAGCCCAGTAATATCTCATACACAACAATGGGTTTGCTTTCGTTGCTCAGAACATATGTTTCACTTGACTTTCTTTTCCCCCTCAAAACTCTGCAATTTTGTAATTTTTCTAATTACATCACAATCTTGTCAATTTGGAGATTCCAATTCTGTAAGGTCCTTTTCTGTTTGTCTGTACCACTTTGTTCTGGTGCCTTTACTTTACAAGAAGACAGATCTGGTTTGTAAACCTGCTAGCATTCATTTTTTCTAAATGTCCCATAAATTGGATTCTTCACATTCGCATTGAATCTATGATTTTAGTTTATAGATTTCCTCATTTGGTTTTGAGTCATTTATATCATTCTTGATTTTAGGACCATGAATTTTTATCATAGTTTTGGATTCTTTAACTTCTAACTGATGTTTTAAAGTTGTATGTTGAAGGCTAAGAGTTTCTGATGCGTAGAGAGCTTGCAGTTTGATTAGTCTGGTAAATGGCGAATTTTGCAGTTCCATGACAAGCACTTTTTGTTATACATATTTTTTGCTAATTGAAATATTGTTTCCATTCTTTGAATTCTTGATTTTATGGATTTCGTTTTGTTACAATTTTCAGTAATCTATTCTCTTAGGTATTTGAATTCTTTAACATGGAATACTTTGTTATTTCCAATGTAAGTTCTCGTGGGGCTGTTTTAATATCTATCATAACTTTTGTTTTTTCAAATGAAATTTGCAGACCAATTTTTGTCACTTGTTCGTGTAATATTTCAAGTTGTTTCTGTGCATCTGGAATATCTTTTGCTAATAGTGCCATGTCATCTGCAAAGGCTAAACAATCCAAATTTACCCCTTTTAATTTTGGTCCTAGCGTATTTTTATATTTTTTAATATTAAATATTTTTATATTTTTTACCTATTATAACTACACATTTCTGACATATTTCATTATATTTTTTATGTTCCTGGAATCACCAGTCTGAGAAACACATTAGTGTAATACTGCATTTCTACAACTTCTGAACCTTCACCATGAATTACTGAACCTACCCACTGCTTCTCGAAAGCTGTGTAGTTGGAATCAAGGATGAAATGGATATTTACATAGCAGAAAAAATAGCAATTTTTCGAAATGTGACAAACAGCACTGACCATTGCTTTATTGTGCTTTCAGCTCAGATCTAATAGGATTGCTCTTTTGGCATGTGCTTTCAGTTACAAATTATGTTGGATTTAAGAGGGGAGCCTTGATGTCTCCTTTCCTGTGTTTGCACTTTAGACCTTTCTCAGGTTAAAAACAACCTTTATTCTCTAAATGAAAAGAAACTACTCATATCCCTCTTGAGATTGAAGCTGTTCTATTCAAACTCTATGCACAAATGCACTTTGTCATTGTTTATTTTTTATTTATTTAATAAATTAATTTGCTATAAGTGTAAGCATTTGTCTCAATTTAATAAAAAAAAAAACTTTTTAGCCAGTTGAAAAAAGGTTGGTTGTGTTTTGACCAATTTGAGAAATAATAATAATCTATATCTGTTTTGGAGGTAATAATTTTATGACTAGATTTTGTTCACCACTATTTATTAATCTTCTCCACTTCCACATTATCTGTATTGCAATGTTTGTGAGTTTTGACAACAGAGTTTATTGCTTTTGCTGATTGTGAGTGCAGCATTTTTGTGACATGTGGAACCGTCTCGTTTGATTGTTGTGCTCAGTGATATCAGAGGCAGACTAAAAAAGCTGTAATTTCTTTTAATAACTGCACATTTATAATAACCACAATATTGCAACCAGCAGACAATCTCAACTAGTTGAGAGGATAAAAAATTAGCATATTCAACTAATTAATATTAGTTCTGAATTTATTGTAAATGTTCATGTGTAAGGTGTTGGTGTTTGAGTAGCACACTAACGGAGATGCTCTAAGAAACCCCGTTTGACATGGTTGCTCTAAGGCATTCATTAGAACACTTGTTACTAAGTTTATTGCAACATACTTTTTTGGATGCAAAAGGAGTGTGGTTTGGAACAAATGAGAAATATTATAATCTTAACCGAAACAATCAAGAAGAAATCAAATTTGGTAATTCAAACAATAGCAAGTAAAAAACCCATTCTCATTGAACATTTTGATTTTCTCTCATTGTCCCAACTTCCAAGTATTCCCCCCCCCCATACACACACACACGTACACACACGCACACACATGTATAAACAAACACAAATGTTCCGTAAATCTACATTCCATGTGGCTGTTCATAAGAATCTTGATATATTGTGGTAGAAGTGAAATTTCTAGTCTGTATCTGAAGGAATTTCAATACCCTATTTGATTCAAACATTGACATGTTTAAAAATCTGAAAGCAAATATCAATCAAAGTCACACATTCATAACTATAGAACAAATTATTGTATGAAACAATCACGCATGTACTAAATGCAACTTATCTCTGATCATTGCAGATGTTTGAGGGTAATGGCATAAGGAATGAATATCAAAACAAAAATAAAAAATTGCTTTCCTATGCCAATGCACATTGGATCAAGTAATGCTTCAAGTCCTTGTTAAAGTTCTTTCCTTAATAACAATGGAGACAGATACAGATAATTTGAACATGCTTGAGTAATTACTGAATAAACAATGAAGTTCTAAATATGTTTTTATTGTTGTGGCTTAAGTAACAAAACTATAGACATTTGAAATTTTGGACCTTGATTTTTTATGGAAATTATTTCTTAAAATTTTAACCCCTTTATGTAGCATCATAAAAAGTTAAGAAGATTGAAAATGAATACTTTTCACATGCATAAAGTTGCCTACATTGTTGTTTTTGTTTTTATTATTATTACTATTAATATTAGTATTGTTGTTGTTTTCAATATTTTTAGAACCCTTTTAGAGTTTTTGAAGTTATAAGCATTTCATATTGATCTATTAACCTGCCGTTAATTTAATGAAAGTTTAGCTATATTTGTTATTTCAATTTCAATAATTTGTACCAGTTTCAGATTCAGTTGCTGCGGGAAGACGTAGATCTTGGTCCTGGAAATATTTTGTGCAGGAACATCATTGTGCAGTTCGATGCTGTATTTGTAATAGAAGGTTTAAATACGATTTTTCATTAGGTACTGGTAATATGATTCGTCACTTGAAAAAAGTGCATAAAATGTTTCCTACTGGGAAGACTCGGGTTCCTTCTCTACACCCAGTTGTATTAAAATAATCTCTTTTCGTTTATCGATGGGTTCTATGGAAAAATATTTTCCCTTATATACTGAAATATAGACATTGGTGTTAATATAACTGAGGAGGACAGATATGGTGATTAAATGTTGTTTCATTTGTTTACCTTTTCACCATTATAACATATCTGTTCAGAAAAGTAATAATTTATAATTTCATTAAAAAAATATTCATGGAGGTATTTTGTATTGTACAATTGGAGGCAGTTTGAACTAAATATTTTCAAATTGTGAAAGATGTTTTTGGATTAGAGTCATCTGTTCTTCATGTTTCAAGGACATTTCTTTTTAGTACTGAAAAATCTGAGCCTTCTAAAGGTCAAAATAACTTGTAATAAAACACTATTCAAATTTTATATTTAATTTTGAATGAATGTATTATCATATATACTCAAAATGTGAAAAATTCTTTAATGTTTAGTCAAATTCAATGAACAATAAATTCAGATTGTTGTGTTGGTGTTTTATTAATATGTCTTTAATTGTGATCATCACAAGTTAAAAAGCAATTTATTATAAATTTGTATTTTGAAAGCCATTAAAGTGTGAAAATAATGTAAATTTTGTTTAAGAGTTTTATTGAACTATTAGAAACATGAAATCTGAAAACAAAAGTAGAAGCCCTATGACAATGGTGGACAATAATGTATTAATTTAATCTGCACAAAATTCCTTGGCAAGTTTGTGTCTCAAAAAGTCCTTCCTATCCTTGTCTAGTAGTAGTTTTTTATCTTTAAACTCTACTCTTGATATTCTCAGTGTAATGTTTTGTGTTTTCTCTCATATACAAAATATTTTTTGTGCAATTTTGCTAAGTATAAAATTCTGAAGTAGAAACTTGTTTGTTAGAAAAATTTAGAAATCAGAAATCGTCATGTACTGTCATCGATGAACCAGCGCTGATAAAAATAACGATAACTGAATTTTTACAAGATTTTCGTTAGTTTTTAATACTATTGCTTTCATCTTTGAGTGAAATTTGTGTTATTTATGACAATTTTATCTTTATGATTTTTTATAAATTTACGACAACCATAAAAAGTATTGAAATTCCTGTTACCTGTACTGCACCAAGGACCATGGCAGTGGGTGTTAAGCAGAGAAGGATAAATAGAAAGGATTTCCAACATCCTCTGAACCTCAAGCAGGTTACCTGCATTGCTCACAATACATGGATATTAATAAATTTAAAATAATAATAATAGTAATAAATAAAGTTAATAAATAGAAGTTAGTGCCTAAAGCACTTGTAGGATTTTTTCCAAAATGAATTTTTCTCGATTGACTGGCGTGACTGGAAGCTGTGTGAATTTGAAACTAATTCTTTAAATTTTGGGGGTATTACTTCACATGAAGCCCCTGGGACATTTTCTGAAAAGTGGCTCCAAATTTTTTCTTTCTATTTCCTAGAATTGAGTGACGGACACTTAAAAAGATAACACATCTTATTTTCGCTGCTGCCTGTAAAATTTTCATAAAATGCAAGTTTCAAATTCCTTGGACCCTTTCATACCACTTCATTATTAAAGATAAGAGACTTTTTCTGAATGAAATCTGTTCTTCAAAATTAAATGTTTAATTAATATTAAGTGTGTTTTTTTGAAAATAGTAGTTTCATGTTATTTTGAGTGAAATAGGACAATTTTAAAACTGGATTTTCTGAAACCCAGCTCCAAATATTTTCATTAAACTTTTTTATCTGATAGAACTAAACACACTGAATGACATGACATCAATGCCATTTTGATGTACCCCTTTGATATTTTAAAAATTACACAATTTTAATTTTTTTTAAATATATCTGATATTGTTAATTTTGACATTACAGGCATTTCTTATAATTTATTTCATTTGTGAGAACAAGTTCTTCAAAAGATTTGTTATGAAGTTTCTCAAAAACTCAAAATTTTTCTGTGAAAATGAGCTCAAAATTGCACATTTTCAGGAAAACTCTAAAGTCCTTTTTTTTAAAAAAAAAAAATTTTTCAATGAAAACTTGCATAAACGACCAGGTTTTACTCTTGTACGACGTTCATATAGTCATTTTTGAATACTACTATTAGGGAACCAAAATATAGAGAAAACGTGAAAATATATACACTTTTTTTCATAGATCACAATTTCCTTAATATATTAATATATTATTACTTGATGTATGTTCCTGATTGTAAACATATATCTTGTAAATATTATGTTCAACAATATCTTTTGTAGAGTTAGTTAATTTTGAGGAAATTGTTAATTACTGAATGCAGTATTGACAGATTTTAATGCTATAGTTACTTTGCATTGTTGCTATGGAAGTGAATGTTAAGGCTCATGGGAGTCATTCTGCTTCTGTTGTGTATTACATCTATACCCTAATTCTTAGCTTAATCTCGGGACCTGAACTTAATTAGCTAGGCAGATTTCACCTGCTGTCTGGAGGAGAATTCTATCGACCAGCTTCTCTGATCGGTAGTTTTCTGTGGTTTCTGCAATCAACACCAGGTGAATGCCATAAGCAGTACCCTAACAAAAAAGACCATGAGCCACACAATTATTCCTTCCTCTTCCTTCTCCTTTCCTTATCCCTTACTTACACAGACTTACACATACTACACCTCCACTCATGTTGGGAGAGCAGTCAGGAGGTTAAGACGTTGTCCTCGCTGGTGGGAGATTCTGGACAGAGAAAACCCGCAAGCCAGCATGCAGGTCAACACCAGATCTCTCTTCCTCCAGCCGAGGAAGAACACTGCCACCTCCCATGATAAAAATATATGCATTACACTTATGGAATGAATGACTATAGTGGTTGATACACCTGGAAACGCAAAGTAATCAATCAATCAATCAATGGCAATAGACAGGCAACTGTGTGTTGAGTCTGAGTGTGTAATTGAGGAAAGGACACTGCATGGGGCTACACAATGTTGAGGGAGCACAAAGGTGCTTTTCACTGGGCATGTCTCAAGAAGCGTGATAGGAACCATAAGAGATCCTGGTAGATCTTTTACGTGCCGAGAGGGTGTTGCTGGGAACGGAGTGGGGCTAGTGAATTGCTAACGCAGGCTCAAGAGAATAAGGCACTAACTAGTACAAGGAAGTCTGTGCCATCTGAAGCTTTATTTAGTTTCTTTCTTTTCTTTTCTTTTCTTTCTTGTAGAAACTAAATGAATAGGTCATTGTGTAAAACGTAAGTTAAGAGTTCTTTTATGACTAGAGTTGAGAATTGTTTCAAACATACATAATATTTTTTATAAATAAGTTGCGTTATAGCTGAATGGTCATTACATCAAATAATATGGATAGTTGGAGTTGTTGTTCGTTATAGGTATAACGTTTATGTCAAGTTACAAGCAGTTAAATGTCATATCATTGCAGCATAACAGCATACAAGATAGATACTCTTGTGACTAAAACTCAAGATAATTCAAGAGGCAGTGTTGCAAAATTTTTTAGGTTGCAGCTGTACTATTCCAAAATAATTGGTATTAAATGAAAACAAGCTGTTGTAATTTAGCATTGTAAGAAAGTAATCGTATACGAGATAAGTACTTTAAGATGTGATTCAAATTAAGTACTTCAATAATACAATTTTACAGCTGATTTTCTGATACAATTCACTCCTATTTAGCAGGGAAGAAATATTGTGAGGGAGAAATATTGTGATGGTGCGATATGTGAAATCAATTCCTCAGAGCTTGTGAGGAAACCATTAATTTTATTTATTGGGGGAAACTTGAGAAGACAGTTGGATAAAGTTGTCACAACTGGAAAAATTGTCAAGTACAATATTTATTAGGATAACTTCAAGATTCTGTCATGGCTGTAAACTGAATTGATAACTGGCAATATCTAGGTATAATTTCCCACTTAAAAAATAGTTTCTGAAGACTATTCATCATGCAATAGATTCAGAAAATTTTAATGACAATGTATTTTCATATGGATAATTTGATGAATGATTTGAAACATTTACTTACTGATACAGTGTTTGATCAAAAACAAATTTTTCAGATAAGTGCAAATTATTTCATTTTTTGAATATTTAATACAGAAAAGGTAGTCAAGTTCAAAAAGCTCCAGATTAAGAAATTGATAGTGAACTGAGATGTAGACCGTTGGAAGAATCTGCCACAAGACATCCTAGTCATCATAGATATCAACCCACATAGATACAATGCCCTCATTTGTACAACAGGAGGACGTAGTTGCTCAGAGTGCGCTGGCCCAGATACATCTGATCTCTTGCGTTTTGTTTGCAAGGACTAACCCATGGACTTTGCAAAAGAAATTTTGGAGAATTATGAAGAAATAGGGGAGCATGCAACAAACCAATAGCACAGTGTTTCCAGTCTTTTATTTGTATACTATTGTGCATGTATGTTTGTTTGTGTGTGTGTGCGTGTGTGTATATATACACTACCACTTCCTTGTTTTGATTGTTTTCTGAAGCTTTTGAAGAGCATAGGCTGAGTGGTAGACAGGAAATAACTTTTTCTGGAAGTGCAGGTGCCATATTTTAAGATTCTTCTTGTCAGATATGTATCTCAAGCTTGAGTTGAAGTATGCAAAAAGCTGCCCAGTATTACTCTACAATATTTACAATTACACAGTTTCTGTTGAGAGTTTTGCATTAGCTAACAGGAGTTCTCAAAACACAACGGTCTGAAAATATTTCTCTGAGGATGAAACAGTCTTCAAGAAAGTGATAGGAATGGACGGGTTTATTGACAATCTTATCAATTTTAAAATATTTTAAAAGATCTTTTGTAATAATCTCTACTTAAAGGTTAACCTTTTCACAAAATGTATAAATCAATATGTGATTTATAATAAATTATTGACGAATGTGTGTACACTATGACTTGAATGAGGTATTCTTCTTATATCCGTGTATGTTGGACACATTTTAAGGAATCATAGGATACATGTTCTATTGGAATAAACTTCTTTTATTCTGATGTTCACACAATGGTATGTGTAAATTTTCAGATATTTCAATATTTTATACTATTAATACTATTGAATACTATGAACTGATTTTTCTTAAAGTTTTAAAAAATTCATTTTTAGTGAGGGCATTGGGATAATGGCTCACTGAACACACGTAAAGTGATAAGAAAAAGTTTGGAACAAGTTTTGAGAAAAGTTTTTGAATGTAATTATGTATGAGCTTCATATAATGAACCCATATTAAACACTTTAGCCCTAGTTTTACATCCTGAAACAGAACAATTGCCGAATGCAAATTTTATGAAATATCTTATTTTAAATTCTGGAATTAGTTCACGAGATGATTTGTCAAAGACAGGCAGAGTCTGATAAACATATTTTTGTCTACTTTTTGGTTAGAATGAGCCTCTCAGAATGCATTTTCATCTACACCTTTGAGATCAGATTTTGGAATAGTAATATTTTCTCTTCACTATTAATACAAAAATTACAAAATCATATTTTATGTGAAAAATTTATGAAAGGAATTTGCAAAGTGTGATTCTCTTTCAATTGTGAGCCACAGAGAATAAAGTTTGCTGTCAGTTCTAGATTTGGAGCAAGACAGCTTACTTTTTTCTTTTATAGCATGTCTGTGTTCTTTCTTCACCGTGTTAGATTATTTCTCATCGAACTGTTTCAAAAACAGAATTAAAGTCAGACAGCATTCACCTACTTCATAAGCAGAGTGCAGTTCGCAAAAAGCTGGAAGTCCACTGAGTCCCGCTTGAGACAGAAAATGCAGACATTGACAATTTTAGTTTGATGTTTATGACTTATTATTTTGTGACATTTTAATTGTTCTATTTCATAAATTATTATATTGTTGTTCACGAACCAATATTTTATCATAAATCTGTTTTGTCGAATTTTTATTGATATTAATGAATTTCAATATACTTGCATTATGTCCTTTATCTTACATTTTAACGATGGATATTGTTGAAATGTTCAATTTCATAAAATTGCTTTGAATCTGTGCTCTATAATGTTGATATAATTTTTTTTTTTTTTTTTTGTTAGCCAATTATAAAATTGAACATTAGAAATTGAAAACAATTTTAAATAAACATTGTTGGGGGCTTTTGTGGCTGACATCCACAAGTATGTCTTTGTTGTTGAAATGTTGACCTTTCTGCTAAGGACACAACTCCTCTCTGGCACCAAAGACATACAAATTTTGTTGGAATAATATTGAATACAGTTTATTTTATTTTGTTTACTTTTGTATCGGTTTCAGATTTAATGGCTTCTTCAAGGCGTAGATCTTGGGTGTGGAAGTATTTTAAGCAAGTGCCACAAAACAAAGTTCAATGTTGTATTTGTGCCAGAACATTGAAATGTGATAGTTTGTTAGGTACAAGTAACATGATTCGCCATTTACGGATTCATTATATTGCTCCTACGGGTAATTCTTGCTTAAACACATCACCCGCAACAACTGGTTGATATCCATGAACAGTGGCACTACCATCCAGAAGAGATCTAGCAAATGAATTTGGAATACGTCAATGTATAGAAGCTCACTCTTCAAATTTACTGTAGTATTAAAAATGCAAATCAGGAATTCATAGCTTTTCTGCTTCAGATCATGTGCATCAAGGTGCATCTCTTGGAAACAAATAAAAAGTGAAAATGTTTTGCACTTCCAGATATGGTGTTGGGAGGATATTCCAGCCGACGAAGAGAGAAACTTAGAGCCAATCCAGAACAGTTTAAACTGTTTTTGCAGAAGGAAAACGAGCGTGTTCGAAGGTGGAGACAAAAAGAAAAGCTACAGTTAATGCAGGATGCAGAGAAACTTCAGATAAAGAGGCGCAAGGATGCTGAACGCCAAAGGAAATTTAGAGAAAGAAGAAGGGCAGAAAACTGGCAAAACAATCAAAGTTCACTGCCATTTCCTGGAGGCAGTTGAAAGAATTTTAAACTTTTACTTCACTGAAAAAAAAAAGAACTTTAGAGAAATTACCAAAGAACTTAGTTTTAGCGTTATTAATATTATATCCTGAGAGATACAAAGAAGTGTATGTAAGAATTTGTGCAATGGTGTAATATTGATGACAGGTTTGAGTAATTGGTGAATCTCCATTTGAGCTGATGAGCATTGTTTGCCTTTATGCTCCCAGTGCAGACTTGTTAAGTCAGTGTAAATACTTATGGTTTTTTAATCAATAACTATTTATCCATGAACTGAAATAATGGCAACATTCTGACTAAAGGAAGAAGTTTTTGATAGATGGGTTGGTTGTAATATCTTGTAACTGTAAGTTCTATAAGTTCTTGCAAGAGCATATAGAGATGGAGAACTGTTGAAACCTGTAGAACCTGCTTCAAATGACATGGAAGCCAAGGCCTTTGTGAAGGCTCGTGGGTGCAAATAGCCATCTATCCATTGAGCCTGAACAAAATTGCTGCTTTTATTGCTGCAGTCCAGTGCCTGTTACATAGCGACCAAGTGAATACAGTGCAGTGTTACATTCTCTTTCACTTTTATTTATATTTTCTTTTTTTAAAGGAATACTGTTGACATTTTCTCAGTACCTAATTAAATATTTTAAAGTTAACTGGAAGATAAACACAGAATGATGTTCTGTACAATGCTGTGCATTCATCTTATATGACAATTCGGAAGAATATTTCTGTGCAAGTAATTGAATGAGCGAGAAATGTATGATTAGGGAATGAATGAGTTTCCGTTTGAATATACTGGGTGAGCAATTAAGTACCTGAATTTGTAAGAGAGTTAAAAATGGTCAGTAAATGTAAAGTTCTAGATGATACCCAATTCATGAGAGACATCCGGATGTTGCTTATACACCCAATTGTAATAAAAAGGAGGTGTTGATTATATTATATTTTAATTCAAAGGGGCATAGGAAAATAAATTATGTCTGACATGTATGTTTTGTTGAAAAGCCCAAGTTTATTTATTTGTTTTTGTTGATTGCATGTAGTAGTTGAGCTAGTTTAGAACTTCATAGGTAGTCTTTTAATTTATGAAATTTTGATTTTTATTCTCCTTATTTAAGTATGAATGTGCTAAATTCCTTAATAGCGAGTTCATTCTCCTTCGCACTTAGTGTCATACTTTATTGGTATTATTCCTGTTTGACGAAGTCTCTGAGCAGAAAACTGAAATGGATGTAAATTCCATTGAATGTATAAAAGTCAATAAAAGATTTTCTGATGACCTCAATTCATTTTTCATTGATGTTTTTTCTTTTCTCATTGTTACACATAATCCTAATGTATCACCTAAAGTAGTTTCTTTGCAAGTAAATGATGATATTTTTGGTTATATTCTTCAATAAATTTGACCTGGTAGATGTATTAGGAATTCTTGCTGATCTTCAAAAGTTTTTTATTATATTATCTTGTCACATAGAAAACACTTTTTTTAGCAAGGGGGCTCTTGTTTTGTGTGCTGATTTGCAGACCCCTCAGTACTTTTAGATTAAGACTCAAAAACACACATGACCTCTTAAAACTATCTCGTATTTTATCATTCATCACTAAAACTTATTTTGACAATATTTGCTCTAAACATCAAATTGAAGGGGAGGTACTGATTTGTGAACTGATGATGATATTATTTAAAGACTTTTTTTAAGTTCAGAAGTTTTCACATTGTTTTGAGTGAGAATCGATGTAACTCTAATCAAATTAAAAATTGAATAGAGCATTGTAAATGTGCTGGCCACATCATGAGTTTCTGTCATGCCAAGGGGGTGACACATACATCATGAACCACAACCCTTGTGTGCAAATCCCAGTTGGGTACATTTTCTTTTCTTTGCAATAATAGAACATAATGCAGTAAACTAAAAGGAAGAAAGTTATTTTCTTTTAAGCTTTTGGATTTTCAAACAAAGATTCATACTTTTGTGAACCTCTCATACTTCTTTGGTTAGTTGTTTTTGAAGTGATGATTGAAGTGTTTATTTATTAGAAGTTGCAATATCATAATATTATGAAACCATTTAAAAAAAAATGAGAAAGTATATGTCTGTTTTAAGATCATTGAGTTGCTCAAATATTTATTCCTCGCAATGGAGTATTAACCAGTCCTACCCCCTCTGCTCGTCCCACTTGACCCAGCCTGTGATGGGGATGCGAATTGGTTTAAACCACCTACAGAGGATTGTATTTACGCAAATAATCGAGATCCTTGTGATTTGTTTTCTATAAAGTTAGGACAAATTGTACATGTACTGATAAATGTTTTTGTAGCATGTGTCTTAGATACTGCTCTGACAAATTGTATATACCAATTTTCTTCATTAAATTAACAACAGTGATGAACAAATTTTTTTACACAATATTTTCATAAATAAAAATATTAAAATTATATGTATTTTTGTTTTTTATGAAAATAGTAAATTTTAATTTCCTCCTGCTTTGATATTTAAAATTTTCATGGAACTTGATTGAGTAGGAAGTCTCAAATATAGGTAAATATTTGACAAATTTTCTGTCTCAAAAGAGCAAGTCTGTTTCTGAATGAGTGTGTTCAGTAAATGTAGGTGTGTCAATCTGATTGTTGTTAGTGACTGTTTGATGCCTGCTTGGGCTCTGCGTGAAATTATTTAGGATAATTTGCTAGTTTCAGATGTTTCGGCTTCAACAAGGCGCACATCTTGGACCTGGAAATTTTTTGTTCAGGAACCAGAGAACAGAGTTCGTTGCCGTCTTTGTGACAGGACATTGAAATGTGATAGTTCCTTTAGTACCAGTAATATGATTCGACATCTCAAAATACATAATGTTGTACCACCACCTCCATTAAGATTAAGTGTATCTCCTGTCAATTTCATTTGAAATTTTAGTTGTGAGCCAATAATAATTTCATGAAATCTGTTTCTAATTATTTATCATTCACTTAGAAATAGAGCTTCAAATTATTCATTGATTTGTGCTTTGTCTCTATCAGTCATCATTAAGTAGTTCTTTGATAATCATTCATTATTTTGTTTCTTAAACATGTATAATTTCAGCATTGTTGAGTTGATCTTTTAAGATAGTATTTATAATTTCAGTCAAAGCTGTGCCAATCAAAATTAACTCAAATGAAGGAAATATTATTGATTACAAAATGTGTATCATATTCATGACTTACTAAAGTATTATTAAAATTTTTTTTTCCTGTTAACCAATGACTTTTATTTCACAATATTCCCTTGTGAGATCTTTTTAATCATTTCAAGAGTGCCAGAAATATTTTGTGATAATTTGTTAATAAATTTCGGCAAAACCCATGTACATAGAACACCCAATTTTTCAAGTGTCCTAGAAAATGTGAGTGAATGCCTATGTAATTGTTCAGTTGTAGTGCAAGTATATCTCTTTCAAAAAAAAATATTTCTATTACATTGTTTTATAATGTATAGTTGATTCATATATTTTATCAGGTTGTGTTTTCAATGAGTAATTTCAAGAATAAATTCCATCTTCTAGTATTACTTATTTTATTATGGAACCGACGGAAAGGAAAAAAAAAAGTTGTTTAAAAAACTCCTTTTTTTCCCCCCATGATTTAGTGAAAGATTGCTGAGAAGTATAGTAATGACTATTAACCAATGGCTAAAAGAGTCTTTAAATTAAGTTTGTTAAAAATTTTTAGATGTCAAAACTGGTTTGAATCTAGGTACAGTATCGTCAAACAAGTGTGAAACTATTAGTGAAAATGTAAAACCATTTAACATAGGCAGCTTCTCCCTTCAGATTTTTCTCTGTGGTTGCTAAAATGGGTCTTCTTCAAAAGGTGGAATTTTTGTTTGTTGAAGATGAGCACAATGAACCTTTCTGTTGAACTCTTGTAGCAAATGTTGAAGTGAAAGTTACATTCATTCGCAGCAAGAGAAAAATTAAAGGTATTGAGAAAATATGATAGAGGCAAGACACACAAGAATTTCATACTAATGATTTTAATGTGTGTAAAATTAACTCTTTTATCTTCACTTTTTACTTGCTGCAGTATACATGGAGAAATAAAATGTGATATATAACACATTGTTTATAAATTATGTTTCTTGTAAAAGTATTGTATAAAAGGCAACCTAATAACTGAAACAAATGTGAAATGAAATTTCATAAGCCTCTATAAGTGAGACAAATAATTTCTTAACGTGAATAAGTGAGACACCTCTTAAAGTGAACTTAAAATTTCTCTCCATTGAAATCCCACTTAGCTAGATTTGATTGTTTAATGAATCAATCCCATATGAAAAGTGGATGTGACTTAAATAATTTGTCAGTCATATTTATTGTTGTTTGGGATTTTTGTAGCGAAGGTATTGGTTGGGAAACTGAATACAATTACTTTTTAGGTTTACTTTTCTTGAAAGCAAGATCATGAGAGTTTTGATTGTGATATCATCTTCACCATGTCAAAAACAAGAAAATGCAAAAATTTACTTTTGAGAAAAAATACACTTATGTCTAAAAATTGACTATTTAGAAGTAGAAAGGTGTGTTAATTATATACAAAATATGTTTTTAATTGCTGTGCAACTTGCTACTTGAATATCCTTACTTTTTAAACATAATCAAAAGTAGCCTCTTTTAACACTTCTGTGTTTTTGACATGGTGTCCATGATTGTACTTCTTTGCCATGTGTCACATTTAGTTTTTACTGTTCATTTGACAATAAATGAATAATAGTAGTTTAAGCAATTGGTTTATAATGTTAAGCTTTATTGCAAGAGTACGTTTTGAAAATGACCGACATTAGGAGCGGGTTTTCAAATTTGTACGAATGTAATAAAGCAATATTATAAATGAGTTGCATATGCTATTTTTTTTGTATAACACCTTTATAAATTTTTAAGAGAATGAAATTTAATATTGCGAAACAACTTCCCTGTGAGGTCTCGCGTATTTGACATCAATACAAGAAAACAGTGGCCAACTGTTCCATTTACCACATCCACCCCAAGATTTTCTCGTTACGATTGGCTGAATGTGTGATGACGCAATTATTTGCGCCGAAAAATCTATTACATCACCATTTGTGCTGTAAAAGGCCCTTTTATGAACGATTTCTTGCAACAGGAAAGGTTATATAGTTAGTGAAACTATATTCAGTTCAATCTTTTCAACATTCATTTGACTGTTTTGACAGACGTACTCTGCTCAAAGTAGGGATGGTGGAGCTACACACACTCTTATGAGTTTGAGTTGAAAAAAATGTTTTAAAATAGATAATATTTTCTACTTCTGTAGAAACATTAAAATGGAATATTTATTATTTATTTCAGATATTGCACATCTCCATATAGTATGTCACCCAATTTTTAACTGTTTTTAATGTTAAATAAATTTAAAAAATTAAAATAAACAATAATTTTCAATTTGAAGAGTGCCGTTGAACAACGGGGCAAAGCACCAACTTGAGCAAAAGTGGAATTTTTTGTTGACTGTGAAGATTTAGGCATCCTCTCTCATGTTTGTGGGAATATTTCATCGAAAAATGGCTTTTTGTTGCTTCTTCTCCCTTATTCGACTTGTTTGTCCCTGTTTTTAAGACTTGAGATTTTTATGAAATAGTCTTTTTCTAACAATAAATATTACGTTTAGTTTGTTTGATTGTATTATTTTTGGAAAAAGAAACCTCATTACAGAAATCTTTCTGGTTGAACAAAGTTGAGTGGAACAACAGGAAATGAATACAGTTCATCGTAGCGGGTTAAGTAGATTCAGTATGATCGGATTTTTTCCTTACCTCATATGTACAGTTTGCTGAGTGGCACTTATTCATTAATTCAGCCACAAGCTTCATTTATTAAATCTTTTTTAGGTTACTTATTGTGTAATTTAAATTTTCATGAAAATTTCTCTCTCCTCTCTCAGTAACTGAAGCATGTTGACAAGTTGGTTCTGCAGTTGGTTGAACACTTCTGTTTGCATGTACCGAATTTGACCTATTGTCATCTGGTCTGATTTTCACTTATTATTGCTGATTTTGTTGACTGTATGGAGTACTGGATTCGAAACACCTTTAGCCTTGTGCCCCAATTGTAGGAGGGAAAATAGACAAAGCTAACTGAACAAAATCACTGATCATTCTCCTCAAAGCGATGTCAAGTGAATAATCTAAAAAAAGAAGTGCCAATAGCCTACCTATCTCTGTTACCTATATTTTTATGTATTCTATATCCAAGAATGAAATAAACAATAAATAAGGCCTTTTGGTTTTTCTGAATAAGTGCAAATTGAAAAGCATTCTTTTAGTTCCTTGGAATAGGTGACAATGACATGAAAATTACATTGAAAGTAAGTGGTTTCTTGTCATCAAATGTCTTGTTAATATTTAAAAATTTCAATGGAAGTTTACAAGTAGATTTGCACTTCCTTTTGTATATCTTTGGAATTGATAAATTGCATGCTGTTACCAACATGTACTAATGAAATGAAATAAACATTTAATTTTATGAATGTTGTTTAAAAATTCTCATTGGTTGTGCCCAGTGGTGTAGCATGACAAAATCAAAGGTAGATAGCAGCATCAAGGCAGCGACTTTTTTAGTTTTCTTGTAGTTATGACCTTAAACACCATAGAAATTTATTATTTGAATTACTGAAAACATCCATGGAGTTGAAGTATACCCAACTACTCTCAGAACACTCTAGGTCAGTGACGAATCCGAGAGTGGTGAAACATTGCCTGGTGCAAAAGACGTGACTCTCAGCAGTTTACATTTTGTGTTTTTCTCCCACGAGAATGCTCCTCGTTAGGATTTTTTCTCTTTGCTCACTGGCAGCTGACTCAATGCAATGACTCCTGATTTCAAATTTGAAACCCATCTCAGAGTTAAAGAAAAATATGTTCCATAGAATTATGTATGCCATATTCTATAAATCTTCTTCCTTTTAATATTTTTTTCCAATCACTAAAGCATGTCTCTGTTGCCTCCCCTCTGTGTTTGAGCCAAAACAGCATTGTTGTTGAAGACCCTGGTTTTAATTCAGAATCCAACCAGAATTTACAATAGGGTAGGACAGAAACCCATTAGTGACACAGAGTAGGGGGACAAGTCCATTTCTCTTCCTAAGACTTTACACAAATGCTTGTTGCAAACTAGCATGAATATTGTATTTTTGAGTCCATCGGATATCTTTGAGAAATAGAATATTTGAGGTTTACTTTCTGTCCATAACTGGCATTTTGCAGAAACATTCTTTAAAATGGAGAAGGGTTGCATATTTCTGGAACACAATGAAAATTGATCATTGCTGATTCAGTTATTTGATACGCTGATTTGGAAATGACTGCTTATTCATGCTGTTCTCTTGCATGCCAGTACCTCAACAGTTGATCTTAACACCACTTACCTTGAGTTACATACTTCCCCAGATCAAATACTTCTCCAAAGAAAGTATCTCTTACGTTTGTGGTTTTAGGGAACATTTCCCTAAATTTATGAATGAATCTCAAATTCTCATTTTTGCATTGAAGATTTAGGAAGAGTTCTACATACTTTCCTCATTGCCATGCCTGCCATGCTCTGATTCATCTTCACATTGTTTTGATGTAACAAATCAACTCTTAACATGAACCGAAAAATAAAACACTCATAAAAGGAAGTCTCATTTCTTGTGAGAAGTAAAACATGAGACCCTCTTGCAGGAAAAAATAATTATTTATTAAAAATCATTGATTTCTGTTGAGTTGTACTGAACTCCTCTGTAAGGCAGCATGAATTACATTTTTCTTCTACCTTTTCTCAAGATAATTCAATTGGATAATTAGTGATCAATTGCCATGAACAGACATTTATTTCTGAGAATTATAGCTGGTTGATAAGAAATGAAAATATTGTGAACTTATTTTAACTTCAAGCAATTGATAAAAGAAATGCATGCGTTTTAATTATTTGAAGAAGAAATGAAGTTGATGCCCTTGATTTTCATTTCACACACATAGAGTTCCTCTACCCAAATTAGTTTAAATTTATTCATCTCTAAATAGAAATCCTGGCCTATATGCACAGAAAATTATTGAAAGAATCATGGTGAAAATAATATTATTAATAGATTTTTGATTTTGTTTTTGCCTCTTTCTAATTAGGACAAAGTCTATGAGAAAATTTTAATTTTTTATTAAGATCGAAATAATGTAATATTATTGGGAAAACCTCGTGTTATCAATAATCAATGCTAGTCTTACAAAAGAACCCAATTGTAAATATCGTACTAGAAATATTAGGATAAACCATTTCTAAGAAAGCACATCATCTGGATTCTTAATGTTGGTGTGATCTAATTACCTTTTGGACTGCTGTAGAGGAATCTTTTGTGGCATTCTTCAAAGTTGTTTTGGTTTAGTCATTATTTGATGTGTTTTGCATTTCTTCCATTTAAATTAGGATAATTTGTCCTAGTTTCAGATGCAATGGACTCTACAAGGCGCACATCTTGGACCTGGAAATTTTTTATTCAGGAGCCAGAGAACAAAGTTCGTTGCCAAATTTGTAACAGACTGTTGAAATGTGACACTTCAGTTAGCACTAGCCCTATGATTCGACATCTTAAAACTCATAATGTTGTACCACCATCACCGTTAAGAATAAATCCTTCCATTGATATCTTTTGAAGTTCTTTATTGTGTGTGTGTGAGCACATACATGAGTGGTGTGTGTGTGAGTTTAAATGTGTACACGTGTGAGAGTGTGTGTTCATCTGTTTGTGCCTGAGAGTGAGTGAGTGTGCAAGTGCAAATGCATGTGTTTATGTGAGTACTCATGTGTGTTCGTGTGTAGTGTGGGTGTGTGAGAAACGGGTTTTTGTAATTTGGCTTTCAATATAGGTTAAAATCTTAATACATTCATGATTTGTGCTTGACAGCTTAACGTTGGCTATGAATACCAATAACTTAACATTGTTAAATAAACCTAAGGAAAATTGCCTTGAGAATCAAATGATATTTTTACCATTTTTTTTTAATAAATGTGTAATTTATTGCAATTTGTATTTCTACTTGCCAATTATGTATCGTGTTAATGACTTACAGAAGAATGTATTAAATGATTTTTTTTCTTTTTACGTTTTTAATTAGTGATTTTTATTTCATAACATCTCCTTTAAAATGCTTCTAAGATAATTTAGAAGTATGTATCATTGTTAATATTGTCAGAGCTCTTTGAAATATGATTCTTCAGTTAGTACTGGCTACATTATATTGTGAGGAGACAACATTAATCAGTGTTTTTATCGGGCAACCAATATTCAAAAGGTTTTCCACCACTGTAGTCATTAGGAAAATTCAAATTTTGCTCTCATTACGTTGGATATCTGCCCTTTTACTGTTGTAATGCAAGAACAATCTGGGAACACAAGATAGGATGTAATTATTCATATTTAATAGCTTACCTGTGTGGGAGGGCAGGGAGGTCTCATACATATAAAATGGAGTTTTTCAGAATTCTTTGTAGTGGATAAGTAATAATTTGATGTGTTCTGCATTTCTTGGATTGAAATTAGGATAATTTGTGCTAGTTTCAGATGCAATGGACTCTACAAGGCGCACATCTTGGACTTGGAATTTTTATGTTCAGGAACCAGAGAACAGAGTTCGTTGCCAAATTTGTGAGAGATCACTGAAATGTGATTCTTCAGTTAGTACTGGTCCTATGATTCGACACCTTAAAATTCATAATATTGTACCACCATCGTCAATGAGAATAAATTCATCATCTTCCACTAATTTCATTTGAGTTTTGAATGTGAAAGAGTATTGTTTTCTGCATTGTTTTCTTTTGTAGAACTTTAATTGGGACTAGATTTTCAGATAGCCAAAATGGTTAGTGCCTGACCACTATTAGAGTCTTAGTTGTAATGATTGGCCAGACATGGTTGCTGAAATTTTTGAAAGTCAAATGATATTTTTATTATTTATTTAAAGAACTTATTTCCTGTTACAAACAGGTTTTAAAGAGTGAGTTTCTTGAATGAGAAATAATGTGTTAATACTTACTACCAAATTATGTAACACAATAATGACTTGCAGAAGAATGTATTAAATAACTATTCTCCTGACACTTTAGTTGGTATCATTTTTATTTCATGAGAGCTCCTTGGAGAAAATTAAGGATAGGAAATGAAGTACCTGATATTCACATTTTTATAGTGTATATTTTGATTTTGAAGAACATTAAACATTATTTTGATTTATGGTTAATAGACCTCAAATTTCTAGAAACGGAAATTGTCTTATTCAAGATTGAAATTGTCATTTATAAGATCCACAACAAGTAGTTTTCATAAAATCAGGCACACCCCTTTAGAAATATTAAGGGAAAAAAAACAAATTTTCAATAAATGTAAATGGTAATAGGATAATTTTTGTAACCTATTATTAGATTTTGTATTGAAATTACATTATAAAATTCTAAACAATAAATAAATTCCAGACAAATTACTACAGACCCTTCATATAGTATTTTGTTTTCACTACCTCTTGTTGAGTATTAACTACATCCTACAGCCGGAAAGTTACAATCAGTTTGTTCCAAATACATGTTTATTGATGATCTGTTTGCTTGGTGTAAATAAATTTACTTTGCCTCAGAAGCTGTTGTCTTGTGACATATTTCTTCTCCTGAAATTTAAAGAATTTTGTTTTGAAAAACTCGTCCACTTTTTTTTTATGTAGACAAAAATGAATTAATGTACAGTATCTTGATGTGAGAATGGACTTCCCCAAAACAGTGTGCCTGAATTTAATTTTGAAATCTTTAGGAACTTTTATGAACATTTCTGATAATTGTTGTGACATAGAATTGAGTTTTATTAAGATAATTTTCCATTCCATGTAAAAATAATACATGTCTAGGAACCTGATCTGCAGGTGTGGTTGTTGGGATTGTATAAATAATTCAGAGGTCAAATTCTATATTTCCATGTACAATGTCTAATAATGATGTTCATTAGTTTCACAAGTTTATTTATTTATTTATCATAAAAAAAGTAAAAATCTTTGTGTGGCATAAGGGCAAGAAGTGCAATCTGTGCACATTTTCTTGAGCTATGGAATACCTATCCTAGTTTCTATTTTATTTGAAATTGTATTATGGATACAGGTAGCAATGAGAGCTTATGGCAAAATTTCATATTCAATATTTGACCCGTACAAGAAAAACTATTTGCAACTGCAAATGAGTTACAGATTTTGGTTCATCTTTCATCAGCTCCACGTGAAGGAATCGACTTGCTATTGTGAGAACGTAGAGAATATTTTTTTGAATCTATTTCCCACTAACACCTCACAGAGCTCAAGAATATGTGCACAGACAGCCAAACTAAATTTATCTTCAGAAACAATACATGGAACCAACTTGGTGTTTGTTCAATGGATCAAACGAAACTGGATGAGAAGTGTGCTGCTCATTGATTAAATAAAATTAATTAAATAAATTTTGATTTTGTGAATAGGAGAAGTGTAATGGGGGAGTGCTGTATATGTCCATGGAATCCTGGATGGGTGGCCATCTGGGAGCCCAGTTACTAACGAACAGCCCTGGCTGAAGGGATAAACAACAATTAAGGAACAAAGGACAAAATTCAACAGGAGATTACTGCAAATATACAAAACATATGCTGAATGCCCAAAAGATGACTAAGAGGCATAGTCGCAAAAAAGGCATAAAAAAATCAGCTGTTTAGATTTTGAAGAGGGAAGACCCCAAAAAATGTTTTTTGAAGATTATGTAACAATTGATGTATTCATGTGATTACCTAGTATGCCGGTAAACATTGATTACTTCACTTGTTGGAGTATAATTTTATTTCAAGTTTTTTTGTGAAAAATGTTGATAATGAAATTAATATTTTATTGTTAATATTCAACAATTAACAATAAAAAAATAATATTTTTGTTAATAAAATATAAGTTGATAGGTAATGGGAATTAAACTAGTGGCACTACAAAAGCACATACTTTCTAGCATTATTTCTAAATTGGCAATTTCGAAATTTGGGTTCAATGTAAATTATACCCACACCATTTTTTAAGCATCCCATCTTCTATCCATGAAAAAAATTGAAGAAAAAAATTTGAAACAGATTTTTAGAAACGTTTCTTCAAATAATTGTACATGACATCTTTTTAAGAGCTGATTTTTTACAACAGTCTTGTCCAGGCAAACATTTCTATCATCAATTTTGTTGCTTTGAAGTGTTCCCTTTCTGCAATTTTCGAAAATGGGACTAACACGATATTTTTTACCATCTCTTGAGACATAGGAGGAAAAAATTTAAAGAAAAAAATTTAGAGCGGTGTTGCAGTAAAAAATTGTTCAAAAAAAAAATTAAAAAATTACTTGTATTTCGGGCAAAATTACACGAAAACGACTCATATTTTCGGAAAATTCAACAAGACTTTATTTCAAAATCCGTTTATAAAGAACAGATTTCATTAAGAAAAAGATCTCTATGTTGAATATTGTAGTTGTAGAAAGAAGCCTCCCAAAAATTGCACATTCGCAATTGTTGAGAAATCAAGCATTTTAACAAACATGAGACCTGCACCATTCTCGTAAGCGTCCTTTACGCTATCCAAGGACAAAGCTTAATCAAAACCTGTGGAGCAATTTTTGAGAAAATTTTGAAAATGTTTTTGAGGCTTCATGTAAAGTGCCCTAAAAATCAAAATATCCGTTTGAAACTCTCAATGCCTCTAGATCGTTCAGATCGATTAGGGAATATCAATTTTGGAGAAAATCGGCTGAACGGTTTAAGCGCTAGCGTTGACCAACAGACAGACGTTTCGGCATCGATTATTCGATATCAAGGAACCATAAAACATGGGTTCTGGCTGCACCACGTGTTAGAGGAAGTAATTTTCTACACATAGAAACGTGATTTATTCACTTTTTCGTTAGCAGGGCCCGGCAATAGAGAGTTTTTCTGCGGAAAATTCACTGTTTTCCGGCGCGGCAGGATGGCGGCACGGTGGCAGGATTTTCGACACCAGCTTCATAACCGGGCGCTGTCTGGAGGAGAACCCTAGCGGCCGACACGGCGAATGCCTGAGCAGTACCCACCCTAACAAACGGGTCATTGAACGCGCGTGATCTTTCCTTCCGCTTTCTTGTGCTGACCTCACTCCTTACGTACACACACTTGCACTAACATGCACCACATGCCGGGGGATCAGTCAGGAGCTTGGATCTTGTATCTGGGACGATGCCCAGCTAGTGGGAGATACCGGACCTAGGAAAACACCGCTAGCCGATGTGTAGGTTTGCGAAGTATCTTACCACCCAGCGGGGGAAGATTGCCGCAACATCCCGCGATACAAATACACTACGTTTAAGGGACTAAAAACCTTAGCAGTAGACGTGATCGGAATGACTAATCAATCTATAGAGAACACTACCGTAGCATTTTTTTGTGAAAAATGTCTTTTCTGCATCATTGGGTAGCCTATAATTTATTAGGAAAAATGAAAGTCTCGTGTCAATGACGTATTTATTTTTTCTACTCCCATTGTATAATGCTGTCATTTGTTGGCCGCAACCAGTTGCACAATGATACTCATTACGATACAGATTTCATTATGATACAGGTCCTCGACTAATCACAGAGAAGTTTACAAACCAAGTATTGATAATTAATTATTGAGAATCGTTCTAGTAAAGGTTTCGTTTATTTATTTATTTAGTCAAAAACTGTATGTGACGTATGGGGGAGAAAATCATCTGCGCACGCTTTCTTGAGTTTCAGAATCCCTTCCCAACAATTTAACTATTAATAGTTGAAAGATGAATAATAATAATAATAATAACAATTGCAATAATAATAATAATAACAACAACAACAAATTTAAAAAAGCGAGGGATTAACATTTCAAAAACTAGATATTTTCGTTGCCAAATTGTAGAAAACTTATTTTTAACGGTAAAGGAACAAACAGATTTGATTTTTCTGTATTGTTAACAAAATAGAAACTCACCCTAAGCTCTACTATCACTACAAGCAAAAGAAAAGTTCAACAAAACGTGCGCATAGTGAAGCTACATTTACGTCCAGCAGCAAATCAAGGTGCCATCTCAGCATTTGCTCAATGAATCAGGGAAACTGGACGAAAACCCGATCGAGATGGGGTCATTGACCCGGAAGTACATTATTTGTTACAGGAATATTGAGTCTTTTTTTAAAATTATATAATGCAAATGTAGACTAATTCATTATACTATATCTTGTTTTTGTTAAAGTAAACATTAGTTTTCTTTTTGACGATCAGTATAGTCTCTAATTGTATAGAAACAGTACGTAAAAAAATCTCTCCAATATTTTTGAAAAAAGTGATAGAAGAGAAATGGGCCTATAATTTTGAATTTCATTTTTGTTGCCTTTTTTGAAGAGCGGCTTTGAAAATAATTTAGATGTTTTGAAAATATCTGGAACCGTTCCAGTGCATAGGGATGCATTAAATATGTGAGTTAACGGGTGTAAAATAACGGGTTCGTTCGATTGTGTACATTAAAATTGCATTTGATATTATATTATACTTGCCAGTTTCAATTTTGTTTTATTATTAGTATTGTTCGTGAAATATTATTTGAAATAAATTGGGTCGTCATTCCACTTTGATCCTGTTTGACTAACGTAGTACTCCCTCGCAGGCGAACTGGTAACCACAGCCACCTGTGGCCACATGCGAGGGTAGGTTTACTCTACCTTGGCTCAATCCTACGTTAACTGCCACGAAACGATTCAATGTAAAAGTTAAATTTGTAAAAGTCTTAGAAAGAGTACCGTCTGAAACTCGAATTAATGGGTATTAATACACTCATGTGAAGCTTACCATACTCGCTCATATCGCAATACCACACTCGTGTATTAATACCCACAATTACATCATCGTTTCATATTGTACTTTTGTTGGCGCAACTGGAAGTTAGGATGGGAATGTGTTGTGGGGGAAGGTTATCGGTTGCCAGGGTTGCCAGAAGTGTTGCAAAGAGTTCCCATCACTTCCACGGAATTTCCCCAAATAACTTATCCAATGAAACAAAAATCCCCAACTTTGGACCAAAAATATTTTCCAAAATACGAACCAACGACATAAGCTGTCCCTGACGATTCGATTGGCTGTCCCTAAAATTCAAATACTTCAAATCAACCAATCAACGTCCTTCCAGCTGCTCGAAGCGCAATACTATTTTCTTTTTCTCATATTTTTCTTTCCCTATGCGTGTCGTTTAATTTTCTCTTATTGATGCATAAAACTGAGAGAATAATGTCTATTGTTTCTTTTTTATTCATAATAATTGAGAAAATAATATTTCTATCTCGACTCTGGATAAAAATAATTTCCCCAAAAAATCCTCTTAACATTTCCCCGACCATTTATCTTCCGTATGTTTTCCCCGCAACGAAAAAATCCCCATTTCGGGGACAAACTCCCCCAAAGTGGCAAGCCTGTCGGCAGCCGCCATGGAGCCCCGCGGAGCGCTCGAAGTTCCGCGTCCTGTCGGTGGAATGATCCCGTGGGCTTTGGTTTGGTAAGAACCGCTCTAAAGCCCCGTATACACGGTAGTTTCGATGCATTCTCATGCAGTTTCAGTACAAAACATTGAAAATCCCAGACTGGAAGTATAAAAGCCAAAAGTCGCGCATACACGGCCTGTGTTTTCTACATGAATCGCCGCAAGACTCCTAGGTGGTCTACCGGGTAACAACTGAATTGCGCCGCCCGAGAACTTTCAGTGGCGGTCTTTCTGTGCTTGCGTTAGGCCGTGCGATCGTTATTAAGTATTAATTAATCATGAGAAGCATAGAGAAGAAAAATAGGAATAGCGAAGGAGGTAGTTTATCACTATGTCACGCCACGCAAACCCACCTTAACACACCTAACCACAAAATCGAAATGATTTACCATGGCCGCCATTACTATCGCCGATTACCATGGCGTCGGGTTAGTGAACGATTCTGCCGCTGGAGGCGCTTGAGTCAATCTGTAAGCTTTCTGCATGAAAAAAATTACGAACATGCTCAAAAGTTTTCATACCGAAATCGTGCAGTCTGGGCGGCACGTTTCCTGTGCGCCCAATCTGTACGAAAACTGTGTCGTATAAACCGGTCAATGTCCTTCCCCGCCGCTCCTTGTTTCGTTCGTGGGCAGTCGGTTATCTGTCAGGGGCAATTTTTGAAAAAGATTTTCAAATGATTACGTAGTAAAAATATTTGAGCTCTGCCTCGGGTGAGGCCTCACAGTTGAAGAGAAAATGCAGTAGTAAATTATAACAACACATTTCTCCTTGTAAGAACTACAGGTGTTCCGTTCGCTTTGTCATCGTGCCGTTTCGCCCCAGAGGTTATTAGCCACCCCGTCCTGGGGTGGGGTGGGGGCCATAAGGAGAACACTGGAAATCAGGACATCCGAAATATTTTCAGAGCAATTTGTTTATTTTTATACAAGTGAATAGTATAGTATTTAGTAAATCGTATAACAAGGAAAAAGTATATTAAGTAAACAACTAAATGGTAGATGAAGATAAATTACATTGCACAATTCAAGAATATCATGGTGACCTCTATTTCTAGAACTAATTTCCCTGACTTTTGAAGATTATCCAAGACATTTTCTTATTTTTACATGCCACAATTTGTAGAGTATTTATAGGTATTTAAATAAAATATGAAATAAATCATGACTTTGGTCGGTATTAAAGCACTGTTACTGACTGAGCCCTTTTCCCCATTCCATTCCGTGATCTCTCGCAATAACACATTGCAAGAGAAACAGATGCACTTCGATTCAAAGTACAGTGCCTTTCTTTATCTATTTTCCAGCTCTCAGATTTTACCATAAAAAGACAAAAATAACAATTTTTTGCTTAACAAAGAAATTACCTGCTTACGTTCTCTTACGTTTGGCATTTTTCTGTCACATAGTTCACAAGTAGTCGCAAAACGCAAATGTTTTGTGCGACTGAGTGGAATTATAACGGAGTATAAAAATTCAGGACATTTGGCACAAGCTCACAAAAATCTGTCGGGACACAGAGGCCATGTCCCGCTTTTTCAGGACGTGCGGCCGGTGCCCCTATCCAGTGGTCCGTCGATGTGAACGATGCTACCCCAACCCACTCCGCCTCCTGCCCACCGAAGCCTAGAGATGCTTTTACCTTCTTTACATGTAATTTGGCGGGGAGTACTGCACTAATCTTATTTACTGTCTTAGCGATCTTAGAACCTAAACAAAAGCTTGTCTCTCAAAGCGGTGCAGGACACACATAACCCTTTAATAATAATAATAATAATAATAATTTATTGTCGTTAGGCTGTATAGCAATAGACAAAGTCAGATACGAATGCAATAGTGCTTGAAACTAATTACAAACAATGAACCAGCACATCGTCCACCGACACCTTGCGATGACCTGTACTTCCTGTGAGACATGCCAAATAGACCATCAACTTTCAGGCGGATCGAACATTATTGGTACTTGCAGGAATCGCCAGAAACAAGAATTGCAGAGAGAAGTTGCATCGTATTCGTGCCGATCTCTACTCCGTAACCATCACTTCACCACCTGTGCCTTCGGTAACCAGTAATTTATATATTAAGGGAGAATATTTGCATCGTACTGCGCCCGCACTTTTGTTGGCCTTTCTTATTCTGAAACACGTCACTGAACTTCTCTGCACATCACCGCACTCTACACCTGCGCTACTAAATACTCTCGGATGTATAAGTTGCTCCTGGGGAGACTCACTGGCATCTCTGCAGGTATTGTTCCAGTTAACAATGGCTCTACTCACAAATTTGAATTTTCCCACATCTTTTCTCCGCTCTCTGCATTTTATCTTATGTGAGTGGTCGCCCCTACTGAAGTAACTTAGCGTTCCAAGTGCTTCTGTGACAACTTTCCTCGCCGGTTGGTTTGTGTGGGTCGTGCGACGCCCTCCCGGCCTAATCCGTTATGGAGGACGCAGAAGCCTGCGTTAGCTTTCCCTGATATACGCATGACTAAACACGGTTAATACCTTCCCGAGCCTTCTACGTGATCAGCCCAGTTGAGGCCGCTTCGAATTATTGCGCCCACACATTTCGGCGAATGAGTTTCCTATCAGTGCGGCTGCTATTGCGTCGTGCGCGGAATGGCGAGGCCTAAGGCTTTGGCTTTACACTATGGCTTTGTTCGTTAACTGCTGTTGATTTTCATTTAACTCCCAGCTGTTAAGTTTGAATCAACGATTTAAACCTCGGTGTAGGCCCAAATGCAACCGCCCTCATCTCGGGTCACCAGGCGATTTAGGCGTGTCACACGGGCGTTGCATTGACGTGCGTCACCGAACGCTGATGACGTCAGCTGCATGTACACCTCACCACTTCGTTGCGTTGCGTTGGACCAACAGGTCAAGCTACGTAAAGTAAGTCTTAATTACGCTTTTTCTAGCTTTCAATGCGCAACGCCAAGATCACGTCGCACAACGCACGTCGCTAAGGGCGCTCGTGTGTCGTTTCGCAAATGACACAGTGTCCATGTACGACGCGCGTGAAGTGACTCGTGTTCAGGCATCGACGCGCGTCAACGCAACGCACGTGTGTCAGGTTTTAATTGTGGCGCGGCGTTGCCATCAATTGCCCAAGCCTTTGCCTCTCAAATCCTCTGTTGCTAGGAGATTCCCTTAGAATTTATACTGGTACGTTTTTAACAAAAGGAAAAACCTTTTAACATTTTCTCTAAACCTTACAGAAAAGAGGACAAAATGCTTATGAACATTGATTTCAGCGCTAAGAACGCATTTATTATACGAAACTGTAATTCTACGTTTAGTTAAAGCATTATCGTGCCACTCACTTCTACAAGGCATTACAAGAAAATAATACACGAATCCCATTCATCCGAGCAGATTCAATTGCATGCTTTAAATTCGAGAGGTGTGATACAACACAGTGAAAACTAGCTCCGAATCTCCTGGCAAAAGGCTTTCAACCATGAAGGAAATTTAACACGAGAAATTCATAAACCATGTAAAGCATTTGAGCAACACCAAAGAACTCGCTTAAATTTTAACAACTTAGCATTAATACAATTGTCGTTTACGGCGTAGGATAATTCGCATAAAATGACAACATTACGAGAAACTAGTGAGGTGCGCAAAGCTGTCAGCCGACGCGCCATCGCCTTCGCCCCCGCCCCCGCTCTGCCACAGCACCCGGCTGCCTCTCAGCCATCTCTTCAATCTCATTCCTGCAGTGCAAAAAAGCATTTATTCGGGCTAATATGTGGGGTAAAAACACAAGAGACATAAAAAAACACTGTTTAAAACTAATGTGTACAAAATTAATAATTCAAATGATGCACATTTTAATTCTAACTTTAAAATTCAAATCAGCAGACACGTGGAAGGAAATTAGCTCTGTCCTCAAAAAGGGGTCCAAGGCCATACACAAATATGGGATTAGATTTCTCGTGAGCGAACAAAATCATCAATGAATAATATAAAAATTCATTTTTATTGCCTTTCCCTTTTATGTATTTAACACAATCTGACGCTGAAGCCTCCGCGTTCACAGAAAGAATATACACGACCGTGTCTTCATGTTGTCCAGGCGTTCAGGTTCGCTCCAACTTCATAAAGATTGGTGTAAGGAAGGAAAATAATAACGAAAAAGGCAGAAAAAGACACAAAAAGGCAGAAAAGGCACAAATAGGCAAAATGTCAAAAATAGTTATCAGACACTAAAGTAGACAAACAAGACAAAATTAATTTCAACTAACATAACTCTAGAAGTACAATTAAGCGATTCTTTTCGTTAAAAGTCATCAAATCATAACAATAATAAAAAGCCATTTTGCCAAACGTCCGGGCTGTACTCACTGGTACTCAATGGTAGTGCGTTAAGCTGGCCTTACACTAGCAATATGATTCCGCAATATCTTTCAGCAATTTGTTTCTGCTTCTTGCGGCTATCTTTACAGTAGCAAGAGCATAGTGGGCCAATACAGGATCTCCAGGGAAGAAAGTACGAAACTTTGAAAATAAGCTCTTAAGTCAATTTGAAGCATACTTTGTGTAATAAACTACTTCGATATTTCAATTGGTTGAGCCGCGCAAAGCACTCAAAAGTTGGTTTGAAAAAATAATTTCTACGCAAACATTTGCAATTCAGAAACATATAATTTTTTTTTACAAAATATGAAAATATATTTGTTTACAAAGAACTAGTGATGCTCAAAGAGGATTTACATTATCGCCCGTACTTTCATGCAAAAATACGCGAAAAGTACTATAACTTTCGAAAAAGGGTACATGACCATATTTTAAACTGTTTCATTAAGGGAAAAATTTCTATGTACAATATTTTAGTTATAAGAAGATTCCGAAATAAAAATTGAACTTTTGCAGTTTTCCAAAAATGAGGGTTTTCAACGAACACGAGACCTGCACCATTCTCGTAAATGTCCTTCACACTACCCAACAACAAAATAAATAAAAACCGATGGGTCCGTTTTTTTGAAAATTTGGCTTGATGGGCAGGGCTGGCGCGTGTTGCAGGCGGCGCGGGCGGCGCGGGCGGGGCGTGGGCGGAGCGCAAGAAGAAGCGGTGCGCCTTCTGCCCGCGCGCCAAGGACCGCAAGACGACGGTGTACTGCGCCAGCTGCCTGCGCCCCATGTGCACGGAGCACCGCCTCAAGTTCGACCTGTGCCGCGAGTGCGCGCACTTCAAGCTGGGCCTGCCGCCCCCCGCGCTGCCGCCCGCCTTCTCGCGCCTCGACGCCCTCTGAGCCGCCTCCAACGGCATCTCCTTGCTCCACGTAATGAAACGTTCATTTCTTTCGTACATGTGATTAATTCCTGATTTTCACCTTTTTAAGTTGGCAATTTGGTGCATTCACACTCGACATTTGGGGACGGGACTCTCCCAATCATGTGGTACTGCTGTTGATGGTTCGACATGAAAAGTATTTAATACTCCTTAAAGTTATAATTATATTCTTTTTGTATTGCATTTAATTCATTTCGTAGTAAAGTATCTCGTGTGCAAATAAAAGGGGGTCCAGATGTATGTTTGCCCCTCCCCCTGTTGTTTCAGGCTGCGCGTGTGCATGGCGAGGGCCACGTACGCGCATGCGTCGTCGAAATAACTTCCTTCATTCACCGCGTGATGGCGCTTTCGTTCAGTTGATCCGATTGGCTGCCCACGTTTTTCGCACTTCCCCCACCACGCCTCCAACAGTGGAGTGGAATCTGCTTCTTCGACTTCGTGCTAGCCCTCGCCGGAAATCGCAGAGGAGGGAGACGATTGCCTCGCAGAAACATTCACTCTCTACTTTTTCGACAGACTGTCTCACAAAAAAAAAAGTACTTTCTCTTTTCGCGTAAGAAAGCAGACAAGAAAAGAAATGAAGCAAATTACTAACGCAGCCGAAACGAATTACTGATTGCAATGCCTCGCTCGCGTGAGGCTACCCAGTGTTTTGTGGTGAGCGACAGTATGCGTAGATCATTTGCTGCGCATGCGCACACTGTCCCTTCCAGCGGGTCGGGCTCGCGCTTTAACGTTCGCCGACTGCACACATATTTCCCTCGAACTCTACATTCAGTCGTAGAGAGAGTTCGAGCTGGGCAGAGCAATGAGTGTGGAAACCATCCAACACCATCATAATCATACTTGAAAACCTTCATAATGCCTTTATTACCGTTTCCCTTCACCTTTTGAATGTTGCTTGTCGAGTGCAGATATATTAATCTTCACTGAAGTGCCGAGCATCGACTTCTCTTAACAGAAGCGCAGGATTCGAACCCAGCGACCGGCCAATCCTGGAAAGTGCTGAAGGGGCGACGAGAAGTGTGCGGGCGGGCAGAATCAGTTGAGTCCGCAAGGACTCGCGTTGAGTGAGTAGAAAGCCACGCGCGAAGGATATCTTGAGTCCCATTGGAGGTCAACGTGAAGAGCACGCGAGGTCTTGCGTCTCGCACAATATTCATTGTTTTCCCTGAATTGGCTCTACTTCAGAGAAGGCTGTTGAATTACGATAATAATATACACTTGCGTAGGATGATGAGAAGAACGTACAATGGAAAAAATCAGGATTGAATGAGCAATAAGTTAATGAGAATTGAGGAAACAATTTCGTGTCTTATGAGATACACACCTGCGTCTATGAACATTCGACTCGCTTACATAAAAAAAGCATCCATTTTTATCTGAGCTCTAGATCTTGTGATACACCACAACAATCAAACAAATGTGTTACCTATCTGACATCTGGTAAAATAAACTATTTTCATATCTTGTAATGATTCCATTGTATATGACGAAATATATAAGGAAGGAAATAATGTTATGAAAATTAAATAAAAAATAATCGTAAATCTGTTTATTTAAAACAAGTCTCTAGTTTTAAATTCTGATGTTATGAAAAACATCAGAATATTTGATCGGTATTCAATATTACAACGGAAGTGAGAAAGCATCAAACGAATTAAGCTCAACTCTTAAAAGTTCAACTTAAATTTATCTCAAATTTTCAAATGAGAAAACTTGATATATGTTTACAGAAAATATCAATCATTGACAAAAATTGCTTTATTCAACCAGTTACCACTTATTAAACTAAAGAGTCAATAGAGTCTGTTTTGTTCAGAATCCCAAATATTTCATGAGATGAAAAGCTCGAAGCACTACGAAGTATGAATATTTTTGGGCTGTGTTGTGATGTGATAATATTTTGAGCATTTAAATGTGAATAGTTTTCAAATATACACAGATTAACATTTGTAAGTTTTCTAAATCTTAAAAATGTTCTCGGATTGTCAAATTGTAGACAGTAAAATGCAAGAGGCTTCTGTAAGGGCAAATATCTATGTACTTTTACAATCAGGAAAATTGACTGTTTGTATTAAATTTTTACATTTTGAAGAAGCAGAGCATTTACGTTATGAAAAATAAATGAGTTGTTTGATATTAATCTTTAAATGTTTTATTTTTCGTGCTATCACTTGAATTGTGAATCACTTGATAATGTAATGTTTGTTAGGTTCAGTGTTAAAAGTGAATGATTAAAATTGCTTTTAATTAACAATTCGGTGTTTTTCTATCGACAATTATTATTCAAACCTCTTTTCATTTTTTCCCATTTTTATCAAAATACGCAGTGCAGAAGTGGCGAAAAGAAAGAAGAAAATGAGAAGTCACAACCTATTTAAATCATTTCCCTTATTCAGAAAAAAAAATGCTTCAAATTCCGTAATATAAAACAAAATCCTCCACATAATTATGAGGCTAAAACCGGGAGAGGTGGATCAGGGCATCAATTGATATCATTATTGTGCCTCTGCCTGGATGATCCTAGGTTCGAGTCCTGACAATATCGAGATTTTCGACCCTATCTTATCAGCTAGGTCGAGTTCAGTCACTGACTGGAGAAGAATTCTAGCGGCCGGTTGCTCTCATCGGTAGTTTTGGTTGCTCATCTTGGTTTCTCCGTTCAACACCTGACGAATGCCGGAAAAGTACCCCCACCAACGAGTCACTCGATCTTTCATTCCTCTTCTTTGTCCTGTCTTCCCCCTTACTTGCATACACTTATTCTTGCACACACTGCCCGACCACACATGTCCGGTCGGATACACAGGGCGGGGAAGATCCACCGCCACATCCCCAGCAAACATGCACTACACTTACGAGACTAAGCAGTTGACGCGCCCAGAAACACCATTGGCGTACTCATCTGATGTCGCGGGTCTTCAATGTTCTATGTTCCTAAAAACAAATGCATTAATAACTCAAATTTTATCGCATGCTAAACTAAGAAAAAATTACATTCTAAGCTGCCATATCTTTCACTGAAGTCTTCAGGCCATATTCAGTGGCTCTATTGCTCTTTGACATAATAGAACTTCAGCCGTACTGATGAGTGATTCCGGATACGTAAACTGTAAAGGTCTTTAGTAGTCCCGTAAGTGTTCATGTTTTTCATTGGAAGGGGGCGGTGATCTTCCCCCGCTGGGTGGCGATAACCGGCGCCGTTCGACATATCCGCTTGCGGGGGTTTCCCTAACCAGGTATCTCCCACCAGCCAGGACAACCTCTCAGCTCCCATTTGGTCTCCCGGCATATGTGGAAGTGTAGTGCGCGTTAGTGTAAGTGTGTGTGTAAGAGGAGAGGATAGGACAAGGAAGAGATATGAAAGATCGCGCGCGGTCCGTGGCCCGTTTGTTAGGGTACTGCTCCGGCAATCGTCTGATTTTGATCGGAGAAACCACGGAAAACTACCGACTAGAGCAGCCGATCGCTAGAATTATCCTCCCGTCAGCGGCTGAATTCGATGTAGTAATCCACCTAGTGTCGAAAATCCTTTCACCATCGGGAGTCAAACTCTAGGACGTCCCGATCAGCTACACTGCAGTGACATCCGTTGTGCCGCCTCAGCCGGTTGAGTACGTCCATGTGTCACAGACGAATGCTTCAATGCATACAGAAAAGTCAAGAAAGGGTAAGTTGTATCTGAATAGTGGAAACATAGGTTTTGAAACATTAGAAATAATGATTTTGCAAATATCTGTATATCCAATCTACGGCGAACATGAAAAAATATTACATTTGTACATCACTGCTATGATAATGCACACGGTATGATACGGGAAATAAACATAACTGGAAAAGGTACATGCGAAATGTCAAAATTAAGATACCAAACGACAAACGATTTTTCAGACATCAATACTATTTGTCTACATTCGACATTTTCACTAGAACTCGGTCAAATATTGTCGAGAAAAATACAATAAATTTCAAAATTGGGAAATGTATAATGTAAGAACGTACAGAAAAAATGTAAATTCTCTCATTTCCCCTAACAAGTATCCAGTTAAGAAGTCCAGCTTGTTAATGTGAGGTAAAAGGAAGTGTTTTCATAAAATTGTTCCAACTCGGCTGGGAGGTAAGATGATTAAAAGTTATTTGTAATGCTAAGGCTTCCCGTTTCACTTACATTACAAATACGGAAGCATAAGAAGATTCGGTTATAGTGAATGTAGAAAATTTAACGTCCTGGAAATTAATTGGATCTCGTATGTTATTAGGTGAGTAGAAGGCCCTTCCGACAATGGGATGGTGTTGCACCAGTAGAAGAGATATTGATACTTAGGAACAGATTGATTGATTGATTTGATTTATTTAAAGTCGCATCAACTACATATGGTTATTAGCGACTAACTTAGGAACAGAGATCAATACACAATCCAATATGGAGATAGCACTGGTTGGAGAAGATCTTTAGAAATTATGTGAGAAAAAATGTACGAAGCAATTGAATTAATTGATTTTTTTAAGGACAAATGAAGATATTGAAATTTTCAGTCCCTGCTGTTAATGAATATTGTTGTATCTCTTTATTAATAAAATCAATCAGTGTGGCGAAATTCTATCTAATTTTCTCATAATCGGATATAGTGAACCAAACATGTTAGTCCCCGGAAGTTCACTATAACCGGAGTCGACTGTATATCGTCCAAAAACAGGAATCAACTGTAAGTCACCTGATTTATATTCAGAAATACACAGAAGTAACAGATAAAACTAGCTTATTTGGTAAATGTATACAATGACCAAAATCCAGATCGTGCCACTCATAAGCCAATTCACCAGATGCAAAGGAGAAAACATCGAGTCATCGTCACCAGCATCAGTGTCCCTTATCAAAGCACAGTTCACCAACACCCCGATCGAATCAATAATGCACGGCCCTGTTCAAACAGGCAGTAAACCATGGGAGGGCCTTTCTTAATCTCTAAGTGCCTACCAGGTGCCCCGGCCTCCCCCAGACGAAGTAGCGATCTCGCAGCTCATCCGCAAGAGATGAGATTTATTATTAATTCTGCAATTAAGTGTTGGGAACAAGGTGGCAGAATATCTTAAATTTACATTCGTTAAGCTTACATTGACGAATAATACAATGCTCTATAAAATAACAGATAATTAAAAGTAAGTAATAATACACAATAATTTCACCGCGTAATCATCCACAGAACTCCACTTCACCACACTGCACTGCACTACGTCACTAACACAATACTGCACACGGATAATAATATAATAATATTAAAAACAAATACACTTGCTCTAAAGAAAAGACTAGTCATTTAACAGATGAACTCTTTATCGAAGCTCTTGTTTGAGATTCACTGCACGGTGCTTTTATTTTCGCGCCCTCAGTTCGTAAGAAGAGAAAGTAATCGTGCGCCGGTAAACGGCGAATTTTCGACACAAAAACTCTTATTATCTAGCACGTTGTTTAGTCAAAATCCATGTTTTCTGGGTCCTTGATACCGAAAAAATCGATTGACGACAAAACGTGTTTGTCCGCCTATGGTCAAGCTAGCGCCACAACTGTTCAGTCGATGTGCTACGAAATTGACAGTATTCCTCGATCGATTTAAAGGAACTTGAGAGCTCTGAGTTTGAAACATATTATTTTGATTTTTGCCGAGACTTTACATGAAGCCTCAACAATATTATCAAAATATTCTCAAAAATGGCTAGATTTTTTAATTAAACTTCGTCCTCGGATAGCGTAGTCTAAAGAACGCTTAAGAAAATGGTGCAGGTCTCATTTTCGTTGAAATCCCTGAATTTTCGAAAATGGCAATAGTTCAATTTTTTTGGCGCCTTCCTACAACTTCAACTTTTTTGTACTGCGTAGGCAGTATGTGAGAAAGTAAAATAATGTGGAACATTTTTCCGTAGAATGAAGAGAACAGTTAACAATAGACTCCACCGTCCATTAACATCCACGAGAACTTCAAGGGAATATGCATGTGACCCATATTGAATACAAAAACACAGTAGCATGGCTTCGAAATTAAGCGCAGATGCAAAATTATTAATATTATTTCCACCATCATGCAACACCATCAGGTTAACAACGAAAAAATAGGTAGGGCCAAAATTCAAACAGTAAAAATAGACATTAAACGTGGGCTTTTCGAATGTGATGTCTTAATTCCTATTGTGTTCTACACGGTACTAAGTCCTATTCCCGACATCTTGAATGACTCACCAAAGCAAATGCACGAAAGACTGATTAACAGTTGTTTTAACTGAGTAACAGTTATATATATATATATATATATATATATATATATATATATATATATATATATATATATATATATGATCTTAAAGTGCGCGATTATAGAAACATCTGAGAGCACAGACCCTCCCCGAAGACATCAAACTGTCATTTGGTTCATAGGGAAAAGGCACGTCCATGGCAACAGAACAGGGGCTAACATGTCAAGAAAGAAAATACATTTCTCTTCCTGTAATGTAACACGATTTCTACTGTGGGCGAACATAATTTTATTTTTAACCCGGGAATCGCGCTGTTTCGTCGCCTTGAAGGCGTTGCACGGACGGACGCAGGGGGGAGGGGGGCTCTTGCATATCGTATCCGACTTCAGCCAGTTAGCTTCAGACACTAGTTTTGCTTTACAATATTAGCGGGAATTTTAAATGCAACCAGATAGCGAAATCATCACCTTGTTATAAGTAGGGAACGGAATTTATTGTAATAAAAATGCAAAATATATGTACTTATTTTTTCCAAAACATTTAAGCAAAATACAAATTATGTAAAATAAAAATTCATTATTGTGTTTATAATTGTTGTCTACAAGCATTTTCTGAGCGTGGTAGGTCACCGATCAGTTCTTAACAAGGATTCGGAGTGGCTGAAAATAGCTTGTACCTCTACAGACGTAATTGTGCCACACATGATAACTTTATTCCAAATATAAGAACGCTCATCGTATATTACAACGTTTACGAGGAGCAGGTATTGCAGCCAGAATATACCCCCCTCTCCAAACAAAGACTATCAATGCGGGAAGACAATTTTCTGTAAAATATATTTGTTAGTTTTCGCTCAATTACCGAATGTCTGTTTGAAACATGAGCAAGTACGCGGTTGAAATTATTTTTGTTCACAAAAATACGCTCATGTTTGACTCCGCGTACGCAGTAAGCGGGGAAGGGGGTAAGCTTGCCAATTCATGGTGAAGATATGGTGGTCATAGAAGCGCAGCAGCATTTCATTAGATTTGTAAGAAAGATGTAACATATATTGCAAACGGGCGTCTGAAATGTTCCGTTTCGACGCATTAAAATGTACGAAAAATTACGAATTAAGATGTAAGGAAATATGTAAAAACATGTAAAATAAAAATAGTTGTAATTCATTCAAAATATCTTGTAAACTCAAAAAATATTATTGAATGCAGGTACCTAGTTCCTGTAAAAACATATAATTACATGGATATCCGTTCCCCAATTGTAAGACATTCAAACAGATTTCAGAAGCATTTATTTTAAATATTACATGTTGTACACCTTCATCGCGTAATTTTTTGTTAGTTACTGTTGAAAAGTTTGTACCGCTTTCAAAATGTTTCTCAACACTTCTCGCTTTCCATACAACATGGCGGTCAGCGTTTGGCCTGGCTTTTCAAACGAAGTGCCTGTGCTGTGGTCACGTGGTTCGTGACGCAAACTAGCACTTCGCAGAGAGAGCAAAACTCGGTGCTCCCATGTATTTCCACCGTGGTTGGTCGGAAAGCGCGGGCCGCCGCCTCCCAGCAAAACTTTTCTTGCATTCTAGCTATATAAATACACAGATATGCAAACATTCTCCAGGTGGTAGAATTACAAGAACAATAGGGAGTAAAATGGCTCAAGCACAAGTTAGCCAATGTTTGTGAAATTAATGAAAATCATTTGTCCTTTTAATAATCGAAAATGAGCCCTTAAATTAGTTTGGCATCATTGAGTCAAAAAATCATTAAAAAATCTGAAAGCTAGCAAAAAAGATAGTTTATGTGGACTGTTTGTGCAGATGTACGTTTCTTGTTTATTTATAAAACTTATCAATAATATTCATTTATATTATTCTTTAATTGCAATTTTGATAATATGCTGAAATTTCACATGTGTTGATAGCTGGCATGCCTTTTTGATAATGATACAATATCAAAGAAGAAATGGTTACTAGTTATATTTAGACAATTTTATAAATTCATGGTTCAAAATTTAGTCAAAGGCAAAGTAAAATAATCTACATGTATTATTTGCTTACATATATTTTGTAAAAAAGTATTAAGCGCTTTATATGATGTATGCCTATATTTACATAATTTAGAAATCAATATTGTATTTATGAAATAACTTTTTATTTTGCACTCTCTGGACTACAATTCCATTCACTGACTTAGAATTACGAATCGTAATAATTTTTGGCTTTTAAAATTGCCTAGCGTATTTATTTTACATACAAAATGTTATTAAATATGACGCCATTTTGAAAGTAGCTCCGTAATGTAATTTTAAATATCCCGGTCGTCATTGCGCGCTACCTCCATTGGCAGATCGGTCTTCGACGCTCTTGGTTCAAATTTGGGCGCAATATGGCTGCTTCCCCCTCTCCATGAAAATTAGAGATTAGAATAAGAGCGTTGGGATTAACATTGAGCGCCGTCTCTGATAGTATACTCTCTGCGCAGAGTATTATGAACAAGAGCGCTCCATTCAGCCAATACCTTCTTTTACTAGAAGATATTGATTTAGCCCTCCTGCTTCTCAGACGCAGTCCTTATACTCTCTGCTCGTGGCAATTTGAACGAGTGATGGAATATTATTCGCGCACGTTTTCTTGAGCCCTCGCTTCGCTTGTTGCGCAAAGAGTAGGGAGTATGATTAGAATTTTATATGAGAAGTGTTGTTCCGTGTCTCGATGCAAAATAGTTTCTATTATATGGGATGGAACATTTCTGGTTATCGTATTTTGTCCACAATGATAGTTGCTATCATTTATTTTTGATTCAACTAATGTTGGCAAAGGAGGGGGGGTGTTAGGTATTCCAGGGCTCAAGAGAACGTGCGCACATGGTGAAAATAACACACCATGCGTGAACGTATAATACGCACGCTCCTACTCTCTGATTGGACCGTTCTTTCCCGCCTTTTCCACCGTGGCAAAACCTACCAAGCATTGAGTATGCTTCCAAGCGACTCTGGCACATCGTTCTTCGATCCCGCAGAGTCGGGGAGTTGATTCGTGAACGGGAGCAGGTTATGGGATGACAATTACGCTACGCACCTGTTTGTGTATATTCATGGTGTCAATATTATGTCTACTTTACCGTACTATACATAATAAATACTATAGTATAGAAATTACTTTTCCCTTTCAGGAATAGTTCAATTGAACTAGTCCGTATGCGAACGACACATTCCTAGGCTCCTAGTTTATACTGCCCCGCTTTGGAATAAAAGATTTCTCAGAAGGATTATAATACTGAAGTGGACAAGGTACGCTTCGTTACTTTTGTTTCTTCCATAAATCCCTTTGAAGTATTATTTGGCGACAAACATAATATTTTCATTTCCAATTTGTATTGAGTTATGTTAATGAGCAAGATTCTAACCGAGACCCCACAAGCTAATAATCCAGATTATTGACTTTAAGAATTGTTATATTCATTGTTATTAGTAACTAGAAAAATGACTGAAACATGCGAAAAAAGACGTCTAAATACACATTTATCATAAAATTCTGTTGTCATCTGTTTTGCTTAGTTAATGTTTGGCTGTTTACCAGAGAAAAAACATTCCACAATTTTGGGTCTATTTTGTTTTCTCTTGTACACTTGATTTCTTTATTCTTTTAAAGAACAAATAGTTAAAAAATTCTATTTGTTTATAAATAATTGGTAAAAAGGCAAGTTTTTACTTCAAACGTCATAACTCTACAACAAATTGATATATTTTGACAATTATTTTTTAAAATTAATTACAATAGAATATTTTAGTGCATGAACTAGATTGGTAAAGAAACTAAAGAGTCAGAATTTGATTATTTGAGAAAAAATAATTCTTTATAAATTTCTTCTGCACATTTCAGTTCATAAAACAGAAACTAGTGGCAGATTAACTATTCTAGTTCATTCACTAGAGCTTTTGCAGCATGGGTTGCATGTTGCAAAAATAATTATATTTTTTTAATTTTATGATTTATGATTTTTGACATGCATGAATATGCTGAAAATTCCCAATTCGGGAAAATGCATCTGAAGTTCACTCACTAAGGGTTTGACAGTTGACACTTGCTTCAAAAAGAATAATTTTTTCAAAAACTAAGAAATGTAGCAAGAAATGGTTTGAACCATTTAAAAGAGAATAAAACAAAGTGTAGGACCCAATAAAATTTGAAAACCACAAAATTTTACGACTTTTCATCATTCTCAGGTATATTGCGACTTTAATTGCAAAACTGGAATAGGATGATGATACAATAATAATAACAATAATAAAATAATACATGAATTTATTATTACTTTTTGTGACTGTCAATTGGCTGTAGCAATACGTTATTTCTGATATAAATAATCAATGTACTGCATTATTGTGTGCATGCTTACAATTACTTGCGCCCACATGTTCACATTCTAACTATAATTATAAATTATCATTAAATTTAATTACATTAATTGTACATTACTTTCCTTTGTTATTATATAATTTTAAAATAAATTGTTAATAAGGAACCTGTGATATCCTCTAGCATTCATTACAGTATTTATGAATGCTGTAGTAAGTCTTATTTCAGAAAATCTCATTGCTTTGTTTATTACACTTTTTTAAAATGTTAATATTTTTTAGCCTCTTCAAGTATATGAAGAATGCTCCCTTTTCAGTGTTGTTTTTTGAATCAATGAGTAAATGGTTTGCTTGCCTAGAATTATGTTTGTATTTCATATCTACATAAATTTGTATTGTATTTATAATTACTATTGTTTCTTTAAAAGATCATTTGTTGCTAATGTGATTGTTTGGTATTTATAGACTTGGTAAGGAAAGAATTTGAAGCGTGGTCTACATGATTTAGATATGATGTTTATTAGTCTCCGTACAATTCTCTTTTGGATTGTCAATTTCCGCAGTGTTTCTTGCAGATGCCCCCAGATACTATTACATATTTCAGAAGTGAGTGAATGTTAGCGAAGAATAATGTTACTTTTTTGAGAAAATTATTGGAGCATATAACCCATTTTAAAGAGTTTTTGGTTTATAACTATTAATGTGGATGTTCCATTTTAAGGTTTTTTTTTTCTTCTTCTTTTTTTTCCCCATTCATTTACGCCAATCGGCTTTATACATTTAAATAAGTAACATTGTTATAAAAATGCAAATATGAATATAATATAAATACAATATAAATTGTTTATGGTATACATATATGTGTGTTATCAAGCACTGAAATTAACATTTTCATTCAGTTAGCTAGTATATTTCTAATGTTCGATAAGAAATGTGATAAGGAAGATCCGAAGAAGTCGATTTTGTATCAATAACCCAAGAAAATTTAAGTTTGAGGACTGATTTTTTTTTCATTTAGCTTTAGCCAGTTGTAAGTATAGGATTTATTATGTGGATTGTGAAAAGATACAATATATTTCTATGTGGTCTCTGTCTATGATTCATTTGTTATGTGAAAACCAATTGCAATGTTGCTGAATTGCTGTCTCAGCTGCATTCATTATACATTCTTGTTTTGGATTTAAATAAACCATTAGAGTCATCTGCAAAAAATAGTTTTATGATTCTGTGAAGCTTGTGGAATGTCGTTGATTTTTAATGGAAATAACAATGGGCCGTTTTTGAGCCCTGAGCCACAGGCCTCGTTTATGGAGACTTCAGGATTTTGCCACTGTATTTCTTCAACCGTTAACAATTGGGAGTTACAACTTATAAAAATAATAATACATCATCATCATCATCATCATGAACAGCAAGATAGTAGGTCTGATGCCTGTTCCTGTTGAAAGAGAGTAGATCCAGTGATTATTTCTCCAGATGTTCCTGAGCCATCCATCTTCTGTTGGATCTTCCTATATTTCTTTACCCTACGAGTTTATACTTTGTTCGCAACAAGTGCTCTATCTTTTGTTGAGTCTCAGCCATGTCAAACATGCAAATGGCATTGGTCGTTTTGGGATTACACCTTTCTGCTGCATTGATGAAATGCAGCAGAATGGATTATTTTAAGATTTGTTGCAATTGCACTGTAATCACTTCTGAAGAGAGATTTCCATTATTTATGTACTTTGGCAATTGCTGGATTTCAATGTGGTTTTTGCATTGTTTCAGGTCTATTTAATGATGGCAGAATCTGTCTTGTGTGTTAATTGGAAAGATCATACCAGTGAACTTGCTACAGTGTATAAAAGTTTATTGGAGAAGAATTTTTTGGTGGATTGCACTTTATGTGCTGAGGGCCAGAGCTTAAAAGCCCACCGGCTGGTTTTATCTGCTTGCAGTCCTTACTTTCATGTAAGTGAAATTTATTACAACGAAGGTGATTGTTGTTGGTGGTGGAGGTGGTATTTTTTCTCTTTTTCTGTTGTGGTATGTATGGCTTAATTTTATTTCATTTTTACATTCTAGAAGGATATTAGTTTCTCAGATGTAACATCTTTGTGTGCTTAACTATGGCTTAGACTAGTGATGTCTGTAGAAGGATCAAATTCAGTTTTTTCTCTTAGTTTCCGTTTGTTACTTTTTGCATACACTTCTTTTATAAAATTTTGTTTTCTTGAACTTGCACCTTAGCTAGTTCAGCCTCAATGAAGTTTCGCACAAATGATGCAGCACTTGTCAAGCCCTTGGAGAGACCTTTATTTCAACGTATGGAGTGGTGAAATGCTTGTCTACAAAGTTGCTGTTATCAATTTTATGAATCAATATTTATTTTTCCGCTTGAGTTGAGCCTCACAATGAAAATAATTTTTGAGGTGATTACGCATTTCCCATTCACCTCATGGTTTATTTCAGGGAGAGGATGGGAAAGAAAGCAAAAAAAAAAAAACACCCAAAAATTTGAGCTGTTTTAGGGGAAAATCTTGTTTAGTTTTTTTTTTTATTTTCATATTTCTCTCACAATGATGTGAAAATAATTCATATTTTCAAAAATTGTACACATGATTTAGCAAGCAATTTTGTAAGTTAACCTTACACTATTGAAGAAATAAATGAAAAAAAAAAGAAATCAGTTGGAGAAAATCTTGAACATAAATTTGGAGCATCTTGTAAAAAAATTAAAAGATTTGTTTAAAAACCAATAAAGCTTCAAGTCAGGTCACTTTGATCTTGGAAGATTTATTTTGGATTAAATCCTGTGTCTTTTTTAGGCACTGGTTCTGTTCGCAGACAGAAACACAGACTGCTTTTTCCTTTTCAGGGAATCCTTAAAATCTTGGCATTGATTTTTTGCAGCTTTATAATTTTTTGAGCACTAAGAAGCGATGCCATTTCAGTGATAGAGATTCTTTTGTCAGGTGTGGGTGCATGTCAACTGTATTACCATAGCTGAAACTTGTAGACCTTGCTCTTTATGTATTGAAGTGATACTTTGAGAAAAGAAATGCTTTTCACTGTTCTCCTTCCATATTTTTATAGAAGCTGTTTCATGAGGAGGAGACAGTAAAGCATCCCTTCGTCGTCTTCTTAGAAGCATCATTTGAAACACTGAAGGCAGTGATTGACTTTGTGTACCGTGGGGAGACCCACATCCCAGAAAGGAACCTGAAAGCATTTCTGACTCTTGCTCACTCCCTCCACATCAAGGGCCTAAATGCATTTACTCAGGATTATGTAGGTAAAAAAGTACAGTGTGTGTATTTTCTACTCCTAATTTTGAACAAGTTATATTGTGAGTTTTTGTTTCAGAAGAACAAGATCTCATCCAACAATCCTTTGGAAAATGGCCCTCAAGGTCCATCTCAGGATCAGTTCTCGGAAGGTGAAAGCAGAAGTGCTGCCCATGACAGCCCTGACAATTGTCAGCCGGATTCTCACCATGTGGTTGGCTACCCAGATGCTGCACACACAGACTCTTCCGTTCCCTTTGAAGAACATAGCCCCTCATACGAGGAGGAGCTCTTTCCAAGAGAGTATCAGACACCTTCAGGATGTGATGAGGTGTCTATAGACACTGAAATAACAGTGAAACAGGAACCTTTGAATAGTGTGTGTTCGGAAAGAAGAAATGAGAAATTGGATAACGTTAAAAGTCAAAAACCCATCTCCAGAAATGTTGCAAGAGAGATTAATGAAGGAACTATATCTACGTATGGGGAACAGGATTTGAACCAGTATTTAAGTACGTGAATTAATGCTTGCAGCATTTACAATTTCACAAACCTTTTTTTATAACATAAACAAACTGTAACTTCTACGTAATATAATGTATATACCTTAGGGTAGCGAAGTGGGGTTAGTGAGACTTGAGTAAGAATGCTATAGTATCTCAACTTTTTTAAGAACTAGAAAAAACAAAAAATAACATAAAAGTGGTACTATTTTGTTCTACAAAGACTTTAATGCCAATTGAATCAACTCACACTAGTGTTCAGTTGACAGTTGTGTAAACATAAGTAAATGTTTTCCATAGTGAAGAAAGTTTCCATTATATTGGGACAATTAACTAGCATGAACAAGATGTATTGAGTATAAGTTTCATATATTCCTACAGGAATCGAGTTGAATTAAGTGTGACGTGTTAAGCCTCATTGAAAGTGTCTTCGTTTCTTCTTCTTCTTTTCCTCCTCCTTTGTCTTCTCCTCCACCTTCTTTATCTTCATTTTCTCCCCTTCCTCCTCCTCCATTATCTTCTTATTCAAAAATTTTGTTCTCAAATAAATTTTTAAATCTAAATTTTTTCTTTCTTCTTTCTTGAATAAAGCATTTTACGGTTTTAAAAGGGCATAAGTCTTTTTTCCTTAATTAAATCTGTTTTAAAAAATAGATCTTTAAATAACGTTGTGTATAATTTTTTGAAGAAATGAGAAGTTTTGTGTAATTTTTACTTGAAGTGAAGACAATTTAAAAAATATTTTCTCAAAAAAGATAATTTTTTTCTGTTTTTTCCTCTGATGCTTTTCACCAAAGGCTGCTGAAAAAATGACGCAAGTTTCATTTTTGGTACACTTCTGTATTTTTGAAAATTGCTAACAAAATTATCCAATAACAGGTCATTTCTTTTATCGTCTAACTAGACATGTGGGGACTACGCATACCCCAACACAAAAACTTGCTGAAAGTGTTGAAATAACAAAAACGTCTGTTTTGGTGAAATGAACAAGACATTTTATGTATTATCATCATTAATACAAAAATAATCAAACAAGAAGCTTACTTTATGCGTTACTTATGAAATTAAAAAATATTTTAATGTCCACATGAATCATGAAAAAAAGCACTCCTCCAACTATATTTTGTATTAACATATAGACTAATTATAAAATTGTCTTGTGAGAACCAGAATCTGATTAAGGAGGACCAATTAATCAAATCTTATGACTAATGCAACACAATCTCAATTTTTAGTCACTTCCCACAGTCCTTCATTTGCTGCAATTTCCAGAAATACAAACCGTACACTGAGTGCAGGTGGGCACCTTGCAGTGAGCACTGGTAACTTGTTTCGTGCTCGCTTCACCTTGGATATATTCCACATCTCACGTATATACCTACATCATTTTGGCGTTGGTGCAGGTTCTTTCAAGATTCAGGGTATGGCCAGCTGCAGCTCACGGGTCATGTGATCATTCTGTAGACTGGTGCGTAATGCTGGCTCTACGAGATCCGTGAGATCCCATGCTCTCTTTCTTTTCACCAATGAATTCGCTCTTTTCTGCTTCTAAATTGACTCAATCCTCATATTCCATATATCCATTCCTCAAATTCTGTGTTATCTCTAATAATATCCCTCGAAGCATCCATAGTTTTAAGGAGAAGAGAAGAAGAAGAAAAGAGGGAAAGAAAGAAAGAAGAAGGGGGGAAAAAAAGGATAAAAAATTACGTAATTGGTGAAGTAGGGATTGATTATACGCCAGGTACTCAGAAAAAATAAAATAATAAGTTTGTGCACACCTTCTACAATGTTATCACTGCTGGGTTCGCAGAACAACTGACTTTCTGAGAGGTACCCAGAAGCATAGGATCCTTTTCGCATCTGCTTCGCGCAGGTTTGTTATCTTTCAAAAGCCCCTCAATCTCCTGTTACGGGTTAACTTTTTATTTATCTTTTTGGGATTTTATGGTTGGATTAAACCAAGTTTTGCCTGCCAGTGGTGTTGCCAGGCCTGGGCCTTATTATTTATTATCCATGCACGGGGGAAAGAGAGACAAGGTCACCACTTGTAGCATACTTGACCTGCCAGAGCTTTTCTTCCATCACACAGCTGTAGAAACAGGCATTTGTAATGGAAAGCTGCAGCTCTAGTTTTGCCCCAACCTGGAATCAAACCCAGAATTTCTCCATGGAAAGCTAGTAGACTGTCCTTGAGCCACACGGAAAATTACCTTGTGAAACTTACAATATTGATGACTAGGGAGCGGATTTCTACGATTTTGCATATTATTGTCCGTTGCTTCAGGACATAGCTCTGTGAAATTTCTTGACATTTGGTTAGAATTGGATGCTATGTAGATTAATATGTTAGTGTGTATTAGTGCATATTTGGATGATTTTTCCTGTTGGTGCATATTTGTGTAATTATAGGTGCATAGTTTGCATATTAAGTATAAAGTAGAGACTTCTCTAAATGGTTTCAACATTGCTTTATTTGATTACAAAGAGCTTGTTCACAGATTTTTTTTTCTTCTGTAAATGACAAAATACTTGTGCAAATTTAGGAAATTTCTTGATATATTTTTTAAAACAGGCCGAAGAAATGCAAGGAAGACACACAATGTACTACACTAAAGTGAATATTTACTTAATTAATTCTCTTGCGAAGTAAGGAAGATTGTATTATATTTGCAGAAAAATATATCTTTTCATTCCTAGCATGCTTGAATTTTTAGGTCATAAATGCATATTTTTAGAATCATATTTCATGATTATTTAGAGCATTAAAATCCTCTCCCTATTGATAACAGATTTTTTACTTAATGAAATTCGTTCTTTCAAATTAGATCTTGAAATAATATAAATTAAAATCTTTGAATTTTTGAAAATTGCAAATGTAAATGTCTATTTTCAAGTGCCAGGAAGGTCGATTTTAACTCTGAGGCTGGTCATGTAGGGGCCAATATGAATGACTTGCTAACTTTCAGAATCTTGGTTGTATCCCTGCTTGGAAAAAAAATTATTGCTGTTGTAATAACTTTCGGTTCATGTAATAATTATTAATAATATTGCTTAGCAGTTACAAATAATGTGAGAAAGTGTATGCTGTAGTAGCAACACTATTTTTAGTGAAAATTTGTTCTATCTCTTCGATGAACATTTTGAGACCAGTCTCTTTTCTAAGTTTTCTTGATTTCCCTAATGCTTCTGGCGCCACATCTTAATTGTTGGATACCCTTTTGTTTCCTCAGTTTCAGTATGGCATTTTATGTCTAATTAAGTCTGAAAGTTTACGAGAAAGAATACCGCAAGTTTTGTTTTGGAAGAATACAGTTTATTCTCTATATGTTAAAAGAATATACAGGGTGACACAGTCACTTAACTTGAACACCTGCAGTTTTGAACTATTGAAGTTATTGCAATGCAGTTTTCATGGAAATACATGACGGAATGGTGCTAATTGATACTTGTATTCCTTTCTATTTTATCATTTGTAGTTTTTGAGGTAACTTTTATTTTAAAAAAATGAAACTATGTGTAATTTTTTAGTCTATCACAAGTGTAAAAAGACAAATCCAATGATCTACATATTGTAATATATTAGATAAGCATTTTCTTGAGTATTTTGATTTTTTGCTCCTCAAATTGTAACGCTCTGAGCATGTGCTGGCTGGGAGAGTGCTGCACAACCTTGGGTGGTGGCATTTAAAGTACACATTAAACTGAGTTGTAAAAAAATTAAAATTACTGAAAAAAGTGCTTATCTAACATATGACAATGTGTAAATTATTGGATTCATTTTTTTTTACGCTCATTGTGATAGACTAAGAAAATTGTATAGTTGCATTTAAAAAAAAAATGTTACCTCAATATCTCCAAAAATACAAATGATAAAATAGAAATGAATACAAGTATCAATTATAGCACCATTCCCTCATGCACTTCTGTGAAAACTGCATTGCAATAACTTCAACCGTTCAAAAATTACAAGAGGTGCTGAAGTTGCGTTACTCACTCTGTATATATTTTTGTTTCTTTAAGTTAAAGCCGTTTTTTTCGTCTGAATGAGGCAGTGTCTGTGAAGCAAGCTTCTTTCAAATACTTAACAATTGTGTGTGTTGTTTGGTTTGAAGGTTGTGGAGCACCCTCCTTGCCACCTCCTCAGCAGCAGCTCGTGCAGTTGAGTGTGAGTGAGGGTGTTACTGAGCCTTCGCTGCCTGTGATTTTCGTTCCCAAGAGTGAACATATGGAGGATCAAGAGAGTGAAGAACCTATGGACGATCCTTTTGTGTCCGCGATGGACAAGAACTCAACAGAACAAACTCCTGCCCAGAGATTCAGTAAGTAGAAAAACATATTTACTCTTTTATTAGAGTCATCAGGGCTTTTATGTACCTAGAAGTCTGAGGGAAATTGACATCCTCGGAAAGGTTGGTAAATTTTGCTTTAGCAATTGGGAAAATTATATTTAATTAAGGACAAAAAGGATTTTTTCAAGAGAATTTACAGTAATGCTTCGAATGACTCTTAATTCTTAATGATTACATTAGAGGTGTCTTTAGCCAAATTGCTTAACTATGCTCTGTGAAGTAACAATAGTTAAGCAACTCAAAACACTGTGGTCTCCAGGAAGGTTGACTGGAAACCCTGGTTACTAATGCTGTCAAGCCCCTGGCCGAAAGGATAAACGGCATTGATTGACTGTGAATTTACGAGGCAAAATTTAACAGAGGATTACTCCAATTGTACTGATTATGCCAATTTGTATATATGCACATAGCTCAAAAGATGGCTAAGAGACATATTTGCAAAAAAGGTGCAACACATTTTTTATTATAAAAAGGTTTATTTTATAATTTAATACATTTGCAAGTACAAATCCTTCAAATCATCCCTCATTCACGAATTATGCAATCTAGCAATTGAATATTCGCAAAAAGAAACAGCATGAAACTATAAACATCGTTTAAGATGGGACAAAACCAAAGAAAATTAGTGGAATTTCATTTTGTTGAAATATGCTTGCATAATGCGGGGAATGTGTTATAGTGCAAAAACTTCTGAATGCTGCAAAATTATGTCAAGGCTTTGCACTGAGAACACACCCACAATGAGTTGATATGCTATCAATTCAATTGATTTTAAAAATGATGTGATTGTGAAAATGTGTAACGTGCACATCTCTAGATATTGTATTGTATTGTATTGTGGTTGTCACACCTCTGCCAAGTTAAATATGCTTCAGCCAATGAAATAGAATATAACTACATAGAGTTGCTGAAAGAGTGCTATGGGCACTATGGTTTTAGCACTCTTTATGGACTATATGTTGTCTCTGGCCAATTTTGAACGACAATTGTTTTTCTTTGTTTCAAAAAGAAAAATGCAATTAGCCTTTGAAATCTGTAAGTCATCAACTCATTTGCAATGTCTGGATTCATTAAGACCCGTCTATCTCATGTTCAATGTTGACAGGAATGTAAAAAGGATGGTTTTCTCTCCACTACTCCTGACATCGACACAGTTACTTCTCTGGAATGCTGTTCCTTTCACCCAAATACTTTTCCCAGGCCTGGGGGAAGGAGAACAACTTCTTTTCAGTCTTTCCTAGATCCATGTTCTTAAACAAAAAGTACTTTGATGCACTCGCTCCAAAGCATGCATGTATCGTTTTCAACCACCGCTACCCATGATAAGTTGTGTCGCATGCCCAAGGCAATGCACATCATCAAAATACCCTTGACTTGTGCAAGGACACAATGGAGTGACTAGTTCCGGGCCACCCTACCTAAGAATGGCTGCAAAATCATTTCCAACATGTGCGTCAGTGCTTGGATTCTCTTGGAGTACTGCAGCGCCTATCTCTTCAATGTCGGAATCATTATTGTCATCATTATGTGCCACTTTTTAAATCATTCTGGAAGTTAAGTAAATTGCTTAGAAACAAATTATGATCAACTGAGAGAATGCATTAAAATTTCAATGCGTTACGCCTAAGGAGAAATTACTAACTTAATATGAGGAAACGAAATATATAAATATCTGTAGAATACCTTTGACGTATTGTTCAGGAAGTGCATATCTTTGGCAGTCTACTCTGTCTTCCAATTCTTCTTGTGATTCCAAGTCAGGTTTATCTTGAGGTACCTTGGCAATCAATGCCGCCCAAAAATATTTTTAAGATACATTTTATTTCATGTAAGAGTTTGAAATGAAATAAAAGTTGCATGGTTTACTGCAATTGGTGATGTTCGTGGTGGGTGGTGTACATTTCTTTGATCCCGGTGAATAAGCTAAGTAAAAAAAACTTTTACAGGAGAGCAAAAAAAAACCCTTTAAACTAATGCTATAAATAAGGTGCTACTGGAGGTGCTACAGAGTGCCACAGACTTTCTCGTACCAAATTTTTCTAATTTCCTTGGTGTGGTCTGGCTTAAAGGTCGTGCTCCATTCTTTGGCCAGCTGCCATCTATCGTCGCCCAAAGTACATATTTTTGACAATTTCTCAACTTTTTGCTTTCCTAGAAGTACAAATGAATCATTGCTTCAAGAATATTAAAGAATAGTAAAAACTCGTCCTAAATAGAAGTTTTCATTGGAAAATTTGTTGTCGTTTTTAAGAAAATGGCGATTAAACATTACTGTGAATGCGAAATTTAAGCTCATATTCACAGGAAACTATTGAGTTTTTGAAAAACTTCATTTAAAGTCCTATCAAGCACATCCACTTACAAAAATAATAATGCATACAAATCGATGGAAATGTCCATATTAACGGCGTGGGAGGTATTTCAGGAAAATTACATTTGTGTAATTTTTTAAAAAAAATTGAATACACCAAAACTAACTTTACGTCATAATAAACAGTGCAATTAAACCTATCTATTGGGAAAATGTGAAGAAAAAATTTGGAGCCATTTTTGAGAAAATGGCGTTTGAGCGTTTCTGAATATGCGGAATTTTTTGCTCGTTTTTACAGAAAACTGTTGAGTTGTTGAGAAACTTTGACATTATTTAAAGCACATGTGCTCATAAATATAATAATCGGAAGAAATCGCCTTTAATGTTACAGACGTGAGAGACAAGTCAAAAAAATTTTATTTTTAAAATTTTTGAAAAACAAAAGAATACAGCAATATAGCGTTTATGTCACGGCATAGGGTTCGATTGGCCAAAATTATGAGTGTATTTTGCTCTTATCTTACAAGAAATGTGAAGAAAAAATTTCGAGCCGTTTTGAGAAAATTTTGCAAGTGCCCGGGGGGCGTCATGTAAAGTACCCCTAAATTTTAAAGAATGTTTTTCAAAAGTTCCAAGCTTCAACTAGAGCCAGATTGACATAGAATTCTTCAATTTGGAAAAGATCGTACTTGTGCTTTAGGCGCTAGTAGTGTTCACGGACGGACGGATGGACAGATGGATGTTTTGCTTCCAATTAGTTTTCCGACATCAAGGAAACAAAGCTAAGATGATATGAAAATTAATTTTCCAAACATCATAAATGATGCATTCAATACCGCCAATAATTGACTGAACTTGTGTATTGTCAATCACACGCGAAATTCATGAACTAAGAAGCTGTTAGTTTGAAATGAAGACAGAAAATTGGTATTCCCCTCGGCAGCGCTCGGCGACGAGTGCCTCCACGCCCACCCGCGGAAGAAAGCCCGCCCCTTCGCCCGTCCCGAAGGCCCTGCGGTGGAGCAGAGGGCGAAGAGTGAAGACGGTGGTGTCTTGCAACATCTTCAATATTGAGTCGTTAAAAGGAGTACGTGTATTCCCAACATATTATAGAATCTTAGTCGATTGCATCGGGGTTTGCAACCTAAGCACTGCTTGAGAGTAAGTGACTGATTGTAGAGCTCAAAGCGTCAATGATTTTAAGTATGAAATGAAACATGTGTTCATGGTTTAGCGGCAAGACCAAAAGGTTACATCTTAAGAATGGCTGGTAAGTACTGAGCGATTTTGAGTTGGTGAAGTAAGTATGCCTGCATAATCTACATGGGAGTCTGCTTCTCTTCTGCCAGAAACTGTACCACTATCAGTGGAGAGGAGTTTCAAGAAACGGGCTAGGGACTCTGGCATCGGGCCCTCCGAAAGCGGAAGTGCCGAACGCCGAAGAGTTTCTGAGGATCCTGCCGGGAAGAAAAGAAAGGTACCTGCTGCTGTGAATGAAGGACTGGTGTTTCAAATATTGAACCGGTGGTTAAAGTAGAGAACACGGTACAGCCTGGAGAAGCGAGCAGAGGGAAGGGAGAGACCAGTATGTGCCCAACGAAGCCATCACCTCAAAACCCTCCTAATTACTCCTCGTTCCCTTCAACGTATTACCCGCAAAGATGGCTCAGGGCATCAGCCGATGCTGCAGTGCTTCTGACCGTGAGATCCTAGGATTCGCGACCCAACGGTGACAGGATATTCGACATTAGCCAGATGGCTCGGTCGAATTGAATCGCTATCTGGAGGAAAATTCTAGCGGCCCGCTGCTCTGATCGGTAGTTTTCCGTGGTTTCTCCAATCAATACCGGACGATTGCCGGAGCAGTACCCTAACAAAAGGGCCACGCGATCTTTCCTTCCTCATCCTTGACTTATCCTCTCCCCTTACTCACGCACATTTACACTGACATGCACTATATTACCAGCTTAGAGCTTGTCCCGGCTGGGGTGGTACCCCGCTGGTGGGAGATTCCTGTTTGGGAAACCTCGCGAGACGACGGTAGGTCGGCGCGGGATCTCTCCATCCAGCTGGGGAAGATCACTGCCTCCATCAATGAAAAGTGTACTACACTTACGGGACTAATGACCTTATTTGTAAACGCTAATCAATCGATGGAAACGTCCGGAAACGCTAATCAATCAATCAATCCATACGAAGTATTTCCCACTTGCATGAGCAGGGTGGAAAACCGGTTTAAATGAATTCCTTAAATTGCACCGTGTTCTCTACTTTAGCCCATTTCGCACTTAAAGGCTTTTTTAAAAATAATTTAACAGCTTTCTGTTTTCTTGCTATGAAGTGTTGATTCTTATCTTATCAGTTCTTTGCCAGTCTGTTGTGCGTCAGGTTCATACAGACCAAAACAAGCAGAGTGCGGAGGCCGATTATTCAAAAATGCTGAAAGGTCCTGTTCTTGTCAATCAGCTGGTGCCATCAAGTTCAAGCAGTCAAGTTTCAACTCCACATCCCATTCAGCCCAACTCCTTTATCAGCCCCAGAACCTCCAAACGAAAGAAAAAGCCCTTTTCCCCAAGTCATATCAACTACGAACCTACCTCAGATCAAAACCCCTCACCTGCTCCTAATGTTTTGAATGCTGAATCACCAGAGAGCCCTAGGCAAGAGTCAGGCGCACCAGTCGTCCAATTGAATGGGCAGTCAGCGCTGCCTCCAGACATTGCCGTGCAAATCTTGGAGGAATTTCGCAACATTCGCCAGGACCTAAAATCCCTGAAAGACAGGGTACAGATCTATGAAGGAAATCTACGTAAGTGTCCATATTGTAGTCTTTCTGACAGTTGATGATTTTGTCACTTGAAATATTCTAAATTTTGATTAATATTTAAAATTACAAATTTTTGAACTTTAACAACTGCTATTTTATCACTTATGACTGAATTAAGAGTTCACAAAACTAATAATTAGTAGGTTTTTAATTTTATTTTGCCAACATTTTTGTAATAAAAGAAATTTGAAGATCGTATATTACAACTTTCAAGGAAAGTTTACACTAGAAGCGTCTTAATTTGAAAATTCTAATCAGTCATTTCAGATGTTCATCAATCTCTTACCCAGTGTATAGGTTTTCCTTAATTGTTGTCATGTCTCTGAGGGCCTTTTATTGTCAAGTCTTGAGTACATTCATTAAACTGCATCTTGTAACGAAACTAATTAGTGAAAAGTTTAAATTTACCCAGCCTGTTTTTTAACTGAACGGAAATTTTAAAGTCCTTAGTTACTGTAACCTATATTATGAACCATTCCTGATGAAATTCAATGAATGCTTTTGAAATAAATCAAGAGGTCCACAATTGTCCCACATTTTTCAGTCACATTCCATCAATATTCATTGTTACAACTTTTTGACCTCTTGTCAGATGAATTTAATCCTTGTTTAAATTTATGGGCACAGGGAATAAAGCAGTGATTATTCATTTGAATGTTAAGATCTAGGACAGGAACTTCTCCGAAATTTTGAATGTTCCTCTCCATCCTATTATAAGGTATTTCAAGAAAGTTAAAAAAAAAATAGATTAGATAAATTGTGGAAAAAATTAATTACATTTTGGAAAAATAAGCATTTCCTTACACTTTTTGAAAATCCGTAATGAGTTACGAGAGCGTAGTTCCCAAACACTCACTAAGGATATCCTTTCTCACCTCGTGTAAGGTCTGTGCCACACGAGCATTGCGTTGTCGTGCGTCGTAGGTGAACGGCGGAAGCGCTCGTGTGCCGTTTCGCATTTGATGCAATATTATTCTACGACGCGCGTCAACGCAACGGCGTTGTGCAGTGTCTCTGAGGTACAGACAAAAGCTCACTGCATCAATGAGCTCGGAAACAAGCGTGCATTTTTCACTGATCTGGACAAGTACCTCATTTCTTGGGAGTGGATTTAACTAGCTTCCAGCCGTGGCAATAACTGACTTTTTTCTTTTCTCTTTTTTTCTTGTTTTAGCAGCACAGCCCTCTGAAAGTTCCGTTGTGAATTCTTTGGAAGGCTCTAGCCCGAACAAGGTATTGTCAGAGAAACATTGCTGCGTTATCACCAAATGATTTGAATTTTTTCTGATCATCTTTCGGGTGTGTGCGTGCAGGTGATACTGGAGGGAGGGGTGCTGATTTCTCCCTCCGCCCTCCACACCATCTCCACGACAGGAGACCGAAATGAGTTCATCACCGCGCTCCTCTTGGGAGTTTTCGAGGAGGAGGAAGCCAAACTCTACCGACTGTTCCCGAGGGACGCCTCAAATAAAGCCTTCCCGCAAAATTTCATTGAGGTCGCTAAAAGTAAGAGCATAACTTCAAACTACGATTATTTTTGCTTGTTGTAAAGAGACCAACTATACTACGTAGAGTGGCTGAAGCGCCTCCATTTTTGCAGCGAATTGAAGCAATGAGTTTTGCAGTGAAAGCAGCGCCCTCTGGAGAAACAGTGTTCTAGTATTCCAGAAGGCGCTGGACGAGGGCGCAGGCCGCACGTCATATAAATCATCTTACTCTGTGTTTCACGACCCAAAACCAACCATTTAAAAACGAAATCACAATATGTCATGACGAATTGAGAAATTTTAAAAGCACGTTGGTCCCTGCATCGGAGAGTGAGAATTTGAATTGAAATATTGTAGTTAGCTTAACGCGTGCGCAGGTCAGTACGCGCGCTTCCTGGAGCGGCTGGGCCACAAGCCGCCGTACGCGAAGGGCGTGCTGAGCAAGGTGCTGTCGCTGCTGTCGCGCAAGGCCACGGACCTGGGCGGCCGGCGAAACACGGGGCGCGGCAGGCGCCGCCCCGCGCCCCTCCCCGCCTCGCACTAGTACGTCTGCCCCCTCTCTCTCTCTCTTTCTCTCTCACTCTTTCTTTCACTCTTTCTCTTTCTCTCTTTCTCTCTCTCTCTTTATCTCTCTCTTTCTCCCTCTCTTTCTCCCTCTCTTCTCTTTCTTCTTTTCTCTCTCACTCTCTTTCTCTCTCTTTCTCTCTTTCTCTCTCTCTTTCTCTCTCTTTCTCTCTCTTTTTCTATCTCTCTTTCTCTCTCTCTTTTTCTCTCTCTCTTTTTTCTCTCTCTTTTTCTCTCTCTTTCTCTCTCTCACTCTCTCACTCACTCACAACCCATCTCTTTCCATTGCAAAGCATTAATATCGTCTCACTTCAGTGAGGCATTTTCTCAATGACAAGCCCATCTGTCTTTTTGTAAACCTTCTTTCCGTTTAACCAAGGTTTATTTTTGGCTGTGGCCATTCACATCTATATAGAATACCGCCAGAGCTATTACATATTCAGTTCAAAGCTCATGTCATGAAAGACGAGATTGCAAAGCCCCAAAAATGTAGTGAAGTCCTTGTTTAACAGGCCTACTGATAAGGATTTGTTCAAGAAGACACCTTAATCTGTAGCCATATTTTTCTGTTTGTTGCATGAAGCATTTAGAAATGTAGCGAAGTAACATTCAGTGGTAAAGACAAATGATATAAATATGAAACTATAGTTTACCTTTTCTTAACAAAAATGTATCACCTTAAAAATAACACGAGAGAGTTTTTTCCTGATGTAAAGTAGAGTAACCGAACTGTACACTGCACAGTGCTACATATAATTTAGAGACAAACATTGAAATATTTTCATTAATTCATTAATCATTTAATTTATTTGGTTCCTCAGCATTGTAGATCCTGCAACAGGCGAGTTGTCAAAAGATGGAGAGGAAGTTCTTTTAGAAATATTTACAGAGTAAGTCAATGTTGCCAAGTCCTTTTTTCTTGTATTAAGTTTGTGCCTTAAAAGGTGGACTACTATATTGAATGGTTGATTATAAATACATTTCCTTTACCAGTCCGAGAGCAGCAGACGAAGTTGGGAATACTGATGAGGAGTTCTCAAAAGAAATTGTTATAACTGATGACGAAAGTTAATAAATACATTTTTGTTATAAATATGTGTTATTTCTTCCAATGCACCCCTCTTGCGAGAAATGTTAGATAGAAGGACTTAGTTATTTCAAGGGAATCCGTTGATGAGCAAAACATGTTCTTGTTCCCATCTACCAGTAAAACAATCAAATTCTAAGAAAACTATTAATCAGTGTTGCCAGATGGTCTTAACCTTTCCCCACTACATAGCTCTGTGAAAACCAAAGAGACAATAACGACACATATTGAAATAATTATTTCATGTGTAACATATGTGGTGAGGTATGGAAATTAAAGAAATACGAAAAATATCATTAATTGTATATGATGATATTTATATTTTACAGAAAACACCATTTTAATACATAAAAATATGTATTTACTTAATAATGTACATATATACATTCTATAAGTTTTGTTTTAAGAAGTTTCACATTGTACGAGTTACTACATGTAATAAATGTAATACCCCCATCTCGATCGGGTTTTTGTCCAGTTTCCCTGATTCATTGAGCAAATGCTTAAGATGGCTCCTTGATTTGCTTCTGGACGTAAATGTAGCTTCACTATGCGCACGTTTTGTTGAGCTTTCCTTTTGCTTATAGTGGTAGTAGAGCTTAGGGTAAGTTTCTATTTTGTTGACAATACAGAAAAATCAAATCTGCTCATCTTTCAACTACTAATAGTTAAATTATTGGGAAGCGATTCTGAAACTCAAGAAAGCGTGCGCAGATGATTTTCTCCCCGATACGTCACATTCGTTTTTTTTTACTGTTTTTCACTAAATAAATATATAAATAGGTGTCTTTGCGTCACTCATTCTATTGAAAAAGAGATAATACCTCTTTATAAAAACTTGCCTTCAACCGAAATTATTTTTTCCATTCATGTGTATTACTATGTGTTGTTCCTTTTCATGAAATGTGTCGCCGTCTACTCTCTTTGGTTGTAACAAAACCACGGAATTTGAAACAAGGGAAGTCTTAAACGATCTTACATACTTATGAGTTCTTTCTACTTGTAGTTCTATTTGAATAAATATACCTGCAATAATCGTAGGGAACTACATTTGTGTTTTGTGATGCACAATGGAAAATGTGTTTTAAATATTAAAAATTTTAAAAAACTCAACAAAAAGCCCTAAATAAATTTCTCCCTAAAACATCCACTAAAGAAAGAAAAGAAAAAAAGCACCTAAACTTAGGGGAAACCTCTAACCTGGCGACACTGCTATCAATGATGTCACGAAAAATACATACAAATGTACCTGTTCATTTCCATTGTGTGAATACTACTTTCTAGAGTGTTAACTACGAGTATGTATCATTTGAATGTACTTGATGCAATATAAAACCTGTGAAATACTCTCCAAGAACAGTGTCACTGGTAAATCTTTAATTATAATCATAACAATAATAATGATGTTTGATTTTGACTGTTAACTAAATTTTCGAAATTTCAAAAGTTTGAAATTTTTCGGCGTCCTCCTACAATTACAAAACGGAAGTTAGAGATTTTTCATTTAAATAAAATTTGTTCTCCATAATAAGTTCTTTCATGAAGGTTATGTACATTTATTGAAAATGTTAGTAGTTTTTGCGCATTATTGCGTGAAATATGTGCAATATTGAAAAACGTCAAAAACAAGATGTTCTCAAAAATGGCTCCACATTTTTTCTTCAAATATTTGTAGGAATCGTGCTAAATGCACTCTGAGATGACTTGAAACGCTATTTTGCTTTATTATTATTATTATTATTATTATTATTATTATTATTATTTTAATTTTTTAAAATAAAAATATACAAATGTATTCTCTCTTTCACTTCACTAATATCTACATTACTAGTGATATGTGCACATTATTGCACTAGAGCTGCAAATGATACATGAAGTTTCTCGAAAACGCAAGTCTCATGTGAAAATAAGCTTGAAATCCAGCGTTTTCAGAAACACTCAAATGCCATTTTCTCGAAAACGGCTCCAAATTTTTCTTCAAACTTCTTGCACGGATGGTGGTTAATTGAATGAATAGCACGATGCCTCTTTCATGTATTGTATTGTTTTTTCGAAAATTAAAAAAATAAATTTTGAAAATATCTTACATGCCAATATTTACATTACGAATTCTTTTTAAGGAATTTGTGAGAATTTAAATAATTTCTAATTAAGTTTTTCGAAAACTCGAAAGTTTTGGGTGAAAACTAACTTAAAATGCGCATTTTCAGAAACGTGCAAAAACATTTTCTTAAAAATGGATCCAAATTTTACAAAGAAAATGTGCGTTTAGGACTAGATTTTACCCTTCTATTGTATGATTGGAATCACATTTCAATTCTTCTATTAGGGATTCGAAATATTGAGAAAACATGAAAAATGTGTTTAGGTGCCAATAGGAGGCAGCTGAAAAGTGGAACAAAAAGGAAAAGCTAGAACAGACTGAGGAGACAAGGAAATTAGCTATCACGGGAAAGACTGCCATTCTGCAGCAGCGCTAGTATTCGAATGGTGAGAAAGTAAAAAAAGAAAAAAAGAATTTAGTCGCGTTAGAACTCAAAATTACCCTAAAAAAGGTGCTCTGCTCGCCTTCCACGGCGCAACTCCGGGTTCGATTCCCGGTCGAGGAAAATTATGACTGTGCGCTTTCCATATAAATGTCCCAGTATCTCTTGCTGCGTGACGATGAGAAAGCCCACCCTAAGGTTATGAAGGCTAACCACACGAAGAACCTCTTATCCCATGGCCGAGAGTTTGGGTCGCGGCCCGTAGCGGGCTGGAGAGCCAAAGGACAGGGCGACCTCGGAAATTTGTTGTGCTAGTGGTCGATTCTATCATTCAGAAACACTAGCTACCTGCGTAGTAGAACGCTTCCAGCGATCTAGAGAGCACTTAAATGGAGATCGTAGGCACTTTTTATATAATTTTGAAAGTCGATTTTATTTATTTTATGTCAAAAACAATTAAAAACGATGTGTGACTTGCTACGGGGAGAAGTGAATTCTGTGCACGTTTTCATAATTTTGTGATCCCTACCCCAAGCCATTTCGAATACAGAAAGAAAATGAGCGTTTTTTGTAAGGCGTGATAACAAGATTTTCACTCCGATGTAATCAAATCTATTTTCAAGGGTAAATAAGCAATAATTTTGGTCTCTTATCCATGATGTCCTTCGTCAAAGGGAATAATACTTCCTGCCGCGACAACATGGAAACGATAATTCGAATAACTATATTTCCCACTGACTTCTCGAAGACGTGCACAGACAATGAAGTGGCATTTATGTCCAGAAGGGGCCATCTCAGCATTTGCTCACTGGATCAGGGAACGGGACGAAACGGGTCGTTGACGCAGAAGGTGCCTGTGTTGGCAGGCGCAGTGCAGGGCCACGCCCCCGGCCGCCCGCTTCAGCCCCGAGCGGCCGTTCGCGTGCGACGTGTGCGGTAGCACGTTCGTGCGCGCGCAGCACCTCGTGGAGCACACGCGCACGCACACGGGCGAGCGGCCCTTCCGCTGCGGCAAGGTCACGCGCCACAAGCGCACGCACGCAAACGACCCTCTAACGGCGCGAGCGAGCTTCACGTCCACTTTCGTACACAACGTTTCAACATCATGACTTTTATAAGTTAGACTTTTACATTCAATCGCTTCGTGGCACTTGACACGTAGCATTCGACCAACCCACCTAACCCTACCCTCGCACGCTGCCGCAGGTGGCTGTGGTCACCAGTCAGCCTGCGAGGAGTACTGCGCTAGTCAAAGACGATCAAAGTGAAATGACGATCCCATTTATTTTAAGTAATATTCCACAATAATAATTATTAATAACGAAAGAAATTAAAATTCACAGACATAATAATATCAAATGCAATTTTAATGTTTAACACAATCGAACGAAACATTTACTAGAACGATTCTCAATGATTAATTAAGTGGTAATACTTGATTTGTAAACTTCTCAGTGATTGGTCAAGAACCCGTGTCATAATGAAATCCGTATCGTAATGAGTACCATTAGACAACTGATTGCAGCTATCAAATGACAGCATTATGCAATGGGAGTAGAGAAGAAAACCTAAAGTCAGACCCAAAGACATGTTTATGTATGTCGAGGCGTTGAATCGAACCTGAAGCCAGAATGGCGCCACCACCTGCAGATTGTTTTAAATTGCAAAAACCTGCCCTGAAGTTGTATATTGTAAATTTCACTTGTGTTTTTCGAGATTTAAATAAAAATTGGAAGGTGGCGCGCAATTGTAGCTTCAGATTCAGCGCGTCGGCATGCGTAGAGAACACGTGCCAAGTCTGATAATTTTTTATTTTGTGTGCCTGTGAAATTAAAGAGTTGATGACTATCTGCGTGGTCTCAGGCGCAACTTATATAGAAATGTTACAAGATTGTATAAGATTAAAAAAATGTTTTCTCAAAATTGGAGCTGTGGGCGGGCTATTCGCTGATACCTAAACGTCTGAAAACCACGTTAAAAACGGCTTTTTTATGTTACTTCCAGATTGCATTGTGCTTCTGTATTCTTTGTCTGTGACATAAAAATTCTGTATATTCCTTGTTTTACAATCGGATGCCTTCTGCAAATATATTTCATGGTCATATCATTTCACTAAGTAATGTAATTACGAACTCTGCCGAAATATAGAAACAAAGTATTTGTGGACCACTTAAACGACACATACGCAAGAAGGTCAGTATTGAAAAATTCATTTGATTGAATTGTAAGTACTATCTTACGCTGAATATACGACTTCCTACTTGACCTCTTGATTTCATAGAAAACATCGATTGCGAAATTGTTCTACTAAATTTTATGTCTTTGATTTCTAAGCCATTGATTAATTAAAAGTTATTTTGAGACTGAACTTATTCGTAAAATTGGGCCAAAGTGGTTTTCAACGGGGTCTTTTCTTTAATCTTTTCAACGGATCCTTAAGTGTATTTCACATAATGTATTTAGTTCACTAGCTATGAGTGTATATATATATATATATATATATATATATATATATATATATATGCTGGTTTCTCATTTTAATATTTACTATTTCATGATACATTGTTCTGTATATTAAATACGATAATTTAGACATTGACTTTGTCATATTGTATTTTGCTTTGTCTATGGGAATTTTTCGAGTCAATTTCAAGTGTTACTGTTTTGTCTGTCCAAAGAAAGTTGTACACGACTGACTGCTTTGCTGGCAGATTCAGCCTTAACTTCCGTGGTTTTGATTTGTTTTGACATAGTGCATTTCAATAGTTGTAAATGACATAATTTATTGTATTCTTACTGTTTAAAATCAGTCAATTTAAATTGCTAGTAAATCTAGAAAATCTTCGTAAAAGAAATTCGCATTTGTATTAAATTAAATTGAACTGCATTGCCATGTTAAATAATTGTTTATAAATTTATGTAAAATAAATCGGGATTACTGTGAAGGTTTATTTATTTTCCAACTTCCTTGTAAGGAGCTTTCTTCAACTTCCCAGAGAACATTTCAAAGAGTTACGATTCGTAACTCTTCTTGTGAAATTTTCTCATGTAAAGAGCTCAAAAGTATTGGCCATTTTAGACAAGCTCTAGCTCCTAAACTATTTGTTTCACAGCGTTGTTTTTCACTTGTGATTATCATTACATCACTAGTTTTCCTGTAGTTTAGACAGAATTTTAAATCCTCATGAACTGGTGAAACATAGCGACGTCGTAGATTGTATTTTTGTGAAAAATTACTTTTTCAGGTAGCTATTCGCGAATGGCTGGCAAACGAAGCCTCTGAAGGAAATTTGCTGGGCACCAGTGGACAGCGCAATTAAATTTCGCGGACTAAAAAATCTCTCTTACGCTGGCACTTCCACAATCGGTTACCACAAAACACGCCACCATTTAGAACTATTTAATTGCTAATTAATTACGCAAAAATTAATTTTTTGTTCGTCAACTTTTTGCGTAATAAATGGTGAGCTTGCGGAAGGTTACGCTGGATCTACCACAATTAGTTACCACAAAAGCAAATATGCCATCTTGAAGAGCGATTTAACTGCTAATTAATTTCGCAAAAAAAATAAATTGCTCTTCGAACTTCCGAGTAATTAATTGTGAACGGCTGCAGCCACGCGGCCTTCCGGCTGGCCGTGTGACCTCAGGCGGATTGATCGGGGAATATCAATTTGGGACAACATGGACTGAATGGACAAACGGACAGGCGCACGGACAAACGCTTTGTCATCAATCACTTTTCGGTATCAAGGACCCACAAAAATTGGATACTGGCTACACCATGTGTTAGAGTCTTTTTATCTAAATTAAGCAACTGGATTTATACACTTTTTCGTTACAAAGGTCCTGTAATGAGAGTATTTAGGCCGAAAATTCACGTTTTTTTGCGCAGAATTACAAAACTTCCTCTTTGCTCCGTACAGGGAATATAATAGAGTGAAAGTAACTACGGTAGGGTGCAAGGTAAGCGACGGTTAAAAAACATACATCATGACAGATGAAGGGGAAAATGAAAGTATAATAGATAATAGGATTACAAAATTAATAGATAATGGGAATATCTACATTGTTTCCTATTTTAAATCAAAACTAACCACCCATTTAATATCACAAAAATATCAATCTAATGCAATATAGAAATCTTCAAGTTTACATTACTAAATCAATATAAACAGGGCCCAATGTATAAAATGTTGAGTGGATGATGGCGAATTGGGTGGCGATGGACAGTTCATCTGTTGTCATCGGCCGCACCATGCACAGCGAGAGTTGCAAGCAGCGGCCCTGATGCGGTGGGGGCCAACACATGGCAAAATTAAGCGCAGAAGCTGGCCCACCCAGAAGAGAAGCTCTGCGACGCTGACGAGGCTCAGCCCCAGGCACAGGCCCAGCAGGCCCCCAGGTTAGCTGCAAAGACATCTGGCATCAGGCCCACTCTCATTCATTTGCGCCAACCAGAAGAGAATCTCTGCAACGCTGACGAGGCTCAGCCTCTGGTACATGCCCAGCAGGCCGCGAAGGTTAGCTGCAAAGACATCTGGCATCAGGCCCACTCTCATTCATTTGCGCCAACCAGAAGAAGCTCTGCGACGCTGACGAGGCTCAGCCTCTGGTACATGCCCAGCAGGCCGCAAAGGTTAGCTGCAAAGACATCTGGCATCAGGGCCACTCTCATTCATTTGCGCCAACCAGAAGAAGCTCTGCGATGCTGACGAGGTCAGCCTCTGGTACATGCCCAGCAGGCCGCGAAGGTTAGCTGCAAAGACATGTGGCATCAGGCCCTCTCATTCATTTGCGCCAACCAGAAGAAGCTCTGCGACGCTGACGAGGTCAGCCTCTGGTACATGCCCTGCAGGCCGCAAAGGTTAGCTGCAAAGACATGTGGCATCAGGCGCACTCTGATTCATTTGCGCCAACCAGAGAGAAGCTCTGCGACGCTGACGAGGGTCAGCCTCTGGTACATGCCCAGCAGGCCGCGAAGGTTAGCTGCAAAGACATCTGGCATCAGGGCCACTCTCATTCATTTTCGCCAACCAGAAGAAGCTCTGCGACGCTGACGAGGTCAGCCTCTGGTACATGCCCAGCAGGCCGCGAAGGTTAGCTGCAAAGACATGTGGCATCAGGCGCACTCTGATTCATTTGCGCCAACCAGAATAGAAGCTCTGCGACGCTGACGAGGCTCAGCCCCAAGCACAGGCCCAGCAGGCCGCCCAGGTTAGCTGCAAAGACATCTGGCATCAGGCCCACTCTCATTCATTTGCGCCAACCAGAAGAGAAGCTCTGCGACGCTGACGAGGCTCATTCCCAAGCTCAGGCCCAGCAGGCCGCTCAGGTTAGCTGCAAAGACATCTGGCATTAGGGCCACTCTCATTCATTTGCGCCAACCAGAAGAGAAGCTCTGCGACGCTGACGAGGGTCAGCCTCTGGTACATGCCCAGCAGGCCGCGAAGGTTAGCTGCAAAGACATCTGGCATCAGGCCCACTCTCATTCATTTGCGCCAACCAGAAGAGAAGCTCTGCGACGCTGACGAGGCTCAGCCCCAGGCACAGGCCCAGCAGGCCGCAGGTTAGCTGCAAAGACATCTGGCATCAGGCCCACTCCATCATTTGCGCCAAGCACAGGCCCAGCAGGCCGCAGGTTAGCTGCAAAGACATCTGGCATCAGGCCCACTCTCATTCATTTGCGCCAACCAGAAGAGAAGCTCTGCGACGCTGACGAGGCTCAGCCCCAGGCACAGGCCCAGCAGGCCGCGAAGGTTAGCTGCAAAGACATCTGGCATCAGGCCCACTCCCATTCATTTGCGCCAACCAGAAGAGAAGCTCTGCGACGCTGACGAGGCTCCCCCAGGCACAGGCCTAGCAGGCCGCCCAGGTTAGCTGCAAAGACATCTGGCATCAGGCCCACTCTGATTCATTTGCGCCAACCAGAAGAGAAGCTCTGCGACGCTGACGAGGCTCAGCCTCTGGTACATGCCCAGCAGGCCGCAAAGGTTAGCTGCAAAGACATCTGGCATCAGGCCCACTCTCATTCATTTGCGCCAACCAGAAGAGAAGCTCTGAGACGCTGACGAGGCTCATTCCCAAGCACAGGCCCAGCAGGCCGCTCAGGTTAGCTGCAACGACATCTGGCATCAGGCCCACTCTCATTCATTTGCGCCAACCAGAAGAGAAGCTCTGCGACGCTGACGAGGCTCAGCCTCTGGTACATGCCCAGCAGGCCGCCCAGGTTAGCTGCAAAGACATCTGGCATCAGGCCCACTCTCATTCATTTGCGCCAACCAGAAGAGAAGCTCTGCGACGCTGACGAGGGTCAGCCTCTGGTACATGCCCAGCAGGCCGCAAAGGTTAGCTGCAAAGACATCTGGCATCAGGCCCACTCTCATTCATTTGCGCCAACCAGAAGAGAAGCTCTGAGACGCTGACGAGGCTCAGCCCCAGGCACAGGCCCAGCAGGCCGCCCAGGTTAGCTGCAAAGACATCTGGCATCAGGCCCACTCTCATTCATTTGCGCCAACCAGAAGAGAAGCTCTGCGACGCTGACGAGGCTCAGCCTCTGGTACATGCCCAGCAGGCCGCGAAGGTTAGCTGCAAAGACATGTGGCATCAGGCCCACTCTCATTCATTTGCGCCAACCAGAATAGAAGCTCTGCGACGCTGACGAGGCACAGGCACAGCAGGCCGCCCAGGTTAGCTGCAAAGACATCTGGCATCAGGCCCACTCTCATTCATTTGCGCCAACCAGAAGAGAAGCTATGCGACGCTGACGAGGCTCAGCCTCTGGTACATGCCCAGCAGGCCGCGAAGGTTAGCTGCAAAGACATGTGGCATCAGGCGCAATCTGATTCATTTGCGCCAACCAGAAGAGAAGCTCTGCGACGCTGACGAGGCACAGGCACAGCAGGCCGCCCAGGTTAGCTGCAAAGACATCTGGCATCAGGCCCACTCTGATTCATTTGCGCCAACCAGAAAGAAGCTCTGCGACGCTGACGAGGGTCAGCCTCTGCTACATGCCCAGCAGGCCGCGAAGGTTAGCTGCAAAGACATCTGGCATCAGGCCCACTCTCATTCATTTGCGCCAACCAGAAGAGAATCTCTGCGACGCTGACGAGGCTCATTCCCAAGCACAGGCCCAGCAGGCCGACTCAGGAGAGCTGCAAAGACATCTGGCATCAGGCCCACTCTGATTCATTCGCGCCAACCAGAAGAGAAGCTCTGCGACGCTGACGAGGTTAGCCTCTGGTACATTCCCAGCAGGCCGCGAAGGTTAGCTGCAAAGACATCTGGCATCAGGCCCACTCTCATTCATTTGCGCCAACCAGAAGAGAAGCTCTGCGACGCTGACGAGGCTCAGCCCCAGGCACAGGCCCAGCAGGCCGCCCAGGTTAGCTGCAAAGACATCTGGCATCAGGCCCACTCTCATTCATTTGCGCCAACCAGAAGAGAAGCTCTGCGACGCTGACGAGGGTCAGCCTCTGGTACATGCCCAGCAGGCCGCGAAGGTTAGCTGCAAAGACATCTGGCATCAGGCCCACTCTCATTCATTTGCGCCAACCAGAAGAGAAGCTCTGCGACGCTGACGAGGCTCAGCCCCAAGCACAGGCCCAGCAGGCCGCTCAGGTTAGTTGCAAAGACATCTGGCATCAGGCCCACTCTCATTCATTTGCGCCAACCAGAAGAGAAGCTCTGCGACGCTGACGAGGCACAGGCACAGCAGGCCGCCCAGGTTAGCTGCAAAGACATCTGGCATCAGGCCCACTCTGATTCATTTGCGCCAACCAGAAGAGAAGCTCTGCGACGCTGACGAGGCCAGCCTCTGGTACATGCCCAGCAGGCCGCAAGGTTAGCTGCAAAGACATCTGGCATCAGGCCCACTCTCATTCATTTGCGCCAACCAGAAGAGAAGCTCTGCGACGCTGACGAGGCTCAGCCCCAAGCACAGGCCCAGCAGGCCGCCCAGGTTAGCTGCAAAGACATCTGGCATCAGGCCCACTCTCATTCATTTGCGCCAACCAGAAGAGAAGCTCTGCGACGCTGACGAGGCCTCTGGTACAGCCCAGCAGGCCGCAAGGTTACTGCAAAGACATCTGGCATCAGGCCCACTCTATTTTTGCGCAAAGAAGAGAAGCTCTGCGACGCTGACGAGGTCAGCCTCTGGTACATGCCCAGCAGGCCGCGAAGGTTATCTGCAAAGACATCTGGCATCAGGCTCACTCTAATTTTTTTGCGCAAAGAAGAAGGGAAGCTCTGCGACGACGAGAAAGAGTCATAGCGTCAATGAGCGGGTTCATCTACTAACATGTTCGCAATAGCCTGTAGCAATTTCCATGTTCGCTGCTAGTTCATTGCTTGTGATCAAGGCCGAAATTATTCAGTAGCACCGGCAAAATATTGGTATAGCGCCATTGAACTGATTCTGCAATTGCTGTAGGGCCAGTTCTTGGGGATACATAAGAAAGGCTCTACTTGGTTCGGAACTCACTTTCTCTCAGTTGCACCATGAAAATGCTGCAAGAGTCACTGAGGAGGCGGATTTCCAAGCACAAGTTCAGAAGGACTTCCTCGATTGCCAGTGTACACATCGTATGGGTGTATCCTGATTATCATTGGGTTATGAAGTATTCTCGAACAATGGTTCTGCCCTTTACGAGTACTTAACAACGAGCTTTGGAGGAATATTGATGTGTCAACGGTGTGGCTGTCCTCTCTACTGGAGCGAATTCAACCAGGTTGAGGAAGGGAAGGAAGAAGCATGAAGATCGGAAAGCGGATCGTCGTGAGTGGGAGAGCTCCACCAGGTCACAACGCAACCAACATCAATGACACTCTGCACTGTCAGTTTCTTACCTACGAGATCGACGATTCCAAATACTTCCGTCCGCTTATAAGGAGAAAAATACCTCTTTGGAAAATAAATTATCACGAAGCCTCTGAAAATAAAAAAATACGTTAGTATTAATTTAGCTGCAAAGACTAATTCGTTTTATACAATTTTTACACAATTGAAACGAAGAACCCGATTTGTCCAATGCGTTAACAAATTCATATATTATTCCACTTTGATAACCAAAGGGCTTAGAAACATTTTCTGCGATTCTAGTGGACCATTTTTTATTTTTTGTCTCTAAGAGTATTTATTTTATTTTGTTTATTTAATGTCGCTTTTTAATAACAAAGGTCATCAGCGACCACAGTTAAGTATACATCAATGTATTAAGTATCACCTTTAAGTTTCACACATTAAGTAGCCACAATTCATTAAGTATACACAATTAAATATCAATCAAATTAAGTAAACATCTCATTACAGATTATATTGCAAGACAATTTATAATATTTTAACACATTTTCTCATAATTGCATTGCATCAATTTGCTAATCAAAATTATTTACATAAAATTTTATATTATATTTCCTAACTTAAGTTAACAGTTCTAGCAACCTAGTACTAGCACACCCGTCTGCAGAGCTAACAATTTATGTTAGTTTCTAGTTTCAGTAGGTTTCTTTCCTTGCTATACGGGCTTCTAAGATAATGTGTTGTGTAGATATTACTGCACCGCATTGACATGGTTCTGGGTCGGATTTTTTGAGTATATGACAATATTTCAGTTTAAATTACCAATCCGTAGTTTAGTGATAATGGCTTGCTCCCTTTTTTAAGGCAGGTTTCCGGCAGGGCTGATTCCAGTACGGAGTTCCTAACCAGATGTAGTTGTGATGATTTTAATTTCCATTGTGAGTCCCAATATTTGAAGCAGGGTGTCTTGAATAGCTTTTTAATGTCCTTTGTATTGCCAGGAATTTGAGAATTAAAACTTAGAAATGATGTTTCCATTATTGCATATTTATCAGCTTTCTCATTGCCAGCGATTGCCGTTTGGGATGGAATCCAAACAAATTTGATTTTTATCCCTTTTTAACCTTGAATAGATACAAGTTCTTGGATTTTTTGTATGATGGGATTGCCAGTATGTCTATTTTCCATGACTTTAAGGGTTGACATTGAGTCAGTAAATATTGCAATGGACAAGTAATTTGTTTGTTTGAGGCTGAATTCAATGACTTTAAGGACTGCCCATGCTTCGCATGAACAGATGGAAAAATAATCTGGGAGGCGTTGTGATTCTACTATGTTGGTACACTGAAGGTAAAATACACAACCAGCTTTCCCATCACACTTGGAACATCTGTATATATTTGGTAATAGTTGGCACAATCTTGTAGTCTTGTTAATAAATTTTGTAAATTAGATTTAGGGCCAGAAGTAAGGTGAAGGCTTTTTGGTAAGATTAAATTTATTACATTATGATCTGTCTAGGGCGGGATTGGAGGCGTACATGTAGGTAACGTGGCTGGTTCGACAATATTAAGTTCCTTCAGATACTTAGGAATCCTCTCTCTTAGTGGTAGTGGTGATTGAGGGTGGGCTTCATAGACAGATGTTTTTACGCGATTGAAAATATTTGTATACTCGTATGCAAGATGTGGAGGGACACTAAGAGTATTGGTATGTTAAGTTGCAATTTCCAAGTTCTTTGCTCTAAAGCACTGGAATGAGCAACGTTCTGAATTTAAGGGACATAATTTATTAACTCTTTCCGATATTTTACTCATTCCACTTGGTGTACCGCAGGGTTCGAATTTAAGCCTATTCCTACTAAAGTAAACGAAACACAGTCGTCTATTTGAAAGGGAAGGGCAGAACTATTTGCGGATGAATAAAATACTCCGCACTAAAGAAACTACATAGCACTCTCAAAAGTTTGAATTTCACACTCACGCGAGCGGGTTGGCGCCCTTGGGCATGCGCTCTCTGGAGGCCTCCGCGGAGAAGGTGAGCTGCATGCACGTGGCCAGGCAGTCGCACGCCCGCTGCGCCGCCGCGCCGCTCATCCGCGCTGCGACACATCACCCTCCCTCACCTCCAGCCACTCTCACCACTAGCCACTCTCACCACTAGCCACTCTCACCACCCACCCTCCCTCACCTCCAGCCACCCTCACCACTAGCCACTCTCACCACCACCACCACCACCCCCCCACCTCCCCCCACCACCACGCATCCTCACCGCCCTCTCTCCCCCGCCCATAATCACCACCCACTCTCACTACCTAACACTCAGCCACCATCACCAACCACTAGCACCACGCCAACTTCATCATCACCAGCCATGCTCACCACTCGTCCAGTACTTACACCCCGTACTTACACTTCCGACTCTCACGAAAATTCGTCACTTACTGGCACATGATTACAATTCTTTCTCATCTTACGAAGTAAGAACGACCAAGTAAACTAGTGGTGCTAAAACAACAAATGCTTTCTCCCATTATTTCTATGTGTGCAATTTTCTAAAATTCAGAGAAAATAAAATTAAACCCACGCTTATTCTTTTAGCTTCCCTTCTATCCTTTCAGCGTCCCTTCTATCTTCTACAATTTGAGCGGATTTTGACATTTTTTAGAAATTAAAATCCGTTTGGAGTCTCAACCTTTCGAGTTCGTTGAGATCGATTGGGGAATATCACTGTTGAAGAAAAATTGGTTAAACAGTTTAGGCGCTAGTATTAACCACAGTCGTTTTGTCGTCAATGGATGTTTTGGTATTAATGACCCGAAAAACATGAATTTTGTCGACACCACTTGTTAGAATATTTTTTCTATATTTAGCAAAAGGATTTATCTTTTTTGTTACCAGCGCCCGGCAATAATAGTTTTCTTCTTCGAAAATTCGCCTTTTTCCGACATACGATACGAACATTCTGATCTTTTCAAGTTCCATCGTATGGGCGAGAAATTGAAAAATGTTTCCTACATGTTGAAAGATCAACACATATGTTATCAATGTAAAATTGGTAACACGAAACTTTCAAAGTACACGGAAATTTCAAACTTCAACCTTCTTTGGAAGGTATTGTTGCCACTATATTTTAATTCAATATACTGGGAAGCTTTTTAATTATTGAACACTGTAAGCCCTTTACCATTATAATAATATAAAACATCATATTACATAAGTACCTTTTACGTATTTGTTTAAAAATCTTGCTTAATATATTTGGCCTTTTAACAAGCCAAGTTCACGTCTACATTTAATTTCAAAAACCAAATAAAACAGCATGAAACTTATTTCCTTTTCTCTCACCTTGTGCCTCAGTTAAACAATCCCAATCTCTGTAAGGGCAAATTGGAGCTTCCAACCCATCTGTGAAATAACAATATTCATAATATTAATGTCATATTAATATTCAAATGAATACATGAAGAGTCAAATTGTTTAACACAAATTTACTTTCAAATTATTATTTATTATTCTAGTAACACTTTTCCCTTAAATGTTAAACTCCTTTTTATAACCAGCAATGACTTTCTCGGAGGTATTCTATAATATTCACGTAGCTTTTACTGTGAGTGGAAAGTGTACTCACGTGGGTAGTAGAAGGGAACGGAGTGGCAGAGGCTGAGGGTGATGTTCGAGAGGCACTCGAACTCCCAGTTGCTGTGAGTGGAACGTGTACTCACGTGGGTAGTAGAAGGGAACGCAGTGGCAGAGGCTGAGGGTGATGTTGGAGAGGCACTCGAACTCCCAGTTGCTGTGAGTGGAACGTGTACTCACGTGGGTAGTAGAAGGGAACGCAGTGGCAGAGGCTGAGGGTGATGTTGGAGAGGCACTCGAACTCCCAGTTGCTGTGAGTGGAAAGTGTACTCACGTGGGTAGTAGAAGGGAACGCAGTGGCAGAGGCTGAGGGTGATGTTGGAGAGGCACTCGAACTCGCAGTTGCTGTGGGTGGAAAGTGTACTCACGTGGGTAGTAGAAGGGAACGCAGTGGCAGAGGCTGAGGGTGATGTTGGAGAGCACTCGAACTCCCAGTTGCTGTGGGTGGAAAGTGTACTCACGTGGGTAGTAGAAAAGGAACGCAGGGGCAGAGGCTGAGGGTGATGTTGGAGAGGCACTCGAACTCGCAGTTGCTGTGAGTGGAAAGTGTACTCACGTGGGTAGTAGAAGGGAACGCAGTGGCAGAGGCTGAGGGTGATGTTGGAGAGGCACTCGAACTCCCAGTTGCTGTGGGTGGAAAGTGTACTCACGTGGGTAGTAGAAGGGAACGCAGGGGCAGAGGCTGAGGGTGATGTTGGAGGCACTCAGACTCGCAGTTGCTGTGAGTGGAAAGTGTACTCACGTGGGTAGTAGAAGGGAACGCAGTGGCAGAGGCTGAGGGTGATGTTGAGAGGCACTCGAACTCGCAGTTGCTGTAAGTGGAAAGTGTACTCACGTGGGTAGTAGAAGGGAACGCAGTGGCAGAGGCTGAGGGTGATGTTGGAGAGGCACTCGAACTCGCAGTTGCTGTGAGTGGAAAGTGTACTCACGTGGGTAGTAGAAGGGAACGCAGTGGCAGAGGCTGAGGGTGATGTTGAGAGGCACTCGAACTCGCAGTTGCTGTGAGTGGAAAGTGTACTCACGTGGGTAGTAGAAGGAACGCAGTGGCAGAGGCTGAGGGTGATGTTGGAGAGGCACTCGAACTCGCAGTTGCTGTGAGTGGAAAGTGTACTCACGTGGGTAGTAGAAGGGAACGCAGTGGCAGAGGCTGAGGGTGATGTTGGAGAGGCACTCGAAGTGCCAGTTGCTGTAAGTGGAAAGTGTACTCACGTGGAGAAGGGAACGCAGTGGCAGAGGCTGAGGTGATGTTGGAGAGGCACTCGAAGTGCCAGTTGCTGTGAGTGGAAAGTGTACTCACGTGGGTAGTAGAAGGGAACGCAGTGGCAGAGGCTGAGGGTGATGTTGGAGAGGCACTCGAAGTGCCAGTTGCTGTGGGTGGAAAGTGTACTCACGTGGGTAGTAGAAGGAACGCAGTAGCAGAGGCTGAAGGTGATGTTGGAGGCACTCGAACTCACAGTTGCTGTGAGTGGAAAGTGTACTCACGTGGGTAGTAGAAGGAACGCAGTGGCAGAGGCTGACGGTGATGTTGGAGAGGCACTCGAAGTGCCAGTTGCTGTGAGTGGAAAGTGTACTCACGTGGGTAGTAGAAGGAACGCAGTGGCAGAGGCTGAGGGTGATGTTGAGAGGCACTCGAACTCCCAGTTGCTGTGAGTGGAATGTACTCACGTGGGTAGTAGAAGGGAACGCAGTGGCAGAGGCTAAGGTGATTTGGAGACACTCGAACTCCCAGTTGCTGTGAGTGGAACGTGTACTCACGTGGGTAGTAGAAGGGAACGCAGTGGCAGAGGCGCACTCGAAGTGCCAGTTGCTGTGAGTGGAAAGTGTACTCACGTGGGTAGTAGAAGGGAACGCAGTGTCAGAGGCTGAAGGTGATGTTGGAGGCACTCGAACTCACAGTTGCTGTGAGTGGAAAGTGTACTCACGTGGGTAGTAGAAGGGAACGCAGTGGCAGAGGCTGACGGCTGATGTTGGAGAGGCACTCGAACTCCCAGTTGCTGTGAGTGGAAAGTGTACTCACGTGGGTAGTAGAAGGAACGCAGTGGCAGAGGCTGAGGGTGATGTTGAGAGGCACTCGAACTCCCAGTTGCTGTGAGTGGAACGTGTACTCACGTGGGTAGTAGAAGGGAACGCAGTGGCAGAGGCTGACGGTGATGTTGGAGAGGCACTCGAACCCCCAGTTGCTGTGAGTGGAAAGTGTACTCACGTGGGTAGCAGAAGGGAACGCAGTGGCAGAGGCTGAGGGTGATGTTGGAGAGGCACTCGAACTCCCAGTTGCTGTGAGTGGAACGTGTACTCACGTGGGTAGTAGAAGGAACGCATGGGCAGAGGCTGACGGTGATGTTGAGAGGCACTCGAAGTGCCAGTTGCTGTGAGTGGAAAGTGTACTCACGTGGGTAGTAGAAGGAACGCAGTGGCAGAGGCTGACAGTGATGTTGGAGGCACTCGAAGTGCCAGTTGCTGTGAGTGGAAAGTGTACTCACGTGGGTAGTAGAAGGGAACGCAGTGGCAGAGGCTGACAGTGATGTTGGAGGCACTCGAAGTGCCAGTTGCTGTGAGTGGAAAGTGTACTCACGTGGGTAGTAGAAGGAACCGAGTGGCAGAGGCTGAGGTGATGTTGGAGAGGCACTCGAACTCCCAGTTGCTGTGAGTGGAATGTGTACTCACGTGGGTAGTAGAAGGAACGCAGTGGCAGAGGCTGAAGGTGATGTTGGAGAGGCACTCGAACTCACAGTTGCTGTGAGTGGAAAGTGTACTCACGTGGGTAGTAGAAGGAACGCAGTGGCAGAGGCTGAGGTGATGTTGAGAGGCACTCGAACTCACAGTTGCTGTGAGTGGAATGTGTACTCACGTGGCTAGTAGAAGGAACGCAGTGGCAGAGGCTGAAGGTGATGTTGGAGAGGCACTCGAACTCACAGTTGCTGTGAGTGGAAAGTGTACTCACGTGGGTAGTAGAAGGAACGCAGTGGCAGAGGCTGAAGGTGATGTTGGAGAGGCACTCGAACTCACAGTTGCTGTGAGTGGAAAGTGTACTCACGTGGGTAGTAGAAGGAACGCAGTGGCAGAGGCTGAAGGTGATGTTGGAGGCACTCGAACTCACAGTTGCTGTGAGTGGAATGTGTACTCACGTGGGTAGTAGAAGGAACGCAGTGGCAGAGGCTGAAGGTGATGTTGGAGGCACTCGAACTCACAGTTGCTGTGAGTGGAAAGTGTACTCACGTGGGTAGTAGAAGGAACGCAGTGGCAGAGGCTGAAGGTGATGTTGGAGGCACTCGAACTCACAGTTGCTGTGAGTGGAAAGTGTACTCACGTGGGTAGTAGAAGGAACGCAGTGGCAGAGGCTGACGGTGATGTTGGAGGCACTCGAAGTGCCAGTTGCTGTGAGTGGAAAGTGTACTCACGTGGGTAGTAGAAGGAACGCAGTGGCAGAGGCTGAGGTGATGTTGGAGGCACTCGAACTCCCAGTTGCTGTGAGTGGAATGTGTACTCACGTGGGTAGTAGAAGGAACGCAGTGGCAGAGGCTGAAGGTGATGTTGGAGAGCACTCGAACTCACAGTTGCTGTGAGTGGAATGTGTACTCACGTGGGTAGTAGAAGGGAACGCAGTGGCAGAGGCTGAGGGTGATGTTGGAGAGGCATCGAAGTGCCAGTTGCTGTGAGTGGAAAGTGTACTCACGTGGGTAGTAGAAGGGAACGCAGTGGCAGAGGCTGAGGGTGATGTTGGAGAGGCACTCGAACTCCCAGTTGCTGTGAGTGGAATGTGTACTCACGTGGGTAGTAGAAGGGAACGCAGTGGCAGAGGCTGAAGGTGATGTTGGAGAGGCACTCGAGACTCACAGTTGCTGTGAGTGGAAAGTGTACTCACGTGGGTAGTAGAAGGGAACGCAGTGGCAGAGGCTGACGGTGATGTTGGAGAGCACTCGAAGTGCCAGTTGCTGTGAGTGGAACGTGTACTCACGTGGGTAGTAGAAGGGAACGCAGTGGCAGAGGCTGAGGGTGATGTTGGAGAGGCACTCGAACTCCCAGTTGCTGTGAGTGGAACGTGTACTCACGTGGGTAGTAGAAGGGAACGCAGTGGCAGAGGCTGAAGGTGATGTTGGGGAAACACTCGAACTCACAGTTGCTGTGAGTGGAAAGTGTACTCACGTGGGTAGTAGAAGGAACGCAGTGGCAGAGGCTGAGGGTGATGTTGGAGGCACTCGAACTCACAGTTGCTGTGAGTGGAAAGTGTACTCACGTGGGTAGTAGAAGGAACGCAGTGGCAGAGGCTGACAGGGGATGTTGGAGGCACTCGAAGTGCCAGTTGCTGTGAGTGGAAAGTGTACTCACGTGGGTAGTAGAAGGGAACGCAGTGGCAGAGGCTGAAGGTGATGTTGGAGAGGCACTCGAACTCCCAGTTGCTGTGAGTGGAACGTGTACTCACGTGGGTAGTAGAAGGAACGCAGTGGCAGAGGCTGAAGGTGATGTTGGAGAGGCACTCGAACTCACAGTTGCTGTGAGTGGAAAGTGTACTCACGTGGGTAGTAGAAGGGAACGCAGTGGCAGAGGCCGAAGGAGATGTTGGAGAGGCACTCGAACTCACAGTTGCGGTGAGTGGAACGTGTACTCACGTGGGTAGTGGAAGGGAACGCAGTGGCAGAGGCTGAAGGTGATGTTGGAGAGGCACTCGAACTCCAGTTGCTGTGAGTGGAAGTGTACTCACGTGGGTAGTAGAAGGGAACGGCAGAGGCTGAAGGTGATGTTGGAGAGCACTCGAACTCACAGTTGCTGTGAGTGGAAAGTGTACTCACGTGGGTAGTAGAAGGGAACGCAGTGGCAGAGGCTGAAGGTGATGTTGGAGAGGCACTCGAACTCACAGTTGCTGTGAGTGGAAGTGTACTCACGTGGGTAGTAGAAGGGAACGCAGTAGCAGAGGCTGACGGTGATGTTGAGAGGCACTCGAAGTGCCAGTTGCTCTGAGTGGAAAGGGTACTCACGCGGGTAGGAGAAGGGAACGCAGGGGCAGAGGCTGAGGGTGATGTTGGGGAGGCACTCGAACTCCAGTTGCTTGTACTCACGTGGGTAGTAGAAGGGAACGCAGTGGCAGAGGCTGAGGGTGATGTTGGAGAGGCACTCGAACTCGCAGTTGCTCTGCGTGTAGAAGGCGAAGAAGCGGAGGGGTCGTTCATTCTGGAAGTAGCACTTGCGCTGTTTGGGCGAGTAGTGTTTGCGCAGAGTGGAGCTGGTGATGACCATGTGTGGGGTGAGCGCGAGGACGACCACTTCGTCGGGCACCGCTGGCACCGTCGCCTGTCCCAAGGAGGCCATGGTCGCCGGACTGTGCAGCTGCACCTGCAGAACGGTCGCTGCTTGCCTTTCAAGGAACTGCGTGGATTAGGTCCTACGTTGTTCATAAATATAAAGAAAAGGGACTTTTCTCGTCTGCTGGTAAACTTCAATACAAGTAATTTAGAACGTGTTATTTTGCAAAATTTATTTTTCTTTCAATTCTTATAAACAACGAATTGTTTGTCCTCGCTGAGATTTTAACCATAAATTTTGGTTAAACTACTACGCTTGCAAATTTTGGTTAAACACGCTATGAACGTTTCTACTTAACCGCATTGCTCAGGCACAATAATAATCTTTTTGATACTGTTAAAAATGTTGAAAATATGTGTATCAGTTTTTTGAAAAAAGGATATAACATTATTGAAATAGTTTTGAATTATATATTTTTTATAAAATTGTCATTCCTTTTTTGTTTTGTAATCAAATGTTTAAAATCACCGTAATTTTAAAATTTTGGAAAATGTAAAGAACATCGAACCGCCACTGTTTTTATAAGCATATTTGATGCTATCTGAGAAAAAATTAACATTATGCACATGTGTGTGGAAATGTTTCCAAATTACATTTCGATTTAATTTGACATAGCCTCCTATTCAGAGCTCTATTAGCTGATATATTATCGTTTTATGAAGCTAGTGAAATGAGTATTTAAATACAGAACAGTAACATTGTGACTATGAATCTTTCGATACGTTTTGCTTCTCCGGTATATGCTCTCTAACATAATATACAAGTATAGGATGAGATATTTCGGGCGTAAGGAATACCCATCCGAGTTTTGGCCGAAGACATGACCAACGTATTTACGTGTGTCGTTTGGTTGAGTAATTACTACTTATGATTCATGACTTATTATTCGGTACTAATATGATGAGATTCATTTGCGAACAAATTTTAGTTGCTTAACAAAATTTCTCTTGAAAATAGAAACAGAATAAGCAGTTTCTGATTACGGTTACTGGGACGTAACATCTCCGATTAGGATTTTATTCTGCCTTTTAATTACAATAAACATTATGACCTTGAAATCGTCACTTAAGTTTTATCGCATTTGAAACAATTCCAATTCATTTATAAAGTTTAGGTTATTTAAAATTATCATAATTTTATTTCTGGACATTTAATTCCAATATATAATAATTATACTGTTGTAGTTTCCAACTGATGAATTGTATTTGTAACAGAAATACGCACATTGTTGATGAAACTAAAAGTTAAGCAATAAACGAACTTTTATTAAATGAAATTGAATACCGCGATGACATCAAGAGTAAGTTGCAAAACAACTGTAATCGCTAGTAATATTAGACAAAAAGAAAGTAGAGGGGAAGCGAGACATCCCCACGCGAATTAAGTTGATTAATTAATTGACTGATTGATTAATGATTCCACCGCTTCGATCATTAGTCCTGTAAGTGTAGTGCATGTTATTCTCAGTAGGTGGCGGTGATCTTCCCACTCTGGACGGCGCCGACCTACGTCGGGTTGCAGGGATTTCCCCCAACCAGTTACCTCCGACGCGGTTTTCCAACACGGGTTTCCAACACATAGTAGTGTAGTGAACGCGAGTGTGTGTAAGGGGTTGGGAATAGGACAGAAGAGAAAGAAAAATCGCGCGCGTTTGGTGCCTGTTTGTGAGGGTACTGCTCCAGCATTCGTCTAGTATTGGTCCCAGAAACCACGGACAACTAGAATCAGAGCAGCCGGCCGCTAGAATTGCTCTCCAGACAGCGGGTGAATTTGACCCAGCTGTGTAACCGTCGGGAGAGGAACCCTCGCGCCTCCGCTCAGAGGCCCTCAGGTGACATCGCTTGGGCTCCACTGAAGATGTCTTCAGAGGTCGCCGGTACAACTCCCCGCCGTACCAGCGCGACCCCCAAGGCAGCGGCCTCTGCAGACCGCTGCCGAATGCAGCAAAGGGGCAATCTAAGCGGAGCCACAGGAGGCCAGGTGAAAACAACCGCGGTTCGAAAGGAAGAGTACGCAGACATGGAGGCACACGAGATGTAACCGGATAGACTGGGCTTTTGGTTAGTCGTCGGCCAGTTATACCCTAGTTCGCGGTTTCAAATCCGATCAAACCCGGGGATTTTAAAGTGCGAAACAATCCTTCGTACGCCTCCCTTCCAAAAGGAAGTACAGCCGGCTGTCCCATGTAGTAGATTTACTGCATTTGAGAGATCCTGAAGTGTAAAATAGCCCTGTGAGCTAAATTTAAATCGCCCGTTTCGTCACCTGAGTAATACCTTCTTTCTCCGCTAGAGAGCGAAAGATGTGTCGCGAACATTGCGCGCTCAGACGGAGGAGCCGGCGTCGTGGCCTGAGAGTGGCCACGTACAGCGAGGCATCGTTGGACTGAATTCAAACCAATGAAGCCTTCGTTCACACACCCGTCGCACGCACGACATACACGCTTCGTTCATGAGCAGTGCCAACGCGTCCGAGGTGTGCCTTACCTGCACAGATCGCCGTCGCTCGTCGCAGGCGGCGCCCAGCAGTTCGAAGTCCACTCGGTAGGTGGCGCGCAGTGCCAGGCCCGGCCCGCGCACGCGCACGGGGTACTCCTGCCCCCCTCCGCGCGGCGCGTAGCCCGCGTCCACCGACCACGCCCACTCCCCTCCCTCCGGCGGCGCCCCCCTGCGGGCACCAGCGCTTTCATGTATTGGGGCTTAAGAAGCTTCTTTTTTGTCGTTTTTTGCATAAAAATCTATAACTATCAATGTCATCGTAAATTGTGTGTAATACGAAATTAAATTTCCTACTTTAAAGTGTAGTTGTAAAATTAATCCTATTAATGTTGTAGGCTTAAAAATTTATTTTTTTGAGAAGGTATTTGTTATGTCTTACAAAATTTATATTTTGGTATGTTTAATGCACAGAAGTTAATCTATTTTTGTTCAACAATTTTTAACACAATATATATTTGCGAAAAAAACAGTGAAAATTCTACCCCTTGATATCTCTTATTTTTTAGATAGACTTGTGGATATTTGTGGTCATTGGGATCCGTATTTAGTTTGGGCACGTACACTGATAATCTATAGTTACTTTGAGAACGATCGAGTACAAATATTGGGCAAAAAATTATATAGACCGTCAACATTCAAATTAGGCAAAACAATGCAAATGTTCTGATTAAGTGAGTCAGTCGTTAGAAAAACAACATAAGTCATTACGAAGTGGTCGATGCCGTAAATGATTTTAGGAATGTGGGGGCTTCACCCGATTCACTAATCCATGGATACCCTCGCCAAACATTGAGTGCGTCGTTCCTCATTATTTCGTTCAGTTTTATTTTCCGCTTAATATAAGTACGGTAAACGCGATTATTCCGTTTGTTTTTCTCATTAGGAATGTAGTGGGGGATATCATAAACTGAAGTTACCTATTCGCCGTTTGGTAAGCAATTCAGAAGCTATACTAATGTTCGAAGTGTCGGGAAATGTGTCAGAAAGCAAATCGCTACACGCCACTATAGGATGAGTTTGATTGATTGATTTGTTATTGCAGGAGCGTCAACTGTCTAGTCTCGTAAGTGCATTTCTATCACGGGAGGTGGCGTGGATCTTCCTCCAGATCCGGCGCCGACTAGCAGATTTACCTCGCCAAGAATCCCCCACCATCGGGGCAAGCTCTGAGCCCCCGACCGCTCTCCCCGCGTGTGTGCTAGTGTAGTGCATGTTAGGGTGTGTGTAAGGGGCGAAGGTAGGGCAAGGGGAGGTCGCGCGCGGTCCGTTTGTTAGGGTGCTTCTGCGGCTTTCGCCTCATGCAGATCGGGAAACCACCGACCAGAGCAGCCGGCCGCTGAGAGCGGCTGAATTTGACCTGGCTGTGTGGCTACTGTGCCATCGTCGGGAGTGGAGCTCCCGATCAGAGGCATCGCAGTGATGCCCTGAGCCACCGGGCGTTGTGTCTTCCAGTGCCTCTGACCGTTGCAGCCAGGACCCATTCAGCTGCTCACCGCACAAGTCGAACGGCCGGCTGCACTCATCGGTAGTCTTGCGTGGTTTCTCCGATCAACACCAGGCGGATGCCAGAGTAGGGCTACGGATGGCGCGCGATCTTTCCTTCGCCTTCCTTGTCTGCTCCTCCCCTCGTACACACACACTTGCATGCCCTAGGCCCACCACCGCATGGGGCTTGCTCCGATGCGGGAAGCACCTGGACGGGGCAGTCGTGTGCGCCTCGAGGCGGCGTGCAGGAAGCATCAGCGAGCGAGGGATCGCGGTGGCTTACGCGTTCCTCCGGAAGACTGCGCCACCGGGCAGCGCGTTGTGGACGTTGCAGAGGCCGCTCCGCGACACTAGCGCTCGGCTCACCCGCCGCGGCTGCGGCGGGAACTCCACCGAGGAGAAGTTTTGCACGGCCAGCTGCGGAGAAAACGCCCCTTCACAATTTCGCTACACAGAAACATACCAGCGAATAAATAGTTCCCTTACAGACCACAGGATCGCGCACGATACAGGACTTGCGTATTATGCATCCCAATGCTATCCATTCGCAAATGTGCGTTTCCCGACGGTTTTACTCGAATACGAAAAATTCATTTTTATCGGGTAATACTAAAAACGATCCTCAGTGTTTTGACCAATATTAAGCACAACTTTCAGGTAGTTGCAGAATCCGAGAAGTCATAAACAAACGACTGTGCAGCAAGGAAGCTGTTATGGGGAAAATAAACATTCTTTTCGTATAATGGAGGAGAAAACAGTGGTGCGTTTTCACTGGCAATGACTCATTCAGTGTACTTCTAGTTCTTGGAATTTATTGGAAAACCCAAACTGATTGGCGGTATTTTTTAATGAAATACATGCCGTAAAAGCGATATCACTTCTATGATATGTAACACAACGGATCGCGTTAAAGTAAAAAGCAATGTAAACGATATACGCGAAGCCTATTACCTAGTTTAGAATTCTCAATGAGACACGGAGATAAATCCTGACATAAACACGATGTGATTCAAGACTTTTTCGCATGTAAATGGACCTCAAGCCTAAAAGAAACCTGGAGCAACACTCTAATCGCTGTTTCGACGCCCGAGCAACAGATACTTTTGCGTTGCAGAATATATTCCTTCTTCTGATTGAATTATGCCCTTTATGTGTGACACCTTCATATTAAGCGTGGTGATTCGCCAATTGGAGAACTGAAAGGTATGATGGACACTAGAATGCTAATGGAATTAAGGACTCGGAATATTGAAGTGAAAAGGTATCATATCACTCGAAATTGAATATGTTGCGGCTGTATAACCGCATTTGAAGAGCGCGCCAAGGTGGCAGCACTCAGCGGCGACCGGTGAAGTAGGCAGAGGCGGCGATGCGGAAAAGGCGCCGTCCGAGCTGAGGAGGAAGACTGGCCGGAGAGCCAGGAGCGGTGCAGCAGTCTGCGGCGCCGCCCGCTTTAAAAGCGGCGCCGCCAGCCAGAGAGGAGAGAACGCTAGTGACCGTGTATCGAGTGGGATTGAGTGAGGAGATTGTACCGTGTAGATTGCTTGGTTCGACATAGCTTATTTTTGGTACATCTCCCGGACTTTTGGTTTTTTGATTTTGACTTGTGACTTGGTACGCTCTTCTGGATTTTGGAATTGTGACCAATGTACTTTCTGCGATTAATTGTAATAAATCTTTGTTTGTGAAAAGCGTGCAATTATTCTGAACATAACAGAATACTGTATGTTTGTAGAAGTGAAACGATGGAAATCACCATTACTCCTCGTGGGAGCGTCCACTGACCTCCGTGAGGTGCTGCTGCACGCGGTCGCTGAGGCTCACGTTGGCAGCGCTCCAGCAGAGCAGCGACAGGTCCTGGTGGATTTCCAACCTGCGAATGCAGTACAGCTAGTTATATTTTGATCGCAATGTTTCTTGTACCGGAGTTACGATATTAACAGAAAAGTTCATAAACAGATTCTCTCAGAATAAACGTTGCAATAAAATCAGGGCGCGTAGGGATAGCTATTGCCAAAGAACGTGTGGGAAATGTCAAATAATATTTGGCATTTGACACTGATTGCAACGCCCCTCGTAGAGAAAAATGCACCGCTTTACAAACATTATTCACGTAGTCGCCATTGCTGTCTATCAGGGGCTTTCAGGCGTGGCTCATCATTAAAGGCTGTAAGGCGGAGCCTCCCCTACAAATATCGCCGCCCAAACAATGTAAAAAATATTTATAAATGTATTTATTTATTTATTAATAATGGCTTTCTAAGTTATATTATGTAATAATCATATCAACATTTTTATATGTGCTAGAGCGCTCGTTCGCAACGCATTTGACGCTGTTGGCAGGGAAGAGAAAAGCCTTAGGTTCCCACGTGGCGTCATGCATTCACTGCACGGGCTTCCGAGCGGACGAAGGCTGCGGCCTGGCAGCCTTCAAGGGTCGGACCTGCGCGCCCGAAGCCTGGGTGGGCGCAGGGTCTGAAGAACGGCGTGCTCACCAGATAGCAATACTATGCAGCTCAGTGAGAAGCACGGAGCATTAACTAGTTGTTCAAATACGCGGTAGGAGCGCTACTCTCTTATCCGAATGTGTATAGAAATACATTAATTAAAAACAAAGTCCTAATAAAAACGTAGACAGTCTGTCAAGGAACACGTTCCACTGCTGTCCCCATAAATGAAAATCTAGTACTACCCCCGAAATAACTTCATGAACTGGCGGGAAAAACGACACCCCCTGCTTTGTGAATCAAGAAGGAAGTGGTGAGTGCTCACTCGCGCTGGGTGAGCGGGGGGGGTGTCCGCGCAGTCTCTCTGTTGCCGCCGTAGTGTTGAAGAGTTGCGCGTCTACGTTGGCTGTGGAAGCAGATGGTGAAGTGCAATTCTCTTTCGTTCAACGTGATCAGGAGGAAGGGTGAGTGGTGTCCGCGCAGTCTTCTGTTGCCGCCGTAGTGTTGAAGAGTCGCGCGTCTACGTTGGCTGTGGAGAAGCAGATGGTGAAGTGCAATTCTCTTTCGTAATCAACGTGAATCACGGAGGAAGCGGTGAGTGCTCACTCGCGCTGGGTGAGCGGGGAGGGTGTCCGCGCAGTCTCTCGGTTGCCGCCGTAGTGTTGAAGAGTCGCGCGTCTACGTTGGCTGTGGAGAAGCAGATGGTGAAGTGCAATTCTCTTTCGTAATCAGCGTGAATCAAGGAGGAAGCGGTGAGTGCTCACTCGCGCTGGGTGAGCTGGTGGGTGTCCGCGCAGTCTCTCTGTTGCCGCCGTAGTGTTGAAGAGTTGCGCGTCTACGTTGGCTGTGGAAGGGCAGATGGTGAAGTGCAATTCTCTTTCGTGCTCAACGTGAATCACGGAGGAAGCGGTGAGTGCTGACTCGCGCTGGGTGAGCGGGGTGGGTGTCCGCCAGTCTCTGTTGCCGCCGTAGTGTTGAAGAGTTGCGCGTCTACGTTGGCTGTGGAAGGGCAGATGGTGAAGTGCAATTCTTTCGTATCAAGTGAATCAAGGAGGAAGCGGTGAGTGCTCACTGCGCTGGGTGAGCGGGGTGGGTGTCCGCACAGTCTTTTGTTGCCGCCGTAGTGTTGAAGAGCTGCGCGTCTACGTTGGCTGTGGAAGGGCAGATGGTGAAGTGCAATTCTCTTCGTAATCAACGTGAGTCACGGAGGAAGCGGTGAGTGCTGACTGCGCTGGGTAGCGGGGTGGGTGTCCGCGCAGTCTCTCTGTTGCCGCCGTAGTGTTGAAGAGTTGCGCGTCTACGTTGGCTGTGGAAGGGCAGATAGTGAAGTGCAATTTCCCTTTTGTGATCAACGTGAATCACGGAGGAAGCGGTGAGTGCTGACTCGCGCTGGGTGAGCGGGGTGGGTGTCCGCACAGTCCTCTGTTGCCGCCGTAGTGTTGAAGAGTGCGCGTCTACGTTGGCTGTGGAAGGGCAGATGGTGAAGTGCAATTTTTCGTGCTCAACGTGAATCACGGATGAAGCGGTGAGTGCTGACTCGCGCTGGGTGAGCGGGGTGGGTGTCCGCACAGTCTCTCTGTTGCCGCCGTAGTGTTGAAGAGTTGCGCGTCTACGTTGGCTGTGGAGAAGCAGATGGTGAAGTGCAATTCTCTTTCGTAATCAACGTGAATCAAGGAGGAAGTGGTGAGTGCTCACTCGCGCTGGGGGAGCTGGTGAGGGTGTCCGCGCAGTCTCTCGGTTGCCGCCGTAGTGTTGAAGAGTTGCGCGTCTCGTGGCTGTGGAAGGGCAGATGGTGAAGTGCAATTTCTTTCGTACTCAACTGAGTCAGGAGGAAGCGGTGAGTGCTCACTCGCGCTGGGTGAGCGGTGGTGTCCGCACAGCCTCTGTTGCCGCCGTAGTGTTGAAGAGTTGCGCGTCTACGTTGGCTGTGGAAGGGCAGATGGTGAAGTGCAATTCTCTTTCGTGCTCAACGTGAATCACGGAGGAAGCGGTGAGTGCTCACTCGCGCTGGGTGGGGCGGGGTGGGTGTCCGCACAGTCTTCTGTTGCCGCCGTAGTGTTGAAGAGTTGCGCGTCTACGTTGGCTGTGGAAGGGCAGATGGTGAAGTGCAATTCTCTTTCGTAATCAACGTGAATCACGGAGGAAGCGGTGAGTGCTCACTCGCGCTGGGTGAGCTGGTGAGGGTGTCCGCGCAGTCTCTCTGTTGCCGCCGTAGTGTTGAAGAGTTGCGCGTCTACGTTGGCTGTGGAAGGGCAGATGGTGAAGTGCAACCTCTTTCGTGCTCAACGTGAATCACGGAGGAAGTGGTGAGTGCTCACTCGCGCTGGGTGAGCTGGTGAGGGTGTCCGCGCAGTCTCTGTTGCCGCCGTAGTGTTGAAGAGTTGCGCGTCTACGTTGGCTGTGGAAGGGCAGATGGTGAAGTGCAATTCTCTTTCGTGCTCAACGTGAATCACGGAGGAAGTGGTGAGTGCTCACTCGCGCTGGGTGAGCTGGTGAGGGTGTCCGCCAGTCTCTCTGTTGCCGCCGTAGTGTTGAAGAGTTGCGCGTCTACGTTGGCTGTGGAAGGGCAGATGGTGAAGTGCAATTCTCTTTCGTGCTCAACGTGAATCACGGAGGAAGTGGTGAGTGCTCACTCGCGCTGGGTGAGCTGGTGAGGGTGTCCGCGCAGTCTCTCTGTTGCCGCCGTAGTGTTGAAGAGTTGCGCGTCTACGTTGGCTGTGGAAGGGCAGATGGTGAAGTGCAATTCTCTTTCGTGCTCAACGTGAATCACGGAGGAAGCGGTGAGTGCTACTCGCGCTCGGTGAGCGGGGGTGGTGTCCGCACAGTCCTCTGTTGCCGCCGTAGTGTTGAAGAGTTGCGCGTCTACGTTGGCTGTGGAAGGGCAGATGGTGAAGTGCAATTCTCTTTCGTGCTCAACGGGAAACACGGAGGAAGCGGTGAGTGCTGACTCGCGCTCGGTGAGCGGGTGGGTGTCCGCACAGTCTCTCTGTTGCCGCCGTAGTGTTGAAGAGTTGCGCGTCTACGTTGGCTGTGGAGAAGCAGATGGTGAAGTGCAATTCTCTTTCGTGCTCAACGTGAATCACGGAGGAAGCGGTGAGTGCTCACTCGCGCTCGATGAGCGGTGGGTGTCCGCAGCAGTCTCTCTGTTGCCGCCGTAGTGTTGAAGAGTTGCGCGTCTACGTTGGCTGTGGAAGGGCAGATGGTGAAGTGCAATTCTCTTCGTTCAACGTGAATCAGGAGGAGCGGTGAGTGCTCACTCGCGCTGGGTGAGCGGGGTGGGTGTCCGCACAGTCTCTCTGTTGCCGCCGTAGTGTTGAAGAGTCGCGCGTCTACGTTGGCTGTGGAAGGCAGATGGTGAAGTGCAATTCTCTTTCGTAATCAACGTGAATCAAGGAGGAAGCGGTGAGTGCTGACTCGCGCTGGGTGAGCGGGTGGGTGTCCGCACAGTCCTCTGTTGCCGCCGTAGTGTTGAAGAGTTGCGCGTCTACGTTGGCTGTGGAAGGGCAGATGGTGAAGTGCAATTCCTTTCGTGCTCAACGTGAATCACGGAGGAAGCGGTGAGTGCTCACTCGCGCTGGGTGAGCGGTGGGGGTGTCCGCGCAGTCTCTGTTGCCGCCGTAGTGTTGAAGAGTCGCGCGTCTACGTTGGCTGTGGAAGGGCAGATGGTGAAGTGCAATTCTTTCGTGCTCAAGTGAATCAAAGGAGGAAGCGGTGAGTGCTGACTCGCGCTGGGTGAGCGGGTGGGTGTCCGCCAGTTTTCTGTTGCCGCCGTAGTGTTGAAGAGTTGCGCGTCTACGTTGGCTGTGGAAGGGCAGATGGTGAAGTGCAATTCTCTTTCGTAATCAACGTGAATCAACGGAGGAAGCGGTGAGTGCTCACTCGCGCTGGGTGAGCGGTGGTGGGTGTCCGCACAGTCTCTCTGTTGCCGCCGTAGTGTTGAAGAGTTGCGCGTCTACGTTGGCTGTGGAAGGGCAGATGGTGAAGTGCAATTTTCGTAAGCAACGTGAATCAAGGAGGAAGCGGTGAGTGCTCACTCGCGCTGGGTGAGCGGGGTGGTGTCCGCACAGTCTCTCTGTTGCCGCCGTAGTGTTGAAGAGTTGCGCGTCTACGTTGGCTGTGGAAGGGCAGATGGTGAAGTGCAATTCTCTTTCGTAACATGAGTCAGGAGGAAGCGGTGAGTGCTCACTCGCGCTGGGTGAGCGGGGGTGGGTGTCCGCACAGTCTCTCTGTTGCCGCCGTAGTGTTGAAGAGTTGCGCGTCTACGTTGGCTGTGGAAGGGCAGATGGTGAAGTGCAATTCTCTTTCGTGCTCAACGTGAATCACGGAGGAAGCGGTGAGTGCTGACTGCGCTGGGTGAGCGGGGGTGGGTGTCCGCGCAGCTCTCTGTTGCCGCCGTAGTGTTGAAGAGTTGCGCGTCTACGTTGGCTGTGGAAGGCAGATGGTGAGTGCAATTCTCTTCGTATCAACGTGAATCACGGAGGAAGCGGTGAGTGCTCACTCGCGCTGGGTGAGCGGTGGTGGGTGTCCGCGCAGACTCTCGGTGGCCGCCGTAGTGTTGAAGAGTTGCGCGTCTACGTTGGCTGTGGAAGGGCAGATGGTGAAGTGCAATTCTCTTTCGTGCTCAACGTGAATCACGGAGGAAGCGGTGAGTGCTCACCGCGCTGGGTGAGCGGGGTGGGTGTCCGCACAGTCTCTCTGTTGCCGCCGTAGTGTTGAAGAGTTGCGCGTCTACGTTGGCTGTGGAAGGGCAGATGGTGAAGTGCAATGCTCTCTCGTGCGCAACGTGAATCACGGAGGAAGCGGTGAGTGCTACGCGCGCTGGGTGAGCGGGGGTGGGTGTCCGCACAGTCTCTCTGTTGCCGCCGTAGTGTTGAAGAGTTGCGCGTCTACGTTGGCTGTGGAAGGGCAGATGGTGAAGTGCAATTCTCTTCGTAACGTGAATCAGGAGGAAGCGGTGAGTGCTGACTGCGCTGGGTGAGCGGGGTGGGTGTCCGCACAGTCTTCTGTTGCCGCCGTAGTGTTGAAGAGTTGCGCGTCTACGTTGGCTGTGGAGGGCAGATGGTGAAGTGCAATTCTCTTTCGTGCTCAACGTGAATCACGGAGGAAGCGGTGAGTGCTCACTCGCGCTGGGTGAGCGGGGGTGGGTGTCCGCACAGTCTCTCTGTTGCCGCCGTAGTGTTGAAGAGTTGCGCGTCTACGTTGGCTGTGGAAGGGCAGATGGTGAAGTGCAATTCTTTCGTAATCAATGTGAATCACGGAGGAAGCGGTGAGTGCTCACTCGCGCTGGGTGAGCGGGGTGGTGTCCGCACAGTCTCTGTTGCCGCCGTAGTGTTGAAGAGTTGCGCGTCTACGTTGGCTGTGGAAGGGCAGATGGTGAAGTGCAATCTCTTCGTAATCAACGTGAATCACGGAGGAAGCGGTGAGTGCTCACTCGCGCTGGGTGAGCGGTGGTGGGTGTCCGCACAGTCTCTCGTTGCCGCCGTAGTGTTGAAGAGTTGCGCGTCTACGTTGGCTGTGAAGGGCAGATGGTGAAGTGCAATTCTCTTCGTGATCAACTGAGTCAGGAGGAAGCGGTGAGTGCTCACTCGCGCTGGGTGAGCGGGGTGGGTGTCCGCACAGTCTCTCTGTTGCCGCCGTAGTGTTGAAGAGTTGCGCGTCTACGTTGGCTGTGGAAGGCAGATGGTGAAGTGCAATTCTCTTTTGTAATCAATGAGTCAGGAGGAAGCGGTGAGTGCTGACTCGCGCTGGGTGAGCGGGGTGGGTGTCCGCACAGTCCTCTGTTGCCGCCGTAGTGTTGAAGAGTTGCGCGTCTACGTTGGCTGTGGAAGGGCAGATGGTGAAGTGCAATTCCTTTCGTCTCAACGTGAAATCAAGGAGGAAGCGGTGAGTGCTCACCGCGCTGGGTGAGCGGGGGTGGGTGTCCGCGCAGTCTCTCTGTTGCCGCCGTAGTGTTGAAGAGTTGCGCGTCTACGTTGGCTGTGGAAGGGCAGATGGTGAAGTGCAATTCTCTTTCGTAATCAACGTGAATCACGGAGGAAGCGGTGAGTGCTCACTCGCGCTGGGTGAGCGGGGTGGGTGTCCCCAGTCTCTCTGTTGCCGCCGTAGTGTTGAAGAGTTGCGCGTCTACGTTGGCTGTGGAAGGGCAGATGGTGAAGTGCAATTCTCTTTCGTAATCAACGTGAATCACGGAGGAAGCGGTGAGTGCTCACTCGCGCTGGGTGAGCGGGGGTGGGTGTCCGCGCAGTCTCTCTGTTGCCGCCGTAGTGTTGAAGAGTTGCGCGTCTACGTGTGGAAGGGCAGATGGTGAAGTGCAATTCTCTTTCGTGCTCAACGTGAATCACGGAGGAAGCGGTGAGTGCTACTCGCGCTGGGTGAGCGGGGTGGGTGTCCGCGCAGTCTCTCTGTTGCCGCCGTAGTGTTGAAGAGTTGCGCGTCTACGTTGGCTGTGGAAGGGCAGATGGTGAAGTGCAATTCTCTTTCGTGCTCAACGTGAATCAAGGAGGAAGCGGTGAGTGCTCACTCGCGCTGGGTGAGCGGGGTGGGTGTCCGCACAGCCTCTGTTGCCGCCGTAGTGTTGAAGAGTTGCGCGTCTACGTTGGCTGTGGAAGGGCAGATGGTGAAGTGCAATTCTCTTCGTGCCAACGTGAATCACGGAGGAAGCGGTGAGTGCTCACTCGCGCTGGGTGAGCGGGGGTGGGTGTCCGCACAGTCTCTCTGTTGCCGCCGTAGTGTTGAAGAGTTGCGCGTCTACGTTGGCTGTGGAAGGGCAGATGGTGAAGTGCAATTCTCTTTCGTGCTCAACGTGAATCACGGAGGAAGCGGTGAGTGCTCACTCGCGCTGGGTGAGCGGGGTGGGTGTCCGCGCAGTCTCTCTGTTGCCGCCGTAGTGTTGAAGAGTTGCGCGTCTACGTTGGCTGTGGAAGGGCAGATGGTGAAGTGCAATTCTCTTTCGTGCTCAACGTGAATCACGGAGGAAGCGGTGAGTGCTCACTCGCGCTGGGTGAGCGGGGGTGGGTGTCCGCGCAGTCTCTCTTGCCGCCGTAGTGTTGAAGAGTTGCGCGTCTACGTTGGCTGTGGAGGGGCAGATGGTGAAGTGCAATTCTCTTTCGTAATCAATGTGAATCACGGAGGAAGCGGTAGTGCTCACTCGCGTTGGGTGAGCGGGGTGGGTGTCCGCACAGTCTCTCTGTTGCCGCCGTAGTGTTGAAGAGTTGCGCGTCTACGTTGGCTGTGGAAGGGCAGATGGTGAAGTGCAAACTCTTTCGTGCTCAACGTGAATCACGGAGGAAGCGGTGAGTGCTCACTCGCGCTGGGTGAGCGGGGGTGGGTGTCCGCACAGTCTCTCTGTTGCCGCCGTAGTGTTGAAGAGTTGCGCGTCTACGTTGGCTGTGGAAGGGCAGATGGTGAAGTGCAATTTCTTTCGTAATCAACGTGAGTCACGGAGGAAGCGGTGAGTGCTCACTCGCGCTGGGTGAGCGGGGTGGGTGTCCGCACAGTTCTCTGTTGCCGCCGTAGTGTTGAAGAGTTGCGCGTCTACGTTGGCTGTGGAAGGGCAGATGGTGAAGTGCAATTCTCTTTCGTCTATTTGAATCAAGGAGGAAGCGGTGAGTGCTCACCGCGCTGGGTGAGCGGGGGGTGTCCGCACAGTCTCTCTGTTGCCGCCGTAGTGTTGAAGAGTTGCGCGTCTACGTTGGCTGTGGAAGGGCAGATGGTGAAGTGCAATTCTCTTTCGTAATCAACGTGAACACGGAGGAAGCGGTGAGTGCTGACTCGCGCTGGGTGAGCGGTGGGTGTCCGCACAGTCTCTCTGTTGCCGCCGTAGTGTTGAAGAGTTGCGCGTCTACGTTGGCTGTGGAAGGGCAGATGGTGAAGTGCAATTCTCTTTTGTAATCAATTGATCACAGGAAGCGGTGAGTGCTCACTCGCGCTGGGTGAGCGGGTGGTGTCCGCACAGTCTCTCTGTTGCCGCCGTAGTGTTGAAGAGTTGCGCGTCTACGTTGGCTGTGGAAGGCAGATGGTGAAGTGCAATTCTTTCGTAATCAATGTGAGTCACGGAGGAAGGGTGAGTGCTCACTCGCGCTTTGGGTGAGCGGGGTGGGTGTCGCACAGTCTCTCTGTTGCCGCCGTAGTGTTGAAGAGTTGCGCGTCTACGTTGGCTGTGGAAGGGCAGATGGTGAAGTGCAATTCTCTTTCGTACTCAACGTGAATCAAGGAGGAAGTGGTGAGTGCTCACTCGCGCTGGGTGAGCGGTGGGTGTCCGCACAGTCTCTCTGTTGCCGCCGTAGTGTTGAAGAGTTGCGCGTCTACGTTGGCTGTGGAAGGGCAGATGGTGAAGTGCAATTCTCTTTCGTAATCAACGTGAATCAAGGAGGAAGCGGTGAGTGCTCACTCGCGCTGGGTGAGCGGGGGTGGGTGTCCGCACAGTCTCTCTGTTGCCGCCGTAGTGTTGAAGAGTTGCGCGTCTACGTTGGCTGTGGAAGGGCAGATGGTGAAGTGCAATTCCTTTCGTGCTCAACGTGAATCACGGAGGAAGCGGTGAGTGCTGACTCGCGCTGGGTGAGCGGGGGTGGTGTCCGCACAGTCTCTCTGTTGCCGCCGTAGTGTTGAAGAGTTGCGGTCTACGTTGGCTGTGGAGGGCAGATGGTGAAGTGCAATTCTCTTTCGTAATCAATGGTCAGGAGGAAGCGGTGAGTGCTCACTCGCGTTGGGTGAGCGGGGTGGGTGTCCGCACAGTCTCTCTGTTGCCGCCGTAGTGTTGAAGAGTTGCGCGTCTACGTTGGCTGTGGAAGGCAGATGGTGAAGTGCAATTTTTCGTAATCAACGTGAGATCAGGAGGAAGCGGTGAGTGCTCACTCGCGCTGGGTGAGGGGGTGGGTGTCCGCAAGTCTCTCTGTTGCCGCCGTAGTGTTGAAGAGTTGCGCGTCTACGTTGGCTGTGGAAGGGCAGATGGTGAAGTGCAATTCTCTTTCGTAATCAACGTGAATCACGGAGGAAGCGGTGAGTGCTCACTCGCGCTGGGTGAGCGGGGGTGGGTGTCCGCACAGTCTCTCTGTTGCCGCCGTAGTGTTGAAGAGTTGCGCGTCTACGTTGGCTGTGGAAGGCAGATGGTGAAGTGCAATCTCTTTCGTAATCAATTTAATCACGGAGAAGCGGTGAGTGCTCACTCGCGCTGGGTGAGCGGGTGGGGGTCCGCACAGTCTCTCTGTTGCCGCCGTAGTGTTGAAGAGTTGCGCGTCTACGTTGGCTGTGGAGAAGGCAGATGGTGAAGTGCAATTCTCTTTCGTAATCAACGTGAATCACGGAGGAAGCGGTGAGTGCTCACTCGCGCTGGGTGAGCGGGGGTGGGTGTCCGCACAGTCTCTGTTGCCGCCGTAGTGTTGAAGAGTTGCGCGTCTACGTTGGCTGTGGAAGGGCAGATGGTGAAGTGCAATTCTTTCGTAACAATCACGGAGGAAGCGGTGAGTGCTCACTCGCGCTGGGTGAGCGGGGGTGGGTGTCCGCACAGTCTCTCTGTTGCCGCCGTAGTGTTGAAGAGTTGCGCGTCTACGTTGGCTGTGGAAGGGCAGATGGTGAAGTGCAATTCTCTTTCGTGAATCAATGTGAATCACGGAGGAAGCGGTGAGTGCTCACTCGCGCTGGGTGAGCGGGGTGGGTGTCCGCACAGTCTCTCTGTTGCCGCCGTAGTGTTGAAGAGTTGCGCGTCTACGTTGGCTGTGGAAGGGCAGATGGTGAAGTGCAATTCTCTTTCGTAATCAATTTGAGTCACGGAGGAAGGGTGAGTGCTCACTCGCGCTGGGTGAGCGGGGTGGGTGTCCGCACAGTCTCTGTTGCCGCCGTAGTGTTGAAGAGTTGCGCGTCTACGTTGGCTGTGGAAGGGCAGATGGTGAAGTGCAATTCTCTTTCGCTCAACGTGAATCAGGAGGAAGTGGTGAGTGCTCACTCGCGCTGGGTGAGCGGGGTGGTGTCCGCACAGTCTCTCTGTTGCCGCCGTAGTGTTGAAGAGTTGCGCGTCTACGTTGGCTGTGGAAGGGCAGATGGTGAAGTGCAATTTCTTTCGTATCAACTTGAATCACGGAGGAAGCGGTGAGTGCTCACTCGCGCTGGGTGAGCGGTGGGTGTCCGCACAGTCTCTCTGTTGCCGCCGTAGTGTTGAAGAGTTGCGCGTCTACGTTGGCTGTGGAAGGCAGATGGTGAAGTGCAATTCTCTTTCGTAATCAATCGTGATCAAAGGAGGAAGGGTGAGTGCTCACTCGCGCTGGGTGAGCGGGGTGGGTGTCCGCCAGTCTCTCTGTTGCCGCCGTAGTGTTGAAGAGTTGCGCGTCTACGTTGGCTGTGGAAGCAGATGGTGAGTGCAATTCTCTTTCGTAATCAACGTGAGTCAAGGAGGAAGCGGTGAGTGCTCACTCGCGCTGGGTGAGCGGGGTGGTGTCCGCACAGTCCCTCTGTTGCCGCCGTAGTGTTGAAGAGTTGCGCGTCTACGTTGGCTGTGGAAGGGCAGATGGTGAGTGCAATTCTCTTCGTAATCAAGTGAGGCAAGGAGGAAGCGGTGAGTGCTGACTCGAGATGGGTGAGCGGGGGTGGGTGTCCGCACAGTCTCTCTGTTGCCGCCGTAGTGTTGAAGAGTTGCGCGTCTACGTTGGCTGTGGAAGGGCAGATGGTGAGCACATTTAGTCGTAATCATGGATGGGCAAGACGATGCTGGTGAGTGCCACTCGCGCTGAAGTTCAGCGGAGTAGTTCCGCACAATTCTCTGTTCTGCCGAGTATGAAGAGTTGCGGTCTAACTTGGCTGTGGAACAGATTATGCAATTTTCGTAATTTAATTTGAGCAAGAGGAAGCGGTTGAGGCCACTTCGCTGGGTGAGCGGGAAAATTAACCAGTTTTTCTTTGCCGAGGTGTTGAAGAGTTGCCGTCTGATGGCTATGGAAAGGGTAGATGGTGGTGCATTTCTTTCGTAATCAGTGTGAGTCAGGAGGAAGGGTGAGTGCTTGCGCTGGGTGAGCGGGGTGGGTGGGTCGCGTTAGCTGGCGTTGGGGGCGCCGTGGTGTTGAGGAGTTGCGGGGTGGTGGGTTGGCTGTGGAGGGCAGTGGTGAAGTGGGGGTTGCGGGAATAATTTGGGTCGAGGTGGGCGGTGAGTGCTCCCGCGCTGGGTGGCGGGTGGGTGTCGCGCAGCTCTGTTGCCGCCGTGGTGTTGAGAGTTGCGCGTCTACGATTGGCGTGAAGGCAGATGGTGAGTGCACTCTCGTAATGCAATCGAGGGCAAAGGAGGAAGCGGTGGAGTGCTGCTCGCGCTGGGTGAGCCAAGGCGGCGGGTGTCCGCACAGCCCTCTCTGTTGCCGCCTGTAGTGTTGACAGTTGCGCGTCTACGTTAGGCTGTAAGGTCAGATGTATGTGCAAATTTTCTTTCTGTTTTATCAATTTGAGTCTCGGAGCAACGCGTTGAGTGCTCACTCGCTCTGTGACTGAATCAGGTATCCGTCATTCTCGTCTCTTTCCGCCATGAGTGTTCGAAGAGGTTCGCTTCTACTTGGCTTGTTTGAAGGGCATATGGTGAATATCAATTCTCTCTTCTTAATCAATGTAGCAATCGAGGAAAACATGAGTGCTCACCGCGTTGCTGAGCAGGGTGGGTCGCACAGTCTCTGTTTTGGGCGTAGTGTTGAAGAGTTGCGCGTCTACGTTGGCTGTGGAAGGCAGATGGTGAATAATTCTCTTTCGTAATCAATTTGAGTCAAGGAGGAAGCGGTGAGTGCTCACTCGCGCTGGGTGAGCAGGGGGGTGTCCGACAGTCTCTCTGTTGCCGCCGTAGTGTTGAAGAGTTGCGCGTCTACGTTGGCTGTGGAAGGGCAGATGGTGAAGTGCAATTCTCTTTTGTAATCAATGTGAGCGGAGAGCGGTGGGGTGCTCACTCGCGCTGGGGGGCGGGGGGGGTGTCCGCCCGCTCTCTGTTGCCGCCGTAGTGTTGAAGAGTTGCGCGTCTACGTTGCTGTGGAAAGGGGAGATGGTGAAGTGCAATTCTCTTTTGTAATCAATGTGAGTCAAGGAGGAAGCGGTGAGTGCTCACTCGCTGGGTGAGCGGGGTGGTGTCCGCACAGCCCTCTGTTGCCGCCGTAGTGTTGAAGAGTTGCGCGTCTACGTTGGCTGTGGAAGGGCAGATGGTGAAGTCAATTCTCTTTCGTAATCAATGTGAGTCAAGGAGAAACGGTGAGTGCTCACTCGCGCTGGGGGGGGTGGGTGTCCCACAGTTCTCTGTTGCGCCGTAGTGTTGAAGAGTTGCGCGTCTTTCGTTGGCTTTGGAAGGGCAGATGGTGAAGGCAATTCTCTTTCGTAATCAATTTGAGTCAAGGAGGAAGCGGTGAGTGCTCACTCGCGCTGGGTGAGCGGGGGTGGGTGTCCGCACAGTCTCTCTGTTGCCGCCGTAGTGTTGAAGGTTGCGCGTCTACGTTGGCTGTGGGAAAGGGGAGATGGTGAAGTGCAATTCTCTTTCGTAATCAATTTGAGTCAAGGAGGAAGCGGTGAGTGCTGACTCGCTGGGTGAGCGGGGTGGGGGTCCGCACAGTCTCTGTTGCCGCCGATGTTGAAGAGTTGCGCGTCTACGTTGCTGTGGGAAAGGGCAGATGGTGAAGTGCAATTCTCTTTCGTAATCAATGTGAGTCAAGGAGGAAGCGGTGAGTGCTCACTCGCGTTGGGTGAGCGGGGGTGGTGTCCGCACGTCTCTCTGTTGCGCCGTAGTGTTGAAGAGTTGCGCGTCTACGTTGGCTGTGGAAGGGCAGATGGTGAAGTGCATTCTTTCGTGCTCAACGGAATCACGGAGAAGCGAGGTGCTGCGCTGGGTGAGCGGGGTGGGTGTCCGAAGTCTCTTGTTGCCGCCGTAGTGTTGAAGAGTTGCGCGTCTACGTTGCTTTGGGAAAGGGGAGATGGTGAAGTGCAATTTCTTTCGTAATCAAGTGAGCAGGAGGAAACGGTGAGTGCTCACTCGCGCTGGGGGAGCGGGTGGGTGTCCGCACAGTCTCTCTGTTGCCGCCGTAGTGTTGAAGAGTTGCGCGTCTACGTTGGCTGTGAAGGGCAGATGGTGAAGTGCAATTCTCTTTCGTAATCAAGTGAGTCAAGGAGGAAGCGGTGAGTGCGACTCGCGCTGGGTGGGAGGTGGGTGTCCGCCCTCTGTTGCCGCCGTAGTGTTGAAGAGTTGCGCGTCTACGTTGGCTGTGGAAGGGCAGATGGTGAAGGATTCTCTTTCGTAATCAATTTGGGGTCAAGGAGGAAGCGGTGAGTGCTCACTCGCTGGGTGAGCGGGGGGGGTCCGCACAGCCTCTGTTGCCCCCGTAGTGTTGAAGAGTTGCGCGTCTACGTTCGCTGTGGAAGGCAGATGGTGAAGTGCAATTCTCTTTCGTAATCAATTTAGTCAAAGGAAGCGGTGAGTGCTGACTGCGCTGGGTGAGCGGGTGGGTGTCCACTTTTCTCTGTTGCCGCCGTAGTGTTGAAGAGTTGCGCGTCACGTTGGCTGTGGAAGGGCAGATGGTGAAGTGCATTTTTTCGTAATCAATTTGAGTCAGGAAGCGGTAGTGCTCACCGCGCTGGGTGAGCGGGGTGGTTCCCCACAGTTCTCTGTTTCCGCCGTAGTGTTGAAGAGTGGGGTCAGCGTTGGCTGTGGAAGGGGAGATGGTGAATGCAACTTTTGTAATCATGTGAGTCAAGGAGGAAGGGTGAGTGCTCACCGCGTTGGGTGAGCGGGGTGGGTGTCCGCCCGTTCTCTGTTGCCGCCAGTTGAAGAGTTGCGCGTCTACGTTGGCGTAAGGGGAGATGGTGAAGTGCAATTTTCTTCGTAATCAATTTGAGTCAAGGAGGAAACGGTGAGTGCTCACTGCGCTGGGTGAGCGGGGGTGGGTGTCCCCACAGTTTTCTGTTGCCGCCGAGTGTTGAAAGTTGCGCGTCTACGTTGGCTGTGGAAGGGCAGATGGTGAATGCAATTCTCTTTCGTAATCAATGAGTCAAGGGGAAGCGGTGAGTGCTCACTCGCGTTGGGTGAGCGGGGGTGTCCGCACAGTCTCTCTGTTCGCCGTAGTGTTGAAGAGTTGCGCGTCTACGTTGGCTGTGGAAGGCAGATGGTGAAGGCAATTTTCTTTCGTAATCAATTTGAGTCAAAGGAAGGGCGGAGTGCTCACTCGCTTTGGGGGAGCGGGGTGGGTGTCCACAGTCTCTCGTTGCCGCCGTAGTGTTGAAGGTGCGCGTCTACGTTGGCTTTTTGGAAGGGCAGATGGTGAAGTGCAATTCTTCGTGCTCAACGGAATCACGGAAGCGGTGAGTTGACCGCGCTGGAGCGGGTGGGTCCGCCAGTCTTTTGTTGCCGCCGTAGTGTTGAAGGGTTGCGCGCCGTTGGGTGTGAAGGGCAGATGGTGGGCAATTTTTCGTAATCAATTTGGGTGAGGAAGCGGTGAGTGCTCACTCGCGCTGGGTGAGCGGGGTGGGGGTCCGCACAGTTCTGTTGCCGCCGTAGTGTTGAAGAGTTGCGCGTCTACGTTGGCTGTGGAAGGGCAGATGGTGAAGTGCAATTCTCTTTCGTAATCAAGTAGCCAAAGGAGGAAGCGTGAGTGCTCACCGCGTTGGTGAGCGGGTGGGTGTCCGACAGTCTCTGTTGCCGCCGTAGTGTTGAAGGGGTGCGCTCTCGTTGGCTGTGGAGGGCAGATGGTGAGTGCAACCCCTTTCAATCAATGTGAGTCAAGAGGAAGCGGTGAGTGCTGACTCGCGCTGGGTGAGCGGGATGGTGTCCGCACAGTCTCTCTGTTTCCCCCGAGTGTTGAAGAGTTGCGCGTCTACGTTGGCTGTGGAAGGCAGATGGTGAAGTGCAATTCTCTTTCGTGCTCAACGTGAATCACGGAGGAAGCGGTGAGTGTGACTCGCGCTGGTGAGCTGGTGTGGTGTCCGCGCAGTCGCTCGTGCCGCCGTAGTGTTGAAGGCGCGCCCTTCCCTTTTTGGTTAAGGTGATATTAGTGAAGTGCAATCTCTTTCGTGCTCAACGTGAATCACGGAGGAAGCGGTGAGTGCTGACTCGCGCTGGGTGAGCGGGGGGGGTGTCCGCACAGTCTCTCTGTTGCCGCCGTAGTGTTGGAAAAGTGCGCGTCTACGTTGGCTGTGGAAGGGCAGATGGTGAAGGCAATTCCTTCGTAATCACGTAGTCAAGGAGGAAGCGGTGAGGCTCCTCCCCTGGGTGAGCGGGGTGGGTGTCCCACAGTCTCTCTGTTCCGCCGTAGTGTTGAAGAGTTTCGCGCACGTTGGCTGGAAGGGCAGATGGTGAAGTGCAATTCTCTTTCGTAATCAATGTGAGTCAAGGAGGAAGCGGTGAGTGCTCACCGCGCTGGGTGAGCGGGGTGGTGTCCGCACAGCCTCTGTTGCCGCCGTAGTGTTGAAGGGGTTGCGCGTCTACGTTGGCTGTGGAAGGGCAGATGGTGAAGGCAATTCCTTTCGTAATCAATGTGAGCCCAAAGGGGGAAGCGGTGAGTGCTCACTCGCGCTGGGTGAGCGGTGGGTGTCCGCACAGTCTCTGTTGCCGCCCTAGTGTTGAAGAGTTCGCGCTACGTTGGCTGTGGAAGGGGAGATGGTGAAGTGCAATTTCTTTTGTAATCAATTTGAGTCAAGGAGGAAGCGGTGAGTGCTCACTCCCCTGGGTGAGCGGGGGGGGTGTCCGCACTCTCTGTTGCCGCCGTAGTGTTGAAGAGTTGCGCGTCACGTTGGCTGTGGAAGGGCAGATGGTGAAGTGCAACTCTTTCGTGCTCAACGTAATCACGGGGGAAGCGGTGAGTGCTGACTCGCGCTGGGTGGCGGGTGGGTGTCCGCACAGTCTCTCTGTTGCCGCCGTAGTGTGAAGAGTTGCGCGTCTACGTTGGCTGTGGGGGCAGATGGTGAAGTAATTTCTTTTGTGCTCAACGGGAAACACGGAGGAAGCGGTGAGTGCTGACTCGCGCTGGGTGAGCTGGTGTGGGTGTCCGCGCGGGCGCTTTTGCTGCCGCCGTAGTGTTGAAGCGTCGCGCTTCCTTGTTGGTTAAGGTGATAATAGTGAAGGCAATCTCTTTTGTGCCCAACGTGAATCACGGAGGGAAACGGTGAGGCTGACTCGCGCGGGTGAGCGGGTGGGTGTCCGCACAGTCTCTCTGTTGCCGCCGTAGTGTTGAAGAGTTGCGCGTCTACGTCTGTGGAAGGGGAGATGGTGAAGTGCAATTCTCTTTCGTAATCAATGTGAGTCAAGGAGGAAGCGGTGAGTGCTCACCGCCGGTAGCGGGGGTGGGTGTCCGCCAGTCCTTCTGTTGCCGCCGTAGTGTTGAAGAGTTGCGCGTCTACGTTGGCTGTGGAAGGGCAGATGGTGAAGTGCAATTCTCTTTCGTAATCAAGTGAGTCAAGGAGGAAGCGGTGAGTGCTGACCGCGCTGGGTGGAGGGTGGGTGTCCGCAAGTCCCCTGTTGCCGCCGAGTGTTGAAGAGTTGCGCGTCTACGTTGGCTGGGAAGGGCAGATGGTGAAGTGCAATTCTTTCGTAATCAATTTGAGTCAAGGAGGAAGCGGTGAGGGGCTCACCGCGCTGGGTGAGCGGGGGGGTGTCCGCACAGTCTCTCTGTTGCCGCCGTAGTGTGAAGAGTTGCGCGTCTACGTTGGCTGTGGAAGGCAGATGGTGAAGTGCAATTTCTTTCGTGCTCAACGTGAATCACGGAGAGCGGTGAGTGCTGACTCGCGCGTGAGGGGGTGGTGTCCGCACAGTCTCTGTTGCCCCGTAGGTTGAAGAGTTGCGCGTCTACGTTGGCGTGGAAGGGCAGATGGTGAAGTGCAATTCTTTCGTAATCAATTTAGTCAAGGAGGAAGCGGTGAGTGCTCACTCGCGCTGGGTGAGCGGGTGGGTGTCCGCACAGTCTTCTGTTGCCGCCGTAGTGTTGAAGAGTTGCGCGTCTCGTTGGCGGAAGGGCAGATTGGTGCAATTCCTTTCGTGCTCAACGTGAATCACGGAGGAAGCGGTGAGTGCTGACTCGCGCTGGTGGTGGTGGGTGTCCGCGCAGTCGCTCTGCCGCCGTAGTGTTGAAGCGTCGTGCTTCCTTGTTGGTTAAGGTGATATTAGTGAAGTGCAATTTCTTTCGTGCTCAACGTGAATCACGGAGGAAGCGGTGAGTGCTGACTCGCGCTGGGTGAGGGGTGGGTGTCCGCACAGTCTCTCTGTTGCCGCCGTAGTGTTGAAGAGTTGCGCGTCTACGTTGGCGTGGAAAGCAGATGGTGAAGTGCAATTTCTTTCGTAATCAATGTGAGTCAAAGGGGGAAGCGGTGAGTGCTCACTCGCGCTGGGTGGAGCGTGGGTGTCCGCACAGTCTCTCTGTTGCCGCCGTAGTGTTGAAGAGTTTCGCGTCTACGTTGGCTGTGGAAGGGCAGATGGTGAAGTGAATTTCTTTCGTAATCAATTGAGTCAAAGGGGGAAGCGGTGAGTGCTGACTCCCCTGGGTGAGCGGGGTGGGTGTCCGCAAGTCTCTCTGTTGCCGCCGTAGTGTTTAAAGTTGCGCGTCTACGTTGGCTTTGGGAAAGGGGAGATGGTGAAGTGCAATTCTCTTTCGTAATCAATGGAGTCAGGAGGAAGCGGTGAGTGCTCACTCGCGCTGGGTGAGCGGGGTGGGTGTCCGCACAGCCCTCTGTTGCCGCCGTAGTGTTGAAGAGTTGCGCGTCTACGTTGGCTGTGGAAGGGCAGATGGTGAAGTGCAATTCTCTTTCGTAATCAATTTGAGTCAAGGAGGAAGCGGTGAGTGCTCACCGCGCTGGGTGAGCGGGGTGGGTGTCCGCACAGTCTCTCTGTTGCCGCCGTAGTGTTGAAGAGTTGCGCGTCTACGTTGGCTGTGGAAGGGCAGATGGTGAAGTGCAATTCTCTTTCGTAATCAATTTAGTCAGGAGGAAGCGGTGAGTGCTCACCGCGTTGGTGAGCGGGGTGGGATCCGCACAGTTTTCTGTTGCCGCCGTAGTGTTGAAGAGTTGCGCGTCTACGTTGGCTGTGGAAGGGCAGATGGTGAAGTGCAATTCTTTTCATGCTCAACGTGAATCACGGAGGAAGCGGTGAGTGCTGACTCGCGCTGGGTGAGCGGGTGGGGGTCCCCACAGCTCTCTGTTGCCGCCGTAGTGTTGAAGAGGGGCGTCTACGTTGGCTGTGGAAGGGCAGATGGTGAAGTGCAATTCTCTTTCGTAATCAAGTGAGTCGAGGAAGCGGTGAGTGCTCACTCGCGCTGGGTGAGCGGGGTGGGTGTCCGCACAGTCTCTCTGTTGCCGCCGAGTGTTGAAGATTGCGCGTCCGTTGGCTGTGGAAGGGCAGATGGTGAAGTGCAATTTCTTCGTAATCAATGTGAGTCAAGGAGAAGCGGTGAGTGCTCACCGCGCTGGGTGAGCGGGTGGGTGTCCGCATTCTCTGTTGCCGCCGTAGTGTTGAAGAGTTGGGGTCTACGTTGGCTGTGGAAGGGCAGATGGTGAAGTGCAATTCTCTTTTGTAATCAATTTGAGTCAAGGAGGAAGCGGTGAGTGCTCACTCGCGCTGGGTGAGCGGGGGTGTCCGCACAGTCTCTCTGTTGGGCCGTATTTGAAGAGTTGCGCGTCTACGTTGGCTGTGGAAGGGCAGATGGTGAAGTGCAATTTCTTTCGTAATCAATGAGTCAAGGAGGAAGCGGTGAGTGCTCACTCGCGTTGGGTGAGCGGGTGGGGGTCCGCACAGCCTCTGTTCGCCGTAGTGTTGAAAGTTGCGCGTCACGTTGGCTGTGGAAGGGCAGATGGTGAAGTGCAACCCCTTTTGTAATCAATTTGAGTCAAGGAGGAAGCGGTGAGTGCTCACCGCGCTGGGTGAGGGGTGGGTGTCCGACAGTTCTCTGTTGCCGCCGTAGTGTTGAAGAGTTGCGCGTCTACGTTGGCTGTGGAAGGGCAGATGGTGAAGTGCAATTTCTTTCGTAATCAATGTGAGTCAAGGAGAAGCGGTGAGTGCTCACTCGCGTTGGGTGAGCGGGGGGTGTCCGCACAGTCTCTCTGTTGCCGCCGTAGTGTTGAAGAGTTGCGCGTCTACGTTGGCTGTGGAAGGGCAGATGGTGAAGTGCAATTCTTTTCGTAATCAATTTGAGTCAGGAGGAAGCGGTGAGGCTCACTCGCGTTGGGTGAGCGGGGTGGGTGTCCGCACAGTTTTCTGTTGCCGCCGTAGTGTTGAAGAGTTGCGCGTCTACGTTGGCTGTGGAAGGGCAGATGGTGAAGTGCAATCTTCTGCTCAACGTGAATCGGAGGAAGCGGTGAGTGCTGACTCGGCTGGGTGAGCGGGGGGGTGTCCGCACAGTCTCTCTGTTGCCGCCGTAGTGTTGAAGAGTTGCGCGTCTACGTTGGCTGTGGAAGGGCAGATGGTGAAGTGCAATTTCTTTCGTAATCAATTTTTAGCGGAGAGCGGTGAGTGCTCACCGCGCTGGGTGAGCGGGGTGGGTGTCCGCACAGTCTCTTTGCCGCCGTAGTGTTTAAGAGTTGGCGCACCCTTGGCTGTGGAAGGGCAGATGGTGAAGTGCAATTCTCTTTCGTAATCAAGTGAGTCAAGGAGGAAGCGGTGAGTGCTGACTCGCGCTGGGTGAGGGTGGGTGTCCGCACAGTCTCTCTGTTGCCCCCGTAGTGTTGAAGAGTTGCGCGTCTACGTTGGCTGTGGAAGGGCAGATGGTGAAGTGCAATTTCTTTCGTAATCAATTTAGTCCAAGGAGGAAGCGGTGAGTGCTCACCGCGCTGGGTGAGCGGGTGGGTGTCCGCACAGTCTCTCTGTTGCCGCCGTAGTGTTGAAGAGTTGCGCGTCTACGTTGGGTGTGGAAGGCAGATGGTGAAGTGCAATTCTCTTTCGTAATCAGTGAGTCAAGGAGGAAGCGGTGAGTGCTCACTCGCGTTGGGTGAGCGGGGGGGTGTCCCACAGTTCTCTGTTGCCGCCGTAGTGTTGAAAGAGTTGCGCTACGTTGGCTGTGGAGGGGCAGATGGTGAAGTGCAATTTCTTTTGTAATCAATGAGTCAAGGAGGAAGCGGTGAGTGCTGACTCGCGCTGGGTGAGCGGGGGTGGGTGTCCGCACAGTCTCTGTTGCCGCCGTAGTGTTGAAGGTTGCGCGTCTACGTTGGCTGTGGAAGGGCAGATGGTGAAGTGCAATTCTCTTTCGTGCTCAACGTGAATCACGGAGGAAGCGGTGAGTGCTCACTCGCGCTGGGTGAGCGGGGGTGGGTGTCCGCACAGTCTCTCTGTTGCCGCCGTAGTGTTGAAGAGTTGCGCGTCTACGTTGGCTGTGGAAGGGCAGATGGTGAAGTGCAAATCTCTTTCGTGCTCAACGTGAATCACGGAGGAAGCGGTGAGTGCGACTCGCGCTGGGTGAGCGGGGTGGGTGTCCGCACAGTCTCTCTGTTTCCGCCGTAGTGTTGAAGAGGTTGCTCTACGTTGGCTGTGGAAGGGCAGATGGTGAAGTGCAATTCTCTTTTGTGCTCAGCGTGAATCACGGAGGAAGCGGTGAGTGCTGACTCGCGCTGGGTGAGCTGGTGTGGGTGTCCGCGCAGTCGCTCTGCTGCCGCCGTAGTGTTGAAGCCTCGCGCTTCCTTGTTGTTAAGGTATTTTGAAGTGCAATTTTCTTTCGTGCTCAACGTGAATCACGGAGGAAGCGGTGAGTGCTGACTCGCGCTGGGAGCGGGGTGGGTGTCCACATCTATCTGTTGCCGCCGTAGTGTTGAAGAGTTGCGCGTCTACGTTGGCTGTGGAAGGGCAGATGGTGAAGTGCAATTTCTTTCGTAATCAATGTGAGCCGGAGGAAGCGGTGAGTGCTCACCGCGCTGGGTGAGGGGTGGGTGTCCGCACAGTCCTTCTGTTGCCGCCGTAGTGTTGAAGAGTTGCGCGTCTACGTTGGCTGTGGAAGGGCAGATGGTGAAGTACAAACTTTCCAAGCTATTGTTACGGAACAAATATAAAACTCTACATGTTGTAAATTACTTTCTCGAACGCGATGTATAGTAAGAATCCCCGTTTGAATGGTCCTTAATAAGAAAAAGTGGTTTAATAGCGGGGGTGGGCGTTGGGTGCTGATGTGGGCGTTGGGGTGGAGGTGGGCGTTGGGTGGGGGGTTGGGTGGGGGTGGGGTGGGGGGGGGGTGTTGGTGGGTTGGGGGTGGCGTTGGGTGCGGGGATGGGCGTTGGGCTGGGGCGTTGGGGTGGAGGGGCGTTGGGGTGGGTGTGGGCGGAGGTGGGCGTGGGGGGGGTGTTGGGGGGAGGTGGGGGGCGGGGTGGGTTGGGTGGGGGCGTTGGGCGAGGTGGGCGGTGGTAGGCAAAGCCCAGTGGCGCGGCCCTGCGCATGCGCGGGCGGCGGGGGGCTCCAGGCCCAGGCCGCCATCTTGGCTGGTTGTGCGTGCTGCCTGGGGACGACGCTGATCCAAAATGGCGCGCGCGGCGCTTCAGCTGCCCTGCAACAGCAGCCCACATCGCTTATTGCTCTTTTTTGTTTTTCCTTATTCCTTGTTACTCCTTTTCTTTCGTGTTTGATCTTTTCGTCTCCGTCATTCCTTTTCATTCTTCTTTAGTCTCTTGCATTATCTCAAAATCATGTTCATTCCTGCTCTGTCCCCATTACTCCCCGCCGCTTTCGCTCACTCTCGAGTTCTTTTCCTCTCTCTTACGCCAATTGTACTCCAGGTTCTCCATTATTCTACCTCGCTTCTTTTCGCTTACTGAAAATATCAAATACAGATCTCCGTTCTTTTAATCACATATTAGCAATCGATGGTAAATCATGACTGAAGACATTAAAACATCTCCAAAAAGTTACTCTCAAGCAGCTAAAATACTCATTGTCGTTTGTTTTGAAATATGTTGATGTATAAATCAGAACAAGTTTTCTACATTTTTAAATTATAGAAAACAGTTAAATATTGAGAAGCAGAGTTTAATATATTGTTCAAAAATCTAATTCTAAAATCGCTAAATATACAGTTATTAACATAAAACAATTAAAATTTCCCTCGTTTGTCTGAAAAAACTTATTAATCTATCAAACGCTGATATCTCATATTCTAAAATATTAGTAACAAAAAATTTTAAGTACAAGTTTGTATGGATATTTACCTAGATGATTCTATAATTTTCCGGTCTTACTAAGATAACGCTCATCTATGGTAAAACCTTCTGAACAGTATATAGTTATCTTTAATTGTAATACGTTTGCGGTCACCATCTTACTCAGTTTTGTGGAGAGAAGTACTCGAGTTTTTTTTTAATTTGTTGCGTTCAAGTTGACGCAACGCGTCTCCAAGCCCCTTGGAGGGCAATAGGTGCTTTTTGCGCTGGGGAATAATCCTCCATTATCTTTTTTCGCCCTTTTTTGGAGAAATCCTCCATTATCCACGTTATTTGTCTTCCGTCACGTCACGCGGCAGTCAATTGTCAAGACCACCAAGTAGCATCTCCGCGTACGCGTCTCCTGCTATGCGCTCCTGCGTCATTACCCAGCGGCCAGAAATGGGAAGGGCTAGGGTTACGGACACTTCGCAGGGGTTGGACTAGCACTTGTGAAGCAGCCAAACTCGTTTTGTTGGAACACATTTCACATGAGATTCGACGGGAATTGAACCCGGCAACAAGGCTAGCAACTTTGCTCTGCGTCACGAGCAGGCGGTTGAGTGCGGTGCGTGGAATCTCAAGATGTTTAGCTTCATCGCGACAACGCACCTGGGCTTGCTGCGCAGATTACGAGGAGTGCTGTGAAGGACTAAGATTTCAAAGAGCGCAACTACTAACCAGCTTGGTCCTGTGACCTCTACCACTAATCAGAACTGAAGAAGAACCTTCAGGGAAAAAGTTTCAGGCGAGTGTGAGCTAAAAGAGGCAGTTTTTGATCATTTTGCGAAGTGAAATCTGAGAAGGATGATTAAATTGAAACAAATCCATCCAAGGCCAATCAATTTTAGACAGAATAAATTTTCCGAGTGTTCCCAGACTGTACTAACTAGGTAGTCGACTCACGTAAGTATTGCTCAACAGCGTTTGTCATTAAGGAGTCGGGCATCTACAGGAATTTTTACAAAATTAAATTGTTTAGAAGTCAGAATATGTTTCAAACGCAGAGAACGTTTCCAAATGGCGTGTCCAACTTGGGGTATCATATAGCAAAAGTTACGAAATTAGCGCTCAACTAGGAACCGCGTGTAATAAACGTTTAAAAAACAAGCAGGTCCAACTTGGGGCTGCCTATAGCCTAACGAGAAACATATCAATACAAAATCCTATGCAAGTGTATACGAGTGTTTACCTTGGAGACCATATTGAGCATATTTTCAGGTACAAAATTTAAAAAATTTTTTTAGACAATTACCATTACTTAAATAAAGGCGACGGCCAAATCCCAAACATGAAAATTAAGCAGACATTTCGAAGTTAAAAGTAAAACTTTCTGCCGTACGATTTGCTACCTACATGGCTGACAACTCATGCAATATGTTTAAATAATAGAAGTCATTTGTCATACACATAAAGGTTAAGCATGTCCCTGAATAATGTAATTTGTGAACGTGGCTGAACCGCCTGCTTGGAGGGTCGGCTGAGGAATTCAGGATTCACTTGAAGGATTACAGTCGCCCGGGGTGAATCTGCTGCGAAGAGCTCAGCCACAAGAAGCACACGGGGCTTCACTCAATTCCAATTTTATCTTCAACTTCCATCTTCGCATTTTAAAATGCAATTGTAAGTTCAGAATGCTTTCAAATAATTTTGTAATTTGTTTATGTATCACTTGAACTCCAGCTATTAAGATCTTATAATTTTTAAAAAAATATTTGCATCACCAACTACTCATTTATATGATCTCGCTGTCTGGAGAATTCATCCGGCCTGCTGCTTTGATTGGTATTTTTCCGTGGTTCCTCCGATCTACATCAGGCGAATGCTGGAGCACTACCCTAACAAACGGACCAGGGTCCGCGCGCGATCTTTCCTTCCTCTTCCTTTTTTCATCCTTTACTTATACAACTTACACTAACATGCACTGCATTAACACACTCACCGTCTAGTGGGGGAAGATCACCGCCACCCCCATGAAACAAATCATGCACTACACTTACGGGACTAATGATCCTAGTAGTTGACGCGCCCGGAAACAAATAATCCACCTGATGCCTCGAGCCTCATAAATAAAGCAATTACTATTGCTTACTGTTATCACAAGAGGGCGGATTTTGATGACCTACAATATCATCAAAAAGATCTATAAATCATTTTTAAAATGTTTTAAAAGTGCCCTAAATTAAAGAAAAATGTCGTTTAAAATGTGATCAAAACGAGTTCAGATGAACAATTCAAGCTTTTGGACATGTTACTGATGTAATTCAGTCTTATTTAGTTCGTTCAAATGAAATCAGCTTCCAACTTTTGGTTTGGACTTGACCAGGAAATCTTGCTGACATTACAATTTCTGAGCGAAGAAATTGAATTGATTCAGGAATTCTGTAAAGAACATTTGTTGCATCTCGTAAATATTATTTGAAGCATGTACCATTAAAATCGATGAAATCCGCGAAATATAGTTAAAAATTATGAAAAAGGTCATTTAAAGACTTATTATTCGAAATCGAAGAAAAATGCGCAAAAAGTCCTATAAAAATGGGTCATTTCCTTTTGTCATCACATAAAATGAATTTATATTCTAAAAGGCATCGCTTCTAAAGCGAAAAGAAAAAGAGCCTGCGGTCTCATTGAAGTCCTCCCCGTAGTCATCGCAACTACTCTTCCGCGTGCTGCGCTCTACCTGTGCGTGAGGGGCCCGTGCGCCATTTGTCTCCTCGCGTGTCGCGTGTCGTTTGTCGGCTGCGCAGCGACTGATGGGAGGCCGGGCGCAAAAAGGCAGTACGAGCGGTGGCGATGTCGAGCGCAGATGACATGGCGGATAATGGGGAAATCCCCAAAGAGCTTTCCTGCCGTTGGACGAAACCGCTTCAACGAATCAGAGGCGGAGGGTGTGTTAAGCTAAGTGACAAGGCATGTGATCGGGATACAAAGAAGTGATGATACGATCCTAACATTGTGAGCAATCAGTCTGAAAGAGACAATATTTCTTTTGTTGACGTACAACAACTTGAATTTTACTGTGCTTGTCGTATGGTACATTACAACTATTAACGACCAAATCTATAGTAGCAAGATGTATGCCATTTGAAGGAAAAAGCTCCTAACCCCTCAGTTGAAAATTTCAATTTTAAATTCGCAATGTTAAATCTAAATTTCTTTTTAAAATATAGAAGAATAATTAAATAACTTTCTGAATTCATTATACTGTTTCTGGTCAGATATTCAGTGCCAGTTATATCTGTACTCTGAATATTTGTTTGTAATTGTTGTAATTTGTGTATCATGGCAAAAGTTATTTTGATAATAAAATAACACTAATCGTAAGCAAATTAACACTTAAAATATGTGACAATAGATGCAGAGAAATGAGAAAACATTCAACAGCGGAATTTTCAGCTTCCTCAGGGCAATCAACTGCTGCTTGCGGCGGCCGTTTCCGTTTTAAGCAAGTAAACGAAATTGCATGTGTGAGTAGAAGTGCTTCAAAACATTTCTCATACAGTTTCTCTAAAAAATCGATAGATGTGGGTAAAAATTAGCTTAAAAAACGGCATTTTCAGATACGCTCGAGCGACATTTCCTAGAAACAGCTCCAAATTTTTCAATGAAATGACCCTATTATAATGTCCCTTCTATAATGTTCTTGTAGTCAAATTTCAATTTTACTATTAGGGATCAATGGAAATTGAGCAAACGTGAAAAGTCTTTTGGGCGCCAATACATGTTAGCCGAGAAGACGGTGGGGTAAAGAAGTAAAGATGGCGCAGATTAAACATTAAGGAAAGAAGCTAGTTTGAGAATGCCTGTGTCATTCGGTGCAGTCACTTCCTTCTTTTCTGTGCATTCCCTCACCTCAGTGATCGCCATTAAGCTACAGGATTATTTTCTCTTTCATTTATGTACTTTCTGTTGTCTTAGAAATTTTCCAATAGACTTTGTAAATTTAGCGTTAAGAGAGTATAGTATGTATTCAATGATTGCTGTTTAGAAGTACAATCTATTCTTTTTCTTCCTCTCACTAATCATTCTTAAATAAGTTGCTCATGGAAATTACTTCACTTTTTGGCATTTGCTTCATGATTCACTGAATTGCTTGCGAGTTTTAGTCATTTTGACTATGTTTTCTCAATTACCATATTTTTTATTAAGATAGGATCCACTAATTTTATTACCATCACGTACCTTACATGCAATTACTTTCTTAGTCTTCACAAAAAAATATTAAAACCTTATCTTTTTGTCACTTGAAACATCTGATAATATTTAAAAATCTATTCTCACATCTTGTTTACTTTGCCCTTTTCTACTAATAATTTAAAAGTCAGTTATCTCTAAAGTAATTTTACCTGCTTTTTATTTTTTATTATGTCTATTAGTATTACATCTTTGTATCTCTTTCGTGTCATGATCTTTACTCTCTCAATTTCAGTTTGCATCATAATCATTTTTAAGTCCACTAATTCAAATCTTGTTTTGTTGCTATGAATTTCAGTTAAGATTTAGTTTTATTTGAAACAAAAAACATTTACTTCTTTTTTAATATTTCCTCTACTTATTTTTTAATTCATATCTCCCTTTACCATTACTTTATTCTAAAATTACTGATCCTTTATATAATTTCTTTTTTGTTTAGTCGCCTCTAAACGGAGTGAGCTAAGTCGTAGCTCAGAGCGAATGTCGATTGCCTTTCACCAAGCTGGATTCCTGGGCAATCTCATGTGGAATTTGCCCCGACAAAACGAGCTGACTGCTTCACCGATTGACGAGGGGCCTCCGCCATTTGCGCTGCGAGTCTCCGTTTGCTCCTTTCGCTCTTGCGACGGTTTTCGTCGCAGCGCCTCCCGCCGTTTCCGCTCCAGGGCCGCGATTCTGCTCTGTTCCGGCAACCACCAGCAGCGTTGCCAGAGTGCTAGAACTGCGAGCACTTGCTGGTGCCTGCATCGCAGCGTCGCGAAAATTCCAAGGCGCCGCCCACCAACCAAAGGTCCTAATCCTTTGCCCTCGCAGCCCATAAAACACGTCCTCTCTCCACGACTGACCGACAACGACGAGATATTGTAGCAACAGATGCTTTTATAAGCACTAAAAACATGGAATCAAATCAAATCGAGTCCGCAATATACAATCAGCTACTCATTCTCATTTCAGTCATTAAAACAACACTTAGGTCAATGACGACTCCTATCAAGCAAGTCACCCAACCGTAGTCAATGCTTCGCTACGATTAGTTATATTTGAATAGAATTGCTGGAATCATAGGGAACAAATTTTGTGTTTCGTAATATTGTGATATACAATAGATATTTTTTAATAAAATAACATTTAAAAATTGCCTCCAAATTTACTGCCTCTTTTCAGTCTATTTCCTAGCTCGTCTACCAGAATGCGACAGGATTAGTATATTTTCTGACTCATAGTTGCGTTGCTTCTTCATGGTCCGTTGAAATAGCCTATCGACTGACCTCACCTACCAGCTGGCCATTTGATACGCTACATGTGCTAAGATCAAGAAATTATGGTTATAAGAGTATTTTTGTTAAAAAGTGAGATACACACTAGAACGATAGTAACTTGTACAGTACTTGCTACTTAAGAGCACAACCAGGCACCTAGGAAAAAACAAAAAAAGGTTTTTTTTAATTTAATTAAAACCTTCCAATTATTAACAATACAGGATTTCATTTTTTTAAAATATTCAAAAACTGTAATTTTATATTAACCTATTTGGCAAAATATCAGAGGCAAAAAGCAAAGAGAATCAGGGCCTCAATAAATCCTTGTCAAAACATAACGTTATTAAAAACCAATTGTTATAAAAATGTATCTGTGTACTTCACACTGACCACACTATCAACTTCAGAAAAAAAGCAGTTCGGATGTCAGTAAGCATATAACACTCCCAATGTTAGGATATTATATTTCCAGTACATATCTTCGATTTTTAGTACAATGAACATCATTATTGCTAATTATTTTTGCAATTGAATACGTATAAAATTAAATGTTACTACATAATACCGTTTACTCAATACTTTCGTAATACAAATGTGTACAACAAAACACAACTATAATACAAGTTTTAGTTCTTAAATAGTTCTATTTCTTGAATCCGGTAGCATATTTTTTTGTGCAAGTGGTATCTCGTCTTCTAGCCCCGCTGAGGTGCACGACGAGCCGACACAGGCGTCGGGCAGGCTGATTACAGCTCAGAAGCTGGCCCACCCAGAAGAGAATCTCTGCGACGCTGACGAGGCTCAGCCCCAGGCACAGGCCCAGCAGGCCGCCCAGGTTAGCTGCAAAGACATCTGGCATCAGGCCCACTCTCATTCATTTGCGCCAAGCAGAAGAAAAGCTCTGCGACGCTGACGAGGCTCATTCCCAGGCGCAGGCCCAGCAGGCCGCCAAGGTTAGCTGCAAAGACATCTGGCATCAGGCCCACTCTCATTCATTTGCGCCAACCAGAAGAGAAGCTCTGCGACGCTGACGAGGCTCAGCCCCAGGCACAGGCCCAGCAGGCCGCCCAGGTTAGCTGCAAAGACATCTGGCATCAGGCCCACTCTCATTCAGTTGCGCCAAACAGAAGAGAAGCTCTGCAACGCTGACGAGGCTCAGCCCCAGGCACAGGCCCAGCAGGCCCCCCAGGTTAGCTGCAAACACATCTGGCATCAGGCCCTCTCATTCATTTGCGCCAACCAGAAGAGGCTCTGCGACGCTGACGAGGCTCATTCCCAGGCACAGGCCCAGCAGGCCGCAAAGGTTAGCTGCAAAGACATCTGGCATCAGACCCACTCTCATTCATTTGCGCCAACCAGAAGAAATCTCTGAGACGCTGACGAGGCTCAGCCCCAGGCACAGGCCCAGCAGGCCGCCCAGGTTAGCTGCAAAGACATCTGGCATCAGGCCACTCTCATTCATTTGCGCCAACCAGAAGAAGCTCTGCGACGCTGACGAGGCTCAGCCCCAGGCACAGGCCCAGCAGGCCCCCAGGTTAGCTGCAAAGACATCTGGCATCAGACCCACTCTCATTCATTTGCGCCAACCAGAAGAATCTCTGGACGCTGACGAGGCTCAGCCCCAGGCACAGGCCCAGCAGCCGCCCAGGTTAGCTGCAAAGACATCTGGCATCAGACCCACTCTCATTCATTTGCGCCAACCAGAAGAGAATCTCTGCAACGCTGACGAGGCTCAGCCCCAGGCACAGGCCCAGCAGGCCCCCCAGGTTAGCTGCAAAGACATCTGGCATCAGGCCCACTCTCATTCATTTGCGCCAACCAGAAGAGAATCTCTGCAACGCTGACGAGGCTCAGCCCCAGGCACAGGCCCAGCAGGCCGCCCAGGTTAGCTGCAAAGACATCTGGCATCAGGCCCACTCTCATTCATTTGCGCCAACCAGAAGAAGCTCTGCGACGCTGACGAGGCTCAGCCCCAGGCACAGGCCCAGCAGGCCCCCAGGTTAGCTGCAAAGACATCTGGCATCAGGCCCACTCTCATTCATTTGCGCCAACCAGAAAGAACTCTGGACGCTGACGAGGCTCAGCCCCAGGCACAGGCCCAGCAGGCCGCCCAGGTTAGCTGCAAAGACATCTGGCATCAGGCCCACTCTCATTCATTTGCGCCAACCAGAAGAGAGCTCTGAGACGCTGACGAGGCTCATTCCCAGGCGCAGGCCCAGCAGGCCACAAGGTTAGCTGCAAAGACATCTGGCATCAGGCCCACTCTCATTCAGTTGCGCCAAGCAGAAGAAGCTCTGCGACGCTGATGAGGTCAGCCCCTGGTACATGCCCAGCAGGCCTCAAAGGTTAGCTGCAAAGACATCTGGCATCAGGCCCACTCTCATTCATTTGCGCCAACCAGAGAAAGCTCTGCGACGCTGACGAGGCTCATTCCCAGGCGCAGGCCAGCAGGCCGCCAGGTTAGCTGCAAAGACATCTGGCATCAGACCCACTCTCATTCATTTGCGCCAACCAGAGAGAAGCTCTGCGACGCTGACGGCTCATTCCCAGGTACAGGCCCAGCAGGCCGCCCAGGTTAACTGCAAAGACATCTGGCAATAGGGCCATCTCATTCATTTGCGCCAACCAGAAGAAAGCTCTGCGACGCTGACGAGGTCAGCTTCTGGTACATGCCTAGCAGGCCGCAAAGGTTAGCTGCAAAGACATGTGGCATCAGGCCCACTCTGAATCATTTGCGCACCAGAAGAGAAGCTCTGCGACGCTGACGAGGTCAGCCCCTGGTACATGCCAGCAGGCCTCAAAGGTTAGCTGCAAAGACATCTGGCATCAGGCCCACTTTCATTCATTTGCGCCAACCAGAAGAGGCTCTGCGAGGCTGACGAGGCTCATTCCCAGGCGCAGGCCCAGCAGGCCGCCCAGATTAGCTGCAAAGACATCTGGCATCAGACCCACTTTCATTCATTTGCGCCAACCAGAAGAAGCTCTGCGACGCTGACTTCTCTCATTCCCAGGCGCAGGCCCAGCAGGCCGCCCAGGTTAGCTGCAAAGACATCTGGCATCAGGCCCACTTTAATTCAGTTGCGCCAAGCAGAAAAAGCTCTGCGACGCTGACGAGGTCAGCCCTGGTACATGCCCAGCAGGCCGCAAGGTTAGCTGCAAAGACATCTGGCATCAGGCCCACTCTCATTCATTTGCGCCAACCAGAAGAGAAGCTCTGCGACGCTGACGAGGCTCAGCCCCAGGCACAGGCCCAGCAGGCCGCCCAGGTTAGCTGCAAAGACATCTGGCATCAGGCCCACTCTCATTCATTTGCGCCAACCAGAAGAAGCTCTGCGACGCTGACTGGCTCATTCCCAGGTACAGGCCCAGCAGGCCGCCCAGGTTAGCTGCAAGACATCTGGCAATAGGGCCACTCTCATTCATTTGCGCCAACCAGAAGAAGCTCTGCGACGCTGACGAGGTCAGCTTCTGGTACATGCCTAGCAGGCCGCAAGGTTAGCTGCAAAGACATGTGGCATCAGGCCCACTCTGAATCATTTGCGCCAACCAGAAGAGAAGCTCTGCGACGCTGACGAGGTCAGCCCTGGTACATGCCCAGCAGGCCTCAAAGGTTAGCTGCAAAGACATCTGGCATCAGGCCCATCTCATTCATTTGCGCCAACCAGAAGAAGCTCTGCGACGCTGACTTGCTCATTCCCAGGCGCAGGCCCAGCAGGCCGCCCAGGTTAGCTGCAAAGACATCTGGCTTCAGACCCACTCTCATTCATTTGCGCCAACCAGAAGAAAGCTCTGTGACGCTGACTTGGCACATTCCCAGGCGCAGGCCCAGCAGGCCGCCAAGGTTAGCTGCAAGACATCTGGCATCAGGCCCACTCTCATTCAGTTACGCCAAGCAGAGAGAAGCTCTGCGACGCGCTTGGCTCATTCCCAGGCGCAGGCCCAGAAGGCCGCCAAGGTTAGCTGCAAGACATCTGGCTTCAGGCCCTCTCATTCAGTTGCGCCAAGCAGAAGAGAAGCTCTGCGACGCTGACGAGGTCAGCCCCTGGTACATGCCCAGCAGGCCTCAAGGTTAGCTGCAAAGACATCTGGCATCAGGCCCTCTCATTCATTTGCGCCAACCAGAAGAAAGCTCTGCGACGCTGACTTGGCTCATTCCCAGGCGCAGGCCCAGCAGGCCGCCAGGTTAGCTGCAAAGACATCTGGCTTCAGACCCATCTCATTCATTTGCGCCAACCAGAAGAGAGCTCTGCGACGCTGACTTGGCTCATTCCCAGGCGCAGGCCCAGCAGGCCGCCCAGGTTAGCTGCAAAGACATCTGGCTTCAGACCCACTCTCATTCATTTGCGCCAACCAGAAGAGAAGCTCTGTGACGCTGACTGGCACATTCCCAGGCGCAGGCCCAGCAGGCCGCCAAGGTTATCTGCAAAGACAGCTGGCATCAGGCCCACTCTCATTCAGTTACGCCAAGCAGAGAGAAGCTCTGCGACGCTGACTTGGCTCATTCCCAGGCGCAGGCCCAGCAGGCCGCAAGGTTAGCTGCAAAGACATCTGGCATCAGGCCTCTCATTCAGTTACGCCAAGCAGAAGAAGCTCTGCGACGCTGACTTAGCTCATTCCCAGGCGCAGGCCCAGCAGGCCGCCAAGGTTAGCTGCAAAGACATCTGGCATCAGGCCCACTCTCATTCAGTTGCGCCAAGCAGAAGAAGCTCTGCGACGCTGACGAGGCTCATTCCCAAGCACAGGCCCAGCAGGCCGCCAAGGTTAGCTGCAAAGACATCTGGCTTCAGACCCACTCTCATTCATTTGCGCCAACCAGAGAAGCTCTGCGACGCTGACGAGGCTCATTCCCAAGCACAGGCCCAGCAGGCCGCCAAGGTTAGCTGCAAAGACATCTGCTTCAGACCCACTCTCATTCATTTGCGCCAACCAGAAGAGAAGCTCTGCGACGCTGACTTGGCTCATTCCCAGGCGCAGGCCCAGCAGGCTTCAAGGTTAGCTGCAAGACATCTGGCATCAGGCCCTCTCATTCATTTGCGCCAACCAGAAGAAGCTCTGCGACGCTGACTTGGCTCATTCCAGGCGCAGGCCCAGCAGGCCGCCAAGGTTAGCTGCAAAGACATCTGGCATCAGGCCCACTCTCATTCATTTGCGCCAACCAGAAGAGAGCTCTGCGACGCTGACTTGGCTCATTCCCAGGCGCAGGCCCAGCAGGCTGCCAAGGTTAGCTGCAAAGACATCTGGCATCAGACCCACTCTCATTCATTTGCGCCAACCAGAAGAGAAGCTCTGCGACGCTGACTTGGCTCATTCCCAGGCGCAGGCCCAGCAGGCTGCCAGGTTAGCTGCAAAGACATCTGGCATCAGACCCACTCTCATTCATTTGCGCCAACCAGAAGAAGCTCTGCGACGCTGACGAGGCTCAGCCCCAAGCACAGGCCCAGCAGGCCGCCCAGGTTAGCTGCAAAGACATCTGGCTTCAGACCCACTCTCATTCATTTGCGCCAACCAGAAGAAGCTCTGCGACGCTGACGAGGCTCATTCCCAAGCACAGGCCCAGCAGGCCGCCAAGGTTAGCTGCAAAGACATCTGGCTTCAGACCCTCTCATTCATTTGCGCCAACCAGAAGAAGCTCTGCGACGCTGACTTGGCTCATTCCCAGCGCAGGCCCAGCAGGCTTCAAGGTTAGCTGCAAAGACATCTGGCATCAGGCCACTCTCATTCATTTGCGCCAACCAGAGAGAAGCTCTGCGACGCTGACTGGCTCATTCCCAGGCGCAGGCCCAGCAGGCCGCCCAGGTTAGCTCAAAGACATCTGGCATCAGACCCACTCTCATTCATTTGCGCCAACCAGAAGAAGCTCTGCGACGCTGACGAGGCTCATTCCCAAGCACAGGCCCAGCAGGCCGCCAAGGTTAGCTGCAAAGACATCTGGCTTCAGACCCACTCTCATTCATTTGCGCCAACCAGAAGAAGCTCTGCGACGCTGACTTGGCTCATTCCAGGCGCAGGCCCAGCAGGCCGCCCAGGTTAGCTGCAAAGACATCTGGCATCAGACCCACTCTCATTCATTTGCGCCAACCAGAAGAAGCTCTGCGACGCTGACTTGGCTCATTCCAGGCGCAGGCCCAGCAGGCTGCCAAGGTTAGCTGCAAAGACATCTGGCTTCAGACCCACTCTCATTCATTTGCGCCAACCAAGAACTCTGCGACGCTGACGAGGCTCAGCCCCAGGCACAGGCCCAGCAGGCCGCCCAGGTTAGCTGCAAAGACATCTGGCATCAGGCCCACTCTCATTCATTTGCGCCAACCAGAAGAAGCTCTGCGACGCTGACTTGGCTCATTCCCAGGCGCAGGCCCAGCAGGCCCCCAGGTTAGCTGCAAAGACATCTGGCATCAGGCCCACTCTCATTCATTTGCGCCAACCAGAAGAGAATCTCTGCGACGCTGACGAGGCTCAGCCCCAGGCACAGGCCCAGCAGGCCCCCCAGGTTAGCTGCAAACGACATCTGGCATCAGGCCCTCTCATTCATTTGCGCCAACCAGAAGAGAAGCTCTGCGACGCTGACTTGGCTCATTCCAGGCGCAGGCCCAGCAGGCCGCCCAGGTTAGCTGCAAGACATCTGGCATCAAACCCACTCTCATTCATTTGCGCCAACCAGAGAGAAGCTCTGCGACGCTGACGAGGCTCATTCCCAGGCGCAGGCCAGCAGGCCGCCAAGGTTAGCTGCAAAGACATCTGGCATCAGGCCCTCTCATTCATTTGCGCCAACCAGAGAAGCTCTGCGACGCTGACTTGACTCATTCCCAGGCACAGGCCCAGCAGGCCGCCCAGGTTAGCTGCAAAGACATCTGGCATCAGGCCCACTCTCATTCATTTGCGCCAACCAGAAGAGAAGCTCTGCGACGCTGACGAGGCTCAGACACAGGCTCATGAAGCTACCCTGGTTTGCTTCCAAAACATTGCCTTGCATTTGTTTCTCACTTTTTCAGTTGCATGAAGAACCTCGAGGTTCATATTTTTTCCCGGTTTGCGAGAAATGATTTCTCAATATTATATTGCGATTTCGTAAAATCATCGAAGCAATTTCAAGGAAAGTACATTCTGTGTATGTCTGCAGTTGTATTTATTTTTTGCAAGTGTAGCTATTTCTTTTCTTCAGAAAAATTGTGAACAATGTGTAATCTTGAATGTTACAATGACTGCAGCACATTTAACTGGTAGGAATGGATAATTTCCCAAATAAATTGAAGAATGAATTTATTATACGAACCTGGGGTGTTCGTTTGTTCGTCTTATGCATGTTTTGTGTGTTATCAATATATTTTTCAGGGCTTCTAGGAGAGATAATTGGCTTTGTACTCGCTTGTCGTAGTGTAATCTGTTTTCGATTCTCGATCTATCCGAAAAAATGTTCGCTTTCGTTTAATGTCGTCTCAGTTTGTGTAGCTGTGTGACAAAGAGAAGCTCAGGCAGGCTGTGTTAGCTCGTTGCCGTGAATGGAATACGTCTCTTACCCCAGAAGCGGGGGGTTGAAACTGGGGTTAGGCATGGAGCACTCCGTTAGCTAGCCGGGCTATTCGCTCAAAATACCAAATATATACAGATGTACGTAAGTCAATCTGAAAGAAGTGCCTCCAATTTTTTACTTATTACTTTTATACTTATAGAAAATTTTATATATTTATTTTATACTTATATAAAATCAGTTAATTGAAAAATTTTAATTTAGCACTATTACTCAAGCCTTCTATAATTTACCGCAGCAGAAACTTTCTGCGTCAACATGTGGCAGTGCAGAGCAGTCGCTTGTGTGGGCGACATTGATGTGTCCAAGAGACCTCGTTATAAGACTAAATTTAAAATATGTTCTTTGAAAACTATCGGGCAGGAGGGATCCGACTAGCTATGCAGAATATTTTTGGGTATCAAGTCAATTTTGTTTTCTTAAAACTCTCCAAACATTTGATTTTTCTTTTTAAAATACAGATTTAGAAATAACAGTTTTTTGAATTTTACATTTTATTATTCATTTAATAATAATAATAATAATAATAATAATTACAATAATGGGGTGCAAGTCAAGTCCACGTCCCGTCGTGCCCCCTGGGACCTTCCATATTAGAGATAATATAGATGCCAACGGACCGCTGTGAAGATCAACGGGCCAAGAAGCGGAAGAGGAACCAGGTGTCCCAACGGTTCAAGGCGCGGAAGAGTCTACAGAGGAGTATACCTCTATAAAATAACCAGGGCTCAGCTGGCTCCGGCTGTCAGTACCCTGTAAGGGCCCCTGCCTAGGGTTACAGGTGACACCGGCGAGGGTGGCGTCGAAGCCATGGTGAAGGTTACCCCCTAAGGGAGAAAACCCCTACAGAAAAACCTTCTTGATCTTAACAATCAAGTCAGATACTCGTGGTCTTTCCTCAGAAAGACCACCACCAAACCTATTTTTCAACTTGAATACCAAACATGATGGGAACAAAAGGAACGAATCCACTACCCGGGCACCAGTCGCAAGGCTGGATCTACCTGGTCATCGGATTCCGGGGGACCAGGAGCATCATGAAAGTCTATTGTTGAGAATCAGAACTCTTCGAACGTATTACGTACAAAACACACACACTTCATCGGCACACTTAATGCAAACACACTCTTCAAACTGGGCAAGATAAAACAACTTACAGACATGCTGGAAAAATTCCACATCAAAATTCTTGCAATCCAGGAAACGCGATTTGCGGACGAAAACCATTTTGACACGGAAAACTACACAATCTACAAAGGAAAACCAGCAGTTAAAATTAACAAGAAAGGTCTCAAACAGTTAGGTACAGGATTCGCAGTCCACAAATCCATCAAAGATTCGGTTATCGACTTCAATTCCACTTCAGAACGTTATCAACGCTCTCCGTCAAATCGGCTAACAAAGCATATACCCTGATCAACGCACACGCACCCACAAATGACTATAACAAGAAGAACCCCAGAAAGTAGACGACTTCTGGAATGAGCTCGAAGAGATGACCAACAAAATTCCCAAGCACCATGTAATAATACTATTAGGCGACTTTAACGCACAATTAGGCAAAGAGAAAAAATTCAGAAAAATCACAGGAATCCATACAGCTCATAAGAGAACTAACAAGAATGGAGAAAGATTGATAAGCTTTTGCGAAAATTTCGACTTTGTAATCATGTCAACGCAATTCGAGAAACCCAAGAAAAAACTATTCAGTTGGATGTCGCCCAACACAATGCTGGAGAATTCAGATTGACCATGTGGCCATCTCTAAGAGCAACATAACAGAAATTCTGAATGTGAAAACCAGAAGAGGCTTTTTTGAATCAGACCACCACCTTCTACAGATAAAGACCAGGTTACAACCCAATAGGAGAAAACCAAAATTAAACAAAGTGTTCAGGCCAGACCCCGAATATTTAAAACTCAACAAGGAAATCATCTTACAGGAAATCGCTAAAACAAACACCACAAATTGGACAGAACTAGCGGACGTCCTCAAATCCACAATGAAATTGGGACAACCTCCGAAAAAGAGAAAACACAGGTGGTGGAATGTAATATGTGACCAAGCAATAGACGAAAGAATCAAAGCCTGGAAAAACTTCAATAGTAACCAAACATCGGACAAATGGCAACAATTTCTGGAGATCCGAAAACAAACATCAAAAACAATTCGGAGGGAAAAACGTAATTTGATAAAAGGCAACTAGATGAAATAGAACAAGATTTTAAAAGAATAACACCAGAAATTTCTATAAAACTTTAAAGAACATCTCAGAGGATACCAACCGCCTAATCTTTGCTTCAAGAAACCAGATGGCTCACTAGAAACCAACACGAAGAATAACTGCCAAATCCTTGCTATTTCAACCAACTTCTAACTGCGAAGGTCCCACAGAATATATCTTCTTTGAAACGTCCACACCAATTTCCGACTCTGAACCACCACCCATCAAGGAAATAGTAGAGACTATCAAAGTTCTGAAAAGCAATAGAGCCCCAGGAGAAGATGGAATTATTGCAGAACTCTGGAAGCTAAATGATAAAAGATTAACGGGGAGAATTCATAGGATCATATTAGACATTTGGGAAACTGAACAGATCCCTTCTGAATGGAAATGCGCAATTATCCATCCACTCCATAAGAAAGGGACAAAACCGATCCGAATAATTACAGGGAATCTCACTCTTGCCAGTCAGGTATAAAATTCTCTCAAAAGTCCTCTTGAATAGGTTAGAAGAACAAGCTGATAGACAGATAGGAGAATACCAGGCTGGTTTCCGCAAGGGATACTCCTGCATAGAACAGATCTGGAATCTGAAAATGATTCTCCAGATGAGAAACACCAGAAACACAGTGGTCACATTTGTGGACTTTAAGAAGGCCACGACTCCATAGACAGGGAAACACTCTACAACACACTAGAAGAATTCGGTATCGACAGAAAGACAAGAACACTCATCCGGCAAACTTTAACTAACTACAATTTCCAAAGTTAAATTCATGGGGAAGTTTCGAACCATTTGAGATCCAAACTGGACTGCGACAGGGTGACGGACTTTCGCCGTTACTTTTAATATCCTTCTCGAGAAAATTATCAGGACTTGGAAAAGAAGTTAAAGGTATCCAAATTGGTATAAAAAGAGAATAGGTTCCATGTGAAATGCTTAGCCTTTGCGGATGACCTCGCAATTCTCACAAATAATAGAAAAGAGGCACAGACGCCATAGAGAAACTACACGAAATTGCACATAAACTGGTCTTCAAATTTCGTACGAGAAAACAAATACATAGAAAGAGTGCCACAAGACAAACTGCCTATCGAAACAACCTACGGACAATCATACAAGTGCCACATTTTAAATATCTAGGAGAAATCATCCAACCATCAGGGATCAACCTAAGGGCCAATGGAGGAGGAATAAGAAAATTGCAGAGAGCATACAAACTCACATGGAACTATTACAACCAAAAGTCCATATCCATTAACGCAAAATTAAGACATTATAACACTGTCGTACTTCCTGAGGCACTATATGCCGCTGAAACGACACAAATCGGTGGTCAATCAAAAATAAAAGAAATAGAGAAACAAGAAAGGAAAATTCTCAGAAAAATGTTTGGACCGGTACAAGAGCAAGGATTTGGATGAAGAGGCCCACATTAGAAATTTATAAGCACATGATAAGATTACGGACACATTCAGAAAAAGAAGAATGCAGTTCTACGGACATATTCATAGGATGAATGAAAACAGAATTTCAAAACGGATTCTCATAGTCATCAACTCAGGCAGGGGAAAAACAAAATGGATTAAAGAAGTCGAGGAGGATTTCAGACAAGCACACGTTAAATAAATGATGCAGAAAATATAAAAGAATTCAGGAACACCATCAAAAACATACATTTGAAACCGAAAGCAAGAAAAGGCAGGATGTAAATGGACAGCAGAGCGGAAGAAACAACATAGTGAACACATGAAGAAAATATGGGCCCAGAGAAAACACAAACAATCATCATAAAGGAAAGAAGTTCTTAAATACAGTGGAGATAATTTTATTACGTATTTAACAAAAAATTGAACTTTTAATTCCGTTAATTAATTTTCTTAGAAATTTGTGAACGATGTTCTTAAATACAGTGGAGATAATTTTATTACGTATTTAACAAAAAAACTTCTTTTGAAAAGCTGCTACTACATTTAGTCACTGGTAACGAGGCAAGGGAAAGAAGAAATCTGTTGACTTCAGTTGACCAACCGTAATCGCTTAGTTATAAATTGTATTACTGTCATTAAAACTGTTTCTGATGAACTCCAATTGGCAGATGAATACAATTCAATATGAAATAGAAGGCGTGTGAGAATGGAGGGAAAAATCTTGGCTTACCTACAAGGTCAACAAACCCGAACACTTCTGTCCGCATGTACGCGAAGAAGTACCTCTCTGGGAAGTAGATCTGGACAAGAGCTCTGAAAAAGTAACAGGTAGAGGTGTGTGAATATGTGAGGGGGTCTGGTAAGGTATATTCAGCCTATCAGGGGGAGGCATTAGGAGGAGGTGATGCAGGCGCACGAGGTGGCGTTCCTGGCACTCAAGAGAAGGGTCCCAGGTAGAACAATAATTACGAACACGGACAGTAATTGGAAGCTCATTTTCTGAACGTATAGTAATATCACAATTGCACCATATTTTCTTAAAATAAGGGTTTAGGAATACGTGCCAATTATTTAATACTAATTATTAGGGAAAATCATTTACTCTCATCAATATATATTAGGTCCAAATTTCCTTAATATTTTAAAGATTTTTTATTATATTATTAGGTATCCGGTATTATTAGGTATTACTATCTCTCCAACACTGATAAATTTAATGACATAGGGTGCAACTCTGCTTGTTCACGAAAAATTGTTCTTTGCTCAGGGAAAATTGTTGTGAATACGTTTTGGTCATTATTCTGTCGAGTGCTCACGAAAATTCTTGTGAAACGTTTTGGTCTTTATTCCTGCGAGTGCGCACGAAAACTCTTCAGAACAATTTTATCATTATTCCTTCGAGTGCGGACTAAAATTAAACTTTTTTGACATAGTTCCGTTGAATGTGCCAAAATGTCTTCAAAAGACTCGACATAAATTCTTTCGGAATTAATTCCGTGTGGTACAGACAACATAGTTTAATCGTCCGCCTACTAGTTACTTGAGGGGTGAGGTGTGTCGGCCTTTCTCGCCGTAAGCGTGGCATCTTCGTCTTCGCCGCCATGCCAAGGGGGCTGGAGAGTAAGAAACACAACATATATTTTAAAAAAAGTTGAGAGGAGGCTTGAATGTTCCATAGGTTTAAAATGTTAGATCAGCATGGCTATCATCTCCTCTGTGATCTGAATGTGTGTCACTGTAGCATTCTTCACTGTGACATACATGTCTGTCAGCAGACGGTACATTAGCATATAGACACAGTATTATTCGTTTTTGAGGAGAGTCCAGCTATTTGCAGTCTGTTGTGTGTTCTCGTGGCCCCGTCCAAATCATGGGAACAGAAATGGGCATGTTTCGCGACCCTCTTCACCAGCATGTCAGGAGTGTAACACACGACACACACCACATATGGGAGGCCCATTTCGTGTCCTGGTCGCCTACTTTACACCCAAAATAAAATTCATTGCACTTCCTTCTCAGAAGGCAAAGATTCCGTTTTTGAGATTTCAGAGTTAACTCACCACAAATGTAACGTAACGTACTTGGGATAACTGCATAGATACAAGGCATTTCTTCTTTTGAATTAATACAATTACAAACTTTCACGAACCTAGAAAAACAAGCAGTGTCATCCAAACCGCTTTCCACATTGTAAGCTCTTTCCAAGCTGGAACGGTACAGGTAAGAAACATAACACAATTATATTCTGTTCGAAATTGACCTCTCAGCAACGTTGGGACCCTTTTTCATTTCGAAAGAGAGAATTTTCTGATTGCAGAGTCATGTGCAGGAATTCCTTATACAAAATTTTAATGATACTGAAGATGTGCATCTGCAGAATTATTAATGAAGCTACAGCGAAATAACCAATACGCAGCTTTTTCAAGCATTTGTGTTATTAGAGAGTGCGTGTAAAAAAACCTGAACCCGTTGGACCAAAAATGGTTTCTTATCCTAATTCAGCGTCCACGTCTTAGCTAAGAAATAATTTGTGTTACCTAAATTCTGTTGACCGGTGTTCTTAGAAGCCATGTCCGCTCCAGCAGACGATAGAGGGGAGCGCTACTCACATGTTCTCTCCAGATTCGTTGAAAAAGCTCCCCAGCGGCTCCTTGGAAGCGGCGATGGCGTAGGCGAGCGAGGAGCAGGAGCCCAGGCAGTCGCACGCAGCCAGCGCTCCGCCATGACCCAGCCTTTCTGCGCACACCCACAACATCCTTTTATCTTCTCTCCCTTTCTTCTCAAGGAGAGAGAATATTGCGCACCGGGGAACGGCGGATTATAGGCAGAAAAGTGTTATTGCTGTGTCCTGGTAAAGTAAAGAGGAAATATATTTTTTTGTATGTAGTATATTATTAGCTGTCTTTCGTTGTCTTTAATGATTTGTGAATCCTATATACCGAAAAATGGATTGACTAAAAACGACCCTCGGTCTGACCGTCCGTCTCTGATTAACTGTTCCTAAACTGCGGATTCTCACAATTTTCTTCAAAATTCCTCAATCGACTTAAATGAAATCATGGCACTGTGAGTTTGAAACTTACTTGAATTTTTTAGTGTACAGTGTTAAGTACATTTTCAAAGTTTTCTTTAAATTGGCCGCAAATTTTTTATTTTACTTTGTACTCGGATATCATAAAGGACGCTTAAGAGAATAGGGAAGGCTCCACTTTCATTGAAATTCCTAATTTTTCGAAAATTGCAAATGTTAAAATTTGTTCTTGTAGCCTTGCATTCAATACCCTTGCCACTGCAACACCGTCTCACTGTCCGAAGGTCCTTTTACTCGCCTAATAACACAAGATGCTTCGGCAGTGGGATGGCGCAAGGGGCTAATGAAACTGATCGCTTTTCCGCGCGGCACGGGGCATATCGCAGGGCTGTGGCAGTCGCGTGCGTCCTGTCGCCTTCGTAGAACTCGACGCGGAATATGACACCAAGCTTGAAACTGAAGCAAGCAATCGCGCATCGCCGCCGCTAATTGTAGCATACGCAGGACACGACCTACCATATTCGAATTCACTATAATTCTATTGAAATATCTCTTGCGTCGTTAATATTTACATTACGTTTTGTATTGCATTTTTGAGAACAAATGCTGCAAAATATTTCAGATGCTGTTTCTCGAAAGTTCAGTATTATCAATGAAAGTAAGTTCAAATTTGGGAGCTTAGTTGAAAAATTCTCAAAATGTCTGCAAAATTTTGGATGAAAATTTGCTCATGGGACCAGCTTCCACTCTTCTACAATATTTGAACTCAATATTTCAACTAAATATTTCATTGTACTATAAGATGAATAAATTTCAGGCGCAGCTAGGATGAGAGTGGAGAAATATTGCAAACGTAGCCCAAAATTAGGAAATTAATTGTAGAGAAACTCTGTGCCATTCTGTTGCGTCACTAGTTTAATTTATTTGTGAAAAATAAACATTACTTATTTCAATTTATTTTAAGGTATTATTTTCATTTCTAAAGGATCTTAAGGGTTAAAAAACTACCCTGCATCCATCCAGAATTCAACAGAGAATACAACAAAAACACCGATCACTGGAACTTACTGATTGAGACAGTGGTTGACTTTTGAGTAACTGGCCTCCGAAATCAATCAAGGTCAAGTGAATTAAATAATTTACCTGACAGGTGTTCATAACCAACCTTGGGCCTTAGAGAAACACTCCGAGTCAAAATCACCACAAATTGCTGTCTCCAAATCATCTGAAAGAGAAAAAACGGCGCTGTATGCTAACATGTACATTTATGGTATTAGACATTTCCATTTATCAGTGTTAAACGTGTTTCCTTCGTGAAAATTTATATTAATGCTACAATTCTGTAATGTGACCGACCCCGCGCGGGCTTTCAAAGAAACATTTTATTTTACATTAAAAGCTGCGCCTTGAAGGCGCTGAGGAATCGAACGCTTTGGCGTCACAGGGAAGTCGGCAAGAGGCACCAGATGGTTCACGCCATCGCCGCGTGTCCGTGTGGCGCCTGCGACAACGCTCTCTAACACCGGCTGAACTTAAAATTTCAAAAACAAATAAAAAAAATTGAACTGATCGATAGACAACACACTCCAGTTTCTGTAGCGATCCCAATAGTTATGTCATTGCTCCATAAACAATGTTCCCGAAAGCAGCTCCTGTTGAAGACCGAGGTGTTGACACCTTTCATGTTAATGCGTAAAAAAGATACGACACTTAAATTAATAATTCACAACACAGTGAATCAAATATATAAGCAGGTATACACTTTTTAAATGTTTTTATATCTCTAAATTTGATTTTACCATATTGGATAAAGAACAACAACAACAATAATAATAATAATAATAATAATAATAATAATATCGTATCCAAACTAGAGAGAGAAAATTAATTATTTATTAGAAATTAATAATTCTAAATCAAATTAAAATAATACATTATTGACAAATTTGTGCGAGTAAAGTGTAATTACAATGCGAACCCTCAATTACAAATCGAAGCCAGGCTGATTGCGAGAAATGTCGTAGCGGCCCACAATAGCGCCTCGACACCCTTCTCTGTCATCGCTTGCCTTCCGGGTCGCAAAGGGCGCGGCTCCAATGCGTGGGAGCCGCTGCGGCTCAGCTTGTCCCTATCAGAAAGCGACAGATGAGCTGTCACACTTACCTACGTGAAGAACTAACGAAGGAAACTCGTGGGATGGATGTCAGGATAAATGCACAGAGAAATTATCATATAACATTAGTTTAGTTTCAAAAATTGAGATAAAAACAAAAAGGACGTTTCTCTTTTGCCTCTCGTTTTGCGTTAAATGGATAAACAATTTTCAATTAACTAACAAATGTGTTTGCAGTGATTACCAGTTTACAAGACAATTCCAACAATACGAGTTCACATGAAAATATTTACATTGTGTACACAGTGTGGCGGCACGTTCATAACTCGAGATTAGAAAAAATATAATTATAGAGCATAGGAGTAGTGTTTTCAATGCGACCACCGACCCAACGCCGCCAGCGCGGTTTCCAAAGGAATTTACGACCCGCAGCTGCGCGTATCCCAACTTGCTCGGCCCGCGCCCCTTTTTTTTGGGTGCTCCCCAGGTCCTTCCGAGGTGTTTTGTTCGACATTAAACAGCACGCCCGTCTGGCGAGGGGAATTCCAAAGCCGTTAATAAGAATCTGTTTATTAGAGCGAGCGTTTACTGATACAGTGCAAAGGGCTAGTGCGCGCGTGTGTATACTAAATGCGCGTGTGCGAGAGAGAGAGAGGGAGAGAGAGAGAGAGAGAGAGAGAGAGAGAGGAGAGAGAGAGAGGGAGAGAGAGAGAGAGAGAGAGAGAGAGAGAGAGAGAGAGAGAGAGAGAGAGGAGAGAGAGAGGAGGGAGAGGGGAGAGAGAGAGAGGAGAGAGAGGGGAGAGAGAGGGAGAGAGAGAGAGAGAGGGAGAGAGAGAGAGAGAGAGCCCTGTCAGTGGAAAATTTGAGAGAATCCGTGCAGCTGATTGGTAGAAAATTAAATAAGACGTAATAGCTGTAGGCCAATGAGACGATCCGTACCCGAAGAAAGGGTGAGCTTAGGACTGAGCGTTCCTCGGAAAGATACTGCCAAAAAAGAGAGGCTCGGGAGAGGACGTTCGTGCGGAGCAGTGCACGTAAAGGGGGTCGCTGGTAGATTGAGAGAAGTCTCCCTATTGTAAAGTTCTTCCTCGTTTTATCATTGACAATACAAGGGAAGTGAAATTCAGTGACAAAGCGAGCCGCTTTCGGTCACTGTGCCAGTAGACCCGCGAAACGATCAACGGGCGCATATTCGCTCTATTGTTGACAAATTGTGAGAGCTCTCTGAGCCACGCTGTGTTCCGACGCTCCGGTTACCACCTGATGGATGCAGAAAAATCGTGAGGGCGGTTGCACTACGCCCGCCCGACCGAGCCAGCCGCCAGCCACCGCCCCCATCACGCCGGGGGCAACCCTCGGCGCCCCTTCGGGACCTCAGCCACCAGGACGCCGCCCTGCTGGCAGAGTTCGACGACCCCAAGACTCCAGTCGGCGCATCGCTCCTCGTCATAAGTTGCCTTACTGGCAAAACTCACTGAGTTCATTTATTCCCTCTTCAAGCGCAACGAGGCCTTTTTTAATGTTTTCATTAGCGTTGCCGCGCTCAAGCATAAATGTAATTAGTTATAAGAATCAAGTTTATTTGTACTTTCGATTTCTTTTCATAGCGATAGTTTCTTTTAATTTTAAAATCTCTTTTTTTAACGAGCTCATTAGGTAGGGATCAATCAGTCAATTCTTTTCTTTTTTTGAATGTAACTTCCATGACACTTGTCAGGAATAAACGAAAACCAGAGTTTGTCAATTCAAAAGTCGTATGATTGTATGAAGTAGCCGCTGCCAACTTCCTTCCACCATCAATAGGTCAGAAAGGAGCTGGAATCATCTGCCGACTGAGCCACCGCCGGGATCGCGCTCCGCCGACAATAGGTTCTGGATAAACATTTGCAATGAGCGGCCGAAATTCTTAATTAAATTTTGACAATCATATTGAAAGCCAGACTGTCTTTTGGATGTAAGGCTTGTATTAAGGTGAGCTAAAACATTAGTTTTAAGTAACCTTTAAAATTACAAACTTGACAAAAGGAGCACTCTGCATCTGTTTCAAAAAGGATTGAAAATAAATAATTTTCTTCCTTTACTTTTTCACCACTTACACAATGACGATTTCTATTAATTCTCTTAAATAATGCCTACATTAATTACATTTACATGTCAAGATATGTATTTATAGAACCTGCTGCAAAGGTGACTGCATATATAATTACACAACAAAACAAAAATACTCCGCCACTGCTCGCGCGAGAAAAACAGAGGGCTCTTTGTACCTATTCACGGGTCGCGGCAGAATTTGCGCCTTTGCATCGTCCCAGCGCAATGGCGACCGCAGACACACGTACTGAAACAGCGGCTCTAGGACCAGAGAGTGCCTTTCATCTACCAGCCACTGTTGAGAAATAACCAACGTAAAGTCGTCACATCGCAGAATTCTATTTCATAAGCAATCTTCTTAATTAATTTTAAAAAATTTAAGCTAAAGTGAATAAAATGTATCATTTCAACCAAGTTAAAATAAGTTAACTATGACTATCAACTGTCCATCTCTGTTTCTTTCGGATTTAAAGGTTTTTCAAATTTATAATATGGTATTGAAACTCAAGTGGGTAGAAATCATACATGTTGTCAGTAAAATGTGTACACACGTGGATATTAGAAGCAAATGATTTTGTACAGATGAAGGGTGATGTTGGAGAGGCACTCGAACTCGCAGTTGCTGTGAGTGGAAAGTGTACTCACGTGGGTAGTAGAAGGGAACGCAGTGGCAGAGGCTGAGGGTGATGTTGGAGAGGCACTCGAAGTGCCAGTTGCTGTAAGTGGAAAGTGTACTCACGTGGGTAGTAGAAGGGAACGCAGTGGCAGAGGCTGAGGGTGATGTTGGAGAGGCACTCGAAGTCGCGTTGCTGTGAGTGGAAAGTGTACTCACGTGGGTAGTAGAAGGGAACGCAGTGGCAGAGGCTGAGGGTGATGTTGGAGAGGCACTCGAACTCGCAGTTGCTGTGAGTGGAAAGTGTACTCACGTGGGTAGTAGAAGGGAACGCAGTGGCAGAGCTGAGGGCACGTGGGTAGTAGAAGGGAACGCAGTGGCAGAGGCTGAGGGTGATGTTGGAGAGGCACTCGAAGTGCCAGTTGCTGTGGGTGGAAAGTGTACTCACGTGGGTAGTAGAAGGGAACGCAGTGGCAGAGGCTGAGGGTGATGTTGGGGAGGCACTCGAAGTGCCAGTTGCTGTAAGTGGAAAGTCTACTCACGTGGGTAGTAGAAGGGAACGCAGTGGCAGAGGCTGAGGGTGATGTTGGAGAGGCACTCGAAGTGCCAGTTGCTGTGGGTGGAAAGTGTACTCACGTGGGTAGTAGAAGGGAACGCAGTGGCAGAGGCTGAGGGTGATGTTCGAGAGGCACCCCGAACTCGCAGTTGTTGTGAGTGGAAAGTTTACTCACGTGGGTACTAGAAGGGAACGCTGTGGCAGACGCTGAGGGTGATGTTGGAGAGGCACTCGAATCCGTTGCTGTGGTGGAAAGTGTACTCACGTGGGTAGTAGAAGGGAAGTGTACTCACGTGGGTAGTAGAAGGGAACGCAGTGGCAGAGGCTGAGGGTGATGTTGGAGAGGCACTCGAACTCGCAGTTGCTGTGAGTGGAAAGTGTACTCACGTGGGTAGTAGAAGGGAACGCAGTGGCAGAGGCTGAGGGTGATGTTGGAGAGGCACTCGAACTCGCGTTGCTGTGAGTGGAAAGTGTACTCACGTGGGTAGTAGAAGGGAACGCAGTGGCAGAGGCTGAGGATGATGTGGAGAGGCACTCGAACTCGCCGTTGCTCTGAGTGGAAAGTGTACTCACGTGGATAGTAGAAGGGAACGCAGTGGCAGAGGCTGAGGGTGATGTTGGAGAGGATTTCGAAGTGCCAGTTGCTGTGGGTGGAAAGTGTACTCACGTGGGTAGTAGAAGGGAACGCAGTGGCAGAGGCTGAGGGTGATGTTGAGAGGCACTCGAACTCGCGTGCTGTGAGTGGAAAGTGTACTCACGTGGGTAGTAGAAGGGAACGCAGTGGCAGAGGCTGAGGGTGATGTTGGAGAGGATTTCGAAGTGCCAGTTGCTGTGGGTGGAAAGTGTACTCACGTGGGTAGTAGAAGGGAACGCAGTGGCAGAGGCTGAGGGTGATGTTGGAGAGGCACTCGAACTCGCCGTTGCTCTGAGTGGAAAGTGTACTCACGTGGGTAGTAGAAGGGAACGCAGTGGCAGAGGCTGAGGGTGATGTTGGAGAGGCACTCGAACTCGCTGATGCTGTGAGTGAAAAGTGTACTCACGTGGGTAGTAGAAGGGAACGCAGTGGCAGAGGCTGAGTGTGATGTTGGAGAGGCACTCGAACTCGCAGTTGCTGTGAGTGTAGAGGCCGAAGAAGCGGAGCGGTCGCTCGTCTTGAAAGTAGCACTTGCGCTGGCGGGGCGAGTACCAGCGCCGCAGGGTGGTGCTGGTGCGTACCACCTGCGGGGCGAGGGCGAGGTACACTGCCTCCCCCGGTACGACGGGCACGGAAGTCTGCGTGGGCGTGGCCACTATGGCGGGGTTATGCAGGCGCATCTGAAAGGACGTCAATGATTTAATTATTTCCTACGCCTCTCAATGAAATTTCGCTGCAAGAAGTTATTGTAATTCATGACTAGTCATGACAGGTGGTACACACGACCTTAGCCTAATGATCAAAAATTTAGCAATAAGTTCTTGTAGCACCCGTTTGGCTTGGGAAGCTTAGGGTCGTTTGTATACTTATTTTTCTATATCTGCTTGTGTGCTTGTTTTGCTGAATTAAGTTGAGTTTTGGTGAGGAGAGCGGTACCTGGACGGAGCGGCGGCGGTGCTGGCAGGCGGCGCCCACGCCCTGGAAGCGCACGGCCAGCAGCCGGCGCAGCCCGTCGCCCGGGCCGCGCACGCGCCGCGGGTACGCCCCCTCCGCCCCTCCGGCCCGCCGCCCGCGTAGCCGCCGTCCGGCGACCACCCCGCCGCGCCCCCGCCCACCCAGCCGCGCCGCCCGTGGAACCTACACACACACAATGGGGGCCACCACGTCCTTCGGGGGATCGTTAGCGCTAAAAGGAGCAAATAATATTATTTCATATTTTTACATTGTCAAATGTTTTCATAGAGTAGCCGCCGCGAACGGGCTTCAGGAAAGAGGCGTCAAAGTGGAAAAAAGGCTGTCCGGGCACTCAGCCCCGAACTTTGCGACTATGGAATCCCGGGCTTATTTAGCACTGTAACGGGCAACTGCTCGATACAAGTGTGGAGCGCGACACTCCTCGAAGAAATTGTGCATCGCGCAGGCTGCTTGATAGAATTGTTAACCGCATTCGAGCTAATGCTGCCGTACAAATTATGAACGGGCAAGTGCGCCGTAGCAACGGGTATGCTGCCCGTGATTGAGGCAGCGGTGGGTCGTGAGTGGGCGACCCGCCCTTCTTAGAAGGGTCACGTGAATGGAACGCCGCCGAAAGGCCGTGTGGGGGCCGCTGCCCCGCCCCTGTGAACGCCTCGCGGAGCCAAGAAGCCCTGAGGGCAAGTGCTCCGACGACCCTCGTCACAGAACCTCCTTGACGGGGCGAGAAGTGTGATGAGCGCGTCGTTATGGCCGAACTATAACTCATGCGGGTATAGACAAGCAATGTCGAAAGAAGGCTGAATAGAGGAATAATTGAACAATTGCCTAGGACATTTACAGGAAGAGTGGTAATGTGTGTTGTCTTTTGAGTGTTTATCCTTTTATCATTAAAGTCAAAAAATTTCGAATATTTCAACAATTGTTTCGTTGCCTTTCAAGAGAGAATTGTTTAAAGGAAGAGAACGCTGCTTACGAGTTGGCGAAGAGCAGTGTCCCCGAGAGGGAGTTGTGGATGTCTTAGAGCCCCGATTTGTAATTGCTTAAAGGAAGAGATCGCTGCTTACGAGTCGGCGGTGAACAGCAGTGTCCCCGGGAGAGAGTTGTGGACGTCGCACAGTCCTGTCGGGGAGGCCATTGTCACCTCCGCAGCAGTCATGCTTGAGGGCGTTAGGTCTTCTGTCAAGTTCCTTACTGCGTACTGAAACATCACAACGCTTCCTGTATAAGAATGGTATAAAACTATAGCCCTTCTTAAAATGACATAATGAATCTCTTAGAGACAATGGACTTTCTTCAATTGATATTGACAAGTGGTAATAATGATCACGGTAGTATTTCGGAGTAGTTAAAACGTTTAATTAATCAGTTGGCCCCATTTCGAATTATTTTTATTCCAATCTCAGGGGCGATGCTAAAACAAAGAGCTAAGGACTATACGTATACATATGTTGACTACAGAATTACAGTCCAAAAGGGATATGGTGATTGTCAACGTTTTGCGGCAGAGATAGGTCTCCACCGCTAATGGCCTGTTATTCCATTGTGGCCGAGAAGTGTTTCCTACCACTGGCGGCTTTGAAGCCCGTGGCGGTCCGACCCTTGTATAGGATAGGGAGGTGTATTGGCGTTTGTTAAGCGCTTTCCGGAGCACACATCCCTTCACACGGAGGCAGTCACTCTGCGCATGCGCTCGCCAGTTGGAGAAGTGTGTCATCAAGCATTCACATCGTGATTGGGATTGGCGCTCCCAGGCCGCAACACCAAAGCGAACATGCTCCAATTGGGGACTTTTTGAGCTGACAATAAAAGGCGTCTAGTGATTTCGCATGCCGCGGTCGGCCTGTGCGGGGAAAATGTATCCTTTAATTACTGCATTTTATACCTCCTAAAACTTCATATCCATAAGTGATCCATAACGTAGTCTACGTACCTTTTCGATATTGTCCACCAGGGTTTCACTTATGTTGACGTTTTTTGCTCCGCTACAGAGCAGATAGAGATCACGGAACGGCTGCCTGAAAGAGAATTACAGTCTATACTGCTTTGGAAATTCCAACCAAAAGTATTGAGACCTTGTAACATCAAACAGAGGCGAACTACCGATTCAAAATTATCTGTAATTGAGTGTCACCTCCTAGACGTAATAATTTATCACATTTCTATATTTTATTAGATTACACATTATCATTGAAGAACAACGGAAACAGCATACGTAAAACCCCTTTAATTTTTTAAATTCCTGTAATTGAATAAAAAATTAAATACACAATTCTGAAAAGTTGTAAAGTTTCATTCGTGAAAGTCTCTTAGTATATCTCACTCGAGATCTCAGATTGGTTCAGGTGAAATCACTTTCGTGCTCGACGTGAATCACGGAGGAAGTGGTGAGTGCTCACTCGCGCTGGGTGAGCTGGTGTGGGTGTCCACGCAGTCGCTCTGCTGCCGCCGTAGTGTTGAAGCGTCGCGCTTCCTTGTTGGTTGAGGTGATATTAGTGAAGTGCAATTCTCTTTCGTGCTCAACGTGAATCGAGAAGGAAGTGGTGAGTGCTCACTCGCGCTGGGTGAGCTGGTGTGGGTGTCCACGCAGTCGCTCTGCTGCCGCCGTAGTGTTGAAGCGTCGCGCTTCCTTGTTGGTTGAGGTGATATTAGTGAAGTGCAATTCTCTTTCGTGCTCAACGTGAATCGAGAAGGAAGTGGTGAGTGCTCACTCGCGCTGGGTGAGCTGGTGTGGGTGTCCACGCAGTCGCTCTGCTGCCGCCGTAGTGTTGAAGCGTCGCGCTTCCTTGTTGGTTGAGGTGATATTAGTGAAGTGCAATTCTCTTTCGTGCTCAACGTGAATCGAGAAGGAAGTGGTGAGTGCTCACTCGCGCTGGGTGAGCTGGTGTGGGTGTCCACGCAGTCGCTCTGCTGCCGCCGTAGTGTTGAAGCGTCGCGCTTCCTTGTTGGTTGAGGTGATATTAGTGAAGTGCAATTCTCTTTCGTGCTCAACGTGAATCGAGAAGGAAGTGGTGAGTGCTCACTCGCGCTGGGTGAGCTGGTGTGGGTGTCCACGCAGTCGCTCTGCTGCCGCCGTAGTGTTGAAGCGTCGCGCTTCCTTGTTGGTTGAGGTGATATTAGTGAAGTGCAATTCTCTTTCGTGCTCAACGTGAATCAAGAAGGAAGTGGTGAGTGCTCACTCGCGCTGGGTGAGCTGGTGTGGGTGTCCACGCAGTCGCTCTGCTGCCGCCGTAGTGTTGAAGCGTCGCGCTTCCTTGTTGGTTGAGGTGATATTAGTGAAGTGCAATTCTCTTTCGTGCTCAACGTGAATCGAGAAGGAAGTGGTGAGTGCTCACTCGCGCTGGGTGAGCTGGTGTGGGTGTCCACGCAGTCGCTCTGCTGCCGCCGTAGTGCTTTGTGCTCAACGTGAATCGAGAAGGAAGTGGTGAGTGCTCACTCGCGCTGGGTGAGCTGGTGTGGGTGTCCACGCAGTCGCTCTGCTGCCGCCGTAGTGTTGAAGCGTCGCGCTTCCTTGTTGGTTGAGGTGATATTAGTGAAGTGCAATTCTCTTTCGTGCTCAACGTGAATCGAGAAGGAAGTGGTGAGTGCTCACTCGCGCTGGGTGAGCTGGTGTGGAGTCCACGCAGTCGCTCTGCTGCCGCGTAGTGTTGAAGCGTCGCGCTTCCTTGTTGGTTGAGGTGATATTAGTGAAGTGCAATTCTCTTTCGTGCTCAACGTGAATCAAGAAGGAAGTGGTGAGTGCTCACTCGCGCTGGGTGAGCTGGTGTGGTGTCCACGCAGTCGCTCTGCTGCCGCCGTAGTGTTGAAGCGTCGCGCTTCCTTGTTGGTTGAGGTGATATTAGTGAAGTGCAATTCTCTTTCGTGCTCAACGTGAATCAAGAAGGAAGTGGTGAGTGCTCACTCGCGCTGGGTGAGCTGGTGTGGGTGTCCACGCAGTCGCTCTGCTGCCGCCGTAGTGTTGAAGCGTCGCGCTTCCTTGTTGGTTGAGGTGATATTAGTGAAGTGCAATTCTCTTTCGTGCTCAACGTGAATCAAGAAGGAAGTGGTGAGTGCTCACTCGCGCTGGGTGAGCTGGTGTGGGTGTCCACGCAGTCGCTCTGCTGCCGCCGTAGTGTTGAAGCGTCGCGCTTCCTTGTTGGTTGAGGTGATATTAGTGAAGTGCAATTCTCTTTCGTGCTCAACGTGAATCACGGAGGAAGGGGAAGTGCAATTCTCTTTCGTGCTCGACGTGAATCACGGAGGAAGTGGTGAGTGCTCACTCGCGCTGGGTGAGCTGGTGTGGGTGTCCACGCAGTCGCTCTGCTGCCGCCGTAGTGTTGAAGCGTCGCGCTTCCTTGTTGGTTGAGGTGATATTAGTGAAGTGCAATTCTCTTCGTGCTCAACTGAATCAAGAAGGAAGTGGTGAGTGCTCACTCGCGCTGGGTGAGCTGGTGTGGGTGTCCACGCAGTCGCTCTGCTGCCGCCGTAGTGTTGAAGCGTCGCGCTTCCTTGTTGGTTGAGGTGATATTAGTGAAGTGCAATTCTCTTTCGTGCTCGACGTGAATCGAGAAGGAAGTGGTGAGTGCTCACTCGCGCTGGGTGAGCTGGTGTGGGTGTCCACGCAGTCGCTCTGCTGCCGCCGTAGTGTTGAAGCGTCGCGCTTCCTTGTTGGTTGAGGTGATATTAGTGAAGTGCAATTCTCTTTCGTGCTCAACGTGAATCGAGAAGGAAGTGGTGAGTGCTCACTCGCGCTGGGTGAGCTGGTGTGGGTGTCCACGCAGTCGCTCTGCTGCCGCCGTAGTGTTGAAGCGTCGCGCTTCCTTGTTGGTTGAGGTGATATTAGTGAAGTGCAATTCTCTTCGTGCTCGACGTGAATCACGGAGGAAGTGGTGAGTGCTCACTCGCGCTGGGTGAGCTGGTGTGGGTGTCCACGCAGTCGCTCTGCTGCCGCCGTAGTGTTGAAGCGTCGCGCTTCCTTGTTGGTTGAGGTGATATTAGTGAAGTGCAATTCTCTTTCGTGCTCAACGTGAATCGAGAAGGAAGTGGTGAGTGCTCACTCGCGCTGGGTGAGCTGGTGTGGGTGTCCACGCAGTCGCTCTGCTGCCGCCGTAGTGTTGAAGCGTCGCGCTTCCTTGTTGGTTGAGGTGATATTAGTGAAGTGCAATTCTCTTTCGTGCTCAACGTGAATCGAGAAGGAAGTGGTGAGTGCTCACTCGCGCTGGGTGAGCTGGTGTGGGTGTCCACGCAGTCGCTCTGCTGCCGCCGTAGTGTTGAAGCGTCGCGCTTCCTTGTTGGTTGAGGTGATATTAGTGAAGTGCAATTCTCTTTCGTGCTCGACGTGAATCACGGAGGAAGTGGTGAGTGCTCACTCGCGCTGGGTGAGCTGGTGTGGGTGTCCACGCAGTCGCTCTGCTGCCGCCGTAGTGTTGAAGCGTCGCGCTTCCTTGTTGGTTGAGGTGATATTAGTGAAGTGCAATTCTCTTTCGTGCTCAACGTGAATCAAGAAGGAAGTGGTGAGTGCTCACTCGCGCTGGGTGAGCTGGTGTGGTGTCCACGCAGTCGCTCTGCTGCCGCCGTAGTGTTGAAGCGTCGCGCTTCCTTGTTGGTTGAGGTGATATTAGTGAAGTGCAATTCTCTTCGTGCTCAACGTGAATCAAGAAGGAAGTGGTGAGTGCTCACTCGCGCTGGGTGAGCTGGTGTGGTGTCCACGCAGTCGCTCTGCTGCCGCCGTAGTGTTGAAGCGTCGCGCTTCCTTGTTGGTTGAGGTGATATTAGTGAAGTGCAATTCTCTTTCGTGCTCGACGAATCACGGAGGAAGTGGTGAGTGCTCACTCGCGCTGGGTGAGCTGGTGTGGTGTCCACGCAGTCGCTCTGCTGCCGCCGTAGTGTTGAAGCGTCGCGCTTCCTTGTTGGTTGAGGTGATATTAGTGAAGTGCAATTCTCTTCGTGCTCGACGTGAATCACGGAGGAAGTGGTGAGTGCTCACTCGCGCTGGGTGAGCTGGTGTGGGTGTCCACGCAGTCGCACTGCTGCCGCCGTAGTGTTGAAGCGTCGCCTTCCTTGTTGGTTGAGGTGATATTAGTGAAGTGCAATTCTCTTTCGTGCTCAACGTGAATCAAGAAGGAAGTGGTGAGTGCTCACTCGCGCTGGGTGAGCTGGTGTGGGTGTCCGCGCAGTCTCTCTGCTGCCGCCGTAGTGTTGAAGCGTCGCGCTTCTTGTTGGTTGAGGTGATATTAGTGAAGTGCTATTCTCTTTCGTGCTCGACGTGAATCACGGAGGAAGCGGTGAGTGCTCACTCGCGCTGGGTGAGCTGGCGCTGGTGGCCACGCAGTCGCTCTGCTGCCGCCGTAGTGTTGAAGCGTCGCGCTTCCTTGTTGGTTGAGGTGATATTAGTGAAGTGCAATTCTCTTTCGTGCTCAACGTGAATCGAGAAGGAAGTGGTGAGTGCTCACTCGCGCTGGGTGAGCTGGTGGGTGTCCACGCAGTCGCTCTGCTGCTGCCGTAGTGTTGAAGCGTCGCGCTTCCTTGTTGGTTGAGGTGATATTAGTGAAGTGCAATTCTCTTCGTGCTCAACGTGAATCACGGAGGAAGTGGTGAGTGCTCACTCGCGCTGGGTGAGCTGGTGTGGTGTCCACGCAGTCGCTCTGCTGCCGCCGTAGTGTTGAAGCGTCGCGCTTCCTTGTTGGTTGAGGTGATATTAGTGAAGTGCAATTCTTTTCGTGCTCAACGTGAATCGAGAAGGAAGTGGTGAGTGCTCACTCGCGCTGGGTGAGCTGGTGTGGTGTCCACGCAGTCGCTCTGCTGCTGCCGTAGTGTTGAAGCGTCGCGCTTCCTTGTTGGTTGAGGTGATATTAGTGAAGTGCAATTCTCTTTCGTGCTCAACGTGAATCGAGAAGGAAGTGGTGAGTGCTCACCGCGCTGGGTGAGCTGGTGGGTGTCCACGCAGTCGCTCTGCTGCCGCCGTAGTGTTGAAGCGTCGCGCTTCCTTGTTGGTTGAGGTGATATTAGTGAAGTGCATCTCTTTCGTGCTCGACGTGAATCACGGAGGAAGTGGTGAGTGCTCACTCGCGCTGGGTGAGCTGGTGTGGGTGTCCGCGCAGTCGCTCTGCTGCCGCCGTAGTGTTGAAGCGTCGCGCTTCCTTGTTGGTTGAGGTGATATTAGTGAAGTGCAATTCTCTTTTGTGCTCGACGTGAATCACGGAGGAAGTGGTGAGTGCTCACCGCGCTGGGTGAGCTGGTGTGGTGTCCGCGCAGTCGCTCTGCTGCCGCCGTAGTGTTGAAGCGTCGCGCTTCCTTGTTGGTTGAGGTGATATTAGTGAAGTGCAATTCTCTTTCGTGCTCGACGTGAATCACGGAGGAAGTGGTGAGTGCTCACCGCGCTGGGTGAGCTGGTGTGGGTGTCCGCGCAGTCGTCTGCTGCCGCCGTAGTGTTGAAGCGTCGCGCTTCCTTGTTGTTGAGGTGATATTAGTGAAGTGCAATTCTCTTTCGTGCTCGACGTGAATTACGGAGGGAAATGGTGAGTGCTCACTCGCGCTGGGTGAGCTGGTGGGGTGTCCGCGCAGTCGCTCTGCTGCCGCCGTAGTGTTGAAGCGTCGCGCTTCCTTGTTGGTTGAGGTGATATTAGTGAAGTGCAATTCTCTTTCGTGCTCAACGTGAATCAAGAAGGAAGTGGTGAGTGCTCACTCGCGCTGGGTGAGCTGGTGTGGGTTTCCAGGCAGTAGCTCTGCTGCCGCCGTAGTGTTGAAGAGTCGCGTGTCCACGTTGGCCGTGGAGGGGCAGTGAAGTGCAATTCTCTTTTGTGCTCAACGTGAATCGAGAAGGAAGTGGTGAGTGCTCACTCGCGCTGGGTGAGCTGGTGTGGGTGTCCAGCAGTGCTCTGCTGCCGCCGTAGTGTTGAAGAGTCGCGTCCACGTTGGCCGTGGAGGGGCAGATGGTGACTGCTGGCATTGGGAGGTCGGTGATCACGTGTGGTGATGGCGCCATAACTACGATGACTGGAGATCGTAGCCACCGCTTCAGCTGGTTCTCCGCCAAAATGCACCACATCAGCGCCAGCAGTACCATCACTAGACCCCAGAATGTTCTGCCGACATTAATATTAAAATTTGTTATTAAATGTGTAAATAAAATTCTTTAACTTTCGAATTATTCTTATGGTTTTTTATTTTCGTTTCCGTTTATAAAATTATACCTATTTTGAGACAAAAATTTAGTTATAGTAAATGTATTAAAATGACGAAAACTGGATACAGTCAACTCCGGGTCTAGTGAACTTCTGTGGATTAACATATTTGTTTCACTATATCCGGGGTCACTATATCCGATGATGTCAAAATTAAAACGAATTTCTCCATAACGATTGATTTAATTGATATAGCGATACAGCTAATTTTATTAACAGTACGAATTGAAAATTCAATTTATTTTGTACTTAAATCAATTATTTTTAATTGTTTTCCTCGTAGATTTTTCATTAGTAATTTCTCGACATCATTCTGCAGAGTTCGTGCTCTCTTTATATTAGATTCTGCATTGCCCTCTGTAAGTATCGTAAAACATTCTTGACACCCTTCAAAGCCGCTTGCTTTGCTGGCACACTTTCCCACTGTCCGAAGGCCCTTTTAGTCGCCTAATAACATACGAGACCCAATTAATTTCCAGGACTTTGAATTTCTTTCGTTTACTATAGCAGATGTTCAGGTTCACTATAGTCGAATCTTCTTGTGCTTATTTGTTATGTAAGTGAAACGATATCCGTGACTTAAGTTCATTATAACCGAGGGTGCACTACATCGGAATTCACTGTAACCGGAGTCGATATTTTCTAATGGGTCGGCCTCGCACATCGGTATTTGTGCGGATTTCCGAAGATTATGTTGCTCAAACCATAACGCGCAAACGCAGCGGGGCTGGAGGGGGAACTTGGGCAGCGAATCGCTGAAGGCGCGCGGCCCGTCACGTGACACCCCCGCCTACGCCCCGCGCTGCTATTGGAGGGCACCAAGCACTCGCCAGGGGCTCATCGACGGCAGAGTAGAGGTCAGTGATTTGAATCGTGATGAGCACAACAACCGATTATTTTATGCGATTAATCGAAAAAGTGAAGTCGAATAGATTTTCACCGATTCATCGGTTAATTTTTCCGATTTTTAGCTCGATTATTTTAATTCAAATGTTGATTTTCAAGGCTAGCAAAATATGAAAGTACAGCTCCACTTTCGAACGTCTGTTTATCTCTCTTCAACTGCATAACAGAATTGGCACAAACATATCCATTAATTTCATGTGAGTAAAATTAATAAGATGAAAAGACACTATGTGTGTTCTAACATTTTAGTGAAGGTATTATATTCAGTATGAAATAAGAGAGATACCATAGCAAATAAGAGACAGTTTTCCTACAATCATCTTCAGCCTGTCTCCCAATCAGTTACTGTTACGAATTACATTTTCTTTTTTAGAAACGGATTCAATTCACAAATCTTCATTTGAGTGACTGAAAGTTATTTTGTATTCGGAAGAGTGGTTTTTAATAAAAATTTGACTCCAAAGCAGTTACCTATGTCTCTTAAACAGATATTCTGGTTCAGAGGACGGTTTCCAATCCCGAGGACATCTGGCTCGAAAGGTTCAGGCAAAGAAATTTATAGTTTACTAGTTAGATGCTGCACCAAATGAGAATTCGAAACTTCTTATAAATTTTCTTCCATCAAAAGTGAAAAGCCATTGTAAATGTAAGTTGGCGTCAGTAATCGTCAAGATGGTCTCTCATAAACCAAACAGTCCATATCTAATTACTATTGCACACCCATAGTTGGGACGGGTAATTCTCGCAAAAGCTAACAAAGCTGCGGCCAGTTTCCAGTACTGCAACGGCAATTTCCAGTAATATTTAAATCTCAAGAAATTCATGGGAATGAGTAGGGCGTATTTGAGAGATGGATGAAAATAGCAGCGTACTATTTGTATATTTTAGGTTATCAAACCCTCAAGGGTGACTAAATGATGTAAGTAAATAAGAATGATGTAAGTAAGTGATGTAGATGATGACGTATGTACGTTTGTTTTAATATCAGTGAAGCATTTGCGAGGGTTCGCAGTAGCAGCCAACCAAATTGTGGAGGGTGAGAATATTCACGATTGTAAGCCATTATTAGTATTAATTTTTGAAAATAATTTTATAAAAATGATTCAGTTAATAAATTTTAGTTGGTATCTGTAAGAGCATTCCGTGCTTCGTAATCATTGTTTAAAAATTGAACGTTAGTTCGGTAACTTTGAATGTCTACATAAATGTGTACAATTGCTCTAATATCTATTTTTTCTCTAACTTATTTTTAGGAATTTTAAGAGAATAGATAATATGCCTTCCAGCATTTATGGGTATGCTGTAAGAAGAGCTACTCCACTAACATTGTGGTTTGTGTATGACGGCTTAAAAACATAACTCTGGTCCTTGAAGGGACCCGAAGCGCGGTTTTAAGGTCGTCTGAAGCACCGCTTCCGTGTAATACGTGGTTTCAGTAGCGACTACGCCAGGGAGCGCCAAGAAACACTGCTCCCCCGAATGAAGCACATCCCTCTTTCCTTTCCTTTTGTGTGTGTCGGTGTGAAGCATTCCGCCCACTCGCCTGTGCGCGCGCGGGCTGCCGGGGCGGAGGTAGGCCAGGCCCGGGACGACGCCGCTGTCCAGGCACAGGCGCAGGCACTCCCGCGCTTGGGCACTTGCTGGAAAATGTTCTTAAAATACAAACTTTTCTGCACTCGACTAATTTGATAAAGATTGTATATTGTATTCATATTAAATAATTTCTTAACAATTGTAATTGATAAATTGTTTTATACATTGAAACATATGTTATTACATTTTTCGTATATTTTATGTTTTTTTGGAAGATTTTCGGAATTCTCGTTGATTGGAGCACTTTATTTGGAGCTTATTTTGCACTTAAGTAAAGCTAATTTTGCATTTAGATTCTTGGTTTGATTAGATTAATTCTATGATTGATTCTTGTGAGTGCAGGATTGCGAAGTTGCTACATTATCCTCCAAGAGGAGCCCATCCCAAAAACCTTTTGCATTGCTTCATAATTCTCTCCCTCGCACTCAGCTCGCGCCACGTCCCAAGGGCCCTTCGAATAGTCCCACTCAATCGCGAACGGCAGCGCTGGCGTTCCAGGCCTGCGACGCATGCGCAGAACGCGCGCCCGCCAGATGTCGCTAAGGGCAGCTTGATTCCGGCGCCGACCTCACGTCGGCGTGAGCAGCTTTCCTCTGCAGGTATCTCCCCCTCGGGGCATCGCCGCTGCCAGGAGAAGCTCATGACGGGTTTCCCGATATGTGAGGTAGTGTTCGGCATGTAAATGTAACAGTTTGGTATGGTACTGCTCCGGCATTTGCCTGGTGTCGATCGGAGAAAGCACGGAAAACTATCGATCAGAGTAGCCGGCCGCTAGAATTCTCCTCCGAACAGTGACAAAATTCGACCTAGCTCACAAGCGCCCGCGTCGAAAATCCTGTCTCTGCCGACTAGAACTCGCGGTCACAGGCACTGCAGGGACACATGCGAACTACCCTCGAAACTCAAAATGGCGGTGGAAACTCCCAAAGCCTCGAGTCCGTTCAAATCGATCGGGGAAAATTAATTTTGGAGAACCTGAGCTGATGGGTTTAGACGCTAGCCACAGACCACAGACGGACAGGCAGACGTTTTGCCGTCAATCGATTTTTCGTTATCAAATACCACTAAACATGGCTTCTGGCTACACCACGTGTTAAGGGTAAGTAATTTCCTACATATAGCAACAGGATTTATCCACTTTTTCGTTACCTGATTCCGGCAATAAGAGTTTTTTCCGCAAGAAATTCGTCGTTATCTGACGCACGATTACATTACTCTTCTTACCAAATACTTTCGTAAGGGCAAGGATGTAAAAGTCACGATTTCGGTAACACCTTCCGTTCCTCGACATAATACTTTGCCTTTCATCAAACAATCAATCTCTGTGCAGTCTAAAATAAATTAAATTGAATTAAAAATCAATTACAATAAACCTTTTGGTTCCTTTCCAATAAGTAACTGACTTTTCACTTCTCATACAATTAAATCCTTTGAAAGACTGAACTGTCGAACCAAAATAAATAAAATAAAAAAAAAGGATTGACAACAGTGACATTTGCCACGAGTAAATGTCACTCAATAATCCATGATTTCTCATTTCAAGTTAAGTGTATCCAGAAATATAATATTCGATTCAAATTCAGAATGTTGTTGAAACTTTTTTTTTTAGTTTTATGTTGCTATTAGAATAATTGGTAATTGTATACGACAATTTGCACACATAATTTGCATTAAAAGTTGTGTTTTTACTTTTTAGTATCATATAGGTATTAGGTTCGAGTCGTGAAATAATGACAATTCAAATGAAAAGCTTGAAGGCCTTTTTCGTGGTGAGATTTTGATTTTCGCAATCATGGTGTATAATGGTTATTAAAAAATGACCAACTTTACGGGTGGATACATGATGCACAGATTCCTTTGTAAGGCATATAATTACTCAAAGCAAAACTTTTCTTATATTCTAGTTCTAGCTTTTCATTTTGTGAGTTGTATGTAGATATACATGCAAGAAACGTAAAATAACATCCCAATTTTTTATAATAAAAATTACATTTTGAGTTTTAATAGTTTTACAGTGTTTCACTTGTGACATAGTACCTCAATTAATATTTGACATATTTTCACAATTATTTTTTCACAATATAAATAAATAACTGTTGCATTACGTAAACCTCACTGATTTTGTGAGAAGTAAAATTTTAAATGGTTAAAACATTCTTAACTTAGAAAACTAATTTTAGACTAATTTTCGTTTACATTCTTTTGAATGCATCTCGTTATATATGGTTTACTTAATAATGTGAAAAATAACCTCTAAAATTTAGAAAGAATCATTTCAGTATATCTATTAGTTTCTGAGATTTGATACATTTCGTTAATCAATATGCAAGGAAAACGAACTTTTCATGAGAAGTAGTTAAAGTTTGCGGACCTATAAAATGCCTTTGCAGCATGAAATACACCTTCTTCTACTCTTTGGCTTCTCTCCTCTCCTCTCAAGTAGCTTCTCCTGCTTTTGTTCTCTGGAATTTTCTGTTGAATAGCTAGTTTTTATTTTTTAGTTTCACATTATTGCACTCACAAAATCACATTTCTTCTTGATTCAATTCACATTCTTTTGAGAACTTCTAGTTCCGCTTTAGATACATTATTGAAGTGATGTATTCATTACTCATATTTTTACATTATTTAACCCTAAATAAGTTTATTTTGGACATCTTTGTCAAATTATACCATTGAAATCACTCGTTGAAATTCCAAGGTGTCATTGCAACGTCGCCATCTTGAAAACAATTTTTTATATTTCCGAAAATATTGCAGATAAAAAACGGATTTCACCACAAGAAAGTGTAATAAATAACGCTTTCAGAATGAAAACAAAAATGCAATTATCCATCATTTTCGGTCACATTTGAATACAGATATAGAAAAAACATTGAATTTTATGTGGTGTTCTTTGATTTAAAGAGCCATTGCGTTTCATTTTAAGTGCCCTCTAATAATGTATTTTGAGCTGTCCAGAGACTCCCCGTGGTTGCCATCGTTTCGTCCGGCGAGCTCGGCCTTCTTCAGGGTGAAATGCATGGAAGTGTGTGTCCGCCACCCCTTTTCGGTCAATCCGATTTCCACAGGATGTGCTAGCTTATACGGCTTACAATACCTTATCCGGAGGATTCACCCTGCATGAACATGAGCCTACGAATTCAGCTCTGAGCAGGGTCGCAGGGGGACAAGTTGGTAGCCTTGCCTAGAAGGAGAGAACAAACGACTTATCCCACGGCATCATTCGACTGTCAACTCCTCAAAAAGTATAGCACTCACCAACTGCCGGGGTCATTAATGTGATTAGGCCGATGAACAGACCGGCTTAGAAATCTCAGGACATCAACTGATGTCACTTCATTGTCACTGGCCGCGAAATTCTAGGATTCGAGTCCCGACGGTGGCTATTTTTGCAAAGAAAAAGAATTTTTGACACTATCTACAGAGTTAGGTAAAATTCAGTCGCTGTCTGGAGGAGAATTCTAGCGGCCGGCTGCTCTGATTGGTAGTTTTCCGTGGTTTCTCCGATCAACACCAGGCGAATGCCGGAGCAGTACACTAACAAAGGGGCCACGGACTGCGCGCGATCTTTCCTTCCTCTCCTGTATCCTGATCCTCTCCCTCATAAAGCATCTGAACATCACTACATTGCTACCACCATGTCGGAGCTTTGAGCTTGTCCCGCTGCCAGGTGCCTGTAGAAGACATTTGGTGGAAAAGATCTCATCACCCTGCGGGCCAAGAATATCGCCACCTCCACGATTGAACATGCACTACACTACCACATGTCGGGAGCTTTGAGCTTGTCCCGGCTGCCAGTGCCCCTGGTAGAAGACATTTGAGTGGAAAAAGATCTCATCACCCTGCGGGGGAAGAATATCGCCACCTCCACGATTGAACATGCACTACACTACCACACATGTCGGGAGCTTTGAGCTTGTCCCGGCTGCCGGTGCCCCTGGTAGAAGACATTTGAGTGGAAAAAGATCTCATCACCCTGCGGGGAAGAATATCGCCACCTCCACGATTGAACATGCACTCACTACCACACATGTCGGGAGCTTTGAGCTTGTCCGCCAGCCGGTGCCCTGGTAGAAGACATTTGAGTGGAAAAGATCTCATCACCCTGCGGGGAAGAATATCGCCACCTCCACGATTGAACATGCACTACACTACCACACATGTCGGGAGCTTTGAGCTTGTCCCGGCTGCCGGTGCCCCTGGTAGAAGACATTTGAGTGGAAAAAGATCTCATCACCCTGCGGGGGAAGAATATCGCCACCTCCCGATTGAACAGCACTACACTACCACACATGTCGGAGCTTTGAGCTTGTCCCGGCTGCCGGTGCCTGGTAGAAGACATTTGAGTGGAAAAGATCTCATCACCCTGCGGGGGAAGAATATCGCCACCTCCACGATTGAACATGCTACACTACCACACATGTCGGGAGCTTGAGCTTGTCCGGCTGCCGTGCCCTGGTAGAAGACATTTGAGTGGAAAAGATCTCATCACCCTGCGGGGAAGAATATCGCCACCTCCCGATTGAACAGCACTACACTACCACACATGTCGGAGCTTTGAGCTTGTCCGCTGCCGGTGCCCTGGTAGAAGACATTTGAGTGGAAAAGATCTCATCACCCTGCGGGGAAGAATATCGCCACCTCCCGATTGAACACGCACTCACTACACACATGTCGGGAGCTTTGAGCTTGTCCGGCTCCGGTGCCCTGGTAGAAGACATTTGAGTGGAAAGATCTCATCACCCTGCGGGAAGAATATCGCCACCTCCGATTGAACACGCACTACACTACCACACATGTCGGGAGCTTTGAGCTTGTCCGGCTGCCGGTGCCCTGGTAGAAGACATTTGAGTGGAAAGATCTCATCACCCTGCGGGGGAAGAATATCGCCACCTCCACGATTGAACATGCACTACACTACACATGTCGGAGCTTTGAGCTTGTCCCGCTGCCGTGCCCTGGTAGAAGACATTTGAGTGGAAAAGATCTCATCACCCTGCGGGAAGAATATCGCCACCTCCCGATTGAACAGCATACACTACCACACATGTCGGGAGCTTTGGCTTGTCCCGCTGCCGGTGCCCCTGGTAGAAGACATTTGAGTGGAAAAGATCTCATCACCCTGCGGGGAAGAATATCGCCACCTCCCGATTGAACAGCACTACACTACCACACATGTCGGAGCTTTGAGCTTGTCCCGGCTGCCGGTGCCCTGGTAGAAGACATTTGAGTGGAAAAGATCTCATCACCCTGCGGGGAAGAATATCGCCACCTCCACGATTGAACAGCACTACACTACCACACATGTCGGAGCTTTGAGCTTGTCCCGGCTGCCGTGCCCCTGTAGAAGACATTTGAGTGGAAAAGATCTCATCACCCTGCGGGGAAGAATATCGCCACCTCCCGATTGAACAGCACTACACTACCACACATGTCGGAGCTTTGAGCTTGTCCGGCTGCCGGTGCCCTGGTAGAAGACATTTGAGTGGAAAGATCTCATCACCCTGCGGGGGAAGAATATCGCCACCTCCACGATTGAACATGCACTACACTACCACACATGTCGGGAGCTTTGAGCTTGTCCGCTGCCGGTGCCCTGGTAGAAGACATTTGAGTGGAAAAGATCTCATCACCTGCGGGAAGAATATCGCCACCTCCGATTGAACACGCACTACACTACCACACATGTCGGAGCTTTGAGCTTGTCCGGCTGCCGGTGCCCTGGTAGAAGACATTTGAGTGGAAAGATCTCATCACCCTGCGGGAAGAATATCGCCACCTCCACGATTGAACATGCACTACACTACCACACATGTCGGGAGCTTTGAGCTTGTCCCGGCTGCCGGTGCCCCTGGTAGAAGACATTTGAGTGGAAAAGATCTCATCACCCTGCGGGAAGAATATCGCCACCTCCACGATTGAACATGCACTACACTACCACACATGTCGGGAGCTTTGAGCTTGTCCCGCTGCCGGTGCCCCTGGTAGAAGACATTTGAGTGGAAAAGATCTCATCACCTGCGGGGAAGAATATCGCCACTCCACGATTGAACATGCACTACACTACCACATGTCGGGAGCTTTGAGCTTGTCCCGCTGCCGGTGCCCCTGGTAGAAGACATTTGAGTGGAAAGATCTCATCACCCTGCGGGGAAGAATATCGCCACCTCCCGATTGAACACGCACTACACTACACACATGTCGGGAGCTTTGAGCTTGTCCGCTGCCGGTGCCCTGGTAGAAGACATTTGAGTGGAAAAAGATCTCATCACCCTGCGGGGGAAGAATATCGCCACCTCCACGATTGAACATGCACTACACTACCACACATGTCGGGAGCTTTGAGCTTGTCCGGCTGCCGGTGCCCTGGTAGAAGACATTTGAGTGGAAAGATCTCATCACCCTGCGGGGAAGAATATCGCCACCTCCGATTGAACAGCACTACACTACCACACATGTCGGGAGCTTTGAGCTTGTCCCGGCTGCGGTGCCCTGTAGAAGACATTTGAGTGGAAAAGATCTCATCACCCTGCGGGGAAGAATATCGCCACCTCCCGATTGAACAGCACTACCTCCACACATGTCGGGAGCTTTGAGCTTGTCCCGGCTGCCGGTGCCCCTGGTAGAAGACATTTGAGTGGAAAAAGATCTCATCACCCTGCGGGGGAAGAATATCGCCACCTCCACGATTGAACATGCACTACACTACCACACATGTCGGGAGCTTTGAGCTTGTCCCGGCTGCCGGTGCCCCTGGTAGAAGACATTTGAGTGGACAAAGATCTCATCACCCTGCGGGAAGAATATCGCCACCTCCCGATTGAACAGCACTCACTACACACATGTCGGGAGCTTTGAGCTTGTCCCGGCTGCCGTGCCTGGTAGAAGACATTTGAGTGGAAAAGATCTCATCACCCTGCGGGGAAGAATATCGCCACCTCCACGATTGAACACGCACTACACTACCACACATGTCGGGAGCTTTGAGCTTGTCCCGGCTGCCGGTGCCCCTGGTAGAAGACATTTGAGTGGAAAAAGATCTCATCACCCTGCGGGGACATGCACTACACTACCACACATGTCGGGAGCTTTGAGCTTGTCCCGGCTGCCGGTGCCCCTGGTAGAAGACATTTGAGTGGAAAAGATCTCATCACCCTGCGGGGGAAGAATATCGCCACCTCCACGATTGAACATGCACTACACTACCACACTGTCGGAGCTTGAGCTTGTCCCGGCTGCCGGTGCCCTGGTAGAAGACATTTGAGTGGAAAAGATCTCATCACCCTGCGGGGAAGAATATCGCCACTCCACGATTGAACAGCACTACACTACACACATGTCGGGAGCTTTGAGCTTGTCCCGCTGCCGGTGCCCTGGTAGAAGACATTTGAGTGGAAAAGATCTCATCACCTGCGGGAAGAATATCGCCACCTCCCGATTGAACACGCACTACACTACCACACATGTCGGAGCTTTGAGCTTGTCCGGCTGCCGGTGCCCTGGTAGAAGACATTTGAGTGGAAAAGATCTCATCACCCTGCGGGAAGAATATCGCCACCTCCCGATTGAATCGCACTACACTACCACACATGTCGGGAGCTTTGAGCTTGTCCCGGCTGCCGGTGCCCCTGGTAGAAGACATTTGAGTGGAAAAGATCTCATCACCCTGCGGGAAGAATATCGCCACCTCCCGATTGAACACGCACTACACTACCACACATGTCGGGAGCTTTGAGCTTGTCCCGGCTGCCGGTGCCCTGGTAGAAGACATTTGAGTGGAAAAGATCTCATCACCCTGCGGGGAAGAATATCGCCACCTCCAGATTGAACATGCACTACACTACCACACATGTCGGAGCTTTGAGCTTGTCCCGGCTGCCAGTGCCCTGGTAGAAGACATTTGAGTGGAAAAGATCTCATCACCCTGCGGGGAAGAATATCGCCACCTCCCGATTGAACACGCACTACACTACCACACATGTCAGGAGCTTTGAGCTTGTCCGCTGCCGGTGCCCCTGGTAGAAGACATTTGAGTGGAAAAGATCTCATCACCCTGCGGGGAAGAATCATGCCACCTCCCGATTGAACACGCACTACACTACCACACATGTCGGGAGCTTGAGCTTGTCCTGCTGCCGGTGCCCTGGTAGAAGACATTTGAGTGGAAAAGATCTCATCACCCTGCGGGGAAGAATATCGCCACCTCCGATTGAACACGCACTACACTACCACACATGTCAGGAGCTTTGAGCTTGTCCGCTGCCGGTGCCCCTGGTAGAAGACATTTGAGTGGAAAAGATCTCATCACCCTGCGGGAAGAATATCGCCACCTCCCGATTGAACATGCACTACACTACCACACATGTCGGAGCTTTGAGCTTGTCCCGGCTGCCGTGCCCTGGTAGAAGACATTTGAGTGGAAAAGATCTCATCACCTGCGGGGAAGAATATCGCCACCTCCCGATTGAACACGCACTACACTACCACACATGTCGGGAGCTTGAGCTTGTCCGCTGCCGGTGCCCCTGGTAGAAGACATTTGAGTGGAAAAGATCTCATCACCCTGCGGGGGAAGAATATCGCCACCTCCCGATTGAACATGCACTACACTACCACACATGTCGGGAGCTTTGAGCTTGTCCCGGCTGCCGGTGCCCCTGGAAAAGACATTTGAGTGGAAAAGATCTCATCACCCTGCGGGAAGAATATCGCCACCTCCCGATTGAACATGCACTACACTACCACACATGTCGGGAGCTTTGAGCTTGTCCCGGCTGCCGGTGCCCCTGGTAGAAGACATTTGAGTGGAAAAAGATCTCATCACCCTGCGGGGGAAGAATATCGCCACCTCCACGATTGAACATGCACTACACTACCACACATGTCGGAGCTTTGAGCTTGTCCCGGCTGCCGGTGCCCTGGTAGAAGACATTTGAGTGGAAAAGATCTCATCACCCTGCGGGGAAGAATATCGCCACCTCCGATTGAACATGCACTACACTACCACACATGTCGGAGCTTTGAGCTTGTCCGCTGCCGGTGCCCTGGTAGAAGACATTTGAGTGGAAAAGATCTCATCACCCTGCGGGAAGAATATCGCCACCTCCCGATTGAACATGCACTACACTACCACATGTCGGGAGCTTTGAGCTTGTCCCGCTGCCGGTGCCCTGGATTAGGAAAGATCTATCCCTGGAAAATATGCTGGATTGAAATGATCCCTCACATCGGAGTTTGCTCTGTCCGCGGTGCCGAAGACATTTGAGTGAAGCCATCACCCTCGGGGAGAATATCGCACCATTGACATGCACTACACTACCACACATGTCGGGAGCTTTGAGCTTGTCCCGGCTGCCGGTGCCCTGGTAGAAGACATTTGAGTGGAAAAGATATCATCCACCCTGCGGGGAAGAATATCGCCACCTCCCGATTGAACAGCACTACACTACCCACATGTCGGAGCTTTGAGCTTGTCCCGCTGCCGGTGCCCTGGTAGAAGACATTTGAGTGGAAAAAGATCTCATCACCCTGCGGGGGAAGAATATCGCCACCTCCACGATTGAACATGCACTACACTACCACACATGTCAGGAGCTTTGAGCTTGTCCGCCTGCCGGTGCCTGGTAGAAGACATTTGAGTGGAAAAGATCTCATCACCCTGCGGGGAAGAATATCACCTCCACGATTGAACATGCACTACACTACCACCATGTCGAGCTTTGAGCTTGTCCCGCTGCCGGTGCCCTGGTAGAAGACATTTGAGTGGAAAAGATCTCATCACCCTGCGGGGAAGAATATCGCCACCTCCCGATTGAACATGCATACACTACCACACATGTCGGGAGCTTTGAGCTTGTCGCTGCCGGTGCCCTGGTAGAAGACATTTGAGTGGAAAGATATCATCACCCTGCGGGGGAAGAATATCGCCACCTCCACGATTGAACATGCACTACACTACCACACATGTCGGGAGCTTTGAGCTTGTCCCGGCTGCCGGTGCCCCTGGTAGAAGACATTTGAGTGGAAAAAGATCTCATCACCCTGCGGGGGAAGAATATCGCCACCTCCACGATTGAACATGCACTCACTACCACACATGTCGGGAGCTTTGAGCTTGTCCGCTGCCGGTGCCCCTGGTAGAAGACATTTGAGTGGAAAGATCTCATCACCTGCGGGGAAGAATATCGCCACCTCCACGATTGAACATGCTACACTACCACCATGTCGGGAGCTTTGAGCTTGTCCCGCTGCCGGTGCCCCTGGTAGAAGACATTTGAGTGGAAAAGATCTCATCACCCTGCGGGAAGAATATCGCCACCTCCCGATTGAACATGCACTACACTCACACATGTCGGGAGCTTTGAGCTTGTCCCGCTGCCGGTGCCCTGGTAGAAGACATTTGAGTGGAAAAGATCTCATCACCCTGCGGGAAGAATATCGCCACCTCCACGATTGAACATGCACTACACTACCACACATGTCGGGGCTTTGAGCTTGTCCGGCTGCCGGTGCCCTGGTAGAAGACATTTGAGTGGAAAAAGATCTCATCACCCTGCGGGGGAAGAATATCGCCACCTCCACGATTGAACATGCACTACACTACCACATGTCGGGAGCTTTGAGCTTGTCCCGCTGCCGGTGCCCTGGTAGAAGACATTTGAGTGGAAAAGATCCATCACCCTGCGGGAAGAATATCGCCACCTCCCGATTGAACACGCACTACACTACCACACATGTCGGGAGCTTTGAGCTTGTCCGCTGCCGGTGCCCTGGTAGAAGACATTTGAGTGGAAAAGATCTCATCACCTGCGGGGAAGAATATCGCCACCTCCCGATTGAACACGCACTACACTACCACACATGTCGGGAGCTTTGAGCTTGTCCGCTGCCGTGCCCTGGTAGAAGACATTTGAGTGGAAAAGATCTCATCACCCTGCGGGAAGAATATCGCCACCTCCCGATTGAACATGCACTACACTACACACATGTCGGGAGCTTTGAGCTTGTCCCGGCTGCCGGTGCCCTGGTAGAAGACATTTGAGTGGAAAAGATCTCATCACCCTGCGGGAAGAATATCGCCACCTCCCGATTGAACATGCACTACACTACCACACTGTCGGGAGCTTTGAGCTTGTCCCGGCTGCCGGTGCCCCAGTAGAGACATTTGAGTGGAAAAGATCTCATCACCCTGCGGGGGAAGAATATCGCCACCTCCCGATTGAACACGCACTACACTACCACATGTCGGGAGCTTTGAGCTTGTCCGCTGCCGTGCCCTGGTAGAAGACATTTGAGTGGAAAAGATCTCATCACCCTGCGGGGAAGAATATCGCCACCTCCCGATTGAACATGCACTACATACCACACATGTCGGGAGCTTTGAGCTTGTCCGGCTGCCGGTGCCCTGGTAGAAGACATTTGAGTGGAAAAGATCTCATCACCCTGCGGGGAAGAATATCGCCACCTCCGATTGAACATGCACTACACTACCACACATGTCGGGAGCTTTGAGCTTGTCCCGGCTGCCGGTGCCCCTGGTAGAAGACATTTGAGGGAAAAGATCTCATCACCCTGCGGGGGAAGAATATCGCCACCTCCCGATTGAACATGCACTACACTACCACACATGTCGGGAGCTTTGAGCTTGTCCCGGCTGCCGGTGCCCCTGGTAGAAGACATTTGAGTGGAAAGAGATCTCATCACCCTGCGGGGAAGAATATCGCCACCTCCCGATTGAACATGCACTACACTACCACACATGTCGGGAGCTTTGAGCTTGTCCGCTGCCGGTGCCCTGGTAGAAGACATTTGAGTGGAAAAGATCTCATCACCCTGCGGGGAAGAATATCGCCACCTCCGATTGAACATGCACTACACTACCACACATGTCGGGAGCTTTGAGCTTGTCCCGGCTGCCGGTGCCCCTGGTAGAAGACATTTGAGTGGGAAGAGATCTCATCACCCCGCGGGGGAAGAATAGCGCCACCTCCCGATTGAACATGCACTACACTACCACACATGTCGGGAGCTTTGAGCTTGTCCGGCTGCCGTGCCCTGGTAGAAGACATTTGAGTGGAAAAAGATCTCATCACCCTGCGGGGGAAGAATATCGCCACCTCCCGATTGAACATGCACTACACTACCACACATGTCGGGAGCTTTGAGCTTGTCCCGGCTGCCGGTGCCCCTGGTAGAAGACATTTGAGTGGAAAGATCTCATCACCCTGCGGGGAAGAATATCGCCACCTCCCGATTGAACATGCACTACACTACCACACATGTCGGAGCTTTGAGCTTGTCCCGCTGCCAGGTGCCCTGGTAGAAGACATTTGAGTGGAAAAGATCTCATCACCCTGCGGGAAGAATATCGCCACCTCCCGATTGAACATGCACTACACTACCACACATGTCGGAGCTTTGAGCTTGTCCGGCTGCCGGTGCCCTGGTAGAAGACATTTGAGTGGAAAAGATATCATCACCCTGCGGGAAGAATATCGCCACCTCCCGATTGAACATGCACTCACTACCACACATGTCGGGAGCTTTGAGCTTGTCCGCTCGCGGTGCCCTGGTAGAAGACATTTGAGTGGAAAAAGATCTCATCACCCTGCGGGGGAAGAATATCGCCACCTCCCGATTGAACACGCACTACACTACCACACATGTCGGGAGCTTTGAGCTTGTCCCGGCTGCCGGTGCCCCTGGTAGAAGACATTTGAGTGGAAAAAGATCTCATCACCCTGCGGGGGAAGAATATCGCCACCTCCCGATTGAACACGCACTACACTACCACACATGTCGGGAGCTTTGAGCTTGTGCCGGCTGCCGGTGCCCTGGTAGAAGACATTTGAGTGGAAAAGATATCATCACCCTGCGGGGAAGAATATCGCCACCTCCGATTGAACATGCACTACACTACCACATGTCGGGAGCTTTGAGCTTGTCCCGGCTGCCGGTGCCCTGGTAGAAGACATTTGAGTGGAAAAGATCTCATCACCCTGCGGGGAAGAATATCGCCACCTCCCGATTGAACATGCACTACACTACCACACATGTCGGGAGCTTTGAGCTTGTCTCGGCTGCCGGTGCCCTGGTAGAAGACATTTGAGTGGAAAAGATGTCATCACCCTGCGGGGAAGAATATCGCCACCTCCCGATTGAACATGCACTACACTACCACACATGTCGGAGCTTTGAGCTTGTCCCTGCCGGTGCCCCTGGTAGAAGACATTTGAGTGGAAAAAGATCTCATCACCCTGCGGGGGAAGAATATCGCCACCTCCCGATTGAACATGCAATACACTTACGGACCGGATGACAACGGAGTTGACGCGCCCGGAAACGCGAAATAATGAGTGAACCGATGAGCAGCGAATATGGAGCGGTTTTCCTAAGGATGAGCCAAAGTGACAGCTAGTGCTGGCATCATAACTGAAAGTTCTATGGTCGTTGTGCTCTTGAGCCCATTAGACCCCCTTTCCGCATTCGTTCATTTGCAGTTGGCTACCTTGCAAATGGCTTCGACACTTCCTTTTGTGGTGTCCTTGTCCGACAAAAATATAGTGCGCTGCGAGAAATAATTGATATTAAGAAGTGCAGTGTTATGTGCTCTTCTCTAAAAATTCTTTTTTTCTTTATATATTACATTGGATTTACTTTTTGTGTGATAAATATTATGTTTATTTTAAAACCGAGACTTGAATGCGAGATGCGTACCGGTGCACGTGTTTCCGGCTTAAAATCGTTTTTCTTTCTACTTACATTCCTGGCAGTTTTCTTTTACTGGTTGTGAGGCATGTTAAGAGGTTTTCCACATACGTAATTAAATTTAAATATTTCCCGGACTCGCGTACGTGCATATACCTCAGCGAAACTCTTAGACTTCTGCATAGGGATGTTTTCACAGGAGCCATTAGCACTTTACGAAGGGGCGTAGCTGAACAGCTGTCGCGGCGGAGGGATACTTCTTTGAATTACATGTGATGTTCACTTGTTTTCGCGAACTGTCACTTTGGCTCATCCTTAGGAAAATCGCTCTATAGCAGACGCGGTTGAACATCGTAAACCGAGGAAGTGTACAACCAACAGATTCATCTGCTCCACCGTTTGTGTTTCGTTCAGTACTTTTCCTAATGCTATATTCGTTAAAGAAAAATGTGAAACCCTCGGAATAAGTGTACTCTTACGTCAACATCAGCTAGAATTCATTCGTTCTTAACAGACGACTGACTGTTAAATCTTTATCGGACGCCTGCCGTTAAGACTGGCTCTTCATTCAATTATTACGGTATGTTGATAACAACACTAAGGTTTTGTAAAAAGTAATTATAAATCCAATATTGTTGTTCGAGTCGGACACTGTTGTTCTAGATAGCATTCATAATCTAGTGTTCTCTTCTTTCCACTATCCTGTATTTACCTGGACGTAAGTAATGCTTGTTTCGGTTTGTCGTGAGTCCGCCTTTCGCAGTCGCCATCTTGGTTTCGCGCGCGTAGGGCGCCCTCCAAGACGCGACGCCACCGCCCCTCGCGGCGGCGAAGCGAACCCTGCGAAGAACAGGGCACCACCACAGAGTAAAGAATTCTCTTTTATCTATGGCACCACACTCACGGCTCGGCAAAGCGGAGAGGCAGACAGAGAGAGTCCGTTGGCCGGGGGACTGTGGGAGAAATCGGAGGGTAAAGAGCGATACTAAGAGAAAAAGAAGGAGGAGAGAAAAAGAGAAGAGAGAGAGAGAAGAGAGAGAGAGAGACAGAGAGAGAGAGACAGAGAGAGAGAGAGAGAGAGAGAGAGAGAGAGAGAGAGAATTATAGGGAAACGGAGATATTTTCTGTCATATGTACGTTTCCAACATGATTAACCAAGTTCTGTTGGTGAAAACACCCTTAAGTAATGCAAGATAATCGATTCACACATTTATGGATATCTTTTATTATCTCTCACTTGCGAATTCTTTCTTCATTTATATAGTTAATGAAGGGGTGGAATATTTTTTAACTTTTATATTTTCGAAATTCCTCAGCGATTTTAATACAATTGAATCTGTGGTATTTTACGAAAGATCTTTCCTCTAATCGAGTTAAAATTTAAATGATGTTGGAGTCTTTTTTTAGATAATTTTGAAAACAATTAGGGTTGTTATGAAGAACATCAAATGTTAACGATATGTTTACGCTATACATGCAAAAGCGGATTTACGTACGTCGCCGTCCTGGGCTCCACTAATTTTGCCGCCTCTGGAGAATTTATATTATTTATAAAAAGAAAAGAGATTATGATTTTGTGATACCGATACCCCTATACCGATTGGGAATAAATATTTTCTACATTTTATTTACATATTAAAACATGTACATCGTGACTAATATCGTGGCTAAGGCCGTTTCTTTTGAAGCAAAAACTAATACCGAAACATAACATTAGAAATCAGCACATTGTAATTTTTGGAACATTTACCGCCCCTCAAAACGTGCACGGTCTCAAATTCGATGAAACCGATCCGGGAAAGGTGCCTGAATGTTGACCGCGTGGAGCATCCTGATCGTGTGAGGGCTAGTCCACCGCTTCTGTCGCGTGACAGGAAGGTTATGTTTGCATCTCTTTCTACACAACACTCGCACCCTGTTGCAACCTTGCTTCCGAAGGGCGGTTGACAAACATTTCGATCGCACATCACCAGTTGGAGAACTATTCTTCTGCCTGAACATGCTGGACCCACCTCGTGGTCTGTTTGCTGAGAATCCTAGTGTCAATAGTACACAGAGTTGCCAACCGTCTTCTGTTAGAGAGGACAGACCTCCATTGCCGCCACTCATCCTCTTCTGTATTTTAAATATCCTCCTTTTAGTAAGTTTTCAACATTTTTTCATATATTTTATCATATGACTAAATCTGCTCTGTTGTATCATTTATTGTTCAATTTAATATGTAAAGTATGAATACCCCTTTTCTTTTCACTGGAATCGCCAATGGAGAGAAGAAATAAATAAATAAATGTGATGTTAGTCTAAATTAAATATTTATAAAAAGAAATGGGTTGATGCGGTTTGCTTCTTTTTTGTTGATTTTTGTTTTTGTTTTTTGCTGTTTTTCTTGCTGGCCGACTGTCCACCCTTTTACCTGAACATTGTTGGCAACCCTAATAGTACAGTTAATCAGTCCATAAATGATTTGATTTGCTTCTGGACGTAAATGTAGCTTCATTATGCGCACGTTTTGTTCAGCTTTCCTTTTGCTTGTAGTGGTAGTATAGCTAAGAGTGAGTTTCTATTTTGTTAACAATACAGAAAAATCAAATCTGTTCGTACGTTTACCATTAAAAATAAATTTTCTGAATTTTGGCAACAAAAATATCTAGTTTTTGAAATGCTAATCTCTCGCTTTTTTAAAGTTGTTGTTGTTATTATTATTATTATTATTATTATTATTACTATTTTTTCATCTTTCAACTATTAATAGTTAAATTGTTGGGAAGGGACTCTGAAACTCAAGAAAGTGCGTAAAGAAAGAGATCAAGGAGAGGAAATGAAGCAGAACATGAATAAAGGAACAGTAGCAGCGGGCGAAGAAGACCACAAGGGTTTCCATAGTAGACGGTCTCTTGTAAAGAAACTAGCATTGGGACAGACGCGCATTCTTTCTCACATCATTTGTAGTTTTCTAAATTTTTTGAAAATTCAAAACCTTTATTTAGCGTCAAAAACAGTTAAAAACTCTATGTGACGTACTATCGGGAGAAGAGTATTCTGTGCTCGTTTCTTTAAATTCTGAGATCCCTACGCAACACGCATACAAGTTGAATTCCGAATACTGATGGCAATACGCTTTTTTATTTAGCAAGAATTGATAGGATAAATTCGCTCAGGTGTAATAAAAGATGTTTGCAAGGCAAATCAGTGCCAATAAGATTTATGAAAATGGCGTCAATGTCAGTTTTCAAAAAGATATTTTGAACTATCCGATACAAAAAAATGTACAGAAAAAATTAAAGCTATTTTTGAAATAATCTTGTTATTAAAATTGACTTTGTTAGACCACGTTATGCAAAAATTACTCATATTTTTAAACTACTGATGCTACAACAACATTCTTTCTTGTATTATTTCTAACTTTTGCTGCTTTTGAAAGTTCAGAGAGTTTAACGAAAATGACACCTGTGTGATTTATGGAGTGTCCTCTACACTATCCAAGGGAAAAATTAACATTTAGGGCCAATTTGTAGAAAAAATATAAATTACCTTTACTTGAAGCAAAAATTAGGCAAAAACTTTTCATTCTTTTCGAAAAATTGTATATGACATTATTTGTACATCTGTTTTTGAAATAGGTTACAAAGAGAAAAAAGTGGCTTACCAACTTTTCGAGTTTGCTTCATCTGTCACATTTCATATATTTGCTTTGATGGTACTTAAAGATCAATGGAATAGTTTTTAAATGTTGTCATATCTTATTAAAAATGTACATTTGGCTTCTTTTTAATTTTAAAAGTAATGTTAGTTAAGAATGTGAAGCAAATATCTTCCAATTGAAAGAACATAGTTTTATTCTAAAATTGGCGAAAAAGCACAAGGGTTAACAAGTTTGTTTTATGTTTGAAAATATTGGCTACAATTTATTATTTTCATTCGACAATCCAATTCTCATCTTTTGTAGTTTTAAATATTAATATATTTATTTATTCCAAAACAGTAAAATCTGTATGTGACATATAGGGGAAGAAAAAACCTGCCCACGCTTTCTTGAGTTTCAGAATCCCTTCCCAACAATGTAACTTTTAATAGTTGATAGATGAAAAAATAATAGCAATAAATAATATAATAATAATAATAATAATAATAATAATAATAATAATAATAATAATAAATTTAAAAGCTTAATATTTCGTTCCCGAGATATAGAAAACTTATTTTCAACGGTAAACGAACTGTAGATTTAATTTTTCTGTATTGCAAACAAAATAGAAACTCACCCTAAGCTCTACTACCACTATAAGCAAAAAGAGAGCTCAACAAAATGTGTGCATAGTGTAGCTACATTTACGCTCAGGAGCAAATCAAGGGGCCATCTCAGCATTTGCTCAATGGATCAGGCATACTGGACAAAAACCCGATCGAGATGGGGGTCATTGGCCCGGAAGCTGAAGTACATTACTTGTCACAGGTATATAAAGTCTTTTTTAATTATACAATACAAATGTAAACTAATTCATTATACTATATCATTGTTTTGTTCAAATAAATATTCCTTTTTCTTTTTGATGATCAGTATAGTCTCTAATTGCATAGAAAGTTATGCAGCAGAAAATATTTTACTTTTAACTTAAATTTGTATACCGTATTGTTTAATACGTTGTAAATTAACGTACATGTATTGTATGTGGGTTTGTTGTAGTGAGCTAGAGATACTGACACTTGAACATGATTTCTACGACATGTGTTGTAATTATAAATATCAGTATTACATGAAAATATGTTCCCACCGTTAAGTGTTGACAGTTTTGACAAGTACTACAGATTCGAAAATAAATAGGCAAGGCAATGTTAAAATTCTCAACTCTAAAATTCTAAAGAGGCTTCCAGGGATCACTTGGATGGCATTTTTTCATTGTTCCGATAATTTTCTTTTGCAATCTAAATGTCTGGGTACTAAAGGATGAGCTTCCCCAGAATATTACGCCATACCTCAGACGGGAATGTACATTTGCAAAGTACACGCGACGAGCTGCATGAAGTCTAACAGAATTTGAAAGAATTCTGAATGCATAACATAATAAACTTAATTTAGTGTTTAATTCTATTATATGTACATTCCATTTGAGGTTTGACTGAATCGAGAGTCCTAGAAATTTAGTTACCTTAACATCAGCTAATTGCATATTGTTCATTTTCAATGGAGCATACGATTGCCGATTTGAAATGCAAAAATTGCATTGAAACCATTTTTCTTTCGCTAACTATTAATTTATTACAAAACTAAATTGAAACTTCTGAAATTGTGCTATTTATTTATTTTGCAAAGAACATACGTGTCATCGGCAAACAGAACTGTTCTTCCATTTTTAAAAGACGAGGGAATATCGTTTACGTACAACAAAAAGAGAATAGGACCTCAGACCGAACCTTGTGGGACCCCATGTTCAATTGACAAAGAGTTGGAAAGATAAGTAAATAATGTCCTTTCGTGCCAGTATGGTATTTCTATTCTTTGAGATCGATGATACGAGGTTATCCAATCTAGGGCAATACCACTAATTCCATATGAAGGTAATTTTGAGAGCAAGATGTTATGGTTAAAAAGTCAAAAGCTTTCGAAAGATCTAAACATATTCCAATAGGTTCTTCATTTTGGTCCATTGGTGATGCAACATCTTTAAGAAAAGAAAAAAATGGCAGTTTCTGTAGAATTTGATTTTTTGAAACCGTGTTGTGAGTCTGAAAACGCTTCGTTTTTCCTGAGAAAAGTTTCCATTGGCGTATAGAACAGCTTCTCTAATATTTTTGAGAAAACTGACAAAAGAGAAATTGGACGTTGATTTTGAATTTCATTTTTGTTCCCTTTTTTTAAAAAAAAGTGGCTTAATTTTTGCTGTTTTGAAAATATCTGGAAATATTCCTGTGCATAACGTGAATACATTGAATATGTGAGTTAATGGGTGTATAATGGCAGGTGCAGAAGTTTTTAAAACACAATCCGGAAATTCCCCATAAATTAAAATTTCCCATAATTTACTCGAAATTGCAAAGTATTAATATATTACAAATGTATATTACATTAATTAAAGAATTATTGGAAAAATTTATTAAATAGTTGGCTAGAAATTAATGAATAAGAGATAATTATTTGAAAAAGATTAATTGCGGAGAAGAAACTTCATTTGAAAAGAAAATTTGTCTTCAATAATGTAGTTGTATGAAGGGGTCCTAAAATTGGCATTTTTTCACAACTTTAAAAAATTCAGAGTATACTGTGAAAATCCATTCTGTATCATCTATTTAAGTGTATCTCACTCAATTCAAGCCAAAGATTTAAAGAAAAAAACTTGAGTAATTTTTGAGAAAATTATGGAAATGATGTTCAGGTAAAGTACCCCTCCCCAATTTTTTTTATTCTTAGGGCCGAGACATCAGATCAATTAGAGAATATTGATTTTCGTGAGAATCCTGTTCATGCTTTAACCTTTGTCATTGTTCTCTGAGGGAGAGGCAAACAGACAATGCTTTGCCGTAAACCAATTTCACGAAATCAGGAACCCACCTACCGTGAATTCTGACTATGCAACGTGTTATAAGAAGCAATTTACTAGTATAGGAACAAAACTTATCCACTTTTTCGGAATCAAGAATATACAATATGAATTTGTCTACCGAAAAATCGCCATGTTTCGCTGAAGCATTTCATTACTTCTTTTATACCACATACGTATTGTTACATGAATGTAATTACATTTTATGCTACAATTCTTTTAGCATTCATTGTTTTAGCATCAGAAATCAAAATCGTTTATTCTCCTTAGAAATGTTGAGATAAAGTGTTTGAAGTATATTCTGTTTACTACTACTAGATAAAAGAGAAAAAAAACATTTGTCCTAATTGATTTTGTATTTTTTTGTGTAATCTGATTTAGAGAGAATGCCATATTTATTTCTTTATTGTCGATTTCTCTTAGTTGTTAATTTACAAAAAATGTTATATGAAACCCGTTGCTTTTCTAGAAATTTGAGATCTTCAATATGTTGTACCCCTTATAAATATGTTCAGAAATTGTCAGTAATTAACATAAATGTATAAACGGATATCTGCAATAACATAACATTTCGAATAAATGTGGATAATTAAAGAAAGTAAAATAGAAAGTGAATTCTTCTGAAACGTACCTATTAAATGTCACCAAATCCTTAGTCGCCAACATGGTTAATCTTCACTCCATGTGACAATGTCGGTCTGCAAGTTATTGATCGGCAATGAAAACATACTTAGACAAAGCAAAACGCCCAGACTGCGCAGATGGAAAAGCAGAGATTGCCTTCGCGTTGCTAATGTCTAATGGAACTGAAGCACTGAAACCTAATGGATTACATTACGGCGGGGGCTAAAGAGTACGACGATTGACATGATTATAATCGTAATAATTAATTCCTTTTTTATTCAAGAGCAATTTCAAAAACAATAACGTCATCAGTCAATCAGTCATAGGACTGATGCACAAAATTGTGATTAGAGAGGAAAATTAAATATAAAACAAAATTATTCAATAATGCAATTTCCTATAATGTTATGAATTTTTTCCATGAACGACGTTTGGAGGGAGAACAGAAGAGTGAGAGAAACGAGTAGCATGCGGGTCGTTCCATGCAGAAAGGGGATTTTGACACGACTCCTTCAAACTTGAAAATATCTTGGGATATTGTTGTCCATGATGCATATATTGTACAATATTAAAATTTTCTAACTGATTGGTCAACAACAATACACTCTTAAAATATAAGAAGCCTTGGGAATACCCCTATATTCTTTAATTTTTGCCCTCATATAAACGTTTCTACAAATTCTAAAAATTTGTAAGTATATATAAGAAACATAGTACAATTATTCATTAAATATCAATTTTATACCGTGTTATTCTTGGCATACAACTATAAAAAACTCCTTTAAAACACAATTACTCGCAAGACGCCCTTTTTAAATTTATGGAAATCTGCTATAATATTGTATTCAGAATGTAGAAGCTACTAAATTTTCAATCAAAATGTCTTTTCATTCAAGTGCTTTTCTTCAAAATGTTTATCAAAATAGCGTTTATGTCATGTTAATCTGAACATTCTGCAATATCCATACAAATGTGTTTTGTAAAAATTCTGGAGCTATATTTGAGAAAATCTTGTTTTTAAATTTGCTTTTAATTCGCGCAAAATTGGGCAGAAAGTACTTATTTTCAAAAAACTCTACATGAAATCATATAAAGGACTAACTTCCAAGAAAATTTTATTCAGAAGAAAAATATTTTCAATATTGTAGTTGTAGGAAGATGCCGAAAAAAGTTAAATCGTTTTATTTTTAAATATCGAGAAAATTTAATGAAAATCAGTCACGCGCAATTTTTATTACCGTATTGTATTTATTACCTCTATCTGATAAAATATATGATAATTAAATCTAAGATGTTTTGCCTTAATCATATTTTTTTGGTATCAAGGACCTACAAAACCCGATAAGACCCCAGTTGCAAATCGTAAAACAAAAAAGTGGAATATAATAGGTTTTGCTTTAAAGTTGAAAAGGATTTTTTATTTATATTTCTTGATTATAGATTCCTGTAAATTTTAGACAAACAGACAAGGCGAGATATTTCAAAATCTTGACTTCTCTCAAATATTCAGGAACCTAAATTCAATAATAGGTTTTGAAAACGACGGCAGATAAGCGTTCAATCTATTTTACCATTCTATTAAAGTTTAAAATTTATCCTCCAAAACGTGTTAATAATGGCAAGCGATAACACATCTACGGAAAAGTTTGAAGCGTCAGTTAATTCACACAACGAAATACGTTAAAGCAAAAATAACGAATATGGATGAGTACAAAGATATAACTTCTTTCTAAATAAAAACTCTTAGCGTTTTAAACATGAAGATGATATTTTCTAATTGATCTGGTTAGTATTCCGTCCCCTCGAATTTGAAACAGGCATTGGAGATACACATGACGCGGCAGCAACATCTTTAAACATTTTCCCAAAAATTGTGCCAAATTTTTGAATTAGCTTTCTTACGTGATGAGATCAATATAAGCTTATAAAAATTGTTCAGTTCAGTTCAGAAGTCTTTTTAGTGAATACGCAATGAGCGTTGAAAGACAAAAATAGTACTAAAGGTTTAGAAACGGTCTAATAACACCATTCATTGACGATGAAAAAGTAACTCTGAAAGCGGCCTGTTGGGGCCTGTGGTGAAGGAGCATTAGCTGATTGGTCGGAGCTCGTTGCGGGGGCGGCGTCCCCCAGGGCTCGTTCTCCCCCCCTCGCAGGCCGCGCGCACTCGAGGGCGATCGATGAAGCCCAGCTGAGGGCGAGGGCCACACGCCCCAGTCCCTGGGGTGCCGATGTTCTCCTAGAGCTGTGACGTGGGTTTCCCCTCCTAGGTATCTCACTCGAGGGCGATCGATGAAGCCCAGCTGAGGGCGAGGGCCACACGCCCCAGTCCCTGGGGTGCCGGTGGTCTCCTAGAGCTGTGACGTGGGTTTCCCCTCCTAGGTATCTCTTCCGCCGGGTCAGCACCACTGGGCTCCCGCCATGCGGGGCAGTAGAGTGCATTCACGTGTGTGTGTTTAAGGGAAGAGGACTCGAATCGAGCATGATTGCGTTCTGCTCGGGCATTCGTCTGGTTCTGATCGGAGAAACTACTCATCAGAGCAACCGGCCGCTAGAGCCTTCCGGACAGCTCAACAACTCATATCAAAAATATGCTACCGACGGTATTTGAATATTAGATACTCTCGGTTTGAACCAAAGATAGCTTCGTAGATAATTAATAAAATATTAATTACTTTTTATTATTATTCCTTTCACACTTTAGCAAATATGCTTTAGAAATATATTCTATTGTCCTTTTTCCTACACTTGTGAAAACATTTAAATATTCAGTAAATTGCCCATTATACGAAGAGCATTCAATAATTAAAGAGACAAATTGGTCTGGAGAAATAAACGTTTATTTTTATAAAACAGGTATTTTCCTACTTTACAATATAATCCCCGCCAACATTTATGCACTTGTTCCCAACTGGTTATCAGCTTTTTTTTATAACGTCTACAAAGCGCTCTTTATCTTGGTGTTTGTACCAATTTCCCACACATTTTTTCACGTCCTCGTTATCCTGCAACTTCTTCCCACGTACTGCTTTCTTCAGTTAACCAAACACATGGAAATAAGATGGTGCTGAATCGGGGCTGTAAGGTATGAGGAAGTACCTCCCAGTCTATTTTGTCGATGACTTCACGGCTCTGTTGAGCAGTGTCAGGACGTGCGTTGTTTTGCTGCAGAATCACAACTCTCCATGGAGATCCACGACTTTTTTTCTCTCATGACAGGCGCCACCTTGTTCAAAAGCATTTCTGAGCAGTATTGGCGTGTTCTTTGAGATAATTACAAAAAATGCACCTACAGCGTCCCCAAACACGGTCAACACGACTTTTCCTGATGGTGCGGCCAAAACGGTGTTTGTCAGTCACTGAATGTCGACTACTTTTAAATTGCTCTACCCACTTATAAAAATTATTGCGATCCTTAGTACAACTTTCACCTTTAACTAAATTTTGAGGTTATGAACACAATGCTGATTCTCCAGAAGGCCAGGGCTCATCCCAATGATGTCAACTTACAGTCCTAAAATTACCAAACTTGTCCTACCCACTGTTTTTTCTCCAGACCAAATTGTCTTTTTAATTATTGAATGACCTATGTAAGTTGTTATGCCATTTTGAAACATTTCAAATGAATTAGTTAAATTAATCATACATTCAAACTTTTACATCATTAGTGGTGTCCATAAAATATAATTCAACTTTTCAGTTACAAAAAAAAATTTTTTTTCTTCTTAATTTACTCGTATTTATCATCTTCTTGCATATCATATTTTGATGTAATAACTCATTCGATTTTTTTCTTTTTGATGTAAATTAGTTGTAAGGGCAAACACGAAGAAAGGGAGCGATTATTTATCTTGGATATAAACATTAAATGCTGGTAAAAAAGACATTTATTCCTATTTTTCAACAGAAAAATTTAAACCAATTAAGTCTCATAAAGAGGATAGCATCGCCGCACAATACACTTCTGAGAACCGACTTATTTTGAATTGCATAATCATCAGGTGATACGTCAGTTTGAACACTTGTGATATATGTACCTGGAGTTACCTACTACCGTAGTGGAAAGAGGCATTTTTTCACATAAACACTCGTGTTTACGCAAAAACAGGAGATATGTATACAACTGATTATTTCAGGGCTATGTAAAATTTAAATGCATACACGAAATTCCAAAGAGATGTAGAAAAAAATATTTCGAGTATTTCGTAAACCATAATCACTGCACAAGATTTAAACTATTTTTTCAGGCACATTAATACTTTAAATGAAACAAGAATCAGGTTGGTTCAGACTTGTGTCGTGATTAATTGAAAAAAAAAAAATTAAAAAATTTGAATTGTAAATCAAAAGTTGAAAGTCTAAATATATACATAAATATGTTATAAAAACAGTAAGAATATGTAAAATCGAATGACATATTTAATATAAAATGCAATAATTAAAAACACATTTATAAAATACGAAATTACATTTATAACAAAATTGCTAAACAACTTTTAAAAATATATAAGCGTTTTAAAAAGCATTGGATAGCACAAGATGATAAACACTTTGCACTAACTTTCCCGTCAGTAGTAAAAGCTTCATCTATTGCCATTTAGGACTGTAGTTTTGCAACCAGACTAGATGCCGTACAAACGGGCGATATCTACGACCAGCAAATAATCTCTGCAACGGGCAGCACTCTCATCCAAGTGTTACACGTGGGCGCTCGCTGAAATTTCTCGGAAATTAAAGTTCAAGATCCCGAAATGCGGCGTCGGGGGGGCTTTTCACACCTGAAGGGGGAATGCAGCCGCTGACTCGCACTTCCGCCACTGCAAGCGCTGAAGCAGGCGCCACGCGCCTTCTCGTAGGTAGCTCAGCGACAAGTAGCTTTTAAATACTTCTTCTCATTAAACGTACATAATAAAATTGAAGTAAATTGAGAGATTAAAAAAGTGTTTTGGAGAAAATTGCAAAATATGTGATATATGTAACATTATAAAAATATGTAACAAAAAAATTGATATCCTATTAGAATTCGCCAAGATTATAGATTTGAGAACAGTAAGGAAAAATAGAAAAAATATGTAATTACATGAATATCCGGTCTCTACTGATGACACGACAGTCGGTGCGATCCTGACATTAGAGGGAATATCACAAATGAAGACCATTCACATCTCTTACATGGGCGGAGTAACTAAAAAGTTTTCATTCATTTCTTACGCACGTTGAATAGAGATAGTGGGGCCTTGATTGGACTACCCCGCTAACTTGTTTAACTTTCTAGCAATAAGCATCAGGAAGGCAGTGGACGTGTTTATTCATTGTAAAAAAAACAAACTATTTTATTGTGTACAAATAAGGCGTTCTAGTGCATGTATTTGACTGGTGTCTTTTGCCAGTTTCAAGACATTGCGAATGAAAATGCATGTTTCGCAAAATTGGCAACAATTTTGCCTATTTCAAGAAACAAGAATGTTCTTCCAAATTTCATGAAATAGACAATTGAAAACATTAGGGGTGAAATATGTGTTTTGCTTCAAAATAATCTTAGTGAAATTATGATCAATGGCGGAACTTTTGTATACTGGACTGAAATCATATTACTGAAGTGCTCTTTCATCCAAAAAATGGAAAAACTAAATTGGGACAATTTCTAGTTACGTCGGAATTGAAAGGTAGGAAGGTGCAATTGTATATTTCATTTTATTTTATGTATTGTGCATAGTGTGGAATATTATTTTTGTATTTATGCCACCTCTTCATTACATCATGTAGAGTACTTCAGTTCGGAACTTGAAATGTTCTTTAATAAAGCTGAAGCTATTGTTGAAGAAGAAAAAACCAAGACTTGAATTTTGATGATCATAATAAAAAGCTGAGAGACTGTATATTTTGGTATGCATGTTCCAACAAATGAAGTTAATTGACTCTTGATAGTAAACGATGATAAAGCAACTTCATTTCCTTATATACGACAAATTACTTACAAACTACTAATAAAAAACGCGTAAAATTTATCTCGAGAATCAGAGAAATCTAAAGTAGTGTCTTACAATAAATACTTTAGGAAATGGAGTGGTGTTTCTGTCATTGATATCATCATAGAAATACGAGTAGATATGACGCGTGGAGAAATAAAAACCTACGACAAAGGAACGCCTCATATCTATTTCTGTATAACAAATGTCGATATTACCTATTTCCAAAGCGCGCAGAGAATAAATGACTATGCGGTTTCTGACCTTGTGAACGACGTTAGGTCTTCCTGGAACTCGGGAAAATTGAAAGATAGAAAAAAATAGTGTTCCTAAAGCATATATTTTCTAATATTATTTATAGTATATAGAACACAGAATATAGAATTTATAGAGCATATTTAAGAGTGAAATGTATTCTTATTTCCAAATTTTCTTTGAAAATTTTGGAGAAGTTTTTGTGAAAATGTCACAGCGTTCCTGAGTACCAACAATATTTTGCTAACTTTCAATATAAACCGACAAGGAGAGGTGGCTCAGAGCATCAACTGATGTCACTGCAGTGTCTCTGGCCAGGAGGTCCTAGGTACGAGTCCCGACAGCGGCAAGGTTTTCGACACTAGCTAGAGAGCTATGTCTAATTCAGTCGCTGTCTGGAGGAAAATTCTAGCGGCCGGTTCTTCTGTTCGGTAGTTTCTCCGATCAACACCAGCTACTCATCTACCAAGGAGGTTTTCCATCAAGCCTATTGACATTCAATTTACTTTTTCCAAATGCAGTTGTGTACTCTCTTTCTCAGAGCTCCACGTTAAGCCCGTACGAATTATGTACGAAAGTATCAATCCCAGAAACATCTCCACTACATTCACTCAAATCGGAATACTTCCCTCACCCTCATTGTAAAGAGCTACCTCAATCTATCGACGCGCTGGCTCCTCCAATCACCGACATTTTGGCACAGCCCGCACGAAATTGCGCACAAACCCGTGACTATGTTAGGTTCCATTTGCACACTAAACCCTCAAACAGTAACATATATCTCAGCATCAAAGCTTGTCGAGGCCAGTTCGACATGAGAGCACAGAAACCGCCTCAAATACCATGTCGAGCAAGACTCGACATTCGTGCGAGGACATACAGAAACGATGACGAGCCCAGTGGGTCATGAATACTGTCTGTTCGAAGCAGCGGAGTTCCGATGCTGTGCGGCGGCGATGGAGGCGGCGGCGGGGCGACTGCGGGCGGCAGCGCGGGGCGTGGGCGCAAGGGCGGCGCGGGCGGAGGGGGCGGTGCGGGCGCTCACGGGCAGCGTCCACGCGCAGACGCGTCGCCTGCAGGCGCTCGAGCGCCGCCTCGCCTACAGCCGCTGCGCAGCAGCGCACCCCAGTGCCCCCTCACCGCCTCACTGCCCCTCAGCCTGCGCCACGCCACCACCGCTCACTGCCCCTCAGCCGCTGCGCGCCCAGCCCGCACTCACTGCCCCTCAGCCGCTGCGCCACGCCCAGCCACACGCACTCACGCTGCCTCGGCCCCCCTCAGCCGCTGCGCGCGCACGCCCAGCCGCGCACTCCACTGCCTCGCCCTCAGCCGCTTGCGCTGCCCAGCCACACCTGCCTGCCCCCGCCACACTCCTGCCACTCAGCCCTCCCGCACCACGCCTCCTGCCTCAGCCTGCCCGCCCCACGCACTCCTCCCTCAGCCGCTGCGCCACGCCCAGCCACCGCACTCACTGCCCCTCAGCCGCTGCGCCACGCCCATGCTCAGCCTGCGGCACCAGCTCCTGCCTCAGCCTGGCCGCCAGCCACACGCCTGCCCCTCAGCGCTCGCGCCCAGCCACCGCACTCCTGCCCTCAGCCCTGCGCCCGCCCAGCCACAGCTCACTGCCCTCAGCCGCTGCTCGCCCAGCCAACGCACTCCTGCCCCTCAGCCGCTGCGCCGCCCAGCCACACGCACTCACTGCCCTCAGCCGCTGCGCCCCAGCCACACCGACTCCTGCCCTCAGCCGCCTCGCTCGCCCAGCCACGCACTCACTGCCATCAGCCGCTGCGCCGCCCAGCCACCGCACTCCTGCCCTCAGCCTCTGCGCACGCCCAGCCACGCATCACTGCCCTCAGCCGCTGCGCCCGCCCAGCCAGCGCACTCACTGCCCTCAGCCTCTGCGCCGCCAGCCACGCACTCACTGCCCTCAGCCCTGGCCGCCCAGCCACGCACTCACTGCCCCTCAGCCGCTGCGCCGCCCAGCACGCACTCACTCCTCGCCCGCGCGCCAGCACAGCACTCACTGCCCTCAGCCCTGCAGCCAGCGCACTCGCCCTCAGCCGCTGCGCCGCCCAGCCACGCACTCACTGCCCTCAGCCGCTGCGCACGCCCAGCCCGCGCACTCACTGCCCCTCAGCCGCTGCGCCGCCCAGCCACGCGCACTCCTGCCCTCAGCCGCGCGCGCCGCCCAGCCACGCCTCCTGCCCTCAGCCGCTGCGCCGCCAGACGCACTCAGCCCTCAGCGCTGCGCCCACCGCACTCCGCCCTCAGCCGCTGCGCCACGCCCAGCCACCGCACTCACTGCCCCTCAGCCGCTGCGCCCGCCCAGCCACGCACTCACTGCCCCTCAGCCGCTGCGCCCACGCCCAGCCACACGCACTCACTGCCCCTCAGCCGCTGCGCCCACGCCCAGCCACACGCACTCACTGCCCCTCAGCCGCTGCGCCCACGCCCAGCCACACGCACTCACTGCCCCTCAGCCGCTGCGCCCACGCCCAGCCACCGCACTCACTGCCCCTCAGCCGCTGCGCCACGCCCAGCCACACGCGACCTCTGCCCCTCAGCCGCTGCGCCGCCCAGCCACACGCACTCACTGCCCTCAGCCGCTGCGCCCACGCCCAGCCACACGCACTCACTGCCCCTCAGCCGCTGCGCCCACGCCCAGCCACACGCACTCACTGCCCCTCAGCCGCTGCGCCCACGCCCAGCCACACGCACTCACTGCCCCTCAGCCGCTGCGCCCACGCCCAGCCACCGCACTCACTGCCCCTCAGCCGCTGCGCCCACGCCCAGCCACGCGCACTCACTGCCCCTCAGCCGCTGCGCCACGCCCAGTCACACGCACTCACTGCCCCTCAGCCGCTGCGCCACGCCCAGCCACCGCACTCCTGCCCCTCAGCCGCTGCGCCCGCCCAGCCACAGCACTCACTGCCCCTCAGCCGCTCGCCCACGCCCAGCCACGCGCACTCACTGCCCCTCAGCCGCTGCGCCCACGCCCAGCCACACGCACTCACTGCCCCTCAGCCGCTGCGCCCACGCCCAGCCACCGCACTCACCGCCCTCAGCCGCTGCGCCACGCCCAGCCACCGCACTCACTGCCCCTCAGCCGCTGCGCACGCCCAGTCACACGCCTCACTGCCCTCAGCCGCTGCGCCACGCCCAGCCACGCACTCACTGCCCCTCAGCCGCTGCGCCACGCCCAGTACACGCACTCACTGCCCCTCAGCCGCTGCGCCCACGCCCAGCCACGCGCACTCACTGCCCCTCAGCCGCTGCGCCCACGCCCAGCCACACGCACTCACTGCCCCTCAGCCGCTGCGCCCCGCCCAGCCACACGCACTCACTGCCCTCAGCCGCTGCGCCACGCCCAGTCCACGCACTCACTGCCCTCGCCGCTGCGCGCCCAGCCCGCTCACTGCCCTCAGCCGCTGCGCACGCCCAGTCACACGCACTCACTGCCCCTCAGCCGCTGCCTCGCCCAGCCACGCGCACTCACTGCCCCTCAGCCGCTGCGCCCACGCCCAGCCACGCGCACTCACTGCCCCTCAACCGCTGCGCCCACGCCCAGCCACGCGCACTCACTGCCCCTCAGCCGCTGCGCCCACGCCCAGCCACGCGCACTCACTGCCCCTCAGCCGCTGCGCCCACGCCCAGCCACGCGCACTCACTGCCCCTCAGCCGCTGCGCCCACGCCCAGCCACGCGCACTCACTGCAACTCAGCCGCTGCGCCACGCCCAGTCACACGCACTCACTGCCCCTCAACCGCTGCGCCCACGCCCAGCCACGCGCACTCACTGCCCCTCAGCCGCTGCGCCGCCCAGCCACCACTCACTGCCCCTCAGCCGCTGCGCCACGCCCAGACACGCGCACTCACTGCCCCTCAGCCGCTGCGCCCACGCCCAGCCACACGCACTCACTGCCCCTCACCGCTGCGCCACGCCCAGCCACACGCACTCACTGCCACTCAGCCGCTGCGCCCACGCCCAGCCACACGCACTCACTGCCCCTCGTCCGCATAGCCGCTGCGCTCACGCCCAGCCACACGCACTTACAGCCCGTCATCCGCATATTCTCTGCAACCAAAGACATTTGAAGCAATGGTGTAGGGAATATTTTACTGCACTCGCAGAATTTTCGAAAATCGCAATTGTCAAATATATTTCGGGGTATTTCTATAGTTAGAATAATGAAAATAGAAATATTCTGCATAATGAAATAAGTTTATTACAACAGATTTTGAAGTAAAGACATTTTTAATTTTTCGAAATTTGGGAATTGTTCTGTATTTTTGTGTCAAGCATAATTAATATTTAAATGTTTTAAACATTTTTTTCTCAAACGCAGGTCCAATTTTTTTTAAAGTATTCCTTGTATGTAAAAAGTACGGAAGAGAAAGTGGTGTTAGTCGTTTGTTATTCTTGCTTGTCTTTATAATGTGTTGTAAATATCGTAACAGTTAAGATCAATTCATGTTTGTTTCTTTAGAAACAAAGAAAAAATAGAAAAAGAGAGGGCTACTGTACCTGACTACCGAAACTGATGCATATGTGCACGCACCGCAGGCACTTGGGTTGAATTTTAGATGTTTTCAATTAAAGGCTTAAGTGAGGGTAGAAATCGCTGTATTATTATATTACGTAACCGTTTCCAATAGTGCGAGAAAATATGTGCTATTGTATAACCACTAGTTTTCTTAAATAAGTTGAATCCTTAATTTGCCCTCTTTTTAACGCGATCGATAAGGATTCGAATATAGCTCAAGTGGTGGGAGAGCAGTGAAGATTGAGCTGGAGATTTCCTGTTTGTTTTTCTGAGTGTTTGTCCTAAGGGAAGATCTGGAAACGCAAAGTTTTACGATTTATTACACCTTGTCGTTAGAATCTACTTTTTAACATTAAATATAGAAGAAAATATTAGTGTTACATGTGTCTAGGCGTAAGGAAATCGGTTTCCTATGCGGTTTTATCTCATTATTCATGCGTGTATTACACCACGCTGTTTCTGATGTGTCACAAAACGGATCATGGAGAATGCAACACCATGGAACTTCGAAATCGCAACGCCGACTTCACATAATCGATTCGAAATTCGGCCCAGTCGCCACGCGCGGATTTATTCGGCTCCCATAGCGAGGCGATCCGCCTCCAGACGGCGCGGCTGTAGATTTTCCCACAATGCACCACGTGGCCTGCGCGCGCTCTCACGGCCCTCCCTGAAGCAATCGAGAGAAAATCATCTTTTTTCCTTCTGTATGCAGTAGGCGGTTTCTGAGGGAAAATTACCTATATCAGGCGTCCGACGGTTGCATTGTACGCCCTACGTTCTTCATTTATCTCAACGAATGGTTATAATTGTTTATAATCGTTTTTAGGCGCCAAATTCGAGTTAATATGGCCGGATATGCAAACCGATAATTTTTTAAATTGTTATACATTTGTACGAAATTTGAAGGAGGCTCGGCAAGCCATCTGTCAATCACAATGTTAATGATTTAACTTACAAATTATGCCATTAATTGAATAATGAAAGATATATTTTCTTTTTTCTTGTTTTTTTTTCATTTCCTTGTAAAATATTCAGTAGTATGTCCCTACCAAAAGTACAATGGAAAGTGAAACCTCTTGGTCTGGGTTGCGAGCGCCTGTGGAGACGATTATTCCACCTCCGATGTCGACGACAAATTCAAGGACCATTCATTTATTGCAATCGACGCTCTTGACATCGTCGTACTATTATGAGCGCGACAAGTATAATTATATTCATATAACGTTTGGGCAGCAGCAGAGCAATCGCACAGCGAAGGAAGGGGCGGGGATCGCCCCCGCCACTAGTTGGTGACTCCGCGCTCTTCAACTGCCTTCAAAGGTCCTTAGTCCCGCCCCAGCCCCGACCAGGCTCCCGGCAGCGTAGTGCATGTCAGTGTGTGTAATCGAAGCAGTGCGCTGAGGGCGGGCGCGGGGCTGCGTAGGGGTCCGATGCTAGCTCCTCCGGCGGGAGCAGCGAGAGCGAGGTGGGATGGCGGAGGCGTGGGTGAGACCGACGTCCGCTGCGACGTCGAGGGCGAGGACGAGGACGCAGACGAGTGCGCGGTAGGACAAACGCCCTTGCTGCCGTTGTGAGTTGCAAGTAAGAGGAGGGAGAAAGTGCAGCTTTCTTCTTCATTGTCACGAGGCAAAACGAAAAGGGAACTTCTAAATCAATTGGATGAAGGGGTTCGGGGTAGCTGTATTTGTGGGGAGGACGAGCAGACGGTAGCTTACGTAAACTTACCTATAGTAAGACGCCAATGACTGAGCTGCATTGCATTACTTACGAGAGATTCAAGTGATTGCGGAAGAACAAAACACCACATTGTTAAAATGGGAAAAAACTTTACATGTGTAGCTATTTTACATATGCTCCAGAATAATTACAATTCGCTTGAATCGAATCAATATATATATATATATATATATATATATATATATATATATATATTGTATTTGTATTGAGTCACGTAACTTTTGCACCTTTTGTAACTTTTGAACGGTTAATGTTATTGCAATGCAGTTTTCAACGACAGTGCATGAGGGAATGATACTAATTGATAAGTATATTCATGTATATTTCATCACTTGTATTTTAGAGAGATTGGAGGTAACTTTATTTTTCAAAAAACTTTTTTTCAGTGTCATGACGAGCGTAAAATACGCATTTAATGATATACATTGTAATATATTAGATAAGCATTTTTTGAGTAATTTTGATTTTAATTACTCGTGTTATCGGATATTTTGCATTTAAAGTCCGCCACACAAGGTCACGCAGCGCTTCACCAGCAAACGCGCGCTCGGGGAAGGGAAGTTGATTTTAGTTTTTTGATGATTCCGCATATTCATCCTTCCGCATATTCAGATTTTTTTGTTACTTAAGGATTGAAAATTCGATTTTGTATTAAGTAGTATGTATTGAAATAAGACTGCTATTTCAACTTCATTTGAACGGTTGGCATACCACAAGATATTAATGGGATCCTGGAAACTAAACACTTTAAGACTAAATTAAGCTCGTACAAAGGAAATTGTAAATTTTCAGCAAATGGTTTTATTGTTAATAAGAATATAATACCTTATCAAAGAAAAAGTGCAGGAAGATACTGACAATAGGTTTTAATCCCTAAGCGATTACTATATGGTTATTAACACAAAGATTATTTCTCTGGTGGGTTGTCGGATGTGTTTATGGGTGCAATTTAGTTGTTTGTGTGAGGTGCTGAGGTCTGATTGTGTGTGTGTAGGCGGGGGCGGTGGAGGCGGCGAGCGGTGAGCAGCCACGGACGCACTGCGCCAGCCACGGAAGCAGCGCGCCGAGGGTTTGGGATTGGCGGTGGAGGATGGCGGTACTCAAGTCGTTAGCGCAGAGACGAGGTGGTGCTAAGCTCCTGGTTACTCGGGTGCGCCCGACGACCTTTATCTTTATGGACATGCCGGCAATTCTCACGTCGATAGCAAAGATGGAGACGGGTAGAGAGAGAGACGGGTTGGGGGCGAAACGCATGGACCTCGGTCCGAGAGGCCCCCAGTTGGGCCCTTGGCTTCATCTGGCGGTGCCCGATACTCATGGGGGCGAGCGGATGTCCATCATTTTGCATATTTTTGTCCGTTGCTTCAGGGCAGAGCTAAGTGAAATTTCTTGACATTGGATGCTATGTACATTAATATGTTAGTGCATATTTGGCCAAGTTTTTCCTGTTTGTGTAATTGTAGGGGCGTATTTGGCATAGTACCTTAAAATAGAGACTTATCTCTAAAACGTCTCACCTTTTCACACGATGTATTTGTCACCGTTCATCTATTACAAAGAGCTTGTCAGAGTTGGCGTCGTTTTTCTTTTCTATAGATGATAAAATACCTGTGCAAAAGTTGGAAATTTCTTGATATATTTTTTAACCAGGCAGAATAAATGCAACAAGCCTTAAATGTACTTCACTACACTATATTGTTTCCACAAAAATACATATTTTCAAGTGAGCTTCTCGTGAATAGTATCAAGAAAGGTTAATGCATGAAATGAAATATTGTTTTGATTGATTGATTTTTTTCGTGTTTCCGGGCACGTCAACTGCTTTGGTCAATAGTCCCGTTAGTGTAGTGCGTGTTTTTCTCGGGAGATGGCGGTGATCTTCCCCCGCTGGATGGCGAGATCCGGCGCCGACCTACCGTCGGCTAGTGGGGTTTCCCCCTAACCAGGACTCTCCCACCAGCGGGGCACCGCCCCAGCCGGACAAGCTCAAAGCTCCCGACCGGTCTCTAGGAATATGTGGTAGTGTAGTGCATGTTAGTGTAAGTGTGTGTGTAAGGGGAGAGGATAGGACAAGGAAGAGGAAGGACAGATCGCACGCGGTCCGTGGCCCGTTTGGTAGGGTACTGCTCCAGCATTCGCCTGGTGTTGATCGGAGAAACCACGGAAAACTACCGATCAGAGCAACCGGCCGTAGAATTCTCCTCCAGGCAGCGACTGAATTAGACCTAGCTGAAAAGCTAGTGTCGAAAATGCTGCCGCCGTGGGGAGTGGGAACCTAGGACCTCCCGGTCAGAGGCGCTGCAGTGACATCAGTTGATGCACTGAGCTACCGCTCCCGGTATGAAATATTGTCCATTTGAATTGCATATTAATGTGCTGATTTGAGAATTTTTAGTTCATAAATGCATATTTTAACAGCATATTTCAAGAAATTTGCGGCATGAAATCCCTCTCCCTACTCATAGGTAGTGAGTAGGATTCACCCCTGCGCATTGCGAGTGGCGCTTAATGAGGCTCCGATGCCAGTCGCGGAAGCCCAGGCGTAAGATAGCTGACTCGTAATAGCTGTTATTAATAACAGTTGAAAAATAACAGGTCCATGACCAGCAACCTAACATGGCCGACTGCTAGGAGTTAAACCACGCAAAACAAATAACGTTGGTAGCACCGTAAAGCCTGTGCAGCTACCTTACGGCGCTTCCTTGCACTTCTTTCCCTAACATGTTTGGACAGAGAAACAGCTGATATGAACGAAACTGGATGAATTGCCAAGGAAGAATAGTAATTAATATAATGTGTAGCGAATGTGTATAAAATATAGAATTTTACTAAAATGAAAGTGATTCAGGTTCAGATTGCAAATATTCTTTCAAATATGCAACTTGTGCATAGTGAAGTGGCGAGTGCCAAAAGTAATGAGGAGAAACAGTGTTTTTGCTTACCTATAGCTAAAGTGTTAATGACTGTCGAATATCAAGTATCATAATGTGAGATATTTGACCGTAACTCATTTTATTTTATCGAACCTAGGGAAATATTAGTTGATCTCACATAAGCAGCAATGGGACAGAAATAAGTTAACGTATTGGACGGACTTAATTTAAAAGACAAACATCTTGTTGTAGTGTATACAATAAAATATAAATATATTGTGGCACATGGTGCGTAATAATGACGAATGATGTATTAATGAATCTATAATTTGAACAGTGGCAAATCATGATTGATTAGTTGCAGTGAAGTTGTTATCGTACAAAATGGTTGCTACAAAAGCTTGTAGTAGTTTGGATTAGGCCCAGTAGGTTGCAGTTTTATGCATTTCAACCGATAACAGTCAATAACGGGATAATCGAAATAACTGTTATTTCGCGTAACAGTTACGAAACGTTAACGGCTAAGAAATAACAGTTTAGCTTGAAGGGCACATCCCTAGCGTAAGTGAGAGGCCCGCCTGCTCACGGAGGGCCACGATACAGGCTAGGTGCCTGTGGGGGTGTAGCCCACACTCCGTACCACGAATAAACTCAGAGGATGGCGGACGAGAGCGAAGTAGCAGCGGATCAGAAGCTTAACGCTGCATCACGGAGTTGGTTCAGTGAGAACTCAACAGATCGCGCGCGAGCTGCTTTCCTGAAACACTGTTTCTCTCGTTTACTCCATGAAGGCTTGTCGACTGACTTGAGGTGTGTAATTTTGTGTTGGTTAATTATTTTAACTGAATACTGATCTTGTCGCATAATAGGACTTTTGTGAGAGATGAATTATTCGTAATCTAGTTTCTGTTTACTATTGTAATTTTGTGGATCTTGCATATCTGCAAAGGTGCGGATATGTTTGCATTACTAATAATGTAGTGTTTACAAAAATTATATATTATGTTCGAATTTTTTTGATTTCACCAATTTTCATGTTTATATTTTCAACAAAATGAATAAATATACATTGAAACGATATCAGAATATGAGCTCGGAGCCCTCATACGTCCTACAGCTACAACAGCCTGTAAAAATATCTGTCATGGTGTTCCAACCTTCAGGGAACAACCCATTAAAATCCAAACTTAAAACTTTTGTTTTTGAAAAAGGTGGCAGGTCAACCTCTCTTTATACAAGGATAAAAATTGTTTCAGTATTTTTCACTTTCTTCATTCCTTGTCACATTTTTTCACAATTTCACACACATTTCACACTTTTAGTTGATATAAAGTAAAATATATATGAAAGTGTTAGCAGTATTTTCGGTAATAAAGGCTTGATCAAAAGAAGAGTTTAATTTTGTATCCTTAACATCTAATTCAGGTATATTTATCGACATTAATAAAATTATTATGAGTAATTATTATTAGAGTTTCATGAAAACATTATTTTATATAATTACAAAAAATATTTTGATATGTGAGACATATTTGCTGCTGGACAATATAATAATAATAATAATAATAATAATAATAATAATAATAATAATAATAAATTGTCTTTATTTGTGGCGAGGCTCAGGCGTTAAGGCCTGCTCTTCCGCCTTAATTAAATTACAATTTTAAAAATTAAGGTTGAGGCGTTCGGATGTAATTAATATTAACTGACTTTTCATGTCGCGGAAGAAAAAAATCAATTTGTGACTATCATCTACATTAATTTATCTGTATGAGCAATTTTTCATGAAATTTTGCAAAATGGAAAGGCACGATGCAAGGAACATTCTTAAAAAATGAGATAAAAAAGAGCTCCCACTTATTCCACTCAGAATCAATAATTCAAAATTCGCCCGAAATGTCAGTTGTCATTACCAGATATGCTGTGAATAATAAACAAAAAAGGGGGGGTTATTTCACATTTACAATATTTCACATATGTAAAGATAAAATATATAACGCATGTGCATCTTTGCACATGTGCAATGAATCAAAAATTTTCAATATTATGACACAGTTGCAAATGGGAATTTTTTAAATATTTTTCCCGGCATCTGCACAAATTACTACCAAAAAAAGTGTGTACTTAAGAGAAAAAATCGTGCAACGAAGGGAACTGAGTTTTGATAAAATGCGTTCGGTGTGCAGCAACTGCAAGCTGCGAGCTGTTAGTTTCGTGTTTAATATGAATGGTGACTTGGGCGCCGCGTCTTGGCGTCGCAGAACGCGACAACGTCCACAGCAACCCTCTCTGTTGTGCATTAGCCCAGAACTGACACGCATTAACAATAACATTTCATCCTTTAGTGTAGAGCTAATATTTATTTTAATGAAGTTTGCAATCATTTGGCTTGTAAAGACATAAACTCTAGACATTATGTCTATTGTTGTTAGAACGGTATATTGTAAGACAGGTCGTGTAATTGCTTCCTGAGATACACAGAATATTTTGTGCTGGAAAATAATGAACGTCCATGTGGAGTAAGTGGGTTTTATAATATTGTTCTATTTTAATTGAAGTTTAATTGCATCAAATACATTTAGAAACTTTAACGTACGAATACATAATTTTAAAAATAGTTTTGGATACATTGTTTTTTCTGTGCAATGAAAAACATTTCAGCGTGTCCAATTGGACACGCTTGGCAGGTGTGAGGTCAACTCTTGCTGTCGCCAAAATAACTCTATTTTCATGTTTATTTTTCCGTCAAAGGTTTGTAAAGGATAGTAAATTCGGATGTTACTGTTCAAGAGATTCAGGATATACTTTTTGAAGGTGGAAGTAATGTACCAGTACGGATACAACGGACATTTTGTACATTGCGTCGTAAGGACGACGGAATTCTTGAGCGCAAGTGGGTTGACCACGCCGTTGTCCCTGTATCTTCATCGTGTGCTGGTATTGAGCTTATGTCCTCAGTTAAACGATATTCAGAAAACGTAAAAAGGCTATCTAAATTCAACGGCCACGCACAATAGTTGAAAATAATAGAAAAATTGGGGGGATTAGACCCGATGGATGATAGCGTTGCGATGTACAGAATAAACATTAGAATCAAGAAATGGTTGTCATGATTAATCGTCCTATCGATACATAATACTTGGCAACTGAAAAAAGAAGACTGTAAAAATGCCACAGATTGACTTTAGGTGAAAAATTGTTCCGGTTTCACAAAGTCTATAAATCCAGTAGAAGGTGCGGGAACACCATCAACCAGTCCTCTCACCACATATAAAGCAAGTGTTAAAGAGGACATGAGATATAATAGTTATACCCATATATAAACAATTGAAAAGAGGAGATGCAGGGCAAATCGTTCAAGCAAATCATCAGAAGAGCGTTAATTCCTTGTAGATTTATATTTGAAATATTCTGAAGTTACCATCCTCCTGACTAACAGCGCTTCATTTCAATTTTTTAAATAATTATTTTATTATTTTTCCTCTTTTTCTTTAAATAAGTGTTGTATCATTCAATGTTTATAAAATTGACTGTTCTTTTTATTATCAATAAACATCGAACGTGTACCAAATTTTGTAGAAAATGATGACGTAGCTGCGAAGCGTGTCCATATGGACACAGTTTTTTCTGAAAAACTTTCAAATATTTTCGTTGAAATATATTTTAACCTCATTTAGGGATATTTCTTGAAGCTTTGCAACATAAAAGATTTTGTTCTAAAAAGAAAATAATCCGGGCAGTTAAGGATTAGTATAGATGAGGTTTGCGGCTCTCACACGCGACGAATCTTTATAAATGAGGTCTCTAAAAAAAGATAATTTCACGGAGACTTGACCAATTGCACTTTACCATGAAAAGTATGAAGGATTTGTTTGAAAAAAAAAAAAAAAAAAAAAAAAAAAAGAAGAAAAACATGACAAATGCAACCCGCAACACTCTGACAGCTGTGTTAAAATCTTTAGTTTTATAACTCCAAAACGAAGCGTTCTGTGGCCTTACAATCTCGACGTTTGAAGCCAAAGGCCTCAAAGAAACATTTGTCATACCGTAATCTACCGGATGAGATTCTCCTGGACATTCTTTTACATTTTTGCGGGTTCAGGGCTTCTCGATACATCATTGCAATTTCAAGCAAAGAATAGAATTGTACTTGACCGATACTGTATTTTTGTATGGTCAACTTTACGTAGCTTGGCTATCAAGGAGAGCGAAAAGCAAACTGTCAAGGAAGATTGTATAATTACTTTAAATACTAATTGTAAATGTGAATTGTTTCAAAATCATCTGTCTATAATACTAAATAAATTTTTATTGAAAATTCTTTTTAACTATCAATTGCATTGTTTTTTATTTTTACTTGATATTCTGTGACCATTAGAAGTTACCTTTATACATTTTTTCAACAAATAAATATGTTTCGTGACAATTCCCCCCTAATATGGGAATGGAAGGACAGGAGAGAGGGTGAAGTTCAGCACACGAGAGTTCTCGCATGGGTACGCGAGTCTTATTTCATTCGGACCTTCCAAACCAATCTTTTCAGGCTAGTTCTCGCACAATGCGCTGCAAACGATGTTTTTTGGGGGGAGGGGGAGATGGCGGGCAATATTACCAGCTGATGTGGTGTTTTGTGATGCAGATGATATGATGTCTATACGTGGACACGTGCGTCATAATCGGAATGGAAGTTTGAGGAAATGGGCCAGATGAGTCTTGTGATAGCCAAATGAACCAATGTGTTCGGAAATGAGGTAGCCTTCATTTACTCAGAGCCCAATATTCACTGCCAGATGTTTACTACATTTAGAGAGTAGTATGTTCCTGTGGGCTAGACCTTACGCTTGTTGAAATCTAAAGGGAAAGTTAATTAAAATGAGTTAAAATGAGAAGACTGACTTCAGATATGAACAAAACCAAGTTTTTTACTAAGAATCACAAATTATATACACGTAGGTGAGTGTAGTGGTTAAACTCAAAGCGTGCAAAACCTAAAAATCTAAGTTTGAAATACGGTGTGAGCAAGATATTTTTGCGAGAAGAAAACCTTTTGCGGGGTCTAGTCGCATTAAAACGTATAAAATAACCGTAATGAATGACGAGAGAAAGTATGTGTTGTTGTAGCTCCATTAGTTTTATTTTACTTTCTCGCGAATTTTTTACGTTGTATAGAGAAAGTGTTGAAGAAAAGAAAAACAAATAAAGCAATACAGAGAGCATCACTGCTTTAAAATCCCAGATACTGAGGAATGTGTTTATCCTATACAGCAGAATCTTTGTCAATCTTATTTTTCACCAATAATAACTGTGTAGGCGTTCGTCTCAAAAAAGGGCTTGGAAATCTCTCAGCCACCCTCCACCGCCTCCCGTTGTTATACTACAATTTAAATAGAGTCACTTGAAGGTCACGAGCTGGAAAAAGAGGGGGACCTTCGTTACGACTTAAAATTTGGGTATTGGAGCTCCCGATTGCATGACTTTGTTCTCCTCCTCTTCCTTCCAGCAGGCGACTTTCGAAGTACAACTCTGGTGAAATCGGTGTGTTATTTATTGAGCGAGGCGGTGACGCGTCCGTTGTCCCCAGTTCCCAGGCTGCCGTCGCCGGCGGCAGCGCTGGTGTCGGCCTCTGGCGGCGCTCGCCGCGCGGCCACGCGGTGGCAGCAGAAACGCGCGCTGGCGCCCTCGGCCTGCGAACCCTCCCTGCCCACGAGAGCGACTGTTGTAAGCGCGCGCCACAAAAGGGCAAATTTTGTCTGGCCCTCACAACGAAAAAGTGAAACGATCATGTTTCCATGTGGAATAAATCACTCCCTCTAACAAATGGTGTAGCCAGAATCCATGTTTTGTGAGTCCTTAATACCGAATGACGGCACAACACCTGCCTGTCGGCCGACGGTTATTTTTTACTTTGATAAAAGTGAGATGACAAACTCATCTCTAAGCAGGTACAATATCTCTGATACGAATTGTATTGGAGCAATGTAGAGATTTTAGTCCATGAAGCAAACTGGTATAAGAGGTTCGTTTCCGAAATGTTTATTAGAAAGAAAAATATATTCTGAATTATTAGAAAGACTCTTCTAATCTTAACATCAGTGACAAAATAATTAACTTTTAAACCTTAAAAAAATTTTTTTTGGATCTTTTTATTATTTGATCTTATTATTCTGAATGAAAAAAAAAATTTTTTTTTTAATTCACTGAATGTATATTCAATTACTCACTAAATTCAGATTGGTCACTCTGGTTAATTCAATGAGACCTGCCGACTTGCTATGTCAGATGTGTAAGGTTAATTTTTGTTTAATTTAATGGTGCTCCGCCCATAGGTTGATCACCCTGGAACGAAACGAGACAACAGACGAAACGGACGTACAGACAAATGGGCCGGCAGACGAAACGGACCAAGAGACAGAACGGAAAAGGAGACAAAACTGGCCAGCAGATGAAGAGGGACAGCAGACGAAACAGAGCAGGGCATGAAAAGGGCCTCTCTGTTTTGTCTCTCTCTCTTCCATTTCTTTGTCCAATCATCATAGTGCTCGTAGCCATCTTGGTCGTGCTTCTCCATGCGCTGGTGCTGCTGCAGACGGCGGTTTGCGGCACGAAGCGGAGCGCTCCCTTGGAGTCGGCGGCGGCGGCGGCGGCCACACAGACCTCCAAGGTGCGCGTGCAAGCTACACCTCTAGCCCCCACTCAGCTTCTGACCAATTGAAACTTGACCCGGGCCATCTCTCAGCGACTTACGCAGAGGTAGAGCGTCATGGACAGTTTTAAGAACAGTCCTTCTCAGGACTTTCTCACATGCCACAGATTGCTCTTCATGTCAGTAGGGTTTGCTTCTCGTCACCCGAACAAGTTCCTTCAAATCGTGTACGGAGCAGCAAAGGCATTGTACAATTTACATGTCACAGTTTTTAAACACATTTTGTTCTTCATATTGTTAAACATTGCATTTTAATAAAGTTTTAAAATCTTATGTCAGTAAACATGTTTAAGTGGTGCTTCTACCTTCAATTAAAATAAAATGATCCATTTGAGAGATGGTTGCATGTTCTCGAAAAAATTTCCTTGCGCGTGAGCTGCAGGTTTAAGATACTAACATCATACTAACGTGTAAACATATTAACAAACACATGTGTTTCTTTAAAATCATACTAATGGTACAAGCCACACCCTGAGATACATGCAATAAACAACACAGTGCAACAGGTATAACAAAGCGTCAAACTTAATCAGGCTTGAGCATTTTAATTATTTGTAATAGTTTAAGACGCATTAGCGACTGAAGAAACGAATCTTAGAAATGATTTCGCGACCACCTACTGAGTGAATGTGTGAAGTTTGGAGACGTACATTTGTCTTTCTCCGGGAAATACTACAATTACAAAAAAGTAAATTTTACAAGAGATTCAAAACGTATTCTATGATTTATATGTATGATGAAATTTAGTTTTGTAGCTTTAATTTAACATGAATGTAGAAAGAAGCATGCTCATGCACTATAGACAATTTTGATCCATTTTCTTCAGATTAAATTTTCTTTACTGAACGTGTGAGTTTTCTCTATATTTTATAATAACAAAACTTGAAGTATACTTAACTCATACTTTATTACAAGTAAAGTACCGTGAAGATAAATTAAACAAATTGTATTCCATATTATATTTTGCTTATATTACACACATGATTTATTCCTTGGAAGATTTTGGCCATTTTTATGACAGAGTAGAAGTTATGATTGAATTATTCTTCTGGTAAGAATGGTTGAAGTTGCCTTAATTTATGCATTTTCGTCTCATTTGTACGTACTACATAATCCTGATTTTTCCATCGTGCTCGTTTTATGACTACATGTTTAAGAAACTCCACTGCATTCTTCTATTTTCATTATTTTATAGGATTCGTCACACCACCAATGGCCAACATTCTATCAAAATGAAACATAGAAATTGAGCAATCACAGAGAAATAATATTGAGTTAAATATTGGGGGGGGGGGGGTCTTCAGATGCAGTGATACGGTGGTTGCATAGCAACATAGGAAATGTCAGAATATGTGGGATTTCCCTATATATTCATCAGACTATGTACAATTTTAAAACACAAAATTATAAGTAACTGAATATTTAGAAAAACGGCATGTGAGATTTCTCAGAAATCCCATTCTCGAGAAATGAATCTTATTATTCTCAATCGGGTTCTTATTTCGATTTTGGCATTATTATTATTATTATTATTATTATTATTATTATTATTATTATTATTATTATTATTATTAATATTTATTGAACCTTTTTTATTCTTGAAGAGCGCGCATTATGCGTTTCAGGAATATGATTTTTACTCCCTGCTATCTCCTTGCTGATCAGGCTGTGAAATTAATAAAAATATTTTATAAAATATTATAGTAATATTTAAGTAGTAATATATATATATATATATATATATATATATATATATATATATATATATATATATATAATATTTAAGACTTTTTTCTGTGTATTAAAAGTGAGTACGCGGCATTAAGTCATCGTGGTTTCTTTGCCTGTATTTGAGTATTTAAATTTAATAACTAGATTTATTTCTGATTAATATAAACCTTAAGCATATATGCATGGACACGAGAAACTACAGGAAAACATATGCAGCAACTCTGAGATCCTGTCCTATTGCTCTCCAAAAAATTCACGTAAGAATTATATGACTTAAAATAAAAATAATGAAAGAATAATTGTTTTTTATTCTTAGTAACTTCGTTTCTTAAGAGTTTCAATAAAAACGACCTATTATTTATATTAGTTTTAACGATTATTTATATAAAAATTCATCTCCAATTTGAAGTTAATAAATGCAATACACAAAGTGCTTCTTTTCTATCAACGCCCTCTTCACTGAGAGAACCCCTTTCATATTAATGCAAACGTATTTCTCGGACGACGTGCGCAGGCGGCGCTGGGGCGGCGGCTGCTGCGGGCGGCGCAGAAGGGCTGCGCGCGGGAGGCGCGGGAGCTGCTGCGCGCCGGCGCAGACGCGACTGCCCCCGGGGGGGGGCCGGCGCACTGGGCCTTGCCTCTGCCTGACTTCGCACTAGGCCTTCGCACTCGCACTTGACTCGCACTAGGCCTTCGCACTCTGCACTTGACTTCGCACTAGGCCTTCGCACTCTGCACTTGACTTCGCACCTTACTTCGCACTAGGCCTTCGCACTCTGCACTTGCTTCGCACTAGGCCTTCGCACTCTGCACTTGACTTCGCACTTTACTTCGCACTAGGCCTTCGCACTCTGCACTGACTTCGCACTAGGCCTTCGCACTCTGCACTTGACTTCGCACCTTACTTCGCACTAGACATTTGCACTCTGCACCTGCTTCGCACTAGGCCTTCGCACTCTGCACTTGACTTCGCACTTTACTTCGCACTAGACCTTCGCACTCTGCACCTCTTCGCACTAGGCCTTCGCACTCTGCACTTGACTTCGCACTAGGCCTTCGCACTCTGCACTTGACTTCGCACTCTTCGCACTGCCTTCCACTTGACTTCGCACTAGGCCTTCGCACTCTGCACTTGACTTCGCACCTTACTTCGCACTAGGCCTTCGCACTCTGCACTTGACTTCGCACTAGGCCTTCGCACTCGCACTTGACTTCGCACCTCTTCGCACTAGGCCTTCGCACTCTGCACTTGACTTCGCACTAGGCCTTCGCACTCTGCACTTGACTTCGCACTAGGCCTTCCACTCTGCACTTGACTTCGCACCTTACTTCGCACTAGACATTTGCACTCTGCACCTGCTTCGCACTAGGCCTTCGCACTCTGCACTTGACTTCGCACTTTACTTCGCACTAGACCTTCGCACTCTGCACCTGCTTCGCACTAGGCCTTCGCACTCTGCACTTGACTTCGCACTAGGCCTTCGCACTCTGCACTTGACTTCGCACTAGGCCTTCGCACTCTGCACTTGACTTCGCACCTTACTTCGCACTAGACATTTGCACTCTGCACCTGATTCGCACTAGGCCTTCGCACTCTGCACTTGACTTCGCACTTTACTTCGCACTAGGCCTTCACACTCTGCACTTGACTTCGCACCTTACTTCGCACTAGACATTTGCACTCTGCACCTGCTTCGCACTAGGCCTTCGCACTCTGCACTTGACTTCGCACTTACTCGCACTAGACCTTCGCACTCTGCACCTGCTCCACTTCGCTCCAGATTCGAAGAGTATTGCATTGTATTGCTCCTTTAAAACCTAAGTATAACTCAGACATTGTAAATCTAAGTTAATCGTCCACCGGCGCCGCAGGTTGACACGCGCACGTCACTAGGCAACACCCCCCTCCACATGGCGGCGTTTAACACCCGCGGCGGCCGCTGCGCTGCGCTGCTGACGGAGGCTGGCGCGGCGCTGGACGTGTGGAATCAGTTCGGGCGCACGCCGCTGCACCTGGGCGCCGAGAGCGGCAACGTAGCGGCGGTGCGCGCGCTCCTGGCGGCGGGAGCCAGCAGGTCGGCCACTGACGCCGACGGACGCACGCCCTACCACGTGGCCAGGAGCAACGCCCTCCGCGCCCTGCTGCGCTTCTGATTCACATCATCAACGGATCTCGTTTCGTCGCCGACGGGCGCACGCCCTACCACGTGGCCAGGAGCAACGCCCTCCGCGCCCTGCTGCGCTTCTCATTCACATCCTCAACGGATCTCGTTTCGTCGCCGACGGACGCACGCCCTAGCACGTGGCCAGGAGCAACGCCCTCCGCGCCCTGCTGCGCTTCTGATTCACATCCTCAACGGATCTCGTTTCGTCGCCGACGGACGCACGCCCTACCACTCTGGCCAGTAGCAACTCCCTCCGCGCCCTGCTGCGCTTCTGATTCACATCCTCAACGGATCTCGTTTTGTCGCCGACGGACGCACCCCACCGTTTCGTCGCCGACGGACGCACGCCCTACCACGTGGCCAGGAGCAACCCCTCCGCGCCCTGCTGCGCTTCTGATTCACATCTCAACGGATCTCGTTTCGTCGCCGACGGACGCACGCCCTACCACGTGGCCAGGAGCAACGCCCTCCGCGCCCTGCTGCGCTTCTGATTCACATCCTCAACGGATCTCGTTTCGTCGCCGACGGACGCACGCCCTACCACGTGGCCAGGAGCAACGCCCTCCGCGCCCTGCTGCGCTTCTGATTCACATCCTCAACGGATCTCGTTTCGTCGCCGGCGGACGCACGCCCTACCACGTGGCAGGAGCAACGCCCTCCGCGCCCTGCTGCGCTTCTGATTCACATCCTCAACGGATCTCGTTTCGTCGCCGACGGACGCACGCCCTACCACGTGGCCAGGAGCAACGCCCTCCGCGCCCTGCTGCGCTTCTCATTCACATCCTCAACGGATCTCGTTTCGTCGCCGACGGACGCACGCCCTACCACGTGGCAGGAGCAACGCCCTCCGCGCCCTGCTGCGCTTCTGATTCACATCCTCAACGGATCTCGTTTCGTCGCCGACGGACGCACGCCCTACCACGTGGCCAGGAGCAACGCCCTCCGCGCCCTGCTGCGCTTCTGATTCACATCCTCAACGGATCTCGTTTCGTCGCCGACGGACGCACGCCCTACCACGTGGCCAGGAGCAACGCCCTCCGCGCCCTGCTGCGCTTCTATTCACATCCTCAACGGATCTCGTTTCGTCGCCGACGGACGCACGCCCTACCACGGGCCAGGTTCTATTCACATCCTCAACGGATCTCGTTTGCGCCGACGGCGCACGCCCTACCACGTGGCCAGGAGCAACGCCCTCCGCGCCCTGCTGCGCTTCTGATTCACATCCTCAACGGATCTCGTTTCGTCGCCGACGGACGCACGCCCTACCACGTGGCCAGGAGCAACGCCCTCCGCGCCCTGCTGCGCTTCTCATTCACATCCTCAACGGATCTCGTTTCGTCGCCGACGGACGCACGCCCACCACGGCCCCGCGCCCTGCTGCGCTTCTCATTCACATCCTCAACGGATCTCGTTTCGTCGCCGACGGACGCACGCCCTACCACGTGGCCAGGAGCAACGCCCTCCGCGCCCTGCTGCGCTTCTCATTCACATCCTCAACGGATCTCGTTTCGTCGCCGACGGACGCACGCCCTACCACGTGGCCAGGAGCAACTCCCTCCGCGCCCTCCTTTTTCCAACGCACGCCGGCCAGGAGCCATGCCCTTTTCGCAAGAATCCAATTTGTTATTGTTCCGAGTGTAGGAAGATTGTGCCAAAATATTTTCCTTTTGTAAAAAATAAATTGAAACCTTTGGTGTTTCCTAACTTTTCTTTTAGGATGTTTTTTAAATTTTAATATCTTTTTGTGTTATATTTCTAAGAAGTACTGTTTGCATAATCTTCGATATTCTCATTTTAATAGGAAATTTGCTGTTTAAATAAATAAGGGTTTTTGGGTAGTCTTGCTGTATAAAAGTATTTTTATACCTTTTTAACAATTACATAATTCATAAAACTATTTGATAGCGGAACTTACTTGAGGCGTAAACCTATGTTTGCAGGAAATTATTCCAGAAAGGATTATTTTAAAATGCAATGTACACTGGATAAGCCGGAAACCTGCCTAGCTTGGAAACAGGAATATGAAGTACTACTGTATTAAAAATTCTGAATAAGACGAAAAACAAATATTGTTTTAAAATTAAACATAAAATTTACAAAACTCCCTATCAAATAGTTCAAAAATGTCGAAAAAAAGTATTTTATTTTTGAAATTTCAAAATTATAAACGAAAACATATTTTCACATATTTTTTAATTCATTCTATTCTTAAAAATTTTACTGAAAAAATGTCCGGACTGCCTGTTGAACTAATCCTCTTACATTTACAAAAGAAGAAGAAGCAATCATACATGGGATCAGTGATGGTACAGTATAGGATAGATTTTCACAAACCATTTTGATTCCTATTCTTGTGAGCCTCCATTCGCTTTTCGTATTTCCCCCACCCTCTTCCCAACTGCTATCTCTTGGCGTTTAAAAGACCTACCAGATTCTCTGGGAACATTGTCAGAGAAATGCACTCTAGTGTGCATCGGCCGATCTTGGTTCTGTACCTTTACATATTTGCCCTTGTGTCTCTTGGATCCATTTTTATGCTTGGACCGTTGTTCTGAGAACACTTAGAATGCGCACACAGCTCACAAAGAGGTGATGGTCAGAGCAAGGGTTTATGGAAGGATCAGGGTGATGGAATGCAGTAGTATATCTGAGTGCCATCCGTATCACCAGCGTGTTTTGAAACCACAGTACCCCTAGTGTATACATACTTTACCCCACCAAACTTCCTTGGTTTCGCCAGGGATTATTACATCGATTTACGTTTGTATCTGAGTAATACATCCGAATTTAATCAGAAACAAGATTGCCTACATATATCCGAATTGACATCATCGTGATCCGTTTCATATGGATGTCATCGTGATCCGATTCATATGGATCAATGTTTTCGATTCCAGTACGAACAAGAACATTAAGAACATTGTATCTTCTTTGGTATTAGGTGAAATAAACAATTTGGAGTCATTGTATTGAAAGAAATGAATAATTGTTTAAAATTTTGCCCTTGCCTTTGGGTGCAGAATTTTAAACACATTTTTTCTCAAAAATGACTACAAATTGATTCTTTCCATTTTTAAATAAAGCAATGTACGCTTATAAAAATGGCGCAGGTTCAGTTTTAGTTACACTCAGTTTTGGAGAAGTGTAGAAGTTTAAAGTTTTGCCGGCGTCTTCCTACAACTACATTATTAAAGGTAGGATTCTTTCATATCGAAATCTGTTACAAAAATTAGTTTTCTAAATAATATATAAAAAATTTCAACTGTTTCTGCGTAATTTTGACGTCAAGGCATTTAAAAAAATAAGATTTTCTCGAAAAGGGCTCCCATTTTTTCTTCTCTTTTCTGGTATGCTTTTAAAAACGGCGTATCTCAAATTTTGATAATCTATCTGAATTAAAAAAAACAATAGCTTGAATCACTGCGAGACATTATGTGCTTTTGTCGCATCACTAGTTTCTTAACTCTTACAACACAAGACAGCCTGAATAATTTGGTGATGAATTGCGACTTAAGAAAGGATGTACGATGCCCTTAGAACTTAGATTTTATATCTGTTAATCGTGTTGTTGGCAGCAGGCGTTCACGCGGACGGGGCGCGCGGCCGCTGGCGGCGGGGCCGCCGGTGCGCGCTGCCGAAGCGCAGCAGCTCGCTCACGTACTCCGACTTGGCCAGCTGCAGCGCCGTGAGCCCGCGGTGGCAGCGCGCCGAGCGCCGCCCGCCGCGTTGCGCGCGTCCGCCGCCGCGCCCGCCGCCAGCAGCAGCTGCACGCAGTCGCCGCTGGGGTCGTTGTAGGCGGCCACGTGCAGCGGCGTGAAGCCGTACGTGGTGGTGGCGCGCACGCTGGCCCCGCGCTCTAGCAGCAGCGCCACCATGTCCGCGTTCGCCCTGCACACACACGGACATTCACGATTCTCACTACTCAACCTTTAAGAGGAAATTATTGATTAGGTATAGGAACAAGGTATATTCTCTTTTCCCTTAGCAGGGACCGACTGTCTAACTTCGCGTTTATGAAATACAAAGTTGACTGCATGAAAATATAGGATTACATGCTTACTTAAAGCCTTTTGAAAGTCCGTTAGGGTAATTAGAATGGGATTTGGTCTGCTGATCCTTCGAATGCATGAACTTGGTCACAACGATTAACATCCATTCATATATATTCTTTTCATGAACTTTATTCCAATGCGTCATTGAATCGCTAACTCCGTGGCATCCACTACAAAGCTACTGGATGAAAGACGGACGGTCGTTGCCCGGCTGCGGTCGTGTCCGTGCGGCCAGTCAGCCAACGGACGTCAACGACGTACGTTTTCATCTCTCGTGTGTCGATAGTCTTAAGCTTGAAAGGAGCTTGACCCGCCATGTTCTCTATGGGTGCGAAGCGAAGCGGCATATTGCAGCAGAGGTATACTTGAGTTTTCGTAACTTCGCGCCTAAGGATGTTATCTTCATGAAGGGCTACGGCAGGCTTTTTGGGTCTTTCTTGGTGCTGCTCCAAGATGTCGCACGTCGCAACCTATCAAGCGGTACTACAGAGAAACATGCACAAATCCTTGCAATATTCCATCTTGCAGATAAATTCGCTTGTACCTCCTGGCTGCGCGGTGCAGCGGCGTCCACCCGCCGGCGGTGGCTGCGTCTGCGCATGCGCCGGCGTCGAGCAGCGCGCGCGCCTCCGCCTCGCGGCCCCCCTCCACCGCGCGCGCCAGGCCCTCCTCGCGCGCATGCGCGGAGCGCGCGCCCCCCCGCCGCCCCGCCCGCGCCCCCGGCCTCCCTCACCACGCTCTGCAAGAACGTTCGCTGCAAACGGCATGATTTGAATCGCGCGCGCAAGGGGCTTACAACCCGAATGGACAGTATGGACGAAGAAGGGCGGTCGTTTCCGAAGAGCACGTAAGACACGATGATGGCAAAGTAAGCCTTCACGTGAAGCCACTCGGTGGCGCCACCGAGAAGCGAAGCGCACATCATTCACTGCGAGAGGGGAAGGTTTCGTGAGCAACACGGCTGTGGGCTAGGCGGCCGAAGGGCCTCGAACATGCTGTTTGCCCTGTTCAGTGGGGTGTGTAGCGTGGAGGGGGCGTTGGGAGCGGTGCTGCTGGCGGTGGCGCATGTAGGAGACAATGATGGCTAAGTAAGCCTTCACGTGAAGCCACTCGGTGGCGCCACCGAGAAAGCAGCGCACATCATTCACTGCGAGAGGGGAAGGTTTCGTGAGCAACACGGCTGTGGGCTAGGCGGCCGAAGGGCCTCGAACATGCTGTTTGCCCTGTTCAGTGGGGTGTGTAGTGTGGAGGGGGCGTTGGGAGCGGTGCTGCTGGCGGTGGCGCATGTAGGAGACAATGATGGCTAAGTAAGCCTTCACGTGAAGCCACTCGGTGGCGCCACCGAGAAGCGAAAGCGCACATCATTCACTGCGAGAGGGGAAGGTTTCGTGAGCAACACGGCTGTGGGCTAGGCGGCCGAAGGGCCTCGAACATGCTGTTTGCCCTGTTCAGTGGGGTGTGTAGTGTGGAGGGGCCGTTGGGAGCGGTGCTGCTGGCGGTGGCGCATGTAGGAGACAATGATGGCTAGTAAGCCTTCACGTGAAGCCACTCGGTGGCGCCACCGAGAAGCGGAAGCGCACATCATTCACTGCGAGAGGGGAAAGTTTCGTGAGCAACACGGCTGTGGGCTAGGCGGCCGAAGGGCCTCGAACATGCTGTTTGCCTGTTCAGTGGGGTGTGTAGTGTGGAGGGCCGTTGGGAGCGGTGCTGCTGGCGGTGGCGCATGTAGGAGACAATGATGGCTAAGTAAGCCTTCACGTGAAGCCACTCGGTGGCGCCACCGAGAAGCGAAAGCGCACATCATTCACTGCGAGAGGGGAAGGTTTCGTGAGCAACACGGCTGTGGGCTAGGCGGCCGAAGGGCCTCGAACATGCTGTGTGCCCCGCTCAGTGGGTGTGTAGTGTGGAGGGGGCCGTTGGGAGCGGTGCTGCTGGCGGTGGCGCATGTAGGAGACAATGATGGCTAAGTAAGCCTTCACGTGAAGCCACTCGGTGGCGCCACCGAGAAGCAGCGCACATCATTCACTGCGACAGGGAAGGTTTGGTGAGCAACCCGCTGTGGGCTAGGCGGCCGAAGGGCCTCGAACATGCTGTTTGCCCTGTTTTGTGGGGTGTGAGTGTGGAGGGCCGTTGGGAGCGGTGCTGCTGGCGGTGGCGCATGTAGGAGACAATGATGGCTAAGTAAGCCTTCACGCGAAGCCACTCGGTGGCGCCACCGAGAAGCGAAAGCGCACATCATTCACTGCGAGAGGGGAAGGTTTCGTGAGCAACCCCGCTGTGGGCTAGGCGGCCGAAGGGCCTCGAACATGCTGTTTGCCCTGTTTTGTGGGGTGTGTAGTGTGGAGGGGGCCGTTGGGAGCGGTGCTGCTGGCGGTGGCGCATGTAGGAGACAATGATGGCTAAGTAAGCCTTCACGCGAAGCCACTCGGTGGCGCCACCGAGAAGCGAAAGCGCACATCATTCACTGCGAGAGGGGAAGGTTTGTGAGCAACCCCGCTGTGGGCTAGGCGGCCGAAGGGCCTCGAACATGCTGTTTGCCCTGTTTTGTGGGTGTGTAGTGTGGAGGGGCCGTTGGGAGCAGTGCTGCTGGCGGTGGCGCATGTAGGAGACAATGATGGCTAAGTAAGCCTTCACGCGAAGCCACTCGGTGGCGCCACCGAGAAGCGAACAGCGCACATCATTCACTGCGAGAGGGGAAGGTTTTGTGAGCAACCCCGCTGTGGGCTAGGCGGCCGAAGGGCCTCGAACATGCTGTTTGCCCTGTTTTGTGGGGTGTGTAGTGTGGAGGGGGCCGTTGGGAGCGGTGCTGCTGGCGGTGGCGCATGTAGGAGACAATGATGGCTAAGTAAGCCTTCACGCGAAGCCACTCGGTGGCGCCACCGAGAAGCGAAAGCGCACATCATTCACTGCGAGAGGGGAAGGTTTCGTGAGCAACACTGCTGTGGGCTAGGCGGCCGAAGGGCCTCGAACATGCTGTTTGCCCTGTTTTGTGGGGTGTGTAGTGTGGAGGGGGCCGTTGGGGCGGTGCTGCTGGCGGTGGCGCATGTAGGAGACAATGATGGCTAAGTAAGCCTTCACGTGAAGCCACTCGGTGGCGCCACCGAGAAGCAAGCGCACATCATTCACTGCGAGAGGGAAGGTTTCGTGAGCAACCCGCTGTGGGCTAGGCGGCCGAAGGGCCTCGAACATGCTGTTTGCCCTGTTTTGTGGGGTGTGTAGTGTGGAGGGAGCCGTTGGGAGCGGTGCTGCTGGCGGTGGCGCATGTAGGAGACAATGATGGCTAAGTAAGCCTTCACGTGAAGCCACTCGGTGGCGCCACCGAGAAGCGAAAGCGCACATCATTCACTGCGAGAGGGGAAGGTTTCGTGAGCAACCCCGCTGTGGGCTAGGCGGCCGAAGGGCCTCGAACATGCTGTTTGCCCTGTTCAGTGGGGTTGTAGTGTGGAGGGCCGTTGGGAGCGGTGCTGCTGGCGGTGGCGCATGTAGGAGACAATGATGGCTAAGTAAGCCTTCACGTGAAGCCACTCGGTGGCGCCACCGAGAAGCGAAAGCGCACATCATTCACTGCGAGAGGGGAAGGTTTTGTGAGCAACCCCGCTGTGGGCTAGGCGGCCGAAGGGCCTCGAACATGCTGTTTGCCCTGTTCAGTGGGTTGTGTAGTGTGGGAGGGCCGTTGGGAGCGGTGCTGCTGGCGGTGGCGCATGTAGGAGACAATGATGGCTAAGTAAGCCTTCACGTGAAGCCACTCGGTGGCGCCACCGAGAAGCAAGCGCACATCATTCACTGCGAGAGGGAAGGTTTGTGAGCAACCCGCTGTGGGCTAGGCGGCCGAAGGGCCTCGACATGCTGTTTGCCCTGTTTTGTGGGGTGTGTAGTGTGGAGGGGGCCGTTGGGAGCGGTGCTGCTGGCGGTGGCGCATGTAGGAGACAATGATGGCTAAGTAAGCCTTCACGTGAAGCCACTCGAGCGAAAGCGCACATCATTCACTGCGAGAGGGGAAGGTTTCGTGAGCAACCCCGCTGTGGGCTAGGCGGCCGAAGGGCCTCGAACATGCTGTTTGCCCTGTTTTGTGGGGTGTGTAGTGTGGAGGGGGCCGTTGGGAGCGGTGCTGCTGGCGGTGGCGCATGTAGGAGACAATGATGGCTAAGTAAGCCTTCACGTGAAGCCACTCGGTGGCGCCACCGAGAAGCGAAAGCGCACATCATTCACTGCGAGAGGGGAAGGTTTCGTGAGCAACACCGCTGTGGGTTATCCGGCCGAAGGGCCTCGAACATGCTGTTGCCCCGCTCAGGGTGTGTATGTGGAGGGGCCGTTGGGAGCGTGCTGCTGGCGGTGGCGCATGTAGGAGACAATGATGGCTAAGTAAGCCTTCACGTGAAGCCACTCGGTGGCGCCACCGAGAAGCGAAAGCGCACATCATTCACTGCGAGAGGGGAAGGTTTCGTGAGCAACCCGCTGTGGGCTAGGCGGCCGAAGGGCCTCGAACATGCTGTTTGCCCTGTTTTGTGGGGTGTGTAGTGTGGAGGGGGCCGTTGGGAGCGGTGCTGCTGGCGGTGGCGCATGTAGGAGACAATGATGGCTAAGTAAGCCTTCACGTGAAGCCACTCGGTGGCGCCACCGAGAAGCGAAAGCGCACATCATTCACTGCGAGAGGGGAAGGTTTCGTGAGCAACCCGCTGTGGGCTAGGCGGCCGAAGGGCCTCGAACATGCTGTTTGCCCTGTTCAGTGGGGTGTGTAGTGTGGAGGGGGCCGTTGGGAGCGGTGCTGCTGGCGGTGGCGCATGTAGGAGACAATGATGGCTAAGTAAGCCTTCACGTGAAGCCACTCGGTGGCGCCACCGAGAAGCAAGCGCACATCATTCACTGCGAGAGGGAAGGTTTGTGAGCAACCCGCTGTGGGCTAGGCGGCCGAAGGGCCTCGAACATGCTGTTTGACCTGTTTTGTGGGGTGTGTAGTGTGGAGGGGGCCGTTGGGAGCGGTGCTGCTGGCGGTGGCGCATGTAGGAGACAATGATGGCTAAGTAAGCCTTCACGTGAAGCCACTCGGTGGCGCCACCGAGAAGCAAGCGCACATCATTCACTGCGAGAGGGGAAGGTTTTGTGAGCAACCCCGCTGTGGGCTAGGCGGCCGAAGGGCCTCGAACATGCTGTTTGCCCTGTTTTGTGGGGTGTGTAGTGTGGAGGGGGCCGTTGGGAGCGTGCTGCTGGCGGTGGCGCATGTAGGAGACAATGATGGCTAAGTAAGCCTTCACGTGAAGCCACTCGGTGGCGCCACCGAAAGCAAGCGCACATCATTCACTGCGAGGGAAGGTTTCGTGAGCAACACCGCTGTGGGTTATCCGGCCGAAGGGCCTCGAACATGCTGTTGCCCCGCTCAGGGTGTGTAGTGTGGAGGGGCCGTTGGGAGCGGTGCTGCTGGCGGTGGCGCATGGGAGACAATGATGGCTAAGTAAGCCTTCACGCGAAGCAGCTCGGTGGCGCCACCGAGAAGCGGAAGCGCACATCATTCACTGCGAGGGGATGGTTTCGTGAGCAACACCGCTGTGGGTTATCCGGCCGAAGGGCCTCGAACATGCTGTGCCCCGCTCAGGGGTGTGTAGTGTGGAGGGCCGTTGGGAGCGGTGCTGCTGGCGGTGGCGCATGTAGGAGACAATGATGGCTAAGTAAGCCTTCACGCGAAGCAGCTCGGTGGCGCCACCAAAAGCGGAAGCGCACATCATTCACTGCGAGGGGGATGGTTTCGTGAGCAACACCGCTGTGGGTTATCCGGCCGAAGGGCCTCGAACATGCTGTTGCCCCGCTCAGGGGTGTGTAGTGTGGAGGGCCGTTGGGAGCAGTGCTGCTGGCGGTGGCGCATGTAGGAGACAATGATGGCTAAGTAAGCCTTCACGCGAAGCCAGCTCGGTGGCGCCACCGAGAAGCGGAAGCGCACATCATTCACTGCGAGGGGGGATGGTTTCGTGAGCAACACGGCTGTGGGTTATCCGGCCGAAGGGCCTCGAACATGCTGTGTGCCCCGCTCAGGGGGTGTGTAGTGTGGAGGGGGAGTTGGGAGCGGTGCTGCTGGCGGTGGCGCATGTAGGAGACAATGATGGCTAGTAAGCCTTCACGCGAAGCCACTCGGTGGCGCCACCGAGAAGCGAAAGCGCACATCATTCACTGCGAGAGGGGAAGGTTTCGTGAGCAACACCGCTGTGGGCTAAGCCGCCCGAAGGGCCTCGAACATGCTTGTGCCCCGCTCAGGGTGTGTAGTGTGAGGGGCGTTGGGAGCGGTGCTGCTGGCGGTGGCGCATGTAGGAGACAATGATGGCTAAGTAAGCCTTCACGCGAAGCCACTCGGTGGCGCCACCGAGAAGCGAAAGCGCACATCATTCACTGCGAGAGGGGAAGGTTTCGTGAGCAACACGCTGTGGGTATCCGGCCGAAGGGCCTCGAACATGCTGTGTGCCCCGCTCAGGGGGTGTGTAGTGTGGAGGGGGCCGTTGGGAGCGGTGCTGCTGGCGGTGGCGCATGTAGGAGACAATGATGGCTAAGTAAGCCTTCACGCGAAGCCACTCGGTGGCGCCACCGAGAACGAAAGCGCACATCATTCACTGCGAGAGGGGAAGGTTTCGTGAGCAACACGGCTGTGGGTTATCCGGCCGAAGGGCCTCGAACATGCTGTGTGCCCCGCTCAGGGGGTGTGTAGCGTGGAGGGGGCGTTGGGAGCGGTGCTGCTGGCGGTGGCGCATGTAGGAGACAATGATGGCTAAGTAAGCCTTCACGCGAAGCCACTCGGTGGCGCCACCGAGAAGCGAAAGCGCACATCATTCACTGCGAGAGGGGAAGGTTTCGTGAGCAACACCGCTGTGGGTTATCCGGCCGAAGGCCTCGAACATGCTGTGTGCCCCGCTCAGGGTGTGTAGTGTGGAGGGCCGTTGGGAGCGGTGCTTCTGGCGGTGGCGCATGTAGGAGACAATGATGGCTAAGTAAGCCTTCACGCGAAGCAGCTCGGGGGCGCCACCGAGAAGCGGAAGCGCACATCATTCACTGCGAGGGGGGATGGTTTCGTGAGCAACACCGCTGTGGGTTATCCGGCCGAAGGGCCTCGAACATGCTGTGTGCCCGCTCAGGGTGTGTAGTGGAGGGCGTTGGGAGCGGTGCTGCTGGCGGTGGCGCATGTAGGAGACAATGATGGCTAAGTAAGCCTTCACGCGAAGCCACTCGGTGGCGCCACCGAGAAGCGAAAGCGCACATCATTCACTCCGAGGGAGGAAGGTTTCCTGAGCAACACCGCTGTGGGTTATCCCGCCGAAGGGCCCCAGAACATGCTGTGCCCCGCTCAGGGTGTGTAGTGTGGAGGGGCGTTGGGAGCGGTGCTGCTGGCGGTGGCGCATGTAGGAGACAATGATGGCTAAGTAAGCCTTCACGCGAAGCCACTCGGTGGCGCCACCGAGAAGCGAAGCGCACATCATTCACTGCGAGAGGGAAGGTTTCGTGAGCAACACCGCTGTGGGTTATCCGGCCGAAGGGCCCCCGAACATGCTGTGTGCCCCGCTCAGGGGTGTGTAGTGTGGAGGGGCGTTGGGAGCGTGCTGCTGGCGGTGGCGCATGTAGGAGACAATGATGGCTAAGTAAGCCTTCACGCGAAGCAGCTCGGTGGCGCCACCGAGAAGCGGAAGCGCACATCATTCACTGCGAGGGGATGGTTTCGTGAGCAACACCGCTGTGGGTTATCGGCCGAAGGGCCTCGAACATGCTGTGTGCCCGCTCAGGTGTGTAGTGTGGAGGGGCGTTGGGAGCGGTGCTGCTGGCGGTGGCGCATGTAGGAGACAATGATGGCTAAGTAAGCCTTCACGCGAAGCCAGCTCGGTGGCGCCACCGAGAAGCGGAAGCGCACATCATTCACTGCGAGGGGGGATGGTTTCGTGAGCAACACGGCTGTGGGTTATCCGGCCGAAGGGCCTCGAACATGCTGTGTGCCCCGCTCAGGGTGTGTAGCGTGGAGGGCGTTGGGAGCGGTGCTGCTGGCGGTGGCGCATGTAGGAGACAATGATGGCTAAGTAAGCCTTCACGCGAAGCAGCTCGGTGGCGCCACCGAGAAGCGGAAGCGCACATCATTCACTGCGAGGGGGGATGGTTTCGTGAGCAACACGGCTGTGGGTTATCCGGCCGAAGGGCCTCGAACATGCTGTGTGCCCCGCTCAGGGGGCGTGTAGCGCGGAGGGGGCGGTGGGAGCGGTGCTGCTGGCGGTGGCGCATGTAGGAGACAATGATGGCTAAGTAAGCCTTCACGCGAAGCAGCTCGGTGGCGCCACCGAGAAGCGGAAGCGCACATCATTCACTGCGAGGGGATGGTTTCGTGAGCAACACCGCTGTGGGTTATCCGGCCGAAGGGCCTCGAACATGCTGTGCCCGCTCAGGGTGTGTAGTGTGGAGGGCGTTGGGAGCGGTGCTGCTGGCGGTGGCGCATGTAGGAGACAATGATGGCTAAGTAAGCCTTCACGCGAAGCAGCTCGGTGGCGCCACCGAGAAGCGGAAGCGCACATCATTCACTGCGAGGGGGGATGGTTTCGTGAGCAACACGGCTGTGGGTTATCCGGCCGAAGGGCCTCGAACATGCTGTGGCCCGCTCAGGGTGTGTAGTGTGAGGGGCCGTTGGGAGCAGTGCTGCTGGCGGTGGCGCATGCAGGAGACAATGATGGCTAAGTAAGCCTTCACGTGAAGCCACTCGGTGGCGCCACCGAGAAGCGAAGCGCACATCATTCACTGCGAGGGGGGAAGGTTTCGTGAGCAACACCGCTGTGGGGTAGGCGGCCGAAGGGCCTCGACATGCTGTGTGCCCCGCTCAGGGGGTGTGTAGTGTGGAGGGGGCGTTGGGAGCGGTGCTGCTGGCGGTGGCGCATGTAGGAGACAATGATGGCTAAGTAAGCCTTCACGTGAAGCCACTCGGTGGCGCCACCGAGAAGCGGAAGCGCACATCATTCACTGCGAGGGGGGAAGGTTTCGTGAGCAACGCCGCTGTGGGGTAGGCGGCCGAAGGGCCTCGAACATGCTGTGTGCCCCGCTCAGGGGGTGTGTAGTGTGGAGGGGGCGTTGGGAGCGGTGCTGCTGGCGGTGGCGCATGTAGGAGACAATGATGGCTAAGTAAGCCTTCACGCGAAGCAGCTCGGTGGCGCCACCGAGAAGCGGAAGCGCACATCATTCACTGCGAGGGGGGATGGTTTCGTGAGCAACACCGCTGTGGGGTAGGCGGCCGAAGGGCCTCGAACATGCTGTGTGCCCCGCTCAGGGGGTGTGTAGGTGGAGGGGGCGTTGGGAGCGGTGCTGCTGGCGGTGGCGCATGTAGGAGACAATGATGGCTAAGTAAGCCTTCACGTGAAGCCACTCGGTGGCGCCACCGAGAAGCGGAAGCGCACATCATTCACTGCGAGGGGGGAAGGTTTCGTGAGCAACACCGCTGTGGGGTAGGCGGCCGAAGGGCCTCGAACATGCTGTGTGCCCCGCTCAGGGGGTGTGTAGCGTGGAGGGGGCGTTGGGAGCGGTGCTGCTGGCGGTGGCGCATGTAGGAGACAATGATGGCTAAGTGCCTTCACGCGAAGCCACTCGGTGGCGCCACCGAGAAGCGGAAGCGCACATCATTCACTGCGAGAGGAAGGTTTCGTGAGCAACACCGCTGTGGGGTAGGCGGCCGAAGGGCCTCGAACATGCTGTGTGCCCCGCTCGGGTGTGTAGCGTGGAGGGGCGTTGGGAGCGGTGCTGCTGGCGGTGGCGCATGTAGGAGACAATGATGGCTAAGTAAGCCTTCACGTGAAGCCACTCGGTGGCGCCACCGAGAAGCGGAAGCGCACATCATTCACTGCGAGGGGGGATGGTTTCGTGAGCAACACGGCTGTGGGTTATCCGGCCGAAGGGCCTCGAACATGCTGTGTGCCCCGCTCAGGGGGTGTGTAGCGTGGAGGGGCGTTGGGAGCGGTGCTGCTGGCAGTGGCGCATGTAGGAGACAATGATGGCTAAGTAAGCCTTCACGCGAAGCAGCTCGGTGGGGGCGCCACCGAGAAGCGGAAGCGCACATCATTCACTGCGAGGGGGGATGGTTTCGTGAGCAACACCGCTGTGGGTTATCCGGCCGAAGGGCCTCGAACATGCTGTGTGCCCCGCTCTGGGGTGTGTAGTGTGGAGGGCGTTGGGAGCGTGCTGCTGGCGGTGGCGCATGTAGGAGACAATGATGGCTAAGTAAGCCTTCACGCGAAGCAGCTCGGTGGCGCCACCGAGAAGCGGAAGCGCACATCATTCACTGCGAGGGGATGGTTTCGTGAGCAACACCGCTGTGGGTTATCCGGCCGAAGGGCCTCGAACATGCTGTGTGCCCCGTTCGGGGTGTGTAGCGTGGAGGGGCGTTGGGAGCAGTGCTGCTGGCGGTGGCGCATGTAGGAGACAATGATGGCTAAGTAAGCCTTCACGCGAAGCAGCTCGGTGGCGCCACCGAGAAGCGGAAGCGACATCATTCACTGCGAGGGGATGGTTTCGTGAGCAACACCGCTGTGGGTTATCCGGCCGAAGGGCCTCGAACATGCTGTGTGCCCCGCTCAGGGTGTGTAGTGTGGAGGGCGTTGGGAGCGGTGCTGCTGGCGGTGGCGCATGTAGGAGACAATGATGGCTAAGTAAGCCTTCACGCGAAGCAGCTCGGTGGCGCCACCGAGAAGCGGAAGCGCACATCATTCACTGCGAGGGGATGGTTTCGTGAGCAACCCGCTGTGGGGTAGGCGGCGAAGGGCCTCGAACATGCTGTGCCCCGCTCAGGGGTGTAGTGTGGAGGGCCGTTGGGAGCGAGTGCTGCTGGCGGTGGCGCATGTAGGAGACAATGATGGCTAAGTAAGCCTTCGCGAAGCAGCTCGGTGGCGCCACCGAGAAGCGGAAGCGCACATCATTCACTGCGAGGGGGGATGGTTTCGTGAGCAACACCGCTGTGGGTAGGCGGCCGAAGGGCCTCGAACATGCTGTGTGCCCCGCTCAGGGGGTGTGTAGTGTGGAGGGGCCGTTGGGAGCGGGCTGCTGGCGGTGGCGCATGTAGGAGACAATGATGGCTAAGTAAGCCTTCACGCGAAGCAGCTCGGTGGCGCCACCGAGAAGCGGAAGCGCACATCATTCACTGCGAGGGGGGATGGTTTCGTGAGCAACACCGCTGTGGGGTAGCCGGCCGAAGGGCCTCGAACATGCTGTGCGCCCCGCTCAGGGGGTGTAGCGTGGAGGGGGCGTTGGGAGCGGTGCTGCTGGCGGTGGCGCATGTAGGAGACAATGATGGCTAAGTAAGCCTTCACGTGAAGCCACTCGGTGGCGCCACCGAGAAGCGGAAGCGCACATCATTCACTGCGAGGGGAAGGTTTCGTGAGCAACCCGCTGTGGGCTAGGCGGCCGAAGGGCCTCGAACATGCTGTGTGCCCCGCTCAGGGGGTGTAGCGTGGAGGGGGCGTTGGGAGCGGTGCTGCTGGCGGTGGCGCATGTAGGAGACAATGATGGCTAAGTAAGCCTTCACGTGAGCCTCGGTGGCGCCACCGAGAAGCGGAAGCGCACATCATTCACTGCGAGGGGGGAAGGTTTCGTGAGCAACGCCGCTGTGGGGTAGGCGGCCGAAGGGCCTCGAACATGCTGTGTGCCCCGCTCAGGGGGTGTGTAGCGTGGAGGGGGCGTTGGGAGCGGTGCTGCTGGCGGTGGCGCATGTAGGAGACAATGATGGCTAAGTAAGCCTTCACGCGAAGCAGCTCGGTGGCGCCACCGAGAAGCGGAAGCGCACATCATTCACTGCGGGGGATGGTTTCGTGAGCAACACGGCTGTGGGGTATCCGGCCGAAGGGCCTCGAACATGCTGTGTGCCCCGCTCAGGGGGTGTGTAGCGTGGAGGGGGCGTTGGGAGCGGTGCTGCTGGCGGTGGCGCATGTAGGAGACAATGATGGCTAAGTAAGCCTTCACGTGAAGCCACTCGGTGGCGCCACCGGGAAGCGGAAGCGCACATCATTCACTGCGAGGGGGGATGGTTTCGTGAGCAACACCGCTGTGGGTTATCCGGCCGAAGGGCCTCGACACTGTGTGCCCCGCTCAGGGTGTGTAGCGTGGAGGGCGTTGGGAGCGTGCTGCTGGCGGTGGCGCATGTAGGAGACAATGATGGCTAAGTAAGCCTTCACGCGAAGCAGCTCGGTGGCGCCACCGAGAAGCGGAAGCGAACATCATTCACTGCGAGGAGGGAAGGTTTCGTGAGCAACACCGCTGTGGGTAGGCGGCCGAAGGGCCTCGAACATGCTGTGTGCCCCGCTCAGGGGGTGTGTAGTGTGGAGGGGGCGTTGGGAGCGGTGCTGCTGGCGGTGGCGCATGTAGGAGACAATGATGGCTAAGTAAGCCTTCACGCGAAGCAGCTCGGTGGCGCCACCGAGAAGCGGAAGCGCACATCATTCACTGCGAGGGGGGAAGGTTTCGTGAGCAACGCCGCTGTGGGGTAGGCGGCCGAAGGGCCTCGAACATGCTGTGTGCCCTGTTCAGTGGGGTGTAGTGTGGAGGGCCGTTGGGAGCGGTGCTGCTGGCGGTGGCGCATGTAGGAGACAATGATGGCTAAGTAAGCCTTCACGTGAAGCCACTCGGTGGCGCCACCGAGAAGCGAAGCGCACATCATTCACTGCGAGAGGAAGGTTTCGTGAGCAACACCGCTGTGGGGTAGGCGGCCGAAGGGCCTCGAACATGCTGTGTGCCCGCTCAGGGGTGTAGCGTGGAGGGCGTTGGGAGCGTGCTGCTGGCGGTGGCGCATGTAGGAGACAATGATGGCTAGTAAGCCTTCACGTGAAGCCACTCGGTGGCGCCACCGAAAGCGGAAGCGCACATCATTCACTGCGAGGGGGGAAGGTTTCGTGAGCAACACCGCTGTGGGGTAGGCGGCCGAAGGGCCTCGAACATGCTGTTTGCCCTGTTCAGGGGGTGTGTAGCGTGGAGGGGGCGTTGGGAGCGGTGCTGCTGGCGGTGGCGCATGTAGGAGACAATGATGGCTAAGTAAGCCTTCACGTGAAGCCACTCGGTGGCGCCACCGGAAGCGGAAGCGCACATCATTCACTGCGAGAGGAAGGTTTCGTGAGCAACACCGCTGTGGGGTAGGCGGCCGAAGGGCCTCGAACATGCTGTGTGCCCCGCTCAGGGGGTGTGTAGCGTGGAGGGGGCGTTGGGAGCGGTGCTGCTGGCGGTGGCGCATGTAGGAGACAATGATGGCTAAGTAAGCCTTCACGTGAAGCCACTCGGTGGCGCCACCGAGAAGCGGAAGCGCACATCATTCACTGCGAGGGGGGAAGGTTTCGTGAGCAACACCGCTGTGGGGTAGGCGGCCGAAGGGCCTCGAACATGCTGTTTGCCCTGTTCAGGGGGGGTGTAGCGTGGAGGGGGCGTTGGGAGCGGTGCTGCTGGCGGTGGCGCATGTAGGAGACAATGATGGCTAAGTAAGCCTTCACGTGAAGCCACTCGGTGGCGCCACCGAGAAGCGGAAGCGCACATCATTCACTGCGAGGGGGGAAGGTTTCGTGAGCAACACCGCTGTGGGGTAGGCGGCCGAAGGGCCTCGAACATGCTGTTTGCCCTGTTCAGTGGGGTGTGTAGTGTGGAGGGGGCCGTTGGGAGCGGTGCTGCTGGCGGTGGCGCATGTAGGAGACAATGATGGCTAAGTAAGCCTTCACGTGAAGCCACTCGGTGTCGCCACCGAGAAGCGGAAGCGCACATCATTCACTGCGAGAGGAAGGTTTCGTGAGCAACCCCGCTGTGGGCTAGGCGGCCGAAGGGCCTCGAACATGCTGTTTGCCCTGTTCAGTGGGGTGTGTAGTGTGGAGGGGGCCGTTGGGAGCGGTGCTGCTGGCGGTGGCGCATGTAGGAGACAATGATGGCTAAGTAAGCCTTCACGTGAAGCCACTCGGTGGCGCCACCGAGAAGCGAAAGCGCACATCATTCACTGCGAGGGGGGAAGGTTTCGTGAGCAACACCGCTGTGGGGTAGGCGGCCGAAGGGCCTCGAACATGCTGTGTGCCCCGCTCAGGGGGTGTGTAGCGTGGAGGGGGCGTTGGGAGCGGTGCTGCTGGCGGTGGCGCATGTAGGAGACAATGATGGCTAAGTAAGCCTTCACGTGAAGCCACTCGGTGGCGCCACCGAGAAGCGGAAGCGCACATCATTCACTGCGAGGGGGGAAGGTTTCCGTGAGCAACACCGCTGTGGGGTAGGCGGCCGAAGGGCCTCGAACATGCTGTGTGCCCGCTCGGGGGTGTGTAGCGTGGAGGGGGCGTTGGGAGCGGTGCTGCTGGCGGTGGCGCATGTAGGAGACAATGATGGCTAAGTAAGCCTTCACGTGAAGCCACTCGGTGGCGCCACCGAGAAGCGGAAGCGCACATCATTCACTGCGAGGGGATGGTTTCGTGAGCAACCTAGGCGGCCGAGGGCCTCGAACATGCTGTTTGCCCTGTTCTGTGGGGTGTGTAGCGTGGAGGGGGCGTTGGGAGGTCCCGGGGGGGCGCCGTGTGAAGGGCCGGGGGCGCACCTGGGGGCGCGCGGGCGCCGAGGGCCTTGGGCTCGCCCTGGGGCGCGTCGGCAGGCCGTGTCTCCTCCTCCTCCGAGGGGCCGAGCGGCCGGTGGCGCCCGCGCAGGCGCAGCACCAGTTGCCTGCGCAAACACTTTCTACTAGCGCCGTTCGCTGCGGTTACGCTGCTACTACTGAGTTGTTGATGTCAAGGAACTGAGAAAATTGGGCGCCTGCATTAGCAAAGATACTGCTGTTACGTCTCTGGAAATTGGACGCCCGCATCACCAAAGACGTTGCTATGACGTCTCTATGGAAATTGGTGACCTGTAGCAGCAAAGATGCTTCTATCAAGTTTGTGGAAATTCGACAGTAGCAAAGATGCTTCTCTGAAGTTTCTGTGGAAATTGGGCACCTACAGAAGCAAAGTTTCTGCTATCAGGACTGTTATAATAGGGGAAATGTAATGAAGTGTGCACATACTTTGTGTGTGTTGGTAAGTTTATATGTAGGGGCTATGACAGTACAAGGAAGAGGAAAGAAAGATCACGCGCAGTCCATGGTCCGATTGTTCGAGTAGGAACTGCTGAGGCATTCGCTTGGTGTTGATCGGAGAATCCCTGCAAAAGTACCGATGAGCTCAGGCGACCACTAGAATTCTCCTCCCGACAGCGACTGAGATTGACCTGGATATTGTAACACCCCCACTTTTCGTAACAGCCCCAAGTGGAGGTGCTCCCAGGGTTGACCTCGACATACCTTTTTTCCGGCGCCAGCTGCAGGTTAAAGCTACCCCCACTGAAAACACTGAAATTTCTAGCGGGAACATGCGTGGCGTGGGCATTGGCACGGAATGGCTTGGAATGAAAGATTTTCCTCATTTAACTTAAATTTAATTCACAAGAGATATTTAGGCAAAATCACGGTGAAGTCGGATACGTAAAAACTGACTTACAGACTAACTTATAACTACATTACATGGTTGGCGTCTCGACGGGTCGCTGGCCCATCTCCCGTCACAGCAGCTGCCCGCGCAGGGCACGGAGTTTGTCGCGCCGGCGCTGGAGGGGGTCTACCTTCCCAGGTAGGCTGGCGCAGCCGTGGCGACGACCCGGGCGCTTGAAGGGCCTGGATCAGCCGATGGCCACTCAGAAGCCGAGCGCGGGAAGGGCGGCGCTCGGGGCCGATGGCTGCGGCGTGGTCGGCGCCCGCGGCACAGAAAATGTCCAGGCACGCCTCCGCGCCAGGAACGGCGGCTCTTGCCCTCGGGTTCGCATACCTCCGGAGCTGATCGTAACGGTCGGGGCCGCTCGCAATGCGTAGCGTGACCGCCTCGTCGCGCCCTGGCCTCTGGCGGTCGACGGCGCGTAAATATCGGCGGTCCCTACTTCCTATCGCTGATCGTAATTACCGAAGCTCGGGCCGGCAGAGCTCAACTTGTGCACCCGAGGCCGTTCTACTGTGCGTGTACTCGCACGTACGTGGCCGAAGCCAAAAAAACCAAGACTCGCGTCTGTCGGGAGAACACCTACGCCCTCGCCCGCTGTTCCACTCAGCCAGGCGTCCGCTCTCCTCCGCAGTTCGAATCAGAAGAACCCGAATTTTCCTTCCTCGCAGCTCCGCAGGGTCACATGATCGCGCCCACGCGATGTTCACGCCTATTGGCCTGCGGCATCACGCGACACGGGGTGGCCAATCGCGGCTTATCGACGTGGCAGTTGACGCTATGAAGTAGCGTCTTCAAGGCAATTTGTTCGACGCCAGAATTCCGCCGAAAAACGCCGGCGCCGGAAATTCCGTTGACGTCACGGGCACGCCCCTTTCTACAGGGCTGGTTAACAAAGGCTAGCCTGCTCGCTCGCATCGGCGGCGCGCAGGTAGCGGGAAAACGTCCCCATTCCTTCACCAAGCGTTTTAATATGCGTTTGAAAATACAATTTATATTTATGAATTTCGATGCCATACGTGGGCGACTGTCCCATTACAATATGTAGGTAGTGTCGAAAATCCTGCCCCCGTCGTGACTGAAATCCTAAGACCATTCGATCAGAGGCACTGCAGCGGCATCAGTTAAACATGTTAAACTTCAGCCCAATGTTAAACTTTTACATTGAAGGGTTTCGTGGCAGTTGGCTTGCAGTGTTTGCAATCAACATTTCGCGGGCACAGGTTTCCCAGGTGGTATTGGTGAAGCATAAAGAATGCCCGCCTTCGAGCACGCGGTACCAGAGTCAACCTAAGATTCAATTTATTATAGAAATGTCATCAAAGTCGAGTATCTGTTCATATTTCTTATCGGCTTAGTAACTGACGCAGTCCTCAAAGGAGTTTCAGTCTTCTGATTTCCTTCTGGATTTTGGAAACGGGGGAGGGAATGTGCTCTTTACAATCCCCTTCCTACGGGCTGTCTCGGCACTGTAATATTTACAATCAACGAAACAGATATATATATATATATATATATATATATATATATATATAGAGAGAGAGAGAGAGAGAGAGAGAGATCCAACGTGACACCGTCTTAGGTAGGTCGATATAAGGTCGAATAGAAGATCGGGTTCAGGCGCTGTTTGGAGGAGAATACTTGCGACCGGCTGTTCTGATCGGTAGTTTTCCGTGGCTTCTCCGCTCAACACCAGGTGAATACTGGAGCAGTACCCTAAAAAATGGGCCAGGAACCGCACATGATCTTTCCTTCCTCCTCCTTGTTCTGTCCTTACCCTTACATACACACACTTACACATTGATGCACTACACTAACACACATGCCGGGAGCTTAGTGCTTGTCCCGGCTGGAGCGGTGCCCCGCTGGTGGGAGAAACCTGGTTAAAGAACAATCACGGAAGCCAACGTGTGGATCGGCGCACGATCTCACCCTTCCACATGGCAAGGCCCCTAACGCTTCCCGTGGTAAACCATGCACCGCACTTATGGTAATCATGATTACAACAGATGACGCGCCCGGAATCACGAAATAACCAATCGAAGGAAAGAGATATCAATTGAACGACAAGCAACATACTTGTGTTTTTATAACTTAGCGCGTGAAGGCATGCCTTCACAATGGAATATGGCTCGGATTTTCGCATCTTCCTCAGTCGTGCCGCATGATCGCGACCTAATCGCTCAGCGCTACAGATGAAGCGAAAGGCCGTGCCGTGTTGCGTGGTGTTGACGCACCTGTGCACGGAGAGGCCCATGGCGACGAGCCGGCCCAGCTGGTCGGCGCGCGCCATCTTTCGGTCCCAGTCGCGCATCGCGAGGCGCATCTGCGAGCGCAGGCTGAGGGCGATGAGGCGCAGCGCCTCCCCCGCCGCCACGCCCACCTCCTCCTCCTCCTCCTCCCCCCGCCCCCGCCCCCGCCCCCGCGCTCCGCCGCTCCATGCTGCGCAATTGAGAACAAAATTAGATATTTTGAATCGAAAGTATTCCGATTTTGGAATTTTGTTTACTTAAGAGTGCAATAATTATCGAGTGTAATACAACTTCCTATGTTCGGGTTAGGAGGTTTCAACATTCTTGTCTGTTGAAGGAACTATAAGATGTGTTAGCTTAAACGGACTTGTTAATTTCTTTCAAATTTTGCTCTACACAGCAAATAACTGAGTAATTTAATGACGTAACACAAAACGAAAACAAGAAAATTCGCCATTCAAACATATTCCAATTTCTTGGCAAGAAATGTTTATGTGAGGCACAATTTAAAGAGAAACTAACATCAAATAGTAATAAATATTAAGGAATATAAACAATTCAAATCTCGATTAAATCATTAAACAAATCTACCGAAAACATGCTTTCGTATGAAGCCACCATTCCTTATATTCCGCAAAAGTCTCTCGAGGCACAAAAAAAAATCGTTACTATACTTCACTTAGCATTCAACTACGTGTTCACCATTTCGAATGCTAAGTAAAAGAGTGAAAGAGAACATGAATTCTGGTGCTTAATTGTGCATGGTTAATTAATCGAGCACAATCGATTAGTCGTCGAATCGATAAAGTTGATTAAGATACAAATTATTACAAATATTACTGATTGTGAATAAACAAATTTCTAAATCTTCAATTTTGCAGTTAACGAATCAAACTGCAAAATCAAATTACAGTTAACGAACAATCTGTAATTTCAAATTTTGTCAGAAAAAATATACATTCGCTCTCGTGTGTTAGCTTAGTTGAAACTAGGAAGCACGAAACTTACCTTTCCGGTGTTAAATATGTTTTTATTTTTCTATCACAGGAAAATATAATTTCTGGACTTACAGCATTTTTTTTATATTCTCGTGTTCACCAAACAATGAGAGCTGCTCTAAGTTCATAATTTATGTATCTTGTGGTTCATGTAAGAAGAACCTACAATTATTTTCATTATTGTAAATCTCTAAAATTGATTCATTTTGTCTTAGTACTAATGTGACAAACACGCCATGCCTGCTGCCGCAATCTTTAATAATTTAAGGAATATAGACCCCACTTCAAGACGCATCTCATTTCCTCAAAGGAGCAGTTGTCATTTTCATGACATAATTGTGTTATCTTTTTAAGCTTGTAATTGTCAAATAATGAGGTTATTTTTGCTTAACCCGTTTGCAGGTTTACTTCGAAGGTTAGACTACTTATAATTTGCTAGAAAAATCCATGGCCACCTTTTTACCGTTTAATGACTAGTCCATGGCCCACCTTATATTTTATAAACATTGAAGTTTCATCCAGATGTGTTCTTTTCCTTATATTTACTAGTAAAGTGATAACTCCATGGCTAGTATATTATTTAGATAGCAAGATGTGTGCCTATTTAGAAAAATGTGTATTTTCTTAAACATTTCATTAAATAGGCAAATCTATTAAATTAACGAAATGTATTCATTGAAAACATGTAATTTTGGTTCTTTTATATCGTCTCCGACAATGGAAAATTAATTGGATATTATGTTAATAAATTCTAATATGAATATGGAAGATCTACTATAATGCACAGTGACATCATCTTATATTAAAGAAGATGAAGGTGAATGAGCATTTTAGAAAATACATTTCTATGTAGAGAAAATTATAAATTTAAGTGAAACTCTTCTGTTTATGGTATGATTCATGGAGATACATACTTTTCTTTATCACGTTTTACGGCCCTAATCAGGTATCGTTTACTGATTGTAAATAAATTGCTTTTGACTAAAGCATACAATGCACTGTACGGATTACCTATGTTGAATTTGATTCTTATTCTGCGTCCTTGTCATGTTTGCATATTCAAAAGAAATTACTGTTTACATTTCTGAACTTTGTAGTGCATTTGTGTATTTTTAGGGCCAGTGATTATCATAATTATTATTACTACTACTACTATTGAAATAATGGAGTGAACTATCATAAATAAGTTCTAATGCTTACATTTCAGAACTCAGATGGATTTTTTGAACTTTTTCTATCAAGAGATATGTTAAAAACACACTTTTGTTAAAACCAGTCAAACTATGATTGTTAAATAAATCTAGAAAGCAGCCAATTTGCCTCCTAAAAATGAAGAAAGTTTGCCGAATACTTCGTAAATGCAAGTGAGTATTTCTATGCGTTATTCTTCTTTACTACTCTTTTCAAGTTCCTCATGACGTGCAATCAGGAATCATTCCAATTCTTTCATTCTATCTCGTTGCGTCATTTTGGGAATTCAATCTCCCGCCTAAAATAAGCATAATATTCTGAGTGAGCACATTCTATAGTACCCATACGGTTAGATTACAGAAACAAATTGTTCGAATAATAAACAAATCACATTTGCGAGATTTCGACAAAATTATTTATGTTGAAACAATACCATTGTTTGTCAGACATTATCAAGATTTGAGAAACGATCTAGTGAAGGGCCCGTGGCGTCTGAGTCACTTTAGAGCTGCACGTAGCCTATGCCGAACACCAACCCTGCGACAACAGATTCACGTGCTGAGTAAAGCGGATGCACCAACCGCGTTGTGGCTTCTCGCGCCCTCCCCGTCACTTATTTGAACTGCATCCCTCCCTTCACTCGTTCTCATTCACCGCGGTCCTGCCCTCTCAATCACTATTACACGCGCGATTTCTTCATTCATCATTCCGCTTGGTGTGGGAACAATGGGACATCATAATCAATGACAAATAATTATCTTAGGTTCGTCACAATTCAAGTTAATTTATTAATATATGTTTACAAGGAATATGCAATAATATTGATGACAATCGTTTAATAATAATATGTTATGATAATGATATATGTTATAATAATAAATCTGTTAAAATAATATTCACATGAAATAGGGCTTAGACAAATGTCGTACTTTGCATTTTGAATACGGAAAAATTGACATAGGAGTAATGAATCAAAAATATTTAATATGGAAGATAGTAAACTTTACAAGTACTGGGTACCTTTACAAGCTGAGGGACACAAAGATTTTCTTGTTAAAAATTGTCTTCAGATAACATTCGAAACCTATTTCATCTACAGATAAAAGGCTATCTCATGGGTAAAATCGTATGAAAGTAATAAATACCTATGCAATATAGTATGTTCTTATATATAAGTATACATAGCTTGGAGTGGTACTCAGCTGGCCTCGAAAATCTTCAAATATTAATCGGAGCAACAATAGAAAATCATCAAACATCACCCAACCTCTTGTATAGAAAGGTCTACACTGCCTGCGAGAAAGGAGCAAAATTGATATCCAGGAACTACGAAACTAATTATTTAATTCCGGGAATACTTCCTCAAGTAATCAATATTGCTCTTAGTATCGTACATTTGTATGAGCAAAATAACTTGTTCCTCTATTTTTATGCCACTCATTCATGAAAAACTGACTTAGAAATAGAAAGACAAAAGCAAGATCAGAAAGCATGGTCAGAACAAAATCACTGCAAAATCTTCTTGGCCTTGAAGAAAAACTGGAGGCTCTCCAGCCTGTATAAAGTGGTTAGCAGATGGAGATTTATACGATGAAACTGAGTTATGTTAGTCATTCAAGATGAACTTATTGACGTAGTATAATCAATAAAGAAATAGTTTTTGAATCTGATGCTTGCGATCCCGACATAGTGATAGGGACTGAATCGTAGCTCACTGAGGAAATCGCATCCTCTGACATTTTTCATTCTCCTTACAAGATCTTTAGGAGGGATAGAAATAATAGAGGGGCGGAGTGTTTATTTGCGTCAAAGCAGGCGTCGATATTAGATTATATTGGGTCAGTACAGAGGTTGAAATGAAGGGAATAGAAATAACGACGTCAGAAAACATATTATAAATTATTGCACACTTATGGAGCATCTAGTTGCGAGCTCCATTCAGCAAGAATGTGAAATCAAAAAATGGCTCTATGCTGGCCAACACGGGTTCAGGAGATGAAGTTGTCGAGGGCGGGAGAGTAAGAAAGTGTTTGTTGGCGTGCGCAGGGCGTGAGCATGTCGGGCGCGGGCGCGTGCGCCGGCAAGAGCGTGCGCGCGCTGGAGGACGCCTTCCACGTGATCGTGCGCGCGCTGGCGTGCATGCACTCGGCCGTGGGCGCCGTGCAGGCCAAGATGTCCGCGCGCGACCGCACCGTGCGCTCCGTGCAGGAGGTGGTGCGCTACCTCGAGCAGGAGTTCGACGCCATGGACAGGGGCGAGTGGGGGCGCGGCGGAGGGGCGCGGAGGGGCGACGAGGCGCTCGAGGGTACGCTCGCTGACGGAGGGCCGCATGGTGGAGGAGGGCCTGCAGGTGTGTCTGGACGGGCCAGAGGAGTCGGGCCTGAAGATGGAGGTGGCGGAGGAGGAGGAGCAGGCGGCGCCGGCGGCGGCGGAGGAGCGGGCGCGGCGGCCGCGCCGAGTGGCGAAGCGCCGCTGGGCCAAGGGCGTGGCGCGCCTGCCCTGGGACAGCAGCCCCCCGGCGGCGGGCGAGGCGCGCGGCGGGCCGCCTCGTCGCACGCGCTGGGCGTGAGGGCGCCGCCGGCCGCCCCTCACGCTGCTGTGGGGCGCGCGCCCGGCCACGCGCACGCGCACGCGCCAAGGCCACGCGCTCGCACCCCGGCCACGGCCGCGCGCGCCCCCGCCGGCGCCGCCCCGGCCCCGCCCCCGCCCCCGCGCGCCCTCCGCAGTAAGCGAGCGCCTCGTCACACCCAAAGACCTGACATTGCGCTCCCTCCATCGCGAGAAACAGCACAGGGATGGCGGATCCAGCGCATCCACGTACTTAGTGAGACTCGTGTCAAGTCTTTGGGTACGATACAGAGCAAAAAAATACAATTTATCGGATTGTTTTCGCACTTAAAACACGGAAGGTTTGTGACGTAATTCTGATTAGCAGTCAGCGGGTCTGACAACTATCTTTACACTCTCGTATACGTACGTATATACGAATATACGTAGTATAGAGAAAGTTACGTAATGCTGCGGAAAGTCGAGTTTGAGATGTCAATGGAAGTACACGTTTTGAGGTCCCCTGATACGGAAAAAAGTGTTTTTTCAAAACGTCTGTCCGTCCGTCTATCTGTCTATCCGCCTGTGAACACTACTAGCGCCTAAATCATGCGTACAATATTTTCCAAGTTGAAGAAACCCCTGTCCATATTGCTCCAGTGAAAGCTTAGGAAAACATTCAATAAAACATTTGAACAACATTGTTTAAAATTTGGGAGTACATGGAGTCACCCCCGACATTTTCAAACATTTCTCAAAAACCGGCTCCAAATTTTGTCTTTAAATTTCATGTAGTAACAAAGCAAAATACACTTAATGTGGTGGTTTAGGTCCGATTTACACGGTTAAATAAATTTTCGAATATTTTGAAAGTTTGAATTTTTTTCAGCATCTTCCTACAACTACGAAATTGATGATAAAGATATTTCCTTTAAGTAAAACGTATTCTCCATTATTAGTTTTTTCATTGTCATGTTCATTTGTTTTGAAACTTTTTGTAGTTTTCGCGAAATATTACGGGCAATACTCGTATGTACAATTTTAAAAAAATAAGAAAAACAAGAATTTTTCAAAAACTGCTTCTATGTTTTTTCTTAAAACTTTTCGTAGGGGTAGTGCTTAATCCACTCTATAAGATGACATAAACGCCATTTTGCTCTATTCTTTTATTTTTCAGAATTTTTAAAAAATTAATTTTTTGACTTGTCTCTCAAGTCGTTAATATCTGCATTACCGGCAATTAGTTCATATTATTGAATGTATGAGTAAATGTGCTCTAAATATTGTCATATAGAGTTTCGAATACTCAACATTTTTTGTGAGAATACGCTGAAAATTCAGTATTTTCAGAAAAGCTCACAAGTAATTTTCACAAAAAACCGCTCCAATTTTTTTCTCCAAACTTTTCCAGCCGGCAGTGCTAATTGCACTACTTGATATAATATTAAGTTCGTTTTGGTGTATTTGGTGCTTTCCCCCCTGCCCAAATTACACAAATGTAATGTTTTTGACATATCTCTCATGCCGTTAATATGGACATTACAAGAAAATTGTATACATTATTGCATTTGTAAGTGCAAGTGCTTGAAATGACTTTAAATCAAGTTTATCGAAAACCCAATAGATTCCTCGGAAAATATCTTTAACTTTCACATTTACAGTAACGGTAGAACGCCATTTCTAGGATAGATGACAGCTGGGAAGAAGATGTGGCAAGACCGTAAAGCCAGTCCACACCAAGGAAATTGGAAAACTATGCTACGAGAAAGTCTGGGCCGTCGTGTAGCACCACTAGTTGTTATGTACAGTTAAAACGCTTTTTACTACAATCAAAGAAGTCGAATTTGAAGGTTTTTAGGGAGGTACCAAAGACTTCAGAGCGTAGAAGTACATAGCACTGCATTTATGATTTTTCTTCGGCTTTTATCGTTCAGTGCGTTTAACAATTGCCAAAAGAAATTGTCTCTGAAAACAACGCTAGTTGCAGAAAATAATTTGGTGAAATATCTCAAAATATGCATCTTGCATCCCTTTCGGCCAGTGGCGAACGGGGTTCCAGGCCCTTAGTGTCTCCGAATACGTAATTCCCATGATTTCACTAAGCAATACTAAAACGTTCGGACACCGACGCAGAATTGAGAGAAATCCTCTTTTAAACAAAGTCTTCTTCTCAGCAGTCATTGTCTGTTATACATAACAGTAAAAGATCAGAGCAGCTGCAGGGCACATTTCCCAAGCGGTCACCCATCTGGAACCAGTAATTCTCTCATTTATTGATCTCCGGGGCATGACGGTGCGTGGTGAAGTAGTTGGCCTGCCAACGCTTTCCAGAGCAGGGGGCGTGGCTGCTGCGCGCGGCGCAGGAGGGGCGCGCCAAGGACGTGCGGGCGCTGCTGCGCGCGGGCGCGGACGTGGACCACCGCAACCGGCGCCAGTGACGGCGCTGCACGGGGGCGAGCTGCTGCTGGAGCGCGGCGCCAACGCCAACGCGCGCACGGCCTGGGGGACAGGCCAGCGGCGACTGCGCCTCGCTGCTCATCTACGCGGGCTGCGACCTCGACAGCGCCAGCCACTCGGGCAGGCACGCACATTCCCTTACATTCAGGTGCTGCGAGCCCGGCTTGAAGCGCCAATCCTGTTCGTTGGGTGCGCAGGACAGCGCTGCACCTGGCGGCGGAGTGCGGCAACGAGGCGGGGTGCCCGGGGGGGCAAGCGTGCAACGACGAGGGGCTGACGGCGTTCGACATGGCCAAGAGCGCGTGTGTGCGCCGCCTGCTCGCCCCGGCCGCCACGCCCTCGCCCTCGCCCTCGCCCTCGCCCGCGCCCTCGCCCGCGCCCTCGCCCCTCTGAGCCGGCCTCGCTCGCCTCGCCTTTTGTGCGCCTTTTCTAAATAAACCGATCACACCACTCAATGGCATTCCCTCTTCTCTAACGGAATAATCACAATATCACTTTAAGCACACTATGGAACAGTGAAACAGTCCCATACGAACATTTTATTAAACATTGAAGTCGTTTTTAAGAAAATGTTGTTTGGGCGTTTCTGAAAATATGCAGTTTGAAACTCACTTTCACCCCAAAACTTACGAGTGTTCGACAAACTCCTAAGAAATAATTTGAAGCCCTTGAACTCACAAATGCAATTAAGTATAAACACTCTCGTGTTGTAAATAGTAATGACGTGGTAGATACATCTGTGTAATTTTTGTGAATTTTATTTGTGTAATCAAATAAATGCATCAAAATAGCGTTTATGGCATGTTACTGAGTCATTTAAGACTATCCGTAAAAAAGTTTGTACATAAAATTTGGAGCTATTTTTGAGAAAATCTTGTTTTTGTTCATATTGCCCACATTTCATTGAAAATTGCGCAAAAATTACTAATAATTTCAAAACAATGAACATGGCACTATAGACATTGGACATCCGTATGAAATATTAAACGTGTATAAAGATATTTATTGTAGAAGACGTTGTAGTCTTTCATTTGAAAGAAAAAAACAAAGGGATCGAACCAGGGGTGTTGAGGTTGCAAACCGGCTTGCTTTTGGAAGAGTATCAGAGTTATTGGAGAGTATCAGTCGATCATTCGGTTTGACAACAACAGTCCTGCCGCCTTTTGCTCCTTTGTCACAATGGAAAATTCTGAAAGACAATTATTTAAGAACTATCATTTCACATCAGCGTAAGAATGATTGAACATTGAAGAAGTTATCAATACTACCTCGTCTGGGCGAAAAGAAGATCGTTTTCTGTCGTTCTAAAGTGTTTAGCAGAGGTTTCGAACTAAAACTCTGTTCACGGAGTCTGCACTGCATGAAGAAGACCGCTGCCGACATGACATTCCAGTGTTCGCTCTTCACATGAGCGCGGCGTGCGACCAGTCGGCTTCTCGATGAATGCGACCGCATCGCGTCTTATTTGGAACGTCGCCGTTTGATTTTCGGAATGTTGACAATACAAAATTCTGTCTCTGGTCGCTTCCCAGTTGCTGGCGTAATCTCGCGAACGTCTTTGAAAGGAGTTCAAATTTTCAAAGCAATTTCAGTCCTTCCGAAGAGTTTCATACGAAAGACGTGCTGCCTTTGTTTCTTGAAGCCCGCCCGCGTTTTGTACAGAAAATAATATAAGTCCAACGTGGAACGTTTAAAATGTATGCCCTCTGCTGTTCCGGTGGTCCGGCAAGGAATTCTTATAAATTATTGAATTATTGAATTCCTAGGCGCCAAATTTAAACTAGTTTTGGCCGCCTATGGGCCAAAAAAGGGTTACAGAGTAACGGTGTCAAAATTATTTGCCGTCATCTTTGACATCATGTTAAGGAAATCCTGACTGCATTTTATAGCACCTTACATTTTTACTAAAACAGAAGTATCATATTTGAGAATCAAAAGAGAAAACATGGTCACAGGGTATTGCATACTCCTAAGCTATTACAGCTTTGACTTTTTCGGAAACACAAAGCACGCCGAAAATGAGAAAGGCACAGATTTTTCTTTACTTCTGCTCTATTCGTGTTTTTTAAATCTTTGAAGTTACTATAAGAATTTTTTAAATACATTGCTGCAATTTCAGGCAAAAATTACTGCTGCTTGGTTCAAACAAATGTTCAAGCCCTAATTTAGAGATATATTTTAGAACATATTTCATTTAAGGAAAAGCATTATATTCAATATTCTCCTTTTGCAATGCTCACATTTTCTAAACTAAGTTTCGAGACTTTAACGCAAAAAGAAAAGGACATTCGCAAGCGCCCGCTGCGGGAGGCGAGTCTCACCCCGGCAGCGCTCCCCCGTCGCACCAACCCACCACTACCCAACACCAATTAACAAGACTGAAGAGAGGAGGCGAAAAATAACATCTTCCAAAAATTGTATATGAACTTATTTTAAGACCCGTCTTTAAAGATCGGCTTTTATTAAGGAAAAAAGCCCTTCAATATTATAGTTGAAAGAAGAAGCCCCAAACACTTTGCAATTTTCGAGAAGTGGTTGAGAACATTTCGTAGAAGCTTCATATAAAATCAAAATACCCAGTTAACCGAGAAATCCGCAAATCCTCAATCGATTGCCCAAAGCTCGAAATACCCTTTTGAAACTCATACGGACTCGTGTTTTAAAAACTTTTGAAACGTTAAGGTTATATTGAAAGTACTACCATCAATCAAATGAAAATATCGATTTCAAACCTGGCAGGTCTGAACAGTTTAGTCGCTATCGTTGACCACATACTCGTATGGAGAGACTTGTTGCCGTCTTTCGATTTTTCAGAATCAAAAACACACAAAACGTGGATTCTACAGGACGTATCAGAGGAAGCTACTTACTACGAAGAGAAAAGATTCTAACTTTGTTACCAGGGTCCTACAACTCGAGGTTTGCTGTTGATATATTACAATCCTTTTTTTACGTAGGAGCGTAGTGGGGCGAAAAACTGGAACTTATAAAATTTAGCTCCGTTTCATTTCCTTAGCAATAACGGAGAAGGACGTATTGTTTCCCAAAGTTGCAAAAATCGAATGGTCATGCCACACCAGAACAGTGCACCAACAAGACATCATAGTTCCAGTGTGATGACATCAGGGGTACCAGAATAGACTTTCTCAGTTAATGAAATCGTTGGAATTGTTTGAGACACATCCTGAAGGGACCGTCGTGCTACGCACAACAGTTTGGGCTGGGTACGCGCTGAACCAACGACTCGTTTGTCTATGATGTCAAATCTAAAAGGAAAGCGTCGAGCTACACAACAGTCTGGGCTGCGTGGGGAACCTCACGCAGCAAACGAACGCCTTCCCCAATACGGCTTCGGCCACCACCTCCTAAAGCCTGCTCACTGTTTCGTGACGTCACCGTAGGTAGTCCTGGAGAGCGTCGGTCATTCCTCGCTTACCATTTCCACAGCATTTTCAACGTCGGGAAACACGTTTTCACTCCTTTTGTATTAAAAATTATCAATTCATGATAAAGTTCTTTTAAGTACAATTTTTAATAAACATTGGTTTTCAATACAGTATTTTATAACCTATTTATTGAGAATACAACTGTGAATTTGGAAAATTGATAATCTATCATTTTCTTTGACAAAATTATCAAAAATAACTTTCCAGTGTAAATGTTTGATTAAATCATTTACTGAATGACCATTTACACAAGCATCATGAACTAATTCTATCTCACATATTTTAAGATAGTGGGACAGCAAACATTTCTTTCATTTGTGACTTTTGAAGCATTCCTTATTACAAGGAGTCACTGGGAGCAGTCACCCATTCTCATCTTACATTTTCTTCAGTGCATATTCCAGAAAACTAAATTATCTTCCCTTTTTTAATACAATAGTATATCAATGCATGATTCAAAACTTTGTTCTGAGCACAAGGTTTTTATTAAACATATTTCTTTATAATACAATACATTAAACCTAATTATTTACAATATAATACACATCTATTTATAATCACTGAATTTATTGGAATGTATATAGTTTTCTCTGTAATTTCCATTTCCAGTCTTTCTCGCTTTTCACAAGGCCCTTCCTGTCTGGAAAAACCCTTGGTAAGGTGAGCTGGACAGTTAGGGAGCAGAGATGGTACAGCATCACCTCTTAACTTCGGTATATTCAGTCTCGATGACAGCTTCTCTCCTTGTTCATTATACACCACCTTCTCCAAAATAATGTCATTTTGATGGAAATGAAGGTGGCATACCTGAAACAAGAAAAAATAATATATTATAATATGTATAATATAATAATAATAATAATAATAATAATAATAATAATAATAATAATAATGTTGCATGAGGGGTAAACTAAAATTGTACAATGGTTAGTCTATAATATTAAATATGTACATAGAATTTAAGTTTTACTTTCAAACCAATTTTACCAAAGAACAAAAAAAAAATTAATTTGAAATTAATTCATGCACCACTGAGACTTTTGCTTTTATACTTCCCTAAGGTAATTCCTTTGACATAAATTATTGTTTTGTTTTAGTAACTTATTCATACAAGTTACAGGAAATCTCTGAGATTATTTGTGAGGTGATGAATTTTTTACGCATTACTTACAATTGAATTCTATAACTTAAGTGCTACTATTCTAAGATTATTTAACTGATAGTTTAAGTTTCTACTATCACTATTCACTTAACAGTATACAGAAAATAGTTGCAAATTCAGCATCATATTACAAGGAAGAATTGCAAGATCTAATTGCAAACAACTTGGGTTCGTGATAGAACATTAGGAATATTACTAAATAATGTCAAAACCCTTAGCAACTTACATACAATTTATGCTTTGAATAAATAATAAATATAATAAATGTAGGTTCTACATTTGCATAAGAACCACAGCCTTACCTTCGAGGATTTGGAAGGAACAAAATCTCTGCGAATAGCAGCCGTCCATTTCTTCCGGAAACAGGAAAACCAACCCTTTTGGAAAACCAAAAACATGTACTTTCGAGGCTTCATCTCAGTTTCCTCGACACCTCGGAACTCCACATCTAAACCGACAGTATAATACAAGTACGAACTGCACCGAACACACGGACACCAGACGAATTCAACTGAAAACAACATGCCTGCGTCCAGACCACCCATGCCTCATGACTACCTACGTCGCCATCTTAGTGACGTGACGTACTAGTGAGCAGGCTTTATAACTCTAGGAGGTGGTGCTTCGGCGCTTCTTTGTGACTACACATATAGAATGGAATCGTCGAGCTACTCACAACAGTCTGGGGTAGGTAGGCGCCATTACGCGCCTAACCGCCTTTCAACTGTTCCACCGTAAAAATTCCCGCGGTTCTTACAATTTTCACCATATCACTTTAGTTATACTAGAGTAAATATTAGCTGTTTTTCACATTCATGAAATAAAAAACGAATCACAGAACTTTGTTATACCATTGTGGGATTTTCAAGTCGACACACTATCGTTGAACTTACTTTGAGGTTATGAACACAACAATGCTGATCATCCAGATGGTCAGGGATCCTCTCAGTGATGTCAATTTAAAGTCTGAATATTAGCTAACTATTGTTTTTTCTCCACAAAAATTTTCCCCTGATTATTGAATGGTCCACGTACAATTTAACTTTTGGACAATTTTGTTTCTTCCAATTGATAATATAGAGATAATGAATACTTCTGTTGGTTAAATTTTCCAATATTGAGTTTACGTTTCACAAGCAATGTTTCAATATAATTAATTATCTTACTGTGTAAGAATAATTGTTGGAATGTGTTCTGTTATCACATTTAAGAAAAACAATTTTCACTGCTAAGTATTTTCGCAAATACGAAATTGACTCTTTCATTCCCTCTGTTTTCTTTAACAATTTTTATCTACTTATTTTGAATATTTTCACGACTCGGAATTGAAAGGAAAGATACTTGATAAGATTTACACAATCACTTCGACTATCGCAGATTACAGCAATCTGATTTTGACCCATTTTTTCAAACTACTAAATTTATATTGCCTCAGAACTTACTACTAGCGGGTACGAGTCGATGTGTTTAGAAGAAAACATGAGCTGGTATGGTAGCCATCTAGTGTGAAGAGCAGCTAGTGCCCCGCCGGGAGTAAAGCGAGCGAGCGTGAGCAGGTGTGGGGAGAGCTTTATTTCAGCGGCGCAGCAGGCGCTTGATGTAGCCGGTGCTGGCGACGTCGGCGGGCACGCGGCCGTCCTTGTCGCGCATGCGGCGCGAGGCGCCGGCCGCCAGCAGCGCGCGCACCGCCTCCACGTTGCCGCACTCGGCCGCCGCGTGCAGCGCCGCGCCCCGAGCGGTTGCGTCGGTCCACGTCGGCGCCGCCCTCCAGCAGCAGGCGCGCAGCAGGGCGAGCACGTCGGCGTGGCCCTTGCGCGCGGCGCGGTGCAGCGGCGTCCAGCGGCCCGCGGCGCGGAAGTCCACGTCGGCGCCGGCGTCCAGCAGGCGCCGCGCGTCCTCCCGCCGCCCGTCCTCCGCCGCCTTCAGCAGCTCCCTGCAAATACGCGCTTTCCGCATTGCCTCGCTGCGGAATGGGTTTACTCTCTTGCCAGTACATCCCAAATACACCTTCCACAAGATGAATGAAACGTAAACCCTCGTCCTAAATAGAAATTGTCATTGAAAAATTTGAAGCGGTTTTTAATATTATGGCGATTAAGAATAACATCATCTTCGAAATTTGATGATTTTTCTCACAGGAATCTATTGAGTTTTCCAAAACTTTAATTTGAAGTCATCTGAAGCACTTGAACTCTCAAAGGCCGCGTGTGTGTATTCAAGTTGCTGTAAATACGCATATGAACGGCGCGAGAGATATTTTGAAAAAATACGTTTGTGTAATTTTTGAATAAGCAAAGGAATACACTAAAATGAATGTCACATCATATTAAACAGTGCAGTTGGTACTATTCGTTGAAAAAAAATTGAAGAAAACGTTTAGAGTCATTTTTTGAGAAAATGGAGTTTTTAAGCGTTTCTGAAAATGCGGAAAATGTACTCATAAATATAATAATGTAAAGAAATCCCATGTAATCTTCATGTAAAGTACCTCCAAATTTTAATTTTTTTTTAAATCTCAAAGCTTTAACCAGAGCCAAATACACAGGGGTTTCTTCAATTTGGAAAAGATCGTAAGCATGGTTTAAGCACTAGAACTGTTGCGCTACAAACGGATGAACGGATCTTTTGCTTTCAATTGGTTTTTAGGCGTCAAAGACTCACAAAACAGGGATTCTGGCTACACCACGTGTTGGAGGATATTTTTTCCTTAACTGGCAATTGGATTTATGAACTTTTTCGTTGTTAGGGCATGACAATGAATTTTTTGTGCCGAAAATCCCCCGTGTTTTTCGCGCAGCATTAGATGCTCTATACTACATATATTACGCCGTATGATGCGTACGTATACGAGAAAGTATAAACTGTATTATTTTTTACTCAAACTCATCTGATTATTCAAGTGTTCAATATTCGTTTTAAAAGCGAATGAAATTCGTTTTATGCCGTGTCAGGCCGTTGGAATAGCCGTTAGGCTAAATGAATACTATGGATAGTACCGGAGTTCGTATCCCACCCTGGCCAAACATTTTTGCGGCATCGTGTAATATTATAATATTTCGCAGCCGCCACAAATCACGGGAGAAAGCGCGTGCTGTTGTGTTCAACGACATGTGGATGAGCCAGTGGTTGACTCACCTGCCGAGGGCGGCGTGGCGGTCGCTCGACTCGAGGGGCAGCTGCTCCCTGCTCTTGGACGCAGCCGCCGGCGTCCGCGCCTACACACACACACGCCAGCCTCGACATACGGTCTCCAGTCCCATACATGGAGAGCGCGTCCTTATCTCAGGAGGTGGCGGTGGTCTTCCCCCTGGATGGCGACATCCGGCGCTGGCCCACATGTCGGTTTGTGTGCTCTCCCACCAGCGGGGCACCGCCCCAGCCGGAACAAGCTCTAAGCACCCGACTTGTATGGAATTGTATTGCATGTAGGTGTGTGTAAGTGAGGGGTGAGGATAGGAGAAGGATGAAGGGAAGGTCGCGTGCGGTCCATGGCCCGGTTTTTAGGGCACTCTCCTGGTGTTGATTGGAGAAACGAGGGAAAACTACCAATCAGAGCAGCGGGTCGTTTTAATTCTCCTCCAGACAGCGGATGAATCGTCTGTAGCTATTGTCAAAAATTCTTCCATTGTCGAGACTTGAATCCTAGCACCTCCAGTGTCAGTTGACACCGTGAGCCATCTCAGCTTCACTCCCAAATCAAATCATAAGAATAATTAGATTAGAAAAGTAACCCATAACGCCTTCCCGGCATCTCCAGCATGGAATGGAGCAAGGTACACGCTTCGACTTTCTCGTCCTTACGTATTAAGAGAAACTGTATCGCTGTGGCTGTTTTTTCTAGTAAATGACTTCTTCTAGCACGCCCTAGAGTCAAAAAACACGTTTTGGAGCTCCTTCGTATCAAAAAGTAGATGTATGGCAAACGAGTCTCCGCTTGTCGGCCTTTCCTTCTCTAGCCCACTCCAGCGCCTGTTCTGTTCAGACGATTTTCTCCAAAATTTATATCGCGTGAAACATCTAGACGAACATCAGGCCACGTGAATTGGAAACAGATATTTTGATTTCTGAGGTGACTTTACGTAAAGCTTCAACTTCATTTTCAATTTTGTTTTAAAAATGGCTTCAAAATAAATTCTTCCTTTGGATATTATAAGAAAAGTTTTAAAATGAAGCAGTCTCATGTTTGTTGAAATCTCTCAATTTTAAAAAATTGTTAAGTTCAATTTTATCGGCTTCTTCCCACAACTACATTATTATTTTTTTCACAAAATATATGCAAAAAAGTTATCAAAAATGGCTCTATTTTTTTCTTTAAAACATGTTCATGTAGAACATTAGATGCTTAAAAAATGGCGCAGGCCCTGTTTCTGGCAAACTGTGAATTATTGAAATCTGCAAATAAATAATATTGCAAAAGTATCTGTTGGTATTTTTTCTTAAATTAAATATTCTAAAAAATGTATCTTCAAAGACGGTTTAGCAAAATGGCGTATTTTACAGTGCATTTAGCATTATCAGTTATTATATTACCCATTTTGAGAAACTCTTGTTTTTTCTATTGTCCATGTTTCACGAAAACGACTACAATTCTGAAACAATGAACATTACTTTATTAAAAAATTAACTGTGGAAAACAAATTTTATTTAAGAAAAAAATCTGTATCTTCAAAATTGTATTTGTAGGAAGATAGACACCGAAAAACTTTTAAACTTTTGTTATTTTATTTTTAATTCTGATATAACAATGAAAACCAGACCTTTTTTATCTTTATGAGTGTAATTCATTATATTCTTACAAGATTTTTAAAAATTTGGAGCATTTTTTGAGAAAATTTTGAAACTTTCCCAGGTGCTTTACGTTAAATACAAGGGAGATTCAAATGAAAACGTTAAAAACGCCATAGAAAGTTATACACTTTTTTCAGTACTTGGCAGTAGTGGTCCTTAGGTTCGGAAAGTTGCCTGCTGCTGGCAGAGTGATGCTACAACGCAGGAGAAGGCAGCAGTATTCCCAACAAGATGGCTGCTCCCCTATCAACATGTTCTGCGATAGAGCAGCGATCTGAGATGCGCTTTTTGGGCACTGAAAGAGTGAAACCAATAGAATTTCATCGTAGAATGAGAACGCAGTATGGTGAGTCGTGCAAGTGTGTAAGTGGTGTAGAAAGTTTAAGAGAGACATTCCTTCTGTGGAAGATCCCCATGACCGGGGTACAATCACCACGTAAAGACGAACAAGAACATTGCGTTAGTGGAAGAGCTTGTGAGAGTTAACAGTCATGTAACTAAACGAAATAGCCACAATGTTGGAGATTAGTGTTGGTTCAGCGCACAATATTGTCCACAATGTACTGCAATTCATTAATAAAGTACTGCCAATAAAGTGTCTGCAAGATGGATGCCACGTCGGTTGACTGACGAATCGAAAGATCGTTGGGTTGATGTCTGGGAAGAATGTTTGCGTCGTTTCCACCACGAATGTGATGTATTTCTAGAAAAAAATAGTTACTGGCGATGAAACCTGGGTGCACTATCACCAACAGGAAACGAAAAGGTCTAGAATGGAATTGCACCACGGCTCATTGCCAAACCCAGGGAAATTCCGCCCTCAACAGTCTGCACGGAATGTCTCACTCTTTCTTTTCTGAGTTGCGAATGGAGTAATTTTGGTACATTACATGGGAAAAGGGAGTTGACAGAGAAGCAGGAGTCATTCATATTTAGATGCTGACAGATCACACTCGAGCTGCAATCAGGAATAAACGACGAGGACTTCTGACTTTCGGAGTTTTGTCACAGCGTGAAGAGGCCCATCCGCCTACAGCCCGTTTGAGAGTTCTGACTGTCCGAGATGTCAAATATGAATGCCTTATTTCTCCATTTTATTCACCAGACTTCGCTCCTAGTGACTTTCATGTTTGGTATCGGTTCGGTGCGCTCAAAGAAGCAATGGAAGCCAAACATTTCAGAAGTGACCAAGAGGCGAAAATTGCTGTGCACGTCTGGCTACAGACACGACCAAAATATTTCTTTGAACGTGGTATCTATGCACTTCCAAAGTGTTGGTACACTTGTATTGAATGAGACTATGAAAAATTGATGTGTTGTATTTGTGTATTGATGTGTGACTATGAAAAGTTGTTCCTCGTTCAAAACGCATTGCACTTTTAAGGTTTTCATTTGAATGACATACGTACTTCCAAAATTTAAAGAATTCTCTTTAAAATTGCAGGGTTTCTACTCGGGCCATCTCGACCAGCGTATATTCATTTTGGGGGAAAATCGTGCGAAAAGTTTAGGTACTCGTGTTGTTCAATGGCGGACAGACGGATGAACAGATGGATGGACGATTTAAAAATAAAACACTTTTTCGGTATTAGGGAACCCCAAAACGTGCATTTCCGTTAAAATCTCGATATTTATTTTCCGCAGCATTACGTGCCTTTCTCTATGCTATATAAGTATATTCCATCGTTTATCGTACGATTGTATAAAAGAAAGTGGTGATACAAAATGGCTTTCTCGCACTAGTTAGTTTTCTAATTTCTTCAGTCTTTGCTAACTTTTCAGTTTTGTCCCACCTTCGTCGTAGCTGCCATCACTTGCCGCCTAAAGGACATTTTTTCACGTTTTCTCAATTTTCCGGCTCCCTAATAGAAAAAATGAAATACTTTGAGAATATTACTGAAGAGTAACATCTGTTTATATATGCGAATTTTTATTGAAAAATTTGAATCCGTTTTTAAGAATAAGTAGTTTGAGCGTTTCTGAAAATGTGCAATTTTGAACTTATTTTCACAGTCTGCGTGAGGCAACGGTAAAGTGCACGGCGATGGGCATGAGTTCGAGCCTCGCTCGCGCAAAAAAAGTTAAGCTGCTTAGAAACACGTCTCTCTATGATTATTCCAGAATGTATGCATTCCTGCACGTTATCGTATATAGTCATGATGACGATTCCACAGGCCGTGCGAGAATATTATTTGTGTGTGTGTGTGTGTGAGGCACCCGGGCGCCCTCCGTGGGGCTCGGTGGCTCGCCAGCGGCAGGGTCGGGGCGGCGGCAGCGGCGGCGGAGGGAAGTGCGAGAGACTCTGAGAAAATCCAAATAATTCTGAATGTGCCTTCGAGATGTGAACACTTCTACTTGTTTACACAACAACAGCTCGTTCAAATTTACTTGTAACATATATCATCTCTTCCTGTAGGTATTCTGACAAATGCTGATGGCATGATTTTTTGTCCCACAAACGATATCATAAGGTATTTTCCCCATTTTGAAGGAGGAGGTCTTCATATATCACACATGACGGTGAGTGAAGGTAGAAAGAAAAACAACTCTCCTTTAAAATACCTACCAAATTAGCTGAACAATCCAGAAGATGACGCACTCTCGATCACGTTAAAGGGGAATCAGAAATAAGCGAGAAATCGTTGCGCCGATGGGAGCTGAGGTCTCCAAGAATAATTATTTTCCTGAAACCTGATAGTGCACCATTTTCCTACGTGTCCCTACGCTATCCAAGGACAAAGTTGAATCCGAAAATTTGGAGCCTTTTTGTGAACATTTTGAAAATGATGGTGAGGCAACATGCAAAGTACTCTCAAAAATCAAAATATCTGTCTCAAAGTGAAAGGGCCTCGAGCTCATTTAAATCGATAGTAGGTACTTTGCTGTATCCCCTTGTTGGTGAGCGGGGCCCCTGCCAGCCCACCTGCGCAGAGGGCGAGGGGCGGGGGCGGGGGCGGGGGCGGGTGGCTGTCCTCGAGCTGCGCCACCAGGAGCGCCACCGACGGGAAGGCGGCGTCCACGGCGGCCAGCGCCTCCTGCGCCCCGGCGCCCGGCACGGCCCCCTCCAGCACCGACACCTGCGCATCGCCCGCCTCCCGAGTTACTACACCCACACGTGTCAAAGGCATACAGCTTGTGCCAGCGAGTGGCTGATCTCCTCACAAGGCACTTCCCGCCATTGAAGCAGTCTCTACAGTTGCTTTCAAAATTCAAAATTTATTGCTTATTTATCCTTGAAAATAGATTTTACTACATGGGAGTTTTGTTTTTTTTTCCTTTAAAATTCAAAATTTAAGTAGTATATGACTTAGTGTAGGGATCACAGAATTTTGAAAATGTGCACACAATTCACTTTTCCCCATAGCACGTCATACGCAGTTTTTAACTGTTTTTTGACGTAAAATAAATAAACAGTCGCGGTGCCCCGATAATCTTAGCAGTTGACGCGCCCGCAAACACTAATCAATCAATCAAAACGTTTCGAAATAATTGATGCTATCTTCAGGCCTAAAAATGTCACAAGCACAACACACTTAATGTGTAAGCCAAAGACAGAACAAACAAACATAATGATAAACAAATCTAATTACTATTCACAAATATTTAAATAATTACGTTTATTTCTTCTGTCTGACCGTTACAGATCAATGGTGTTGTCGTTCATGTTATGTAATAGGGCTGAAGATGAAATTACATATTTTGAAATGTCTGCAAGCAAATTAATTTATGTCTTAATTTGTACTCTGGACCAAATCCCATGACTCGGAACATCCATCACAGTAATTATATTAGATAACTTTCAGTGAAGATAAAATGAAGTTTTATTAATATTGCTCACGCGTAAGAGCTTCCTCCTAAAAGAGAGAAAAAGACGTTTCGAAGTGTGTGCGTTGGCGAGCATGAGGTGCGCGATATGATATGCGCACTCATCTGTTGGCGCCCTCTATGTGGTCGGGCGACAAACTTCACCTGTTTCGCGTTGCCGTCAAAGAGGAGAACTTGGGGCAGTTGTGCGACTTTCTTTAACATTGGCTGTATCAGTCGTGTTCAGGTTCATGTGACGGAAATAGCGCCGAAGTGTTCACGACGATTTAAAGAAGATATATAATCATCTTTTGGGAGTTTTATTTGGGAATTTATGGATGGAAAGTTCCTTCACGTGACTAAATGCGAGTAAATTGGAACACCGCCACAAGTGACCCAACATTGCTATTTTATAGGAATGAATGAAAGAATAAAAATATTAAATTCAGTTTCAGGTTAATGCAAAGGGCAATTAGAGCAACGGAAAGGAAAAACGTATGGAGAATTTGACCATGAGCAGACGGACAAAGCTCTGAATGAAGTGAGCGTTGATCCAGGGAAAAGTGTGATCCCAGATGAGCTAAATCAAGAGTTAGAAGAACAAGGAGTCCAGACATATAAGAACCGTCAGATGCCTGCTCAGTCCAAGACATTTATTTACATACGTTTTATTTGAACTGCAATTGGGTATGACCCGGTGGCAGTTAATTAACAATAACAATAATATAATAATAATAATAATAATAATAATAATAATAAAAGAGGCACCTCCTGAGGCACTATATGCCGCTGAAACGACTCAAATCGGTGGTCAATCAAGAATAAAAGAAATAGAGAAACAAGAAAGGAAAATTCTCAGAAAAATTTTTGGACCGGTACAAGAGCAAGGGATTTGGATGAAGAGGCCCACATATATATGTGTGTGTGTGTGTGTGTGTGGTGTGTGTGTGTGTGTGTGTGTGTGTGTGTGTGTGTGTGTGTGTGTGTGTGTGTGTGTGTGTGTGTGTGTGTGTGTGTGTGTGTGTGTGTGTGTGTGTGTGTGTGTGTGTGTGTGTGTGTGTGTGTGTGTGTGTGTGTGTGTGTGTGTGTGTGTGTGTGTGTGTGTGTGTGTGTGTGTGTGTGTGTGTGTGTGTGTGTGTGTGTGTGTGTGTGTGTGTGTGTGTGTGTGTGTGTGTGTGTGTGTGTGTGTGTGTGTGTGTGTGTGTGTGTGTGTGTGTGTGTGTGTGTGTGTGTGTGTGTGTGTGTGTGTGTGTGTGTGTGTGTGTGTGTGTGTGTGTGTGTGTGTTGTGTTTTTTTTTTTTTTTTTTTTTTGAGGGTAGGTGGAAATCTTCAAAAGACACCATGCGGCCCGTACCACATGATAGTGTGAGATTTTACCCACTAAAACCAACCTCCTTCTCCTCCATCCTCCCCTGGAACCGCCGTTAGGCATTACATCACGGGAGTGGATTAGAGTGGTTTAGTCACAAGCCACTTCTCTTCGTCAAAACGTAGGAAGGGTCAAACGAGGATCACACTATCATGTGACTGCAGGTATCTCCTCCAGCCGGAACCAGCTCCAAGCTCTCCACTGCTTCGTTCATTAGTCCCGAAAGGGAAGTGCATTCACCTTGAGCTCGAGCGCGCGCACGCGCTCCGCCACGAGCTGCACGGCGGCGTCGGTGCTGTTGGTCTTGAGCTCCATGGCGTGCATGGCCTCCTGCATGTGCGCCAGCGCCTCCACGATCAGCTGCAGCGCCTCCCCCACCCCCTTCCCCTCCTGGTCGCCGCCGCTCATGCTCACCTACTGCCAACATTCGGTAGCAAGAAAAGGTATTAGAGCAACGAGTTTTCAGACACATTCGTATTGGAGCCCTAATAGCGAAAGGTCGATAAATCTTGTTTATATATGCAGTAAATTACAGAATTATCAGAAAAATCACACAATTATGAAAACGTGCACAGAATTCTCTTCTCCCTATAGCACGTTACGCACTGTTTTTAATGTAAAATAAATAAATAAATAGATTACTTCGCCTAACTCAGTGTGCACTCAGAATCCAGATTTTGTGGATCCTTGATATTGAAAAATTGGTTATGTGCAAAACTTATGTGTGTGGTCAACACTATCGCCCAGACCACTTAGACGATTTTCTCCAAATTCGACATTCAGTGGCCTGGCCTGGTTGAATTTGAGGCCCTCCGAATTCGAAACGAGTACTTTGATTTGGGGGTTACTTCACCTGAAGCCTCTACATTTTTAAAATTTTCTCAAAATTCGATCCCAATTTTTCGATTATAGCCCTTTTATCAGAAAAAGTAAAGTGGGTTTATTAACCCACTTTACTTTCTCCGATAAAAGTGATCAGAGATTTTTTTAATGAAATTTGTTTGTTAAAACTAGGTCTTGAAACAACGTAAATGAAATCCTCTGAAACTTTTGAAATCATACACAAAATCAAAGTTTTCTGTGAAATTGAGCATTTTCAGAAACGCTAAACATTTTCACAGAAACTGATCAAAATATTTCAATGAAAACTTGCATAGATGACCATGTTTAACTCTTCTATATTATTCTTTGTCATATTTCAGTTACTAGGGTTCTAAAAATTGAGTAAATAGAATGAATGTGTTTTAGGCGCCGATAGCAGCTGGGAAGAGGGTGATGCAAAACCTAGACTAAAGAAATTAGAAAATGAACTGTTGCAATGAAGTTTTTGCCATTCTGTAGCGCCACTAGTTTTGTACTGTCTTTCTTTAGGAAGGGAATTACGCTTTCAGCGTTAGCATTTCCTCAACCCTTAGTAGGTTTGTCTTCAAATGGTTACCAATAGGGGGCGAATTTTTATGACCTAAAACATCACCAAAAATTATCAATAAAATGCTCTTAAAAGTTTTTAAAATGCCCTAAAAGCAAAGAAAATTACATAAAAAATTAGATCAAAATCATTTCAGATGAACAACTCAACTGTTGAACATGTTATCGATGTAATCGAGGCTTCTTTCTTTTGTTCAAGTGAACTCAGCTTGCAAACTTTTGGTTTGGACTTGACCAGGAAATCTTTGTCTTTTAGTTATTGTTAAATCCACCGAACCGACAATGATGCTGAAGGGGTACAACTGCTGACATAACAATTTCTGGGCGAATAAATCGAATAGGCTACTCAGGAATTCTGTAGAGAACATTTATTGCATCTCGTAAATATTATTTGAAGCAATTACCGTTAAAATGGTATTAAAAATCGATTAAATCCGTGAAATATGCTTTAAAAATTATGAAAAAGGTAAAAATGACTTATTCTTGACGAAATTGCAGAAAGATGCAACAAAAAGTCATAAAAATTCGTCCTTTTCTTTTGTCATAAAATAAAATAAATTTCTATATTAAAAGGTATCATTCTAATGTGAAAAGAAAAAAAGAGGAAATAAAATTATTAAAATCCGCCCCCCCTAGTTATCAGATCTTTACAAAATAATTCGAAAGCGTCACCATACGTAATTACTTTGTGTAAATTCCGACTTTTTCTTGCAGCTAGACCACCCCATAAACTCGTTAACCCAAAAGTCATTTGTTTGCGACTGTTCATAGGTTTTATACGAAAATTATTACTCTTCAATTATTAATAATTGAAAGGAGTATTTTCCAGACAGGAATGTTATTTCATATATGGAGATATTCCTATAAGAAGGGAGTGTTTTGACAGCTACTACTTGGTTGCTGATAGCAACATAACTGCAGGTTATGTTCATGAAATCAGTTTGTCAATGGGCTCGTTTACAGTTAACTCACTTGTAAATGGCTTCATCATTATCTCTTGCAATGCCGTCGTCCTACTACATGACGTTCATTTGTTTCGCTACCTGCCAAACTGGACCCTTCTTAGAGTAACTCAATACAGTCAACAGATATGTAATATATGACGAAACGAACAATGGACATTATACAAGTGAAAAAGGGAGTAATGTTAAAAAATGTAATAAAACTGCATCACTTACCACTGCTTCAACAGCAAAGTACTTAAAATACTACATAATGAGTGAAACATTCACAAATTCGAAGGAAACTTCAAAGCTTTATCAAGTAACTTAATGAATATTGAGACTCGGTACAAAATTAGCACATCTTTTGCAAATGCTCAAATGTCATTTCCACTCGCAGAATGCTGGTAACACTTTCAAGAACTCTCGGTTCATATGAACGAAACACATACTAATAATTGATAATTGATCCGCAGCGCAGCATGTAATTTACGACCGATAGATGTCGCGCGTAATTGGATCTATTTTCGCTATTCTTTTGTTATAGGGATACGACATCGACAATCAAACATCGATGTTTTAAAACGTTTATGCTCAAAATGAAAACATCGATGTTATAGCCAAAAAGCTATCGTTCTTTAAAAAATATTTAGTGACCTCTATCATTAAAGTTCGCGCAGGGGAGAATTATTAACTGGTAAACATGGCAGAAACCATGCTAATCAATTTATAATTAAGATTTAACAGAGAAAACTACGATATAGTAAGAACAATTAACAAGACTGAGCTTGAATGCCTGAACAACACATCTCAAGTGTCAGAGCATTCTCGGTTCGCTGAAGAGGAATGCGAGAAGCCTATTGTAGTACGTGTTGATAACCTCCATGTGTTGTCTCCTCGATGTATGTAGTGTAAAAATTTCTCGCTTCGTTGAAGAACATGATCTGGCATTATTTAGTATTTAAATTTTAACAAAAACGTGACTTAGGGTCGTATTCTCGAACCGCTGCCAGGGGCCTGCCAAGAGTAGCAGGCTGCCAGAGCTCGAATTTGCGATTCAGGAACTGCTTTCAGCGGCTGGCAGGCCCCTCGTATGCTCCCAGCAGCGGCTCTCAGCTGGCAGCGGTCGCGAGTGCTGCCAGCAGCCCCCCCCAGCGTGCTTCTAACCTGGTTTACCTGTGTTTTTTATCCCTCTGTGCGTTGTTGTTGAAGTATATTTCTATTTTACACCGACTTTGCTTGACTTTTTGTACACTCCTCTTGATTTACGGCAACCGAGCATACTTTACGGACTACTCTATTGAATACACGGCGAATTATTGCTTAATCTTTCGGACTATTCTTTTTTTATACACTGCAACATAACCTTTCGTGCATTTTGCCAATCAGTTCCGTTTGGTATAATGGACAACGAATTGCTTGAATTCTATGAATTCATGGAAGAAATGGAGGAGGAAGAAGAAGAGCAGCGTCAACGAATGCCTCGCCGTTATATCCGGGATGTACAGAATCCTATAGAGAAATTTCGGACCGCAATTTCAATGTCGCTACCGGTTTTGAAATCCACTGTTGTTGATGTGTTGTTTCCTCTAATGCAGAATGTATTTGATGGGGACTTGCGTGGTTTGCCAATATCCCCAATGTTAAAGTTATTGACAGCATTAAGATTTTATGCCACAGGCCTGTACCAGGTGAGTTTGTGTAATAAAATATTTTATAAAGTCAGCTCTTGGAGTGAAATTAATTAATTTATAAGTATGATTTGAGTGTTTCCTACTGTGAAGGTAATAAGATTCAAAATAAATATTTCAGAGAGATAATGGTGACATTCATGGTCTCAGCCAGTCAAGTGTTAGCAAAGTGGTCCAAGAAGTGACAGCTATCCTTGCAAGTCAAGTGAAAAATTATGTGCTTCTGCCAAGAACTGCACAGCAGCAACAAGATTAAAAGGAAGTTCTATGCCATGAGGCAATTTCCTGGTGTTATCGGTGCATAGATGGAACCCACATTAAGATTACTTCCCGGAGTATTAGGCAGAAGTGTACCGCAATAGAAAAACATTTTTTTCCTTAAATGTTCAGGTAATTATTTAGAGAAACTTTGAAACAAGTATGTAGTTTTAGAATTCTTTGGTAAACTTATCAGTGAAATCTATTTTATATCTTATCACACTTTATTAATGAACTAAGAGTAGTACTTCAAACCTAAGCTTTATATGTTTGAATTAATTTCTAGTAGTTATAAACTGGTCAACATTATTTGAAATGGGCAGTAATTTGGTATGTACATTTTCTTTTTTTTACCTGACAGTCTCCTGTTTAAATTTAAAAATTGAATTGCCTATCAATTACTTCAGTAATATAAAAGATAAAGAAAAATAAGTAAATTTATACAAAATTTATGTTAAATGGTGAACTTGAATGCCATCATCCAAAACTGAATTTAGAGAATTTGATCAGTTTTTTAATATCACAATGTAATGTGAGGTTTTAGAAATTATCTTGATGAATTAAACATTCTGAAATTATAATATTGTTTCTTTGGACCTCAAATGGTTAAACAGTAGTATTAATTGTGCATTGGAGTTATTTAATTCATTGCAGTTTCACAAGAATGTGGATAGAGGTGTCAAAATTTACTAGCAAGAGCAAATGTACTAGCTACTACATACAGTCATAGGAAAAAGTATTCTTAAAGTGGAGAAGTGAACAAAAAATTGTTGGAGTATTTTAGCTCATTACATTAATTTACATAACATTAAATTAATGGTATGTTTGCATGTTCTATATAAAAATAAATAAGCAATTAAAAAACAAGTATGGTAACAATAATTATTATAATAATACATCATAAATTAGTATAAAACAAAGATATAAAACTGAAGTGTGTAAAATGTATTTGTGTACTCCGTTTTAACCATTTTAAGTGCTATTTAATAAGTCCTCAACTTTATGATGACCTCCAATCATCTGAGCATCGACTGAACAAGTTTAGTGGGACCTCTAGCCCAATCTTTCCCATTCTTCCAAAATAGCAGCCTTTAGAAATTGCTTTGAAGTGATATTTCTTTTTGAGGCAACTCCATAAATGTTCAATTAGATTAATATTCAGAGACTGTGGAGGAGTTACCATGTATTTTGGTGTATTATACAATATCCACAACCTAGAATCTAGGGCCATATAGGGTCATTATTTTGCATGAAAACATAACTGTTTGTTAGTCCCAATTTTCAATGCTGGATGGTAAATTCTTCTTAAGTAGGTTAATATAACTTTCATGATCCACCTACTATCACCATGTTTGACCGAAGGAAGCATTTTTTCTTCCTGTTCAGAATTTTTTTCTCTCCACACTTTTTTGGCGTGTTCTAGAAGAACAATGAATTTACTTTCATCAGTAAATAAAACCTTTTCCAGTACTCTATTGAACAATTGTTGTAATAGTTTGCATACTCTATCCCTTTCCTTACCAAATTAATAAATGGTTTGCTCTTGGCATTTCTACAATAACATCCACTATAACACACATTTTTTACCAGTGGATGCTCCAATATTAAGATTTAAATCAGTTTGCAGTTCATAAATTTTGCTGCACTTATCCTAGGGTTTCTCTTAACGTTTGTGAGGACTTGTCATTTTACATGCTTGGTCAATTTAACAGGATGTCCACATCTCTTCAAATTTTCACAGATTTTCCTCTTCCATACCTGTTAATAATACATGAAAAGGTGGATCTTGGTCTTCGTACCATTTGTGATATTTGAGAAGCGATAAACAAAATTGTGAACCCATATTATAATCCTTCTCTCCATCTGTTATTTCTCTCATTTTACGCCCCATTTTCCTTAAAACTAGTTGGGATACATTATATTGTTTCATTGTGCTTGACATATAATTTACGTAAGCCACCGCCTGTACTTGGTGCATTTTATGTACAATCTTGTCAACAATGATTTATCTAATTATGTTTCATTTAATACTTTGTGTTTAGATCTATTGTGATTATTAGTTTTTGTTTATAATTTAAAATTTGATTATTTTAAGGGTAAGATACATATTCCAGTAAACCTTGAAAATGAGACTGGAATAGGCCTCAAATAGTTGGTTAACAGTTTTATCAATAAATGTGGGAAAAAACATGCACTCTTGAAATTTGTAAGTAAATCAAAGAGAAACTAACCATGAACATATTTTCATGCAATACAGATATTTACAATTAGTATCTGCCATAAGAATTATATTTAGCTAGGTGTCAACATCAAGAGCTCACTACAATAAATCCACATAAATATACATAACTTTACAACAAATTGCCAGATGACATTAAACAATTAAAATCAATTCACAAGTTCAAAGGACAAAGAAAATCTTTTCTGCTGCATAGCAGTTTCTGTACAATGTGGACTGTACTAACCATCAAAAGGAAAAATAATATTTATTTTAACAATGATATATAATACATTTGTACTGTATAATTTTAAACACACTTAATGTCTTTATGAGCATTGTACCTCAGCTTGGTCATTGCCTTCATCTCGATCAGGTTTTTCGCTCTATCTCTAATCCATTGACCAAATGCTGACACTGCTCCTAGTTTTGCTTCTGGATCCGTTTGTAGCTTCACAATGTGCACATTTTGTTGAGCTCTCCTTTTCTAGTTGTGGTTTACGTACAATCTTGTCAACAATGATTTATCTAATTATGTTTCATTTAATACTTTGTGTTTAGATCTATTGTGATTATTAGCTAGAGGTGTAAGTTGCTATTTTGTTAGCTGTAGCCTACTACAAAATTCAAATCTAGTTTACCCATGCAAATAACTTTTCCATAACTTGGGACCAAAATGTCAAGTTTTCAAATGTTGCTAACCTTGCTTTGATGCTAGTTATTCATCACACAACTATGTATAGTAAAGTGAAAGCAACTACTATACACAACTATGTATAGTAAGAGTGGTTGATGGAAATAAATCATATCAAATAGTCTTAATATATTCAGAGAAGTATAGACAATCAAATGATATCATGGATAAACAAGAGAGACAGGAAAATACGTTTGATATGGATGTTGTGTTGAGTTGATGTAATAAGTATATTTTGTATATAAACACGTTATATTTATATATGTAATAATTTTAAATCAAAGATTCAAAATTCATTCAGAATATTCTTTATTCACGTAAAGTAGCTTACACAAATCGGCAACATTTGTTTATACTCAATACTAAATTATTTGTTTATTCCCAAAATTACACATTCCTCCTAATAATATTTCATATACAATAATTCATTTATATCAAAACAAATAGTTTTTAAAATAGTTTTCATTGTTTTACTTAAAACTTTTGTTAAAAGTCTGCAATTTTGTGAGTGGTTTTATATTCTGATTTCAAATATTATTTCTTGCTTATAATAATAACGTTAAGTAAATAATTAAATTACTAATAAGTTTTAAAAAATCATCTCAAATTATATAAATGAATTTAAAACCAGAAAAATAAATTATAATTATCTTAATTAAATTCTAGTTTTGTTGTAATATAATGTGAAATTAATCTCCTAAAGGTAAATTTTATTTATTTAATTATAATATATTATTGTCAACTGACCACACAACCAAAAGCATTCTATTAATGCTGACTGTCTCAGAAGAGGCCAAATTTATTTTGAAGAAATGTTTTCAAAATAAATGATTCAATCTCAATGTTGAATTTGTAATGATTCCCAGTTTGGTCATGCTATTTTGAAATTTACTCATGAAAACTCAAATTGGGTCTACGACAATATTTTACATTTCTTTAGCTTGAAACTTTACTTACTATCAGCTAAAATCTTTCATAATTATTCTCATATTGCTTGCTTTTTGAACATTTGTCCACTACATTCTCATAGAAGACATTTATTGATTTTAAGTTTTCCTCTGAAATCTCCACTTAGAATCTCTCAGATAATTCCCATTTTGCTAACTGAATCATTGCTTTGAAATCTGTCCACAACGTTCTCATTGAGATTTATTGATTTTATGTATTATATACTTGTGTGGCTTGCCAAGTATTACTTTTTGCCATTGAATAAAATAAAATAATATAAAACTCTTGTTATTTTTAATGAGATCTTCAAAATACTTGTAAGCAATTTTGTATCTAGTAACTCAAATCATTTTCTCAACTGGAGAATTTATTTCAAATTATACTTTCTAAACTCATTTTTATATTGTTTATGAGGTATTATATCCTGTATGTATATGTATGTAGGGTGATAGCCTGTTCATATGTATAATAAATAATTTCACTACAATTGTACAAATTGAACAACAATGAGCAAATATTTAGAAATTCTAGATAGATGAACTAAGGTAAATCAACTGAATTTCACTGTGAAGAAAACCTGGAGATATTTAAGTTTTGAAATGTGGTTCTAAAAACATTTACTGAGAGAGGTGACGAATTATGTCACTAGAGCAACCTACATTAGAATTTGACACAATATGTTGGGATTTCTAGAGAATTTCATAACATGCTAATATAGAAGAGGTTCTGCAAAGAAATGTACGTTTAGGGTACTAAGAATAATTGAGCATAAGAGTTCCCAAAAAACAGAGAAGTAGGTAAGTTGCAAGTCTGTGCCATGTCTGAAGTGTACCCAGGCTATCCAGCTTGGAATGAAATCCATTGTTGATTAGGAAAATGTACATACTCCAGCAAAGAGAATGACATGCACAATATTCATTTGAGAACTGTTAGTGAACCTTTTCCTCAAGGTGTGAGCACATTTAAAAATAAATTAATTTCTTAACTGTGTGTATGTTATACATTTATGTACATCACTGCTATTTTTCTTACTGATGAAGTAATTACTACTTCCTGAGCATGTGCGAAAACTTTCTAAATAACTGACTTAAAACTGTAATTTACTTCACAGTAATCTCAACTTTGAATGGCCAGCATTTGAACCATGAATTTAGCATTACAGACCTGGTGTTGTGCCAGAGTAAACCTTTTAACATTGTTAAGCATTGAGATCAGTGCTAGATTACAGAACAGGCTGAATAGGCTGCAGACTGAGCACACAACTTTGGGGCAGACAAATTTCAGCAGATGCAAAATTTCATAAGGCGAACTTCTGAATGTTTTATAGACATATTTGTAACAAAGAAAATATTTATTAATCAAATATACAAGAAGAGAGAGAGAGAGAGAGAGAGAGAGAGAGAGAGAGAGAGAGAGAGAGAGGAGAGAGAGGGAGAGACACACAGAGAGATATAAAATGAATACAAAAGTATCGTATATTTAATAAATCAATATCATGGTGGAAATAATTTATAGTATAATCAGTGCTTCATTTCTGTCTAAACTAACGGAAGGACATCCCAGTACCTTGGAATAATTATTAAATTATAATATAAATATTCAACTCTTTCTATTAAATTAATCATTGATTTGGGGTTCTGGTTCCTAAAATTTTATAAATCAAACATTGCGTATAATCAATTGTTTATACTACAATATTTGCATTGGTTACAAATATTGTAAAATAATCTTAATTATTCAAAACGGTATAAATAGCTTTAACGTTAAAAAGCAAATTAAAGGGCTAAAACATTTGACAACCTAGGCATACATAAGTAAAAGTCAAACACTGATTGAGGATTGCACAGAAAGTCAAACATTCCCTTTAATACAATCAAGGAAGATTTATAGAATATTTTTCCTCAATTGAATAGAATTATAGAGATTTCCATGATTTATCTATTCTATTATTAGAGATTGACTCTATTGATATAAATGAACGATGGAACAGATAAATAGAACGATAGAGCGGATAAATAGAACGATAGAGCGCATAAATAGAACGATAGAGCGGATAAATAGAACGATAGAGCGGATAAATAGAACGATAGAGCGGATAAATAGAACGATAGAGCGCATAAATAGAACGATAGAGCGGATAAATAGAACGATAGAGCGGATAAATAAGACAATAGAATGGATAAATAGAACGATAGAGCGGATAAATAGAACGAAAAGCGGATAAATAGAACGATAGAGCGGATAAATAAAACGATAGAGTGGATAAATAGAACGATAGAGCGGATAAATAGAACGATAGAGCGGATAAATAGAACGATAGAGCGGATAAGTAGAACGATAGAGCGGATAAATAGAACGATAGAGCGGATAAATAGAACGATAGAGCGGATAATTAGAACGATAGAGCGGATAAATTGAACGATAGAGCGGATAAGTAGAACGATAGAGCGCATAAATAGAACGATAGAGCGCATAATTAGAACGATAGAGCGCATAAATAGAACGATAAAGCGCATAAATAGAACGATAGAGCGCATAAATAGAACGATAGAGCGGATAAATAGAACGATAGAGCGCATAAATAGAACGATAGAGCGCATAAATAGAACGATAGAGCGCATAAATAGAACGATAGAGCGGATAAATAGAACGATAGAGCAGATAAACAGAAAGATAGCGGATAAATAGAACGATAGAGCGCATAAATAGAACGATAGAGCGCATAAATAGAACGATAAAACGCATAAATATAACGATAAAGCGCATAAATAGAACGATAGAGCGATCAATAGAACGATAGAGCGCATAAATAGAACGATAGAGCGGATAAATAGAACGATAGAGCGGATAAATCAAACGATAGAGCGGATAAATAGAAAGATAGAGCGGATAAATAGAACGATAGAGCGGATAAATAGAACGATATAGCGGATAAATAGAACGATAGAGGATAAATAGAACGATAAGAGGATAAATAGAACGATAGAGCGGATAAATAGAACGATAGAGCGGATAAATAGAACGATAGAGCGGATAAATAGAACGATAGAGCGGATAAATAGAACGATAGAGCGGATAAATAGAACGATAGAGCGGATAAATAGAACGATAGAGCGGATAAATAGAACGATAGAGCGAAAATAGAACGATAGAGCGGATAAATAGAACGATAGAGCGGATAAATAGAACGATAGAGCGGATAAATAGAACGATAGAGCGGATAAATAGAACGATAGAGCGCATAAATAGAACGATAGAGCGGATAAATAGAACGATAGAACGGATACATTGAACGATAGAACGGATACATAGAACGATAGAATGGATACATTGAACGATAGAACGGATACATTGAACGATAGAACGGATACATTAAACGATAGAACGGATACATTGAACGATAGAACGGATAATTGAACGATAGAACGGATACATAGAACGATAGACGGATACATGAACGATAGAACGGATACATAGAACGATAGAACGGATACATAGAACGATAGAACGGATAAATAGAACGATAGAACGGATAAATAGAACGATAGAGCGGATAAATAGAACGATAGAGCGGATAAATTGAACGATAGAGCGGATAATAGAACGATAGAAGCGGATAAATAGAACGATAGAGCGTATAAATAGAACGATAGAGCGGATAAATAGAACGATAGAGCGGATAAATAGAACGATAGAGTGGATAAATAGAACGATAGAGCGGATCAATAGAACGATAGAGCGGATAAATAGAACGATAGAGCGATATCAATAGATCGATAGAGCGGATAAATAGAACGAAGGGCGATAAATAGAACGATAGAGCGGATAAATAGAACGATAGAGCGGATAAATAGAACGATAGAGCGGATAAATAGAACGATAGGCGATATATAGAACGATAGAGACGGATTATTAGAACGATAGAAGGATAATAGAACGATAGAGCGGATAAACGAACGATAGGCGGATAAATAGAACGATAGAGCGATAATTGAACGATAGACGGATCAATGAACGATAGAGCGGATCAATGAACGATAGAGCGGATCAATAGAACGATAGAGCGGACAATAGAACGGATAATAGAACGATAGACGGATACATAGAACGATAGTCGGATCAATAGAACGATAGAGCGGATTAATAGAACGATAGAGCGGATCAATAGAACGATTGACGGATCAATAGAATGATAGAGCGGATCAATAGAACGATAGACGGATCAATAGAACGATAGAGCGGATCAATAGAACGATAGAAGTGATCAATAGAACGATAGAGCGAATTAATAGAACGATAGAGCGGATAATAGAACGATAGAAGCGGATAATAGAAGATAGAGCGGATATAGAACGATAGAACAGATAAATAGAACGACAGAACGGATAAATAGAAGCGATAGAACGGATCAATAGAACGATAGAGCGGATAAATGAATGATAGGCGGATAAATAGAACGATAGAGCGGATAAATAGAACGATAGGGCAGATAAATAGAACGATAAAATGGATAAATAGAACGATAGAGCGGATAATAGAACGATAGAGCGAATTGAACGTAGAGCGGATAAAGAACGATAGAGCGGATAACAGAACGATAGAGCGATAATAGAACCATAGAGCGCATAAACAAAACGATAGAGCGCATAAATAAACGATAGAGGTATAAAGAACGATGAGCGCATAAATAGAACGATAGAGCGACAAATAGAACGATGACGCATAAAAGAACGATAGAGCGATAATAGAACGAAAGAGCGATACATAGAACGATAGAGGAATAAATAGATAGAGCGGATAAATAGAACGATAGAGCGGATAAATGAACGAT